>JAVGWX010000021.1:19508199-20708199 GCA_036924085.1 Ariolimax columbianus
ATTCCAGAAATTGGATGCTACTCTCTTTATCATGGACCAACGTTGACAGATTCCAGAAATTGGATGCTACTCTCTTTATCATGGACCAACGTTGACAGATTCCAGAAATTGGATGCTACTCTCTTTATCATGGACCAACGTTGACAGATTCCAGAAATTGGATGCTACTCTCTTTATCATGGACCAACGTTGACAGATTCCAGAAATTGGATGCTACTCTCTTTATCATGGACCAACGTTGACAGATTCCAGAAATTGGATGCTACTCTCTTTATCATGGACCAACGTTGACAGATTCCAGAAATTGGATGCTACTCTCTTTATCATGGACCAACGTTGACAGATTCCAGAAATTGGATGCTACTCTCTTTATCATGGACCAACGTTGACAGATTCCAGAAATTGGATGCTACTCTCTTTATCATGGACCAACGTTGACAGATTCCAGAAATTGGATGCTACTCTCTTTATCATGGACCAACGTTGACAGATTCCAGAAATTGGATGCTACTCTCTTTATCATGGACCAACGTTGACAGATTCCAGAAATGCATTGCTAAGACGACAGGAAGAAGGGGTAGCAGAAATTCTCGCAAAAATATTTGACACCCCAAACAGTTCTTTTTAAATTGAGTACTCTGTGACGTCCCTACCTCAAATTATGTGCTAAAAATATATTTTTCTTTTGTTTGGGGTGAATTACGACGAAGTACACATTAAGATTCTTGTAGTGTAGTACGGGAGATTAGCATTCTATGTTGAATGCCGGAAACCCAATGCTGAGAAAATAACAAGGAAGGAACCTACTAGACAGAAGCAAAGTGTTTGGACAACTTTAGCGTCCTAGCACTCTAAGTGGGATGAGCCCACTTTGGTTACCCGACTTCCAAGTGTCATGCTCCTGTTGCGGGTTTATGCGTTAACGCAGGCCGGAAATGTATCCATTACTCCAGTGTAAGGCGATCATGAGTGTAGGATATCTCGGACACTATAAATGGGAACCAGTAATGGTATGTGCATTCAGATGTATTGTATTGAGTGCATTGTATTGTACTGAGTGCATTGTATTGTATTGAGTGCATTGTATTATACTGAGTGCATTGTATTGTATTGAGTGCATTGTATTATACTGAGTGCATTGTATTGTATTGAGTGCATTGTATTGTATTGAGTGCATTGTATTATACTGAGTGCATTGTATTGTATTGAGTGCATTGTATTGTATTGAGTGCATTGTATTGTATTGAGTGCATTGTGTTATACTGAGTGCATTATATTGTATTGAACGAGCGCATCCAATCAGTAGACAGCGTCACGTACCTTGGCAGCAATCTGTCCATGTAAACTGCTATTGACTCAGAGGTCAGTAACAGATCCTCCAAGGTTAGTGCTACCTTGGGGAGGCTGCGGAACAGCCTTTGTAATCGGAGGGGTCTTGATACGAAACTCAAAGTCCACCGAGCCGTAGTGCTCCCCGCCCTTCTGTATGTCAGTAAGACGTGGGCTATGTACAGCAGGCATGCTAGGAAAATAAACCACCTCCATATAAGCTGCCTCCGTAGATTGTTCAAAATACAGTGGCAGGATATGGTACCAGACACCGAGATCCTCATGAAGGCAATAATGCCGAGCCTCCAGACACTGTTGCAGAAGACCAAGATTAGACAGACCGGCCATGTCGTAAGCATGCCAGACAACCACATCACCAAACAACTAATGTACGGTGAGCTGAAAGATGGCCTGCGTCTGGTCGGTGAACAAAAGAAACGCTTCAAAGATTTCCTCAAAGTATCTCTGACACGCTTCAACATCAATGCAAACCCATGGGAATGCCTCGCACAGGACCGGAAGGCATGGCGTAGAACAATCATCAGAGGCACCTCCATTGCTGAGGAACGCCGGACCTCCAAAGCACAGAAAAACACACTTTATGACAAAACAAAACAACTGACACATGTCCAATTCTGACATTAAATGCCACGAATGTGGAAGGATTTTCCGTGCCAGAATTGGACTATACAGCCACGTCCGGAAAACTTTGGCAAGGAAAACAGTCTTCGTCTTCGTTCTCAAACTCCTGCTACCATACCCTGAAAAGGGATTCGCAAGTAACAGGATGTAGTCCGGAGAACGGAATGCGTTGTCTTAGTTTAGTCTGGATATGATATTTGCACCTTTCGGTCCGACTTCAGCATGAAATCTTTGTGAGGTCTTGGAACAAATCAAGACGGATAAGACGCTTCTGAAGGAAATAAAGAGCAGGAAAACAAATATATGTTGGTCATGTCAAGAGATATAGCAGTCTGCTGAAAGTTATATTGGAAGGAAGAGTGGAGGGCAAGAGAGCGAGAGGACGGCAGATGAACAGACAGCCTAAAAACGTGGTCGGAATTTAATCTGAGTGTACCGACCTGACACGGGATAAGGGCAGCTGGGGATCTGTTACCGTCAACCTAGAGTGTTTAGACGACCCATCATGATAATGAGGCGATCAAGAATCGAGTATGTACTTGTACGTATGCCTACTATGATATCATGGAGTATTTAAAACTCGTGACAATTTCACGGAACAATACAATTAAGTTTAACGGCAAAACCGTTTGTGAATCACAGCTCTATTGACTTTATTTGCCGAATAACGCCTGTTTCAAACCTGAATCGGTCATGGCATATTAAGAGGCGTAACCACCAATCTGGAGAGAATGGGACATCAAGGGAGCCTGATCACAGAATAAACTCCAGAAAATGTTAATCAGAATAATAACGGAAGCAACCACTGCTAAATTAATAAACAAGAGTCAGAGCACAATGTCTGTCATGGAAAACGCATTCATCTACAGTTTTTATTCGCTTGCATAACGTCCGGCGACCAGTCAGGAAATAGTTAACATCTTGCACGACGTTTTATCAAGCTGCCTAGAAGGATCCACATCACATTATCCTCGGCGTCAGTCCGGCAGCCTCTAGATAGAAGACCTGCTGACTCACGGAGAAACGCCCTTCAATAACCGCCGACTAAATGACGAAACATTCATGTGTCAGCTTGTGTCTGTTTCACAATGGTTGCTGTCAATTGCCGTCTAATATCTCAATAACCCTTACACCTATAAACGTGATTTTGTGCACGTGGACATCTTTTCACTGTCACTATCACTATATAATTTACATTGTGTCAGGTAGAGCCATTTTCTAAAGAAGGACATGGGCAGATGTATCGTATGTAAGTGAGCAAGTTCAGGTAGCAGTGAAAAAGGTAACTGCAATGTTAGGTATTATAAAAAGAAATATTAAACATAGGAGCAAGGAAGTGAGTCAAACTGTATAAAGTATTAGTTAGACCTAGATTGGAGTACTGTGTACAGGTGTGGAGTCCTTATAGAGGGGATATAAACATGCTGGAAGGAATACCAAATAAAAAAACGATAAAGCTGATAGTGGGATTCCAGAATTACAGTTATGAGAAAAGACTCAGAAAAGCCAGCCTACAGTGTCTAGAAATGAGAAGAATTCGAGGTGATTTAATACAGGTTTATAAGATGATCAGCTGCCGAAGACAGATGTGTCGGACCGAAAGGTGCAAATATTGCAGTCAATCTGTAAACTAGCGACACAACGCATTCCGTTCTCCGAACTACACACTGCTACTTGTAAAGCCCTGTTCAAGGCTTGGTATCAGGAGATTGAGAACGAACGAACGAAGAAGAAGTAAAATGATCAGAGGAATGGATAAATTAGACTATAACAAGTTTTTTCTTTAAAATACAACCACCTACAAGAACAAGAGGGCATAGCTACAAATTAACTAAAGATAGGTCCAGATTAGATATTAGGAAATATATTTTTTTAGTCAGAGAGTGGTGAATGATTGGAATGCATTGCCACAGGAGGTAGTGGAGGCAGAGACAATTAACGCATTTAAGAATAAATTTGATGCGCATAGCTTTTAGAGCATGGTAATGTAAATGAAACGGGTTGTATACATACTTTGCAGAGTCTTCTAAGCCAGTATAAAGACTAAGTTGAGTTAAGTATGCGAGGTAGCCAAAGAAGGGCCTTATGCGTCCTGACCTCTTGCAGTGCGGGCATAGGTCTTTGGTCTCGACGTCACATAGGTGGGCGACCCAGTAGGCGTGTACAGGCATATGGCCACCAAAACGTTTTTGTGCGTGTCTACCTGTTGTCATTTAGGAGGGAGAACCATAGAAGATGTCAACTCTTTTATCTAGCCATGCCAAGAGATAAATGTCAATCACAAAATTGACCACGAAATCTCTAGATGACGAAAAGCAGCTTGCTGTTACTTGAAATATTAAGCCAATACTCCAATAGATGAAAGACACCACTGCAGAAGTACACACTTTCAATGCCATGGACAGTCCAGGAATGATTTAAGGATTAAAGGTCGGGGCTCGATTTTATCGCCGCTGGTTTCTCCATTTGGCTCAGTCTCTCTCAGCAGAAAGTTATTCTCTCCCCCCTGACGAGGACATCACACAAAGCGAGACGAACTCCGCAGCTCCAGCGATGAACCCAGCGATCTCCGGAATAATTGACAAACTAGCTCGAATTCGAACCCCGGCCGCCTGAACACGAGGAAAACAATTCGATCTCTTCGTCAGAGACCCCCTAATTTTATAATTATGTGGGGATTCTTGCAGGGATATGTTTATTGAAGCACATGAAAGTATTGCGTCTGATCAGCTAGCATAGCGGTAGTGGTTCGGTAGTAAAAGGACGGGTATGAATACAAGCAGATCACAGGGGTGACTTTGATCGATCTAAGCGTAGCAGACGACACTTAACTCTCAGGAACTTCTGACAAAGCTATGACAAATGATTGGCGCCAACCCTATCAAATATATATATTGTAGAATTGGCGATTCTTAACATAAATCGATGGTAAAAAGTCCAAAAATGACCCGGCACAAAGGAGCATCCTAGCACCTATGCGAGATAAATGTTTACGGGAAAGGCTAAGGGAGTAAACCCTGAGGACAAATATGCATCCTGTGCTATCTCCAGTAGCCTCGATAAAATCTTGCCACTGGCCAAAGGTAGCTCAGGACCAGAGAGTGAGGTTGAGAAAAGGAATAGTTTCTTCCTCACTTTAATACAAATCACCGCGCAAGTCATCTATTTCAGCGGACACAGCAAGAGAAAAGACTGTCCACATGGCTGAACAAGGAGAGTGGTCTTCATCACTTGTGATGGACGAGCATCATGGACACAGCAAGAGAAAAGACTGTCCACATGGCTGAACAAAGAGAGTGGTCTTCATCACTTGTGATGGACGAACATCAATGTATATGTCAGCAAATAACTTATAGACACAGGGGTGACGACATTCGTTGATACCGACGGCACAGCAGTCGCTGCCCAAGGAAATGGATTTGAAGAGACAGAATACAAACTGACTAGCTCCATTGATGCCCTTGCCGTATATTACCACACAAATCATTTCAAACCAAACGTCACCAAAAGCCAAAAAAATTTGCTTTCCGTCCCCGTAATATTGAGCCAAAGAGAAAACTACAGAGCATGTGGCACGGACAGAAGCCAGAACACGACACGGCTCCTAAATACATGAGTGTAGTTGGATCGCACACTGCCCTACACGATACGTTGACATGAAATAAAACGGAAGATACATGTGATAAATAATATCCTAACATTGACAGGCAAAACATGGAGAGCACAGCCAGAATTCCACCGAACAACAGCACTCATCTTGCGTTTTTTCGTAGCTGAGTACGCCGTGCCAGTTTGGAAAAAAACTGCACATGTCAAACGTTTTGATACAGCTATAAATGAGACTGGTCGAGTCGTTGCAGGGTGCCTAAAACATACTCAAACATCAAACATCAAATATTCCCATAATCGACTTAGCACAACCTGAGAAAAGAAGAAGTGTAGAACCCGAATTGAAGGAGAGAAACAGGCAAGCAAGCCAAAACAGGCAAGCAAGCCAAAACAGGCAAGCAAGCCAAAACAGGCAAGCAAGCCAAAACAGGCAAGCAAGCCAAAACAGGCAAGCAAGCCAAAACAGGCAAGCAAGCCAAAATACTATATTTTTGGACACAAGGTGCAGGTGCACAAGACTGAGACTAGACGTAGTTTATTACAGTCAACACAGCTACTTCAGACTAGTCACGGAAAACGCAGCAACGAAATATGGAATGAACTGACGCAGGTCTTAGGGTTGGAACTGAGGGAGAATCTGCGACAGAACACCACTTGTATTACGCAACACGGAACATGAAAATCTCTAAATTGACTCCGAACTGGTGTATCCCGATGCTGGAAGAGCTTGCAGAGATGAGGATACATGGATAAAATTGACTCCGAACTGGTGTATCCCGATGCTGGAAGAGCTTGCAGAGATGAGGATACATGGATAAAATTGACTCCGAACTGGTGTATCCCGATGCTGGAAGAGCTTGCAGAGATGAGGATACATGGATAAAATTGACTCCGAACTGGTGTATCCCGATGCTGGAAGAACTTGCAGAGGTTGAGGATACAGGGATAAAATTGACTCCGAAATGGTGTATCCCGATGCTGGAAGAACTTGCAGAGGTTGAGGATACAGGGATAAAATTGACTCCGAAATGGTGTATCCCGATGCTGGAAGAACTTGCAGAGGTTGAGGATACAGGGATAAAATTGACTCCGAAATGGTGTATCCCGATGCTGGAAGAACTTGCAGAGGTTGAGGATACAGGGATAAAATTGACTCCGAAATGGTGTATCCCGATGCTGGAAGAACTTGCAGAGGTTGAGGATACAGGGATAAAATTGACTCCGAAATGGTGTATCCCGATGCTGGAAGAACTTGCAGAGGTTGAGGATACAGGGATAAAATTGACTCCGAAATGGTGTATCCCGATGCTGGAAGAACTTGCAGAGGTTGAGGATACAGGGATAAAATTGACTCCGAAATGGTGTATCCCGATGCTGGAAGAACTTGCAGAGGTTGAGGATACAGGGATAATGACACATGCTACTTTAGAGCAAGACAAGACCTAATCTTCTTCTTCTTCTTCTTCTTCGTTTGTTCATTCTCAATCTCCCGCTATCAAGCCCTGAAAAGGACTTTTAAAATAGCATGATGTAGTCCGGAGATAACTGCGATATTTGCACCTTTCGGCCCGACACATCCGACTTCAGCAGGGGATTCAAGTAAGTAGCTCTGGTGCTGAACACATAGCAATACAGAGCACAAGAAGCTTCGATCTGGTGACGAGAATACAACCTGGCCAACTACCACGGCATGTGTACAACGCAAGAGGATCTGGCTACCAATCACGAGGGAGTTCATGTGGCTGATGGATAGATGACATAACTGAAATACATACAAAAACACTCAATCACTGGATCATGGCGGCGAAATTAAGCCGTCCATTTCACATCATGACTTGTTATTTTTGGTGACTTGTTTGTTTGGTTTTTTTCGTTCCTTATCTGTTCCTCAAGTTTTGTTTTTGTTCTAGTGAGGTTAGTCTTCTTCGTTCGTTCTCAACCTCCCACTACCAAGCCCTGAACGGGGCTTTGCAAGTAGAAGGATGAAGTCCATAGAACGGAATGCGTTGTGTCGCTAATTTACACCTTGACTGTGAAATTTGTACCTTTCGATCCGACACATCCGTCTTCGGCAGCAGATATTTTTTGAGTACCAGGTTAGCCTTCCCTCTTTAATCCCTTCTCCTTAACTAGTCCACTCTGTTGCAGCCTTATATCCGGGATCACCGCGTGGAGGTGTTGAAGGGTCTTGGCAGCTCTTCTTCGCTGGCCCTGACGCTAGCAGTCAGCTATGGGTCGCTGGCCCTGACGCTAGCAGTCAGCTATGGGTCGCTGGCCCTGACGCTAGCAGTCAGCTATGGGTCGCTGGCCCTGACGCTAGCAGTCAGCTATGGGTCGCTGGCCCTGACGCTAGCAGTCAGCTATGGGTCGCTGACCCTGACGCTAGCAGTCAGCTATGGGTCGCTGGCCCTGACGCTAGCAGTCAGCTATGGGTCGCTGACCCTGACGCTAGCAGTCAGCTATGGGTCGCTGGCCCTGACGCTAGCAGTCAGCTATGGGTCGCTGGCCCTGACGCTAGCAGTCAGCTATGGGTCGCTGGCCGCTGCAGCTCATGCACTGCTCGTCATCTTGATCTCGTGTATTTATCTACTTTTAGCCTTTTGTTTCGTCGCAGCTTCGATCTATTTATTTATCCATGATAATTACGCAACAAACTTGGTCCAAGACAGGCAGCATAACTTTCCATGGTTATTGGTGGCACAATGAGAAGGACAAATAAGATAGCCAGCAATGGGGAACTGAGCAACTAGTCCGGCATACTAGTAACAACATACTGACCTGAACATCGTGTCAAGATCAGGCACAACATACTGACCAGACATCGCGTCAAGGCCAGGCACAACATACTGACCAGAACTCGCGTCAAGGCCAGGCACAACATACTGACCAGGACATCGTGTCAAGGCCAGGCACAACATACTGACCAGACCTCGCGTCAAGGCCAGGCACAACATACTGACCAGACATCGCGTCAAGGCCAGGCACAACATACTGACCAGAACTCGCGTCAAGGCCAGGCACAACATACTGACCTGAACACCGTGTCAAGATCAGACACAACATACTGACCAGACATCGCGTCAAGGCCAGGCACAACATACTGACCAGAACTCGCGTCAAGGCCAGGCACAACATACTGACCAGGACATCGTGTCAAGGCCAGGCACAACATACTGACCAGACATCGCGTCAAGGCCAGGCACAACATACTGACCAGACCTCGCGTCAAGGCCAGGCACAACATACTGACCAGGACATCGCGTCAAGGTCAGGCACAACATACTGATCAGGACATCGCGTCATAGCCAGTCACAAAATTCTGACCAAGACCACTATCTCTCTTCCCTGTAGCGTTCTCTGGAAACGGACTGTTTTTAAGGCAGCCTGGTTGACGAGATATGGATCGATGTGATCCCCATAGAAGTGAGCGTCACGCAGATGTAGCCAAGCATAGCACAACCGCCTGGAGGACCGCAGTCCACCTTCATCAGCACGCTCGGGATGTGAGAAAATCTACTACAACCCGCCACTTAACGTCCTTTTCGGGGCGAACAAAAGGGTACACTTGCTCATTGTAGACATTCAACAGCAAAATATGGGTCTAATCCTTGAATATAACACGTTTAGATTTATCAAAAAAACACTGACAAATAAAGCATTTTACTGTTCCACAAAACATGGTCTAATCCTTGAATATAACACCATTTAGATTTAATCTAAAAACATGTAATCACTAAGAGATAAAACACATTTTAGAGTGACCCAAAGACATTCTAGAATCCAGTATAACGTGAAAACTGAGCCTTATCAGAATCTGAAAGCGTTATAGCAGCCCCGCTAGCTCTTTAGCATCACCAAAATCCTAGGAATCTAAACGAGATCCCAGCATGCCCCAGATAAACTGTCCATCGATCATCAACCAGGAAGTGACGAATTCAATTCATGACCACAGGGACGGGTACATTAATACTGACGATTGCGATATGCTTTCAGGAGGTCAGCTTTTCAGCTCGCCCCACCACCCCACCCCCGCTCGTGCGGACTCTGCAGTTTTAGCCGCCCCCGAGGGAGACATTTTACTCGATCGAGTATCAATCATCAGAACCAGATCAATCAAGATTGAAGCTAACCGTGCGTGTGTGTTATTTGTGTACGTTAGAAAAAAATGGGAAATGGTTCACAGAACTGACTTCATCGCCCTTTGATGCCTCCCATATGTCAGCAATCACTTTCACTGCTGAAAAGTGCCGGCGACAAATTACAAACTCAGTAGCTCCAACGATGGAGCCAAAATTGACCCCTGATTTCGTCAGGTACCCAATTACAGATGGGTGGACTAGAAGAAGTAGTCATGCCACGAAAAAAAAAACCCGGTTTGCCTAAGTCAGCGGGACGGGATTCGAATCTGGTATGTTTGGATTGTAAACTGAAAGGACAAACCCTAGGTCATCGAATCTCCAAATAATCACATTAATGCTCGTTCAGGACTTGAACCATGGACGTCTTGCGCCCTATGCAGGTATCACAACCCCTAGACCACGGTTTCCGCGTACACGTCCAATGGTTTTATCTTGAGGTACACTATTTGGTAGTTGCTTGCACAGAACCGTTCCACACGCCGCGCTAGCATCGCACAGTGTGCTCGGATCGCAGAGCCTACAGCCATCGCGGAGGCTCAGAGCAAGCGTGCCGCCCGAAATAAAAGAACGCACGACGATCCCACACATGTTTGCACGGGGTGCGCCAGAATCTACCGTGAAAGGATCGGACTTTATAACCGTATGAAAACACATTTCGAAGCAATAGTCTGATGCTGTCGTCAACCTGGCTTTCGATGTACAACTATTATATAAACCAGTGTACGGTTATGAGTGAGAGGCGACAAAAAAAAAAGGTATGCGTGTAGCGAAAACGGTTGCAAAGACACGCAAAGAATACATTTCATTGCGATAGTTGTCGCTACAAACAGACATTGTTGTCAAATAACTGCATCGGGATTTCCTCCATCACTTTAGCATAAACAAACAAGGCCAGAATGCCGTTTTACAATAATACAGGCGTACAGACGTTTCGGCAAAATAAGCCTTTATCAAGATGTAGACAAGCGAAAACGTCACACAGGAAAACAGTGAACCATGTTAAACAAACATTTGTATTACGGTAAGCGGTTACAAACGTCCGTTGCAGTAATAATGTGAAATGTTCGTGGCTAGTCTTTGTCCGTGTTAAGGAGATTTGCATTAGATTATTTCCCTTACAAGACATTGTTACAAGCTTTAGTTTAACAATCCGTTTGCTTGGTCTTCTACGAGGCGTGTTCAGATGAAACCGGACCAAACTGCAACAAGTGAACATACGTACGATGCGCATGATGACGTCCACATACCAACCGTCAAAGTTTGCAAAATTTCATTATCCTCCGACTCATAGTTTCCTCGGCAGACCGCTGAAAACATGGCGGGTTTGATACAGAATCCGTCCAGAGTTGATCAGCGAGCAGTGATTCGGTTTCTAATAGCTGAAGAATGTCGACCAGTTGCACATTCATCGCAGAGTGCAGGCAGTGTATGGTGACAAAAGTGTGTCGAAGACAACAGAGAAGAACTGGACAACGATGTTTAAAGAAGGACGCGAGTTAACGAAAGATCTTCCGAGACCAGGTCAGGCGCTTATTGTTGCGTTAACTCACGTCCTTCTTTAAACATCGTTGTCATGTGGAAGGAAGACTAACGACTGGTCAGGCAAAATATACTGATCAGACATGTTAGTCAGGGTCAGGCAAAATATACTGATCAGACATGTTAGTCAGGGTCAGGCAAAATATACTGATCAGACATGTTAGTCAGGGTCAGGCAAAATATACTGATCAGACACGTTAGTCAGGGTCAGGCAAAATATACTGATCAGACATGTTAGTCAGGGTCAGACAAAATATACTGATCAGACATGTTAGTCAGGCTCAGGCAAAATATACTGATCAGACATGTTAGTCAGGGTCAGGCAAAATATACTGGTCAGACATGTTAGTCAGGGTCAGGCAAAATATACTGGTCAGACATGTTAGTCAGGGTCAGGCAAAATATACTGGTCAGACATGTTAGTCAGGGTCAGGCAAAATATACTGATCAGACATGTTAGTCAGGGTCAGGCAAAATATACTGGTCAGACATGTTAGTCAGGGTCAGGCAAAATATACTGATCAGACATGTTAGTCATGGTCAGGAAAAATATACTGATCAGACATGTTAGTCAGGTTCAGGCAAAATATACTGATCACACATGTTAGTCCGGTTGAGGCAAAATATACTGATCACACATGTTAGGTTCAGGCAAAATATACTGATCAGACATGTCAGTCAGGTACAGTCAAAGCATACTGGACAAGACCCCCACCTTGGCTTCCTCGTAGTCCATCATGGAAACGGGCTGTTTTCATGGCAGCCTGCCTAACATGGTGAGGGATCGACTTGGAAGGCTCCGATGGCTGGGATACACTCGGAGGATGGATGATGGCAGAATACAAAAAGACCTTCTCTATGGGGAATTACAATTGGGGAGAAGGTCTTAGGGGTCGGCCACTACTTCGGTACACGGATGTAAGCAAGCTAGATATGAATGATGCAGGCATTGATATGGAATCATCGGAAAAGGACGTCATGGATTGTGTTACATGGAGGCGTATGACTAAGCATGGAATACAGACAAAGAAGATACTGATTGAGGTTAGGCTCAAGACTCAGAGTTTGAGTCGACACGCCACATCATGCGATGCCTCGCACACACTGTGGAAGACGCTTCTCTGCTAGGATTGGTCTTACGAGTCACGTGTGTTATCGTCATGGACGGTAGTTACGTCCCTTTTTTTCAAAGCATAATTACTATCGTCTGACAAGACGGAAGGAGGCATTGACGATATCCCTACACTGTGTTATATATAAGCATTGAATATGGCCAAGGGGTGAAAGTTAGCCATCTTTGAAATGCGGTGCATACGAAAGGTCACTAACACAACTCTAGAAGAGACAAAATAACAAATATGAGTATACGGGAGAAGGTTGCAACAATCCCCTACCTAGACTACATCGAGCAACAGAGAATGAAATGGTTGGCCACATTAAAAGAATGCAACCAGACTGGATTTCTAACGAAACCGTTTACACGAGAATATCAGGAAAAGAGGCTATATAGGTAGACGGAGAAAAAAAGATTGATTGACAGTGTAAACGAGACGCCGTAAAATTGGGAAAACCCGTCACCCAGGCCACAAGAGAGGCGAAAGACAATTACATACCAAGACACTTGGGCTTCAGCCCGGTAGAAAGTGAGACGACACTTGGGCTACAACCCGGTAGAAAGTGAGACGACACTGGGCTACAACCCGGTAGAAAGTGAGACGACACTGGGCTACAACCCGGTAGAAAGTGAGACGACACTGGGCTACAGCCCGGTAGAAAGTGAGACGACACTGGGCTACAACCCGGTAGAAAGTGAGACGACACTGGGCTACAACCCGGTAGAAAGTGAGACGACACTGGGCTACAGCCCGGTAGAAAGTGAGACGACACTGGGCTACAACCCGGTAGAAAGAGAGACGACACTGGGCTACAACCCGGTAGAAAGGGAGACGACAAAAGAAGTAGATTGTCCGTCCCCACATACACCAATCCTTCATGGCATGTTACGACATACATGTTGTGTGTCTGTGTGGGTGCGTGCGATGTACGTCTATCACACGCGATAAGGTTCACTTTGTCAACACTCACTGTTCACGTGAGTTCCAAGATGGCTAAATAAGCCAGTCGGAGGTCTGAATTGTCTGTTGCACTTCAGTTAATGGACATCTCTGCATCAAAGGTATGCTTCAGTGTAGTCTATCTCTTGCCATAATGATGCAATCTGACATCCTTTTTCCAGTTCACCTTCCGATGGTATATCCACCTTTATAATCCTGTCTGCCTCTTTAACGAATGCCTACCACTCTACCCTCTAGTATGGTCTTCAATAAGGAGGTACGTCTTGTTGAAAAAGAGCGGCAAAGATGGCGCCCTACCAGCTGCGGGTCTACATTGCTCTGGTGTTTTAGTTCATTATAAATGCCACTAGCCCACGGATTTGCCTGAAATTCACATTAATCGTGATTACACTTGTGTTCACGGAAACGTGTCGTTGTTTTCCATTTGAACTGATTAATTCGTTCATTTTTTGTGTGTTTTCTTTCTACCGATTATCCTGGCCTGGACATCAGCTATATGAATTAGTACTACGCTCAAACCTGTGACGTATTTTTGCGGTCTAGTTCCCACGGCTGAACTTCATAAGATTGACGTCATTCGCCTTAGCTACAAACAGCGTCGATGTTGGTGTGGCTGTGTAATTAATACATGACTATAATGGTCTAGAACACGGCCCAGGAGAGATGCCCAACACATGACTCACACGCTGAGTGATGTCCCTACGAGCTCTTGCGGTGATCAGAAAGGAACGACACATGTCATCCCCCTTCATTGCCTTGCGGAATACCTGTTTATGGGAAAGGCTTCGGGAGTAAACCCTAAAGAAAAAATCTGCATCCTGTGCTATCTCCTGTCGCCTCCTTAAAATCTTGCCACTGACCAAAGATAGCTCAGGACCAGAAAGTGAGGTTGAGAAAAGGCGCAGTTTCTTCCTCACTTTAATCATTTTACAGCTCAAGTCACCCACTTCAGCGGACACAGCGATAGAAAAGACTGCCCAAACGGCTGCACACAGAGAGTTGTCTTCATCACTTGTGATGGACGAACAACAACATGTCTTGTTATATGGCCAAAATAACTAAACTGTCTAACCTTGATTTCGGTCATTAATTCTATTTTCACTCCCAACTTTTTTTCAATCCCGCCCCATTTGTTTTCTTATCTTTCCGAGAAATGCACGTAGTACAATGAAATAGGACACGCCATTTCACGTGAGGTGAAGGGCAGTTTGATGTGAGCGATCGTCTCTGGATAGCCTCAATTATTCTTGATGCCTCAAGTCTCTGAGCACCCTCAGTGCTGCGCCAGTATGCACAATTCTTTCCCATCCATCATGACTAATACAACACTGGATCATTGATCTCTTAGGTGTGTCCTTGTACCTTTTCCACTGCCCATCGCTTGCTCTCTTGCCATTTTGGAGTTGACCATAGAGCAGCTCTTTAGGTAGATGTTGATCCGACATACACACCACATGACCAGCCCATCTCAGCTGTGCTACACATATCATGCTGTGTATAATACTGAACATGCGTGATCGCGCTAACACATCTGTATATGCCACCATATCCTGCCATTTAATCCTCAGTAATTTCCCCATGTGAAAGTGGTTTAATTTCCCAACATGACGACTACAGACGGTCCAGGTCTCACGCGCATTTAAGAGTGTGGGTTGTTGTTGTTTCGAATGTTGTAGGTTTGCTCTTTTGTGCGAACTTAAAAAGAAGTTAAGTGACGGGTTGCAGTAGCTTTCCCCACATCTCGAGGGTGTTGATAAAGGTGGACCGGGGTCCTCAATGCGGTTGTGCTAAGCCTGGCTTCATCCGCGTGTCGCTCACTACTACAGGGATCACCTTGATCTCTCACCCCAATAGCCAGGCTGCCACGACAACAGTCCGTTTCCAGGAAGGGCTACGAGGAAGCCCCGGCGAGGGTCTTGGCCAGTATATTTTGCATGATGCTGGCTAACATGTCGGATCAGTATATTTTTCCTGACGCTGGCTAACATGTCTGATCAGTATATTTTTCCTGACGCTGGCTAACATGTCTGATCAGTATATTTTGCATGACGCTGGCTAACATTTGTCTGATCAGTATATTTTGCATGACGCTGACTAATATGTCTGATCAGTATATGTTGCATGACCCTGACTAACATGTTTGATCAGTATATTTAACCTGACCCTGACTAACATGTCTGATCAGTATATTTTGCTAGACCAAGACGTTAGTTTTCTTTCCCTTGTCAGCATCAGGTAAAATATACTGGTCAAGACCCTACACCTCCTCTTCTTCTTCGTTCGTTCTCAATTCCCACTACTAAGCCTTAAAAGGGGCTTTGCAAGTAGCAGGATGTGGTCCGGAGAACGAAATGCGTTGTGTCGCTAGTGTAGAGCTTGGCTCCGTTATTCGGTCCGACACATCCGACAGAATAACAAAATACATTTTCTCTTATAACAAGGCGGCTTACCTCAGGTTATCTCTCCTCGCCCCATTCTTTATCTCCAATAATCACATCTTCTCTAATAATCACATCTTCTCTAATAATTACATATATTCTCCTAATATACATGACAGTTTTTCTGAGACTTCTCTCCTCACCACACATTTTATCCCTCAAATAACCACATCTATTCTCTCAAATACCCCCCCCCCCTCCCTTTAACTTGTTGCTGTGAAGTCGAAGCGGAAAGAGAATAACATGAAAAAAAGAGGAGAAGAAGAAGTAGAGGAAGAAGAACAACAACAAGTTGAAGCACAGGGAGATTAACAGGAAAGAGGAGAACACGTAGGAAAAGAATACAAAGAAGAAGAAGAGAAATGACGAAGACCTAACAAGTCGAAACGTTGTCGCACGTCTGCGACAGGTCTCCTGTCAAACTTCACTTGAACCGTTCTCGTGGTTCTGTCCTTATTCTTGTTCAGCGGTTCATACATCCCCGGGCACACTCGCTAGGTGTCACAATAGAACAGTTAACACACAGAGAACACACGAGGCGTGCCGACATTGTCAGACTACGCTAGCCTGGTGCCAGACTAGTTTCAATAATTAATCAACTCAAACACACTGCTCGCCGGCACACGCAAGTTCTCATACATTTATGCTTTCCATACAATATGCGACATATTGGCTTGCATCCAACACTCGTATGGTTTCAGTCCACACATTACTTTGTCTCATTCCCAAATCATTCTACAATGCTGTGCTCTTTTTAAACACAGGACAAATGACATAAAATCAGTACCCTGTCAACTATGACAGCTGTCCAAATCAGAAGAGTCGTGGTAGAGTGCGTCACTTCCCACTGTAACATTGAAGGTAAAACGAGAAGGCAGACATATTGGCGAAAGATACCACAACCAGATTCTTCTTCCTCGTTCATCTTCAGACCTCAACTTCAATGACTCTAACGAAGGCAGCAGTCAACTCAAGGTTATGTACGCTTCCGTACAGCTTCTCGTGGAAGGACACTGGCTGTTGCCAAATGCTACTTCTTTTGTCGGTATACAGTGGACACACTATGTTCTGCCTTCATGGGGGCTGTGCCGCAGGCACAAAGGTCTGTAGTGCCAATCGTGGACTTGTACAGATGACATCTAAGTCAGTTGTGACCTGTGCGTAGCCGGAGAATTATCACCTGGTCTCGTCTGGAGAGTTGATGGTAGGCATCGTTTTCTATGTAGCCAGGGTGGTCTTTTTTCCATTTTGCACTGTACGTTGCCCTGATGAATGCTTTTGTCTCATTGTATGAGATTTCTGTATCACTCTGCTGCAGCATTACTCCCTCTCTGGCGAGTCTGTTCGCCTCCTCGCTGTCTGGAATGTTGCAGTGGGCTGGTACCCACTGGACTATGATTTTTTTTTAAGCACTGGGACAGGCGTTCGAGCGAGTCTGCCAGAGCACTGAGTTCATTGTTGTGCTGGTTCTTGAGCGCCAACCAGATTCTAGAACGACTTACGAAGTACAAAAGGTTTATTGGGACCAGATATATGTACAAATGGGAAACAGAGTATACTGGCTACACAAGAAATCATGCCGATTTCCGGTTGAACAGAAGTGAGCAAGTGGTGATCTTCAGACTCCGTACAAGCCACAACAGACTGAGGTACCACCTATTCAATAAACTGAAGATAGATGAACTGATGAATGCACCTGTGGTACCGGGAAAATGACCGCTGAACATATGCTGCAAAATTGCCCGGCATACGAGGACCAGAGAAAGCCCATGTGGCCATCACCAGTGGCAACACTAGACAAGCTCTATGGCAGTGTCGACAGCCTCAGGATGATAACTGTTTTCTTTGAATTTAATTCGACGAAAGAAGAAGATCGAAAATCACAATCATTTCCTCAAAATCTTTTAAGTTTTTAGGTGGACCACAGATCTCCAACAAATACACAGCAAGCACTCCTGCCCTGCGCCACTGCTTCACATTATTCACCTGTAAGGGGTCGCTTTAGCTAAGAGGTAAAACGTTCGCCTCTCACTAACGAAAGCAAGACACGGTGGATGGTCGAATCCCGCAAGTTTCAAGCGACCCATGATCTCAAAGGAGGTGAGATCGACCCCTAGTCATATCAAGGCCGGGCGATAAACTCGGAGACCCCGTGTGCACGTCTTCATTAACTCATAGAAGTTCGTCTAGAGTTCGCTTCTCTGCGTATATACTAGTCTCTCTCTCTGTACTTCTCTTGCCCTGGGGATCCAGAACAGAGACTGCTTTGTAATGTTATCAGCTGCTTTCATTAACGAAGAAATCTCACACATAGAGAACAACGCCCCGAATGTTCTGTTGAATGTTCTGCAGAAGTGTATCGCTGTATTAATAACCTCTCTGCCCGAGAAACATGGACAGTTTAATCGTTTCCACATGAGCAGTCCGCGTATGCTACACCGTAAATATTTCACTGGAATCACTTTAGCCTCAAATGTCATCAACCAATTAACGAATATTTGGAGATCGACATCACTGAGTAAACGTGTCACGATCAGGGCACTCAGTGCCCACTTGAGGTTGTGAATGCTGGGAAGTGACAAGCCCGCTTGAAAATAGATTGAATGCATTTGAATGTAGATGCCTTAGGAGTATACTGGGCATTGGCTGGAGAGAATTCATGACTATTGTCCAAGTTGTTGTTGCTGTTGTTGGTGAATGCCCATAATGAGTAGGATTACTCTTTTGTGCGCCTTAAATAGGGCGTTAAAGGGGAAGGGGGGGGGGGGAGAGAGGTTGTCGTAGCTTTCCTCACATCCCGAGCGTGCTGATGGTGGACCGGGGTCCTTCAGGCGGTTGTGCTATGCTTGGCTTCATCTGCGTGTCGGTTACTACTACAGGGATCCCGTCGATCGCATACCTCGTTAGCCAGGCTGTCGTGGAAAATGTATGTTTTCAGGAAGGGATGCGGGGGCGTGTGTGTGTTTTGACCAGTATATTTAGCCTGACCCTGACTAACTTGTCTGACCAGTATATTTAGCCTGACCCTGACTAATTTGTCTGACCAGTATATTTAGCTTGACCCTGACTAACTTGTCTGACCAGTATATTTAGCCTGACCCTGACTAACTTATCTGACCAGTATATTTAGCCTGACCCTGACTGACATGTCTGACCAGTATATTTAGCCTGACCCTGACTAACTTGTCTGACCAGTATATTTAGCCTGACCCTGACTAACTTGTCTGACCAGTATATTTAGCCTGACCCTGACTGACATGTCTGACCAGTATATTTTGCCTGACCCCGACTAACATGTCGTACCAGTATCTTATGCCTGACCAGACGTTAGTCTTCCTTCCCAGGCAGTACGATTACGGTCCATCCAACATGATGTGTCTACTGTCTTCAGGAGGAAACGTTGGGCGGGCACAGGGCATGTGCGCCGGATGAATAATAACAGGCACCAGTTTCAGGCGATTATGTGGAAACCTAACGGTAAAAGGAAGCGGGGTAGATACAGTGAGATTCTATGCAGCCTCGCTGTAAACCACGATACACAAAAAAAGAAGAAGAAAAAGAAGTAGAAGACATAAAGACGAACAATGAACTTGATAATTACTCAAGAACAAACAACAAACTTGACCTAATCTCTCAAGAACAGATGATAAACTTGACAATCGCTTAAGAACAAATGACGAACTTGACAGAATCACTCAAGAACCGTTGATAAACATTACAATTCCTTAAGAACGAATCATAGACTTGACATAATCTCTCAAAAACACACGACAAACTTGATCTAATTTTTCAAGAACAAATTACAAACTTGACATAATCGCTCCACATCTACCACATGGTGTAACGTGTTTTTCGTAAATATTGTTCGTGTGGTTTATCGTTTGTGATTATTTGTTTACCAGTCTCCAACCCAACCCTACTTATTCACCCCTGTCAGATTACTGCTAATATTCTGTGGTCCCCTTTTCAGGGGCCGATAACACACGTCCGTGACGCAAATAGCATTCTAGCACAATATACCAGTGGCAGTATTTTAGTACGACGACATGAGCTTACCATAGCTGGCTGCTAGTGTCAGGGCCAGTGCCCCAGAGCTGCCAAAACCCTTCTACACATCCACGCGGTGGTCCTGTATAACAGGCTGCAACAGAGCAGACTGGCTAAGGAGAACGGATGGAAGAACAGAGGATAACCTGGTACCCCAAAAATGCGTTGCTGAAGTCGGATGTGTCGGGTGCCGAAAGGTGCAAATATCGCAGTCAAGCTGTTAACTACGACACCACGCATTTCGTTCTACAGACTACAGCCTGCTACTCCCAAATACCTTTTCATGATTTGGTTGCAGGAGATTGAGAACGAAAGAAGAAGAAGAATAAGAAGAAGATGCATCGAGTCTCCGGGAACTTGTGTGGATCTTCTGTCCTGGCTATGCTGGGGTTTGCGAGAATAAAAGAGGTGACATCCTGTCCTCAAAGGGCACCCACAGGGGGGACATTAGCTACGGACAGAGGTGACATCCTGTCCTCAAGGGGCACCCACAGGGGGACATTAGCTACGGACAGAGGTGCCATCCTGTCCTCAAGGGATACCCACAGTGGGGACATTAGCTACGGAAAGAGGTGCCATACTGTCCTCAATGGGCACCAACAGGGGGGACATTAGCTACGGACAGAGGTTCCATCCTGTCCTCAAGGGGCATCCACAGGGGGGACATTAGCTACGGACAGGGGTGACATCCTGTCCTCAAGGGGCACCCACAAGTGGGGACATTAGCTACGGACAGAGGTGACATCCTGTCCTCAAGGGGCACCCCCAGTGGGGACATTAGCTACGGACAGAGGTGACATCCTGTCCTCAAGGGGCACCCACAGTGGGGACATTAGCTACGGACAGGACATTAGCTACGGACAGAGGTGACATCCTGTCCTCAAAGGGCACCCACAGTGGGGACATTAGCTACGGGCAGAGGTGACATCCTGTCCTCAAGGGGCACCCACAGTGGGGACATTAGCTACGGACAGAGGTGACATCCTGTCCTCAAGGGGCACCCACAGTGGGGACATTAGCTACGGACAGAGGTGACATCCTGTCCTCAAGGGGCACCCACAGTGGGGACATTAGCTACGGACAGAGGTGCCATCCTGTCCTCAAGGGGCACCCACAGAGGGACATTAGCTACGGACAGAGGTGACATCCTGTCCTCAAGGGGCACCCACAGTGGGGACATTAGCTACGGACAGAGGTGCCATCCTGTCCTCAAGGGGCACCCACAGGGGGACATTAGCTTCGGACAGAGGTGACATCCTGTCCTCAAGGGGCACCCACAGTGGGGACATTAGCTACGGACAGAGGTGACATCCTGTCCTGAAGGGGCACCCACAGTGGGGACATTAGCTACGGACAGAGATTCCATCCTGTCATCAAGGGGCACCCACAGTGGGGACATTAGCTACGGACAGAGGTGACATCAGGAAGTTGGTCCAACTATCGCGATTTTGTTTGAAGACACTGTAGTCGACGAACATGCAATACACAGACTGCAAGATTTTCAAATCATACAAGCAGAAAGGGGCGCCTGGGAGGATGGAGCAGGGGTGTGTACAACCAGAGAGCCACAGGAACCATCAGTATCTGAACACCTAGGGGGCTTCCGGAGTACAGTAACGTCACCATTTAACAGAACAGAACATATTTCTTTCCCAATTAGGGGCCCATTGCCCGAGACAGACACGAATGGTCTTACTTTCCCCCAACAGTTTTACATGAAACGACAGACGTTTCTGTCCGTATGCCCAAAAGGCAGACGGACGTCTCTGTCTGTATGATCAAAAGACAGACGTTTCTGCTCGCATGTCTACCACTAGTTCACGCTAGAGATGCACACAGTATGTATTTTTGGCTATTCGCCCTAATATGAGCAGTGAGCAAATTTGGCATACATTTTTTTTGACACGTCTACCGACATTTCCTATAATTTCAAAATAATCAACAAAAACATGACGGTTCAAAGTGATAAATTGTGACACAAGTCATTACTGCATGAAACATTCATTTGTTTTAAAAATATCAGCCTCTCAACAACCTCTGGCAACAGACGCCGTGAATTATTAGAAAACGTGTTACCGCAGGTAGTGCTTAAAAGACGTTCAATTGGGATGCTTATTGGTTAGTTTTCTTTCCACTTGTGCCGTTGAGCGGCGTGGGGAATTTAAGTCGTCTGTCCTGTGCCAAGTGCGTTGCGTCGATCAATGTGAGTCCGTGTCGCTGCACAATCCCCTGTAATGTCAACTATCCCCCTGCCTCGCGGAAGGACTGGACAACGATGTTTAAAGAAGGACGTGAGTTAACGAAAGATCTACCGAGACCAGGTCATGCGCATATTGTTGCGTTAACTCACGTCCTACTTTAAACATCGTTGTCCAGTTTTTCACTGTTGTCCTCGACACACTTTTGTAACCATACACTGCCTGCATTCTGTTATGAATGGCAACTGGTCGACATCCTTCAGCTGTTAGAAACCGAATCACCGCTCGTTGATCAACTTGGGTGGATACCGTATCACACCCGCCATGTTTTCAACGGTCTGACGGGGAAACTATGAGTCAGAGGATAATGAAATTTTGCAAACTTGACGGTTGGTTTGTGATGTATACACCAGAAGTGACATCATCATGCGCATCCTACGTATGTTCACTTGGTGCATTTCGGTCCGGTTTCATTTGAACACGCCTCATATAATACAACAAAATATAACATAATCTAATCTAACATAAAATAATATATTGAACAAGTAATGCTATTTAGATACAACAGATTCAAGGTCAAAGGCAGAAGACGAATAGACCGGCTTACGGAAATCTGAGGCGGTCAATGCCACTGTGGATGAGACCCACAGTCAGGCTCGTTCTATGTCTCTCTTCCTAACCTGACTCTGAACAGCATCACAGGATAAGCAAAAAGATGAAGAAGAATATAACTTAACATAACACCATGGCATAATATAATACGTACTAGCAATAACCCATCAATAACGAATGAGTTTTTTTAGATGTCCATCAAAATAAATTTTAAACGTTTTTTAACACTAAACTATGAAGAGAAAAAACTTCTCCAGAGCTGGATTAGAACCAACAACCTAATGATTTATAAATTCTTCACCACCAACTGAGCTTGCATGGGCTATACACATGTTTCTGGAATCCCTGTACTGATATGTTTCAGATATAAATTGATGAAAAATCAAATGTAAAGTTTTCATGATTAATTCCCCTGATGAGAGTGACGTAGAACTGGCGGTGTATAACGACATTTGAGAATCATTGGTTCGTCAGAAGTGTATATTAACACTCAAATATTCAATTAACATATCACTAACTTTGTGTTGTACAATTAACCAACTCAAATAATATGACACATTATTGCTGTGTATATTAACACTCAAATATTCAATTAACATATCACTAACTTTGTGTTGTACAATTAACCAACTCAAAAGAATATGGCACATTATTGCTGTGTTCAGTGAACAAATAATCACACCGGCGATGGTTAAGTGGTTTGTTAAGAGCAGCATAGATGGCACCTAACAGGCTGCGGGTCTACTTTGCTTTAATGTTTGAGTCTGTAAAGATGGTCTCGCACGTCGGTTAGCCACCCTCCAAGAAACTGATTTCATACAAACTCTGCAGAGTCTTCTAAACCAGTATAAAGACGTTCAATTAATTTATAGGCAGTAGATGCATATTTTTATAATCTAAAAATATTATTAGTTTTTACTTCAACTATTCGAATGCAACGAAACAAATGGCAATAGTAAAATGAATTAACATGTTAATTTCGAATTAATTCGACGTTAATTTCAGAAAATTATAACGAAAATAAATTTCAAAGTAAAATGATAAACTTCAAACTCATTATAAGGGAACTTGAGGCTGAGGAGTGCATGAGCTGCAGAGATCAACTACCCAGAGCTGTCAAGACCCGTCTACACCTCCACTCGGTGATCCTGGATAACTGAGCAGGCTGGCTAAGGAGATGGGATCGAAGAGGGAAGGCTAACCGATAATCACAAAATACATGCTGAAGTCGGATGTGTCGGACCGAAATGTGCAAGTATAGCAGTCAAGCTGTAAACTAGGACACAACGCATTCCGTTATCCGGACTACATCCCGCTACTTGCTAAGACCTTTTCTGTGCTTGGTAGCGGGAGATTGAGAACGAACGCAGAAGAAGAAAAGAAACTCATTATTAACGCTTTGCAATCGAAGAACTACTATTGTACGCACTTTATTTATTTAATTTTTTTTTTTCGATTTCATTTGGTATCTCTATCAATTCTGCTACACACGCCGCCGCCCCCCCCCCCCCCCACCACATCCAATCAGGCCCTGCTGCAGTAACATATATAACATACAACAGAAAAGAGGGAAGATAGACTAACGTCTGGTCATGCACAACATACTGATCAGACATGTTAGTCAGGGTCAGGCACAACATACTGATCAGACATGTTAGTCAGGGTCAGGCACAACATACTGATCAGACATGTTAGTCAGGGGCAGGCAAAATATACTGGCTAAGACCCTCCACCTCGGCTTTCTAGTAGCCCTCCCTGGAAACGGGCTGTCGTCATGGCAGCCTTGCTAACGACGAGAGGGATCGGCGTGATCCTCGTAGTTGTGAGCGACACGCAGATGAAGCCAAGCTTAGCACAACCGCCTGGAGGACCCCGGTCCACCTTCAACAACGAAACCTTCGACCACCCGCTACTTAACGTCCCTTTGAGGGTGTACAAAAGAGAAGTCCTACTCATTGTGGGCATTCAAAAACAACAAGAACATAAAAACAGAAAAAAAAGTGAAGTAATGAGCAGCCAGGAATTCGAACACTTTCCTAACAGTAAGACCAGGACCACCGCCCTTTCCCCGCGCCTATGGGTCGACCGCAGTGTGTCAAGACACTGTGTTGCTGCTCGGATATTGTCTGGGAGCAATGTGACACTGAAACACCAGAGATAGAAGCCCAAATACTCGAACTTAACATTGACATACCAAGACAGACGCGCAATAAACTTCACTTGTTACAGGGCGTTTCCCGTTTTGTTTTGAGATACAGAGAGGGAAAAGAGGGGGGGGGTGGCGGTTGGTTTGTTAAATAACACAGAAAGATATTCATGACAGCCAGAGTGGTGTAATGGTTAAAGCAGTTACTTCTCACGTATGAACCAGAAAGCTGACTAGCTATGTTATATATATTCACCCGTATGGATTCAGGGAATTCCAAAAACACTACCACGGCAACGTTCCAAATATGTCGTAAAAGGTGACTAATGAGGGTTCGGCGCGAGGGCTAGAAACTTTGTCGCGTGGAACGTGGAAAGAGACTAAAGTCTGGTCAGGCAAAACATACTGAGCAGACATGTTAGTCAGGGTCAGGTAAAATATACTGATCAGACATGTTAGTCAGGGTCAGGTAAAATATACTGATCAGACATGTTAGTCAGGGTCAGGTAAAATATATTGATCAGACATGTTAGTCAGAGTAAACATACTGATCAGACATGTTAGTCAGGGTCAGGTAAAATATACTGATCAGACATGTTAGTCAGGGTCAGGTAAAATATACTGATCAGACATATTAGTCAGAGTAAACATACTGATCAGACATGTTAGTCAGAGTAAACATACTGATCAGACATGTTAGTCAGGGTCAGGAAAAATATACTGATCAGACATGTTAGTCAGGGTCAGGTAAAATATACTGATCAGACATGTTAGTCAGGGTCGGGTAAAATATACTGACTAAGATCCCCACCTCGACTTCGGCGTTGTCTTGTCTTATCCACTTGTGCCGTGAGGCGTTGCGAAAACCCGAACGCCGTACGTTATAGGCGCACAGGGGTAGTTGGTCAGCATGCATTCTCATTAGGTGGAACCACTAGATTCTCTTCTCATCAATATATTCAGTGCAGGATCTTGCTTCAACTATTCATCTCACATCTCCATTCTGTCTCTCCTAGTTACGTTGATTGTTCATCTCATCTCACATCTCCATTCTGTCTCTCCTAGTTACGTTGATTGTTCATCTCATCTCACATCTCCATTCTGTCTCTCCTAGTTACGTTGATTGTTCATCTCATCTCACATCTCCATTCTGTCTCTCCTAGTTACGTTGATTGTTTATCTCATCTCACATCTACATTATGTCTCTCCTAGTTACGTTGATTGTTCATCTCATCTCCCATCTCCATTCTGTCTCTCCTAGTTACGTTGATTGTTCATCTCATCTCACATCTACATTCTGTCTCTCCTAGTTACGTTGATTGTTCATCTCATCTCACATCTACATTCTGTCTCTCCTAGTTACGTTGATTGTTCATCTCATCTCACATCTCCATTCTGTCTCTCCTAGTTACGTTGATTGTTCATCTCATCTCACATCTCCATTCTGTCTCTCCTAGTTACGTTGATTGTTCATCTCATCTCACATCTCCATTCTGTCTCTCCTAGTTACGTTGATTGTTCATCTCATTTCACATGCCGTCATCTTTCTCTCTAGAGATAATTTAGTCCACGTTTCTTCTTCTTCTTCTTCGTTCGTTCTCAATCTCCCGCTACCAAACCCTGAAAGGGCTTAAGTAGCAGAATGTAGTCCAGAGAACGGAATGCGTTGTGTCGTAGTTTACAGCTTGACTGCGATGTTTGCACCTTTCGGTCCAACACATCTGACTTAACGAAAGATCTTCAGAAACCAGATCATATCGTTACGTTAACTCCCGTCCTTCTTTAAACATCGTTGTCCAGTTCTTCACTGTTGTCTTCGACACACTTTTGCCACCATATACAGCCTACATTCTGTGATGAATGTCAACTGGTCGACATCCTTCAGCTGTTAGAAACCGAATCACCGCTCGCTGATCAACTCTGGACGGATTCCGTATCACACCCGTCATGTTTTCAACGGTCTGCCGAGGAACTTTAAAACAGAGGATAATGAAATTTTACAAACTTGACGGTTTATATGTGCTATTTACACCAAAAGTGACGTCATCATGCGCATTGTACGTACGTTCACCTGTTGCAGATTGGTCCGGTTTCATTTGAACACGCCTCGTAAATTAGAAACAACGCCTGAAGAACTAGTTCACGCTAGGATCAGACGAAGAAGAAATAGAAGCAAAACGGCAGCACACGTAAAAACATGATAAACTCAGGTAAAAGTGGGCTGACATTTCAAGGTGAAGGACATCAACAAAAACCCGTGTAAATAGATAAAACAGGTGGTATAAACCTCCAGTGTTAGGCCATTAGGCTGAGGCATGCACACCAAACATATCGTGTTCCTGTGTTTTGACTTTTTATTTAGTTTTCAGAGATCGTTCTAGTTGTACCCGAATTGAACATAAGACTACTGAAACCTTCCAAGCATGTCGCAAGAGGCGACTAAAGAGGCTTGTGAGTGGAGTTAGCTACCACATCATCAATCAATCAAGAAAAGTTCATTGTTTCTCTCGGTGCATCGGCCCTTCACCACATCTCATCAGCATTCGCGGTCCTGGACCACTCTCTCTCTCTCTCTCTCTATGCCTCTCTCTCCAGGTGTAACAATTCAAGCTTGGTTTCTTCTCTTTCTCTTCCTCTGCGATTTCCACGTGAATGCCTGCCTGGCTATGTTGGATGGTACCTACCTCACCGTATGTCCTATCCAGTCCCATTTCCTTCTCTTAATTTGTTGTCCCATTTCCCATAGGTCTTCATTTCTCATCATATCCTGCCACTTTATGCCCATTATCCATTGTAAGCATCTGTTAACGAAGGACTGGAGTCTTCATTGTATCCCCTTGGTCGTTCTCCATGTTTCCGATCCATATAACAGCACCGACTTGGCACTGGGGTTGAATTTCTAACTTTGGTATGCATCCTAAAAAGGGTTGCGCATGGAGCTAGCAACATCACCATGCAGAACTACTACTATTGAAACAACCACTGTAAATGATCATATGCAAGCTTCCTGTAAAGGTGCCAGCTGTAATGATGGCCCTATGTTTCAGCTGGAGCGATAGCATCTCGAGGCAATGATGACCGAGTACATTAGATGACCCAATCTACATAGCTGTAAATGGATACCTTCTTCTTCGTTCATCCTCAGATCAAGGTCCGGGTTTCTCTTACAAAGGACACCGTTGTTTGTAAGGCAGTTGTATCTCCCTACAGCGTCTTTCTCATATATGTCTCGCGGTGTCAATATTGTTCTTTCTCTCCCTGTGTGAGCATGCATATGTTTATGATGCGTACCGCGGTCATGGCAATCTCCCTAGACAGACACATGTCGTCTGTCCCAATCCTCATTGTGTTGTATGGATCAGGGCTTCTTAAACTGTTTTCACTAACGACCCCTTTGGTACAGACACATTTGTTCACGATCCTTTCCTCAATGCTATAAATACTATTTGTGATAACACTGTACTAGAAAGTACATCCAGTACATATAATCGAATCATGATATCAGGAACAACAAGCAGCTGTCAGAGAAACTAGTGAAACGTCATATTGGTTCAAAGTACACATGGGAGTAAGACAGGGATGTACACCTATCATTTATGCACGTTAGAGATGATGATAATATCGAGAGTTACGTCCCTTTACAATTGACGGATACAAGATCCCAGAGCTAAGATATGCAGACGACACTGTGATACTATCAGAGGCTACTATCAAAATACCAGAGGCTACACAAGCTGAGGAAACTATGGCTGAATACCAGCAAACCAACACAACCTGAGGAAACTATGGCTGAATACCAGCAAACCAACACAACCTGAGGAAACTATGGCTGAATACCAGCAAACCAACACAACCTGAGGAAACTATGGCTGAATACCAGCAAACCAACACAACCTGAGGAAACTATGGCTAAATACTAGCAAACCAACACAACCTAAGGAAACTATGGCTGAATACCAGCAAAGAAACAAAAGTGAAAATTTTGAGAACCTCTACTTTTCCCGTGGCAGCATACAGCTGCTCAACATGGACATTTACCCAAACCTCAAGGAAGATATTCGAGTTGAAATGTTATAGAAGAGGTCCTCCCAGTACTATGGACCGAAAGAAAAAAAAGAATGCAAACATTCGTCAAAAGTTGGGAATAGATGAGAACTGGTACATAAATGCAACCATAAACATAAAATTGAAGTATTTTGGCTACATCAAAAGACACAACGGTCTTGAGAGAACGCTGATGGAAGGTATGGTGCCAGACCAAGAAGATGATGGCACCAAAATGTCAAGGAATGCTTGGGCATGACTCTGAAGCAGGCTGTAGATTTGGCAAGAGATCAACTTCGTTCATGGACATATATAAAATGTTATCAGGCATCAATTATTGCTGCAAAAACGGCGGATAGTTGACTTCGACCCTATTCTTCTTCAAGTGGCGGTCTAGGAAACAGACTGCAGCCACGCAGCTTGTCTAAGAGAATAGTGGTCGAAGATTAGAGACAAACGAAGCGCCAAAAATGCAGCACTGAAACCGGCTGTGCATGATCGAAAGGCACAAATATCACAGTACACTACGACACAATGTCATTTTCAAGACAAAAGCCGGGGAGGTAGACTAACGTCTGGTCAGGCAAAATATACTCATCAGACATAGTCAGGGGCAGGCAAAATATACTGGCCAAGACCCTCACCTTGGCTTCCTAGTAGCCATCCATGTAAATGGGCTGTTTTCATGGCAGCCTGGCTAACGAGGTGAGGGATCGACATGATCCACCTTCATCAGCACGCAGGATGTGAGGAAATTTACTGCAACCCGTCACTTAACGTCCTTTTCAAGGCACACAAAAGAGCAACCTACTCATTGTGGACATTCGCAAACAACAAACAACAAGACAAAAACCGAAGAAGAAAATGAAGAAGACAGAGAATGCAGAGAAATGGAGGCCAGGTTCTCCCCCGTTGGTCTCCAGATTTAGCAAGACCTTGTTAATGTAAATACAGCCGCAGATAAATCACTCATTTTCTGTGTAGCAACTGTTAAAGTGTATATCTGCGAAACATGGACAGCGCATAGCAGACACAGCAGACAGCTAAATCGTTTGTATATGATCATTTGAGGGGAGGGGAGATTACCTAATACTTCAATTCTTAGCAAATCAAACATGTTGAGCACCCATATGCTTCAGCAGAAAGCCCAGATAAGATGGACGGGATATGTTGTTGATGAGCGTCTCCCCAAGCAGCTGCTATACAATGAGCTCAGAACATACAGGCACTCATCAGGGAGACAAAAGAAATGCTACTCCTTAAAACATGAATGTTACATCCTGTGCGATGCTTGCACAGAGCTGGTCCACCTGGCATGTTAGCATCACACAGAGCTGGTCCACCTGGCATGTTAGCATCACACAGAGCTGGTCCACCTGGCATGTTAGCATCACACAGAGCTGGTCCACCTGGCATGTTAGCATCACACAGAGCTGAAGCAATAGTTGTTCATGCAGCAACTCAGATTCGTATCAGCCAAAACATAACTGCGAGGAAAACAGTCATTCTAACAGACTCCAGGAGTGTACTCCAAGCCATCTCATGCCCAAACAAGATAGACTTTCACATGAAATAAATTACAACATAGGATTGCTGTCTCAAAAAACAGATTTAGTTCTACAGTTGTTTTCCAACTCAATGTGGGATACCTGAAAAACAGAAAGCAGATGAGCTCGCAAAAGCCAGAATTGGCGGTACGCAGACTCTCCATCCACAGAGCTATAAAGAAGCAAAGACACTCATCAAACGATCTATGAGAACAGAATAGAAAGATCAGCTCAAAGAATACAAGCCAGAAAATGACAGTATAGATAAACTTGGCAGAGATGGGCAGACAAAGATCTTCAGATTCACAGACAAAGATCTTCAGACTCAAGGCCCACCTACAGAATGGGCCTAACAGACACTGCCAACGTGCAACTGTGAAGCACCGAAGCAAACACCAGAAAATATTCTGCAGTACTGCCCTATCTATGCAGACCAAAGAGATGCAATCTGGCCTCAGGGAGGGCGACCATGCTCGAAAAGCTGTGGGGGACCGGTGATGACCTGAAATGCAGTCTCCTTCGTGAACTTCACCATATTAGAAGCACAGAATCAGTTGATCGATGAAGAAGAAGCTAGCATTACACACGGTGCTTAGATCACAGAGCATTGCATTATAGCCAAGACCAAGAGAAAAGAAATCACCAGAAAGAACAGAGCCCACAATGACTCCTCACGTGTGGACCCCAGGTGCAGCAGTCTGCTGCTGTGCCAAGACTAGACTTTACAGTCAAATGAGATTTGCAGTCATTTGAGATTACATCTCACAGCACTCGTCTGATGCTACTGCCATCTTCGCTTGGGATAGGCAACTATTCATGGATGAACTCAAGACTTGAAATAGTTGTCAGCTCTTCGGTAACCTCTGTCTATAAATTAATGTACCTACAGCTCGGAGTATTTTAGGACAATGAAGGGGATCAAGATGCTGAACAGCACATGAGCTGAAGCAGTCAGCGACATATAGTGATCTTGGATAACAGGCTACAGCAGATCAGGCTGGCTAAGGAGAAGGGATCAAAAGGGGAAGGCTAGCCCGGTACTAAAAAAAATGCCTGCCGCTGAAGACGAACGTGTGCAAATATCGCAGATAAGCTGTCTACTAGCGACACCGCACATTCCGTTCTCCAGAAGGCATCCTGCTACGTGCAAAACCCTGTTCAGGTCTTGGTAGCGGGAGATTGAGAATGGACGCAGAAGAAGAAGCACATTAAGATACCTAAAGAAGCACATTAAGATACCTAAAGAAGCACATTAAGATACCTAAAGAAGCACATTAAGATACCTAAAGAAGCACATTAAGATACCTAAAGAAGCACATTAAGATACCTAAAGAAGCACATTAAGATACCTAAAGAAGCACATTAAGATACCTAAAGAAGCACATTAAGATACCTAAAGAAGCACATTAAGATACCTAAAGAAGCACATTAAGATACCTAAAGAAGCACATTAAGATACCTAAAGAAGCACATTAAGATACCTAAATCCAACAAGCACAATTCTCATTACTGTTTTTATTTTGATTTGTCACATTTTTTGGCGACGTGGTCACTATTTTTTTCCTGTAGAAAGTAAAGACAGACATCACACAGACACCTAACAATATAATCAGACATGTTCCAGACTAGAATGCACATAGGAAAAGAAGAATGAGAAGGCCAATAAACACAGTGCTAAGAACAGTGGTAGAGGAAACAAATATGTCTCTCAGTCACAAGCAGAAGCCAAACACTATAACTGGCAAACGTTGACTTGTTCACATTAATCAAAGTTTCTGTGGCTTAACGTTACCACTGTATAGGGTACCAAGTCCCATGCACAACTCCCCTTAGTCACCTCTTATGGCATAACTGCCAGGTTACAGTGCTGCTATTCTTTACTCCCATTTCGGGCTCTGGTAGCTCTCGGCTGTGAGCATGTCAAAGGATAAGCCAGTTATAGCACTGGGGCGAGCTAGTTGGCCGATTTCCCAAACATGTCTATTTCTTGCAGCGAGGTGATGTCACCTTGACTGGCTGTATTTGAATCACAGGTGTGTCTACTTTCTAGTTATGTCGCTGCCAATGCATTGAAGAATGTGAACAACACAGACGCTATTAAAAACATAATTTAGAGATGGCTAGAGTTGTTACTTTTGTCAAGGAACAGCAGCTCCTGGGTTCTTACCCTACGGTTACATGCCTTCTGTTAGATCCTTAACCAATGACTGACTTGCTAAATAGTTAGTTATATCTAATACAGGTAATACAAAAAACAAACAATGAACAGCTGTTATCAGAAATCAGAGCAGAACTAGGAAAACTCCAGAGATACTCAACAACAGCGCCCCGATGTCTGCTCTTCAACTGCGGAATCACAGAAAATGAAAGTGTTGACGCTCTAGCAAAAAGATGGCACAATTTATTCATTAAGTACCATTAAGAGGGATCAAGAAAATTATCAAAAATCAGTATATACACCAATGAAGACATGAACATAAGCAGTAGACCAGACCCAATTCACCAACTCAAAACAAACTGCGGTCAGCAACCCATAGCTGACTGCTAACATCAGGGCCAGCGAACCAGCTGCCAAGACCCTTTTTACATCTCCCCGTGGTGATCCTGGATAACAGACTGCAACAGAGCAGACTGGCTAAGGAGAAGGGATGAAAGAGAGAAGACTAACCCAGTACTTAAAACATGCCTGCTGAAGTCAGATGTGTTTGGACTGAAAGGTGCAAATATTGCAGACAAGCTGTAAACTACAACACAACGCATTCCGTTCTCTGGACCACATTTTCTACTGACTGGCATGGAGATACAGCATGACCAATGATCATGTACTCAAAGAAAGTGACCACCGCGCTTGTTGGCATCTTTATCGGCAGCTACAAAGTCCCTTCACCCCACCCGATCCCATGATCAACATTCTTTAAGACATGCGTCCAAGCTGACTGTGGTCCTGGTCTATCTTCCCCCCCCCCCCCCCCCCCTTGTGTTAGTGCTGTAACAGTAAAAACGTCAGAAAATTTAGGACAGAACCTGATCTATTTGATGCTCAATCGATGACTGACAAAACAGATAGTCTAACAACATCTTTAATGGCAGCAACAAAGTCTCTCCACTTCACCGAGTCAGAGGTCATCTTTTGTACTGTTGCCCATTTCTGGTTCATAATTTTAATTTCAGCTTCTATGGTTCTCGCTAAGTTGTCTTAGCCTAACCTCTCCATTGCCTTTCTTCTGAACCTCCAGCGCACCATGCTTCCTGTGATGTTATGATCATTTCTAAGGACATGGCCAATCCAATTCCGGGCGTCAACCAGTTATAACGGCGTTTCACCTCTTCTTGGTTGCTCCAAGCAAGCAGTTCTTGGTTGGCAATGGTGTTCAGCCAGAAAATGTGATGAATTTTGCTTAAGCAGGTTGTTAGCAAAGATGACAACAACACTTTCTTTTTACATTTATGTGGCCTAAAACGGGAAAATAGAAGGGGTCAAAGAAAAAGTAGTGCAGACAAATCGGGAGAGAAGATGTATTACAGGTTGCACATGGGGCTGGCAACCTCTTCATGTCAAATAAAGTATCACAGAAACCACCTACACAAATGCCATGATGCCTGCTTCCTACAAGTAATCACTATCAGTAGAGTTATTCCCTGCTTCTACTTGGGTGAGATAAGACCACATAAAACCACCTATATTAGAAGAGTAAACTTGCCATTGGTATGTCATGATGATAAACTGCCAGAGCCTATAAAAGCCTTAAGCAAACTAAAAGCCAAGAGAAGGATAGTGCTACAGTGGATGCCAGTCATCACACTCTGGCATACCAGACAAGGACACAGCAGACACGCTAGCAAAAGAGGGAGCAACAGAGAACAAAATGAGCAAACAATCACCTTCCAAGAAAAGAAAACCGTTATAAATGGCCATAAGGAAAGTCGACCAAACTAGAGACAACTATCACTGTCTTGATCGAGCGAAGCAAGTGATCCTATTCTGCATGAGAATGGGACATAATAGATTGAATGGCCACCTAAACCGGCTAAAATTGGTTCAACCACCCATGTACATGAGCGGACAAGCAGCACAGACAGCCAAATATATCCTGTCAGACTGTTTTTTGCTTTGGCAATTTCGTACTGAACAAACTGGCCCACGGAGACGAACCCTCACACAAAGCTGTTTAGAAGCCTTGAAGAACTCTCCCCTACAACAACCTTTATCCAGAGAACTGGACGTGTAGATGTAGTAAAAATGTTGTGAATGAGAAGAAGAAGAGGATGAGTATGAATGAAGAGTTCACTCTTCTTGCGTGGATGACCTCATTCGAGACTTGAGCATGACCCAACTAGGAAACATATTGCTGTTCTGGCTATCCCATAGCTATTGAGCAAGCCTGCTCTTGACAGCCCAATGTCATTCTTATCTAAATACAGGTCTTCTTCAGTTGTTCCACTGTGCTACACAGTGCATTGCCCTTTTCTTCATGACTGCAAGTGCTTTGCAGTCCATATGTAGGTGCTTGTTTCACCAGGGTGAAAGCAATGTCTGTACAAGGGCAGGAGCTGATAGTTGATGTATTTAAGTGCCTATAGACTAGTTTTCAAAACTGAAAAATGAGACTTTGTTCTCTTCTAACGAAGTCTATTTATGTCATTTTGTTTGTCTGCGACATTTCACTAAGTACACTGTGACCCAATGTTCCTACTGCGTCCCACCCCCTATTGAGCCAAATTTCCCTGGAATTATTTATAAGGATTTGTTGAACTATGTAGCTTGTACAGGGTTTATCCTGTTGTTTGGAGGTTCCTGTTTTAGCCAGTCTATCGGCTATTTATTTTCTTAGTATCTCACTATGTCCAGGGATCCACTGCAAGGCAATGCTAACCGCATGGACTGATTATGTTGCTGACCGCCATTCCCACTAAAGATATTTCTTTGTTGTCATATGGAGTATGATTCAGTGTCTCCAGTACCAAGTCACTAAAAATCACCAATTCCCTTAGGTCAAATTGTTGGCGCAAAATCTAAAACAACTGGCATATTTAAACGATTTTCACAACATGAATCACAAATCTCATACGAGAATCCATCCAGGTATTTCATATAGAAATTCAAGGCAGAATTCAAAGCCGACCCGTCTATACCGACCAATGCTGGGTAGCTATTGACTTTCTCCAAGGCACATGTCCTCATGATGGTTTGGCAATTTCTTTGGTGGCTACCTTTCCTAATAGGTGTAATTTAATAACTGCCAGCTAGAAATTATCCCCCCCCCCCCCCCCCCCAAACAAATGAACCTGAAAGTTTTATTCTGCACCTGGTCAATACATGAGATATTGTTAGTAGACACAGAGGGCTGCACGGAAAGGATATAGTCCATCACTCTGATTGGCACATATCCTAGGTATAGATGGCGAAGAGTTTGTTTATCAGCTCCTCAATATATGCTAGGGTCTTTTGATTAGGTTTAATTGCTTGCTTGCTTTATCCCTAAGATTGCAGATGTGTCTGTCTAGTTTCAATTGTCTATCCAGTTTTACTCCAAGATAAACTGGAATATCCTCTTAAATTAGAAATTCCCCATTCATTTTTATGTTAATGAATCTCTTTGCTTGTTAGCAACCTGGGGGAGATGGTGAATACTGCTTTCTGTGTATTATCTTTAGTTTCACAGCTAGCAGTATACTTAAATTATGAGTAGCTTCCTTGGTGTGTTATACTATTATGACCCTAATTTCAAATGTCAGGGGTGTTTAGTTTGACTTTCTTCATTTAAGGTTGCTCAGCAGACTCCATGCTTTATTCTCATCTATTGGTAGATATTGTTGGGTTCTAAATGTTGTTATAGCCGGGGTTGGGGTTGAGGATGAGCTCTCAACACCAACTAAATGTTCCCATGGCGTACGTCTCATATAGCCTCTGACAACAAAGTCCATCTCCTGGCATTTGCGCGGCAGAACTGTTTTGACTAACAGGGGAAGGCGAGCCACTGGCACCTTAAAACCAGTCGTTTTGGGCAGATGGGTCTCGAAAGCCTAGGAAAGCAGCTCATCTGGTAGAAGGCAAACTCTAATTTCAAATCATCTGAAGACTTGCAGATAAGTTACTGGCGTATCTTGTCGGGTTTTGTCAGATATGGTTGTGCAACTTTTTTTCTGATCTCTGAAAGTTGGTCAGTGTCTACCAAACCTGACAACTGGCGATGTGCGAAGGAGCACGCGCAAGAGGATACAATGCCTTATCCTAGAGCGAGGAAAGGCAATTTCAGGTGAGTATTGTGGCAGGGCAGACCAGGCCCTTAGTCTTGGTTGGTGGCTGGTCTAAGAGTGAAGACCCGACAGCCGAACAGATAGAGCATTGCTCTGCTGGTTTGGCAGCTTCTGCAGTTTGCCTTGACCCAAATGAATTGGTATCACTTTTCCCTTGAAACAAACAAGGTGGACCATGAGAGGAACCATAATGCATGAGCAACACATGGTCTCTATATTTCTGCCTGGCTTTGTGCCAAAAGCACACTTACTATCGTCTGACATCGAGCTTCTCTCGAGGGCTAACATGCCTAGCATCCATGCACTGCTAGAAAAAGCACGACTAGGATGGGCCGGACACCTCGTCCGTATGTCAGGCGAGCGGCTCCCAAAGAAGCTTCTCTACAGTGAGCTGAGAGAGGGATGGCGCGAGAGAGGGCGCACAAAGAAATGTTTTTAAAAACGGTCTGAAGGACTCACTGAAAAGTTGCCAGATGGACATCGACACCTGGGAATGTCTTGCGCAAAACAGATTTGATTGGAGAAGCGCAGTCAAATCGGGTGTAGCTACCGGCGAAGACGACCGTGTTGTGAAAGCCTAGAGCAGACACGAGACCCGGAAATCCCGAACAGCGGAAACACCATCACCTTCTACAAACCTTATGTGCCCGACATGTAGCAGATATTTTCGTGCCTGCATTGGCCTGTTCAGCCACATGCGCACCCACACCCAACAGGGAAATCTGTGACAAGGATGATGTCGGCGGTCCTCATCGACAACGATGGACAGCTATTATTATTATCGTCTGACAAGACGAAAAGAGCCAATGAATGTTAAATCCAGCCTGCTACAATTTTCTCTCCAATTCTTCTGCTTACTTTTTTGCTGGCCATCTATTGTAGTCTGTTTTAGTCAGGGAGATTAGAAATATCTCTACCTTCTTCTAGACCTCTCTTCTAACTTTGACAGCTGCAGCCAACTCCAGGTTAAAGTAAATATCTGCTAAGCAAATATCTGCCATGGACCATGGTAGCATATTCAAGATATGTAGTTCTACCCTCGTGCAGACATTCTGGGAATGAACGCCATACCATGCCAACGACATAAATAAACACACATAAAAGTAAAGTCTTGTGAGATATTACTAAATTATAGTTACTTAGTATTGTCATATGTGTTACTAATATAATATTAAGTGAAATTAAGATTAGATACATAATTACACTCTAGTAATGATTACTTCATATTTCGCATATTTAATTAATAAGATTTAAATTACGAGTTTGTTGAAAGAATTTGAAAGTCCAAAAGAAAACGTATCAAAACCCAGTGTGACTACTAGTCAGTGACCACCGACGGCAAGAGTCGATGCACTGACACACAAACGGAGAACACTGAACAGACACAAGATCAAGAAAAACGTAAACACTTAAATAATACTACACTTCAGATGTGAGTGTTATCCAGAAAACTATTAAATGGAAGTCCAGGGATATCATTTTATCGGCGTACAATATAAATCTCAATAATAAATGTATTTAGTATAAGAATCATCATAGTCATTGGTAGTTACACTCGGCACATCACTCCAAGAAACAGACGAGACACTGGGCTCTGAGGAGACTGAAGACACAGCCAGACAGACAGACAGAGGACTCACCTGTATAGCACTATCTCTTAAAGCTTGTGAAACATTTTCTCTCATTCTAGCTGCGTGTCCCGGGCGTTGTAAGCCATCAGCAAAAACTCTTCTTGCCATGTTATGGGTATCTGTAGTTTTAAACTAATGACTGTCTACTTTAAATCGTTCGGTTGCTCCAAGATAGCGGAAGTATTTTAGCAAAATCCGTCGCCATCTTTTCAACAAGTAAAGGGACTTAACAACAGGAAAGGGAAACTATTCGATTCAAACGTAAAATACAAAGAGAGTTAACTCCCCCATCAATTAAAAACTCTCCTGCGCTAAAAATTGAGCGCGAGTAATGTCAAGGGAGTGTCAGCTAACAGTAACACGAAAAGCACTGGAAAATCATGACGGACCTCATTCGTCCGATAGGATCATTGAATATGCTGACAACGGGCCAGGGTTAGAATAGCTGGAAAGACATCAGATTGGTTCGAGAAAGAGCAGAAGGAGGTGAGACAACGATGCATGTGTTCAACATCTATGCAGAAAACAAAATGAGAAATATCAAGAATGACATAGAGTTTGAAAAATTTTACCCGGTCACAGTCGGCAGAAATGAAACACCAGAACTAAGATTTATAAGTGATACAGTTGTCCTCTCGAAAAGCGCTACAGGGCTGGAACAGATTATCTTGTCAGTTAAACGGCACAGTGAGGGAAGTAAGGCTAAGGTCTGGTCAGGTAAAATACATTGGTCAAGACCCTCACCTCAGCTTCTACGCAGTCCTTCCTGGAAACTTACTGTTTTTATGATAGCCTGGTTAACAAGGTCAGGGATCAACGTGATCCCCGTAGTAGTGAGCAACATGCAGATGAAGCCAAGCATATCACAACCGCCTGGAGTACCTCGGTCCACAATCATCACCACGCTCGGAATGTGAGAAAAGCTTCAACAAACCGCCGCTAAACGTCCTTTTCAGCTCGCACAAAAGGGTAAATCTACTCATTGTGGGGGTTCCTTCAACAACGACACGCGAAGAACAAAATATATTTGTAAACATGAACAAGACAGAAAATGAGCACAGATAAGGCGAAAACCAGACCTAAAGTTATCCTAGAGAAGCAAAACAACCGTTTAGAATAAGGCCTATCTTTAAATATATTTGTGAATATCTCGACTTTAAGCAACAGCAAAGATTGTCCAACTGAGGAGAGAAGATTGGCATGGCACTACAGTTGTTAATTAAAATGAAAAACCTATGGTTCAACAAAGTTATCCTTGGCGATTCCGTGGTTAAGTCGTCGGCCTCGTAATCAGGTGGTGTGGGTTCGACTCCGGACTTCGTCGTATTTTTCACGGGATCTTAACTTAACTTAACGTCTTTATACTGGTTTAGAAGACCCTGCAGGGTCTGTATACAACCAGTTTCATTTACATCACCTTGCTCTAAAAGATATGCGCATCCAATGTATTCTTAAATGCATTAACTGGCCCTGCCTCCACTACCTCATCTGGCAATGCCTTCCAAGCATTTACCATTCATCTTGATGAGGAGTCCCCTGCATCTCGTAGTCGCCCCCTAGTAGTCTTGTCCTTGACTTGCCACTGGGGACAGACGGCACGAGACGAGAGAGTGAGGATAATAAGTAGCGCAGTTAATCCTTACTAAAAATAGCGCTAGCAAAATAAATTATGCCATCATCATCTACGATGGACGGCGGCCTTAGCTATCCTTGCACCAGATCTCTTTAATTGGTGTATTGAGAGAATCGTGGGGCGTCTCAAATGATTAACCAAGGCCAAGAAGAAGAAGGTACGAAGAGCTGCTGGGGTTAGTAATAAGAGGACATATGATTTACGATCTGCTCTATGATCATTTTGTTTAGTTTAGTCGAAGAATCAAGGTCAATGCACACAGTTTAACCCATAAGTGTTCAGTTCTTCTCCATATTTTTCGAGAATCTCAGCACAATGAACAAACTCAGGGATCTGACATCTTGGGAAGACATAGCTGCAAACTGACCTAAATGGAGATGTAACATGAAGAGCCACATCAGGTTGGACGAAAATAAGCTCATGCAACACAGGGATGTGAAGAGACAACACGGGGAAGTGAAGAGACAACACGTGGAAGTGAAGAGATAACACGGGGAAGTGAAGAGACAACACAGGGAAGTGAAGAGACAACACGTGGAAGTGAAGAGATAACACGGGGAAGTGAAGAGACAACACAGGGAAGTGAAGAGACAACACAAGGAAGTGAAGAGACAACACAGGGAAGTGAAGAGACAACACATGGAAGTGAAGAGACAACACAGGGAAGTGAAGAGAATACAGGGAAGTGAAGAGATAACACGGGGAAGTGAAGAGACAACACAGAGAAGTGAAGAAACAACCCAGGAAAGTGAAGAGACAACACAGGTAAGTGAAGAGACAACACGTGGAAGTGAAGAGACAACAGGGAAGTGAAGAGACAACGCCGAAAGGAAAAGGAAAACCAACAACTTGATAGAGAGTTGTTATTCCTAAATCGCATCAACCTATAGTCAGACATGACTAAAAGGGGTTAATTATCTGTATCAAAATAATGTCGCGTGGCATTTAAATCTTGTTCTAAAAATCATACGTCCAAGAGATATACAAACAACACAATTTATCATCACACATATCAATCAATATAACAATTGATTGAAGTGCTAAAAGACATGATAACGTAGCTATAGTACCCAGAACAAGTTTCAACTAGAAGAGCTGACTGGATATAAGACAAAAGCGGACAATATTAGAATGATAGAAAAGGAAAGAAAGCTATGGTTTATAATGGATCTTACAGGTAAAGTGAGTAAGCAGTCCAGGTAGTAGTGAAAAAGGCAAATGCAATGTTAAATATGATAAAAAGAAATATTAAACATAGGAACAAGGAAGTGATTGTCAAATTGTATAAAGCATTGGTTAGACCTAGATTAGAGCACTGTTTACAGGTATAGAGTCCTTATCGTAGAGGGGATATACACATGCTGGAAAGGCTACAAAGAAGAGTGGTAAAGCTGATAATGGGATTCCAGAATTACAGTTATGAGGTAAAATATAAAAACTGGCTTACAGTGTCTTGAAAAGAGAATAATTAGAGGTGACAGTACAGGTTTATTAGATGATCAGAGGAACAGATAGATTAGACAATGACATGGTTTTTTTTTCAAAATACAACCACCTATAAGAACAAGAGGGCATAGCTATAAATTAACTAAAGAAAGGTTCATTTTAGATATTAGGAAATATTTTTGTAACCAGAGAGTGATGAATGCTTGAAATGCATTGCCACAGAAAATAGTGGAGGCAGGGACGAAAAATGCATTTAAGAATGGATTCAATGTACATAGCTTTTAAAGCAAGGAAATGTAAATGAAACTGGCTGTATAATACTCTGAAGGGTCTTTTAAACCAGTATAAAGGCGTTAAGTTAAGTTCATTTAACTTCTTCTTCTTCTTTGCGTTCGGTTTCGTATGCTCGTTTTATGCCACCAGATGGGCGACCTCCATGAAGTGACACGTCAGTCGCAGGTCCTTAATGGTTCCCCACGGTTTGTCTTGTATGTTTCTCTCCTCGGGCCAGGTCTTCTCACGGGAGTCTTGATGCAGTGGACATGTCTGCAGGATGTGTTCTGGAGTCTAGAGTTCTCTTTGACATGTGCATTGTGCAGCCTGTGCTGCTTTCATTTTATGCCGTGTGTATTTAAACTGCAATGACCTGTTCTGAGGCGGACAATTGTGGTATACTGTTTCCTATTCAGTCTATTGATTGGGTCCTGTGGGTATTTGTTTTTTATTTTCTCTATCCACTGTTGTTTATATTTATTTATTTATTATTTATTTTTATTTATTTTTGGGGGGGAGGGGGGAGGGGGGATGTGTGCCTTGATTTCTGGAAGTGATTTGTTCTCTTTTTCTTGCCTTCCTGGCCAGTCTGTCCGCCCATTCATTCCCAGGTATTCCGCAGTGAGCTGGAATCCACTGGAGGGTGATTTTGTTATGGTCTGAGAGTTTATTTAGCTGGCATATCAGTTCCCTTTCTATACTATCTCATGGTTCTCTATGTGTAGCCTGCAAAATTTTCACGCAGTCACATAAAAACATTATTCTGTTATCCTTTAACCCCTTTTCATCAAATAGTTTGACTGCTTCAAATATTGCCTGCTGCTCTGTTCTTAGATTTGTCGAGGGCTCCCCGGCAGCACTTGCTTTTCCTATAACGGTTCCATCCTGCAGAAATATGACGAGTCCCGCTCCCCCTTTCCTCAATGCTTCCTCTGATGATCCATCTGTGTAGACGTGCGTCCACATGAGTTGAGGATAGGCGTCTCCAATAAGCTTTAGGTTTTTTTTTCTATTAATGCATGGTCTGATTCTGGCATGATTGATACCTGGTATTTTTGCTTCCACAGTGAAGTTGGGCTGCTGGTCTGTATTTTCATATACCTGAATCATTTCCCATTTCATTGGACATTTTGATATGACGTCACTGTTCCTTGTTGTAAGAGCTTTTGATAGATGATTGAAGCTTGTTCTTTTTATGCGGTTTTTTAATATTTAATTCATTGACTTTTCCCTGTATCGGATGTTTATTCATGCGCTTGTATTTTTCTGTCAGGTTTAGTATTTTTCCTTCTCTGCGCTCACCGAGGCCCTGGAGGCCTGCTACTGCTTCGATTTTCTCTGATTGGGGTGCTTCTCAGACCTCCGGTAATAATTCTGAGTCCGGTATTCTGTTATTTTATTAATTTAAAATATATGTTTTTAATTATCTAACACAATGCGTTCAGCCTTTCTATATTTGGCGCATACTTTTATAACATTCGTGAAGGTAAATGTTCCTTACCGCCCACTAAAATCTCAATTAAAGAAATATCCGCGAGCGACCACCGAGTCTGTATATAGTTTATAATTCAGCTTGTAATTATTCTGCCGCCGCCCACCTGAAAGATAAAATCGTCCACTAGTCGGCGCTGGCGCCAAGGTTGAAGATGACTGGCTGAACCAATGGCTCTACTCAACCAATCATTTTGTCTGTCTTGATACTATTGTGGCCTTCATGTCTCTTAACTAAAAATGTATTCTTGTCACATTTCCCTTTTGTTCCCCTCTACATATTTCTCCGTGACTTCGATCTGATAAAGTAGTCAGTGGTCGATGTTCAACCCGTTTCAGTTCTAATCTTGTAGACAAAAATCGGACATTCTTACCGTTACAGAAATTGATAAACCGAGTGAGTACTTTTTTCCTTGTCGAGTTCATTTATTCTACTACACGCATCTCACCTAAACATGTATCAACACTCACCTGAACTAAACATGTATCAACACTCACCTGAACTAAACATGTTCAATGTTTATATTGCAGGTAAAAAGTTAGTTGCCCATCGCAAGCAATGATGGTGACGTCATCAGACGGTTTTTGTCTTGATAATGTAAGGCGGTTTTTTTAGATTATAGGGTGAACGCAGCTGCGCCGGTCATCAACTTCACTCTCTGGTCCCCGAACTACCTTGGGCCAGTGGCAAGACATAAGTGAAGACGACTGGAAGTAATTCAGAATTCAGACACTCTGGTCCCATCTACTTTACAAGTATATCATCTACATCAGGCTATGATGTACGCATCTTAGTGCCATATTTGTTATTCACCTCTCTACAGTATTTAGTCAGCAAATAGGATGTGGGAACTCTATCTGATGTTAAGATAACCTTAATGTGGGTTCATTGACTAGATGTGTCACTCTCTTCGTGTATATACTTTCAAGTTGGGCATCAGGCTAGCTCCCCCTCCAGGTTTAGGTATGTCCCTCCCCCCTAACACTAATTTGGGATCAAAACGCTGAGCAGCGCATGAGCTGCAGTGGTCAGCGACCCATAGCTGACTGCTAGTGTCAGGGCCAGCAAACCAAAGATGCCAAGACGCTTCTACACCTCCACGCGGTGATCCTGGGTAACAGGCTGCAGCAGGGCAGACTGGCTAAGGAGTATGGATCGAAGAGTGAATGCTAACCCGTTACTAAAAAAATGCTTGCTGAAGTCGGATGTGTTGGACCGAAAGGTGCAAATATCGCAGTCAAGCTGTAAACTACGACACAACGCATTCCGTTCTCTGGACTACATTCAGTGTTTGGTAGTGGGAGATTGAGCCAAGCGTAACACTAATTTAACACATCATCATTTTGAGTCGGTTCTGCAAAATATCTAATTATGCAAAGCCTTTTAACTGAGTCTTTCCTTCAATTGTTGACGGGGTCTTTGTTTTAGAATGTGAAAAGAAAATACGAGGACATTAGAAGAAGCTTTCCAACTGAAAGATTTGACGTGAAGAAAAACTGTTTCAGCGTATGGACTCGTACACTTATTTTGGCTTTACCAGGGGCAAAGTTCAAGGACATTGGTGCCTCATTATGGGAAGAGTAAGGAAGTGGGATTTACGCCAGTGGGGACATATGTGGCGATGGGATGATTCCAGATATATTCAAAGATGAGACACGCTCAAATATATAGTCAGTCATAGCGTAATACTATTACATAAGTAAACCAACAACCAAAAGGTCACAAACGTAAAGTAGAATCCATTCAAATAAAAAAAACTAAAGTGACGTGCGAAGAAATCACACAAAATACATTTCGATCTGGTATTATGACGAGCTACATTCTTCTTCTTGTTCGTTCATCCTCAGATCAAGGTTCCGGTTTCTCTTACAAAGGACACCGTTGTTTGTAAGGCTGTTTCATCTCCATACAGATTCTGTCTCATATCTGTCTCACAAGGCCAGCATTGTTCTCTCTTTTCCTGCGTGAGATTGCAGCTTTGTAGGATGTGTTCCACAGCCATGATATGCTCCCCACATGGGCACCTGTCATCTGTCAAAATCCTCATTTTGTTGTAAAGATGACCCTTGATTCTGTCATGCCCAGTTCTCAGTCTGGAGATGATGACTTACTCTTCTCTAGTTAAGTTATAGTAGCTGTCTTCTTTTTCGGAAGTCGGGGTTTTGATCAGCCCATTTTACCCTGAAGTTGGCTTTAATTATGGCCTTGACCTCATTATATGTGATACTCAGGTCTGTTTGTGGGGATGCTCCTCCACACTTTGCTAGTTTGTCTGCAGCTTCATTGCCTGCAATATTGCAGTGGGATGGGATCCACTGTATGACCAACCTTGGGTGTTCTGCTGAGAGCTGTGTCAGTCCATCAACCTTGGGTGTTCTGCTGAGAGCTGTGTCAGTCCATCAACCTTGGGTGTTCTGCTGAGAGCTGTATGACGAGTTACATGACGTTGATTAGTCGCTCTACCAACATTTTTGGCAAGGGAAAGATGTTAAGACAGACTGCGATGGCAGAGACGTTCTATAAAGGACATGCTACATGATAGACCAACATCATGAGACGGCCATTGTCATAGAGCATACATAGACAACCTTTGTCGAGACCCATTTTATAGACGCAAAGTGGGGGACGGCTTCGTCTAGTGGTTAAGTGGCACGGCTCACAATTCGAAGGTGCTGGGTTCGATCCCCATCACAGCACCGACCGTTACCCCGGGGAAGCAAACCCTTAGAAAATGCAGAAGGAAGCAGACCCTTATATAAAATGCATGCTGAAATCGGATGCACTGGGGCGACAGGCGCAAAATAAAAACCACAGTGCCACGCACACTGCATTTGGGATTAGAGAAATAAGGCGAAAGCAAAAAAAGAAAAGAAAAAAACATAAATAAATATATATTTCACAGAATTCTCTAACGTAATCAAATCTCTGTATAGGATGGGATTGTTTGTTTCTGCCCGGAAACTGCTCCTGTAAACACTTTGGGGTCGTCGTGTTCATGTATGTGGCTATGGGTCGCTTCCGTGCATCCACTGGGAACACAAAATATAAAACTGCTCAAGTTTTGATGGGCTGTATTCGATATTTCAACATTATGATATTATTTAAACTGATTAACTATGCAAATTTCATTAAAATAAATATTTTTTGTAGTTTACTGTTTCGGCCGGCGACACTACAGAAAACAGTGGGTTGGGAACACGTGTCATGGAGATATAAAACAGTGGGTTTGGAACACGTGACATAGAGACATAAAACAGTGGGTTTGGAACACGTGACATAGAGACATAAAACAGTGGGTTTGGAACACGTGACATAGAGACATAAAACCCCGGGTTGGGGACACGTGTCATAGAGACATAAAACAGTGGGTTGGGAATACGTGCCATAGAGACATAAAACAGTGGGTTGGGAATACGTGTCATAGAAACATAAAACAGTGGGTTGGGAATATGTGTCATAGAGACATAAAACAGTGGGTTGGGAATACGTGTCATAGAAACATAAAACAGTGGGTTGGGAATACGTGTTTTAAAGACATAAAACAGTGGGTTGGGAATACGTGTCATAGAAACATAAAACAGTGGGTTGGGAATACGTATCATAGAAACATAAAACAGTGGGTTGGGAATACGTATCATAGAAACATAAAACAGTGGGTTGGGAATACGTATCATAGAAACATGAAACAGTGGGTTGGGAATATGTGTCATAGAAACATAAAACAGTGGGTTGGGAATACGTATCATAGAAACATAAAACAGTGGGTTGGGAATACGTGTCATAGAAACATAAAACAGTGGGTTGGGAATACGTGTCATAGAAACATAAAACAGTGGGTTGGGAATACGTATCATAGAAACATAAAACTGGGTTGGGAATTTGTGTCATAGAAACATAAAACAGTGGGTTGGGAATACGTGTCATAGAAACATAAAACAGTGGGTTGGGAATACGTGTCATAGAAACACGAAACAGTGGGTTGGGAACATGTGTCCTAGAGACATAAAACCATGAGTTGGGAATACGTGTTATAAAGACATAAAACAGTGGGTTTGGGAATACGTGTCATAGAAACATAAAACAAACGAAATAGAGAAACAACCATGAAAGACACGATGAAAGTAAATATATGGAATCATAAATACTTTAAGAAGGGCAGTGGACTGGAACAGATTAGCGTGTACAAAGTTATCGTCTTAATCAAAATGACGCTCCTACTTCTTTAAAAACTAAAGCCCAAAGAATGTCTTTGATCCATTTGCAGTCTCCGTCGACACAATAATGATCCCGTTATACCATATGCCTTGAGTGATTTGAAACTGTTAAAGTGTGCAGCTATAGAAGTGATTTTTCAGTCAAGCATCTGACCCAAACGGTCGCTTAGACAGACTGGGTCTACTATCAGATAAGTAGACCATTTTTTCCTTATATCTTGATTTATTAGTTCAGTATTGTTGTCCCTGATGAAGGCCTATTTGTCGTAACGTAGGTTTTGTCTGTGTTCTCGTCTCGATGCGGTACCTGACCATACCCATTTTAAAATTGAAATTAAACTCAACCTTAACTCAACTGTGTAAAATTTGTTTTCATGTTTTTTTCCTATAGAAGTGCCTTACCATTTTATGATGGTATGTGGGCACTCTTTCCTGCATTATTTTCTAATCCAGAGCCTTTGGGAACAGCCAAAAATCGCAAAGGGACGCGATGACGGGAAAACTGAAGAATGTTGTGTTTGGCCAGAAAGTCTGAATCAGATAGGAAGAATGGACGAGTGTGTTGCCATGGGGATATGCCAAGTTCTGTTGTCCACAGGTCCGGTCGCGTGCACTGAACAGCACCACGAATGCGACTGATGACCTCCAGGTAGAACTCTTGGTAATGTTTTAACCTTGTGGGGCGCACTCCCCACAACTCCACAGAGGTTAAAATCAACCGGTCAACATGCCCTTGACTTTGCCGCGCACGTGGCTCTCTTTTGTCCGCATCTTGGATGATGAAAGCGGGAACTATGACCACTACAGCTTGGTTTCCGGGTCGTACCTAAAACCTGTTGGATCGTCCGAATGGTTTCCACTTGGTCATCGCCTAACGCTTGCGCAAAATTTGATGCAATAGCACTGCTCAAATCTTTCCGTGATTTCGTGGTGAATGAAAACATGATTGGTGCTCACTGCATCCAACGGTGAAATGCTAACTGCCAGTGACAGATGCAATCTGCGAGCGGGAAAACAAATTCGTGCATGGGCGTGAAGGTCATCTATACACCCCCGCCAAAAACAATACCGGTGCTTCATTTGTATCTGTGGGGGAAAAAAATAAAGTCGGATACTTTTTTGAACATACCTCGGGGATCAAGATGCCGAGCAGTGGTCAGCTACCCATAGCTGACTGCTAGCGTCAGGGACAGCGACCCAGAGCTGCCAAGATCCTTCTACACCTCCACGCGGTGATCCTGGATAACAGGCTGCAGCAGGGCAGACTGGCTAAGGAGAAAGGATCGAAGAGGGAATGCTAACCCGGTACTCAAAAAATGCTTGCTGAAGTCGGATGTGTTGGACCGAAAGGTGCGAATATCGCAGCAAAGCTGTAAACTACGACACAACGCATTCTGTTCTCTGTACCACATTCTGCTACTTAAGCCCTTTCAGGGTTTGGTAGTGGGAGATTAAGAACGAACAAAGCCAAGCCAAGCCAATTATGATGCAAGTGTACATATCACCTGAGTACAAGATCTGAATGTGAGTTGTGTGCAGGACTTCCTGTGAACAATGTTTGTTCTGATTGTTATACTAGTGTACAGATCACCTGAGTACAAGATCTAAATATATGTTGGATGTACAGATCACATGAGGACGAGATCTAAATATATGATGGGTGTACAGATCACATGAGGACGAGATCTAAATATATGTTGGGTGTACAGATCACCTGAGGACGAGATCTAAATATATGTTGGGTGTACAGATAACCTGAGGACGAGATCTAAATATATGTTGGGTGTACAGATCACCTGAGGACGAGATCTAAATATATGTTGGGTGTACAGATCACCTGAGGACGAGATCTAAATATATGTTGGGTGTACAGATCACCCGAGGACGAGATCTAAATATATGTTGGGCGTACAGATCACCTGAGGACGAGTTTGTGAGTGTGTGTTGAGTGTGTAGATGGAGTACGGCGAGCTAACTGGAACCATTACGTTGTGGCTAGAATTGTGTTAGAGAAGTTTAGTTGTCGCAGATATAGACTTAGAATCTGGGTTTTTATGTAGTTAAAGAAGTAATATCAACAGCAATTGCCTGTATCTTCTGACGGTAGTTAAATATATATCTTACAGCCAGTCTGTCGAATTTATCTCGACAGTGTCTTTTCATAGACTCACAACAACCATGACTGTCTAATGGTCTTCTCTGGGTTGGCTGATCTAGCCATCACTTCAATTTGGAACTACTCCATCTAAAATGTTATTGGTTGTCTATCTACGAATCACTGTCATTCTAAATGTGGTAGCCTGTCTATCTACGAGTCACTGTCATTCTAAATGTGGTAGCCTGTCTATCTACGAGTCACTGTCATTCTAAATGTGGTAGCCTGTCTATCTACGAGTCACTGTCATTCTAAATGTGGTAGCCTGTCTATCTACGAGTCACTGTCATTCTAAATATGGTAGCCTGTCTATCTACGAGTCCCTGTCATTCTAAATGTGGTAGCCTGTCTATCTACGAGTCACTGTCATTCTAAATGTGGTAGCCTGTCTATCTACGAGTCACTGTCATTCTAAATGTGGTAGCCTGTCGTGTAAGCATTCAATGTCACCAACTCCTATCCCCGCCATATCTGACGCCAGACTATGTGCCACAATCTAGCTGCACGGAGAGACTATATGCCACAATCTAGCTTCACAGAGAGACTGACATTGGTAGCTTTACTATAAATGTTTGCAAATCTTAATGGTGGCTTTACATTAATGTATACCTTTCTTTTTGTTTTTACTATTTATAAATTGAAGAATACTAGTAATAAAAATGGAAAGTATAAATGAAAAATTCTTCTTCTTCTTCTTCGTACGCAGTCAGACAGTAACCATTATTTTTTCGAAAAAAGCGGCGGTCATCCTGAAGCTGTCGCCACTGCCATAGAGCTTGTCTTGCAGTTCCTCTGGTGATGGCCACATCTGCTCTCTCTTATCCTCGTATGTCGGGCAGTTCTGCAGCAGATGTTCAGCGGTCATTTTACCGGTACCGCACGGGCATTCGTCGGTACCACCTATCTTCAATTTGTTGAATAGGTGGTACCTCAGTCTATTGTGGCCAGTGCGAAGTCTGAAGAAAACGACCTGCTCTCTTCTGTTCAACTGGTAATAGGCATCGTTTTTGATGTAACCAGTATGTTCGGTTTCCTATTTGGTCATGTATCTGGCTTTAATAAGCCGTTTTGACTCTTCGTACGTCATACTAGTATATGTTTGTGGTAGTCTTGCACCTTCTTTTGCCAGTCTGTCTGCCTCCTCGTTGCCTTGGATGTTGCAGTGTGATGGGACCGACTGTACCACTACCATTTTTGGTGCGGACTGCTGGCACAGTTTGCAGAGTGCTGCTCTTAAGTCATTAAGCTCAGTGTTTTTCTGGCTTTTTAGCGCTGTGACTACGGCCAGAGCATCTGTAAGCAGGACTGTATGGCTTTCATTTTCTTTATGTGTCACCATTTCTTCCACGGCCGCCCTCAGTGCCTCTGCCTCCGCTCTGAAATTGCTTGTGTACTTACCAGTAGCGAATGACAGTGTTATTTTTCTGCCATTTGGTAGGTTCAGGAATGCTTCTGCCCCTCCGTTCTGTGTAGTGTTTGTTACAGAACCGTCGGTGTATGCATGGGTCCAGTCCATGCTCGGATAGTTTTTCGATATAAAGCTTAGGGTAGTATCTTTTCTTTCTTTTTAAGTCTGGCAGTTTTTTGTTTCCAATACCTGGTATATTTTCTACCACCTCTGGAAATATATCCTGCCTCCAGGTGGGTTTTTGTACAGTAGTGATGGGTTTTGGTGTTGTTAGTGCGTTTATAGGATCTTCGTGCATCTTTGCTTTGGCTATTTCTGCAAAGTTTCTCCGCTTTAGTTTCCCATTTCCCAAATTGTTTAGTCTCTGGTGCATTGGATGGTCAGTCAGTCTTCGGAGTTTCTATGACTGCAGCTGGGCTCTGCAGTCTCTTATATCGGTCATGGATTGCAGTTTTGTAATCTTTTCAAGTTCTACAATTGGCGTTGACTTCATGCCTCCTGTTATAACTCTCATGGCTTGGTTTTGAAGTTTGCTAACTTTATCGAAGTTCGCCTTTGCTGCTGTTGTCCATGCCGCAATGCCATACTCGAGAACTGGTCTCACTCTTCCAGTGTACAGTTTCTTTAGCATGCTTTCGTCTGCTCCCCAGCTTGTGTCAGCAAGTTTCCTCATGATTGCCATTCTTTCTCTGGCTCTCATTCGGTTTCTCTCGATCTGACTTTTCCATGTCATGCGCCGATCAAATGTGACTCCCAGATAGTTTGGGTTGTCGTTTGGCTGCAGGAATTTGCCATTTAAACTTAATTTGGTATTTTGGGGTTTGATGGAAAGCGAGAATATTGTGCATGTGGTTTTCTCCTCGTTTATTTTGACCAGCCATGAGTGCGCCCACTCTTCCAGCGATGTTAGGGCCTGCTGCATCCGATTTCTTGCTATGGTGAGATTCTTTTCTGAGGTCCACATAGCCAGATTGTCTGCAAACATTGAGCTATGGACTCTTCTTGGTATATTCTCTGTAATGACGTTTATATACACCAGGAAGAGTGTGGGTGACAGTACTCCACCTTGGGGTACTCCCTGCTCGTGTCACCTTTTTGCTCATCTGCCCTTGCACTTGGACTCTGGCCGTTCTTTGTTTGAGGAAGTGGTTGATCCACTTGTACATTTTCCCACAAACATCACTTCTTCTTAGCTTGACTCTAAGTCCATCTTTCCAGACTTTGTGAAATGCCTTTTCCAGGTCCACCCACACCGCTACTGTGTGTTTCTGTGCCTGGTAGGCATCTTCTATTTCCTGGGCTATGAGGATGACCTGGTCATCAGTGGATCTGTGCTGTCTAAAGCCGGCTTGCTGTGGAATTAGTATTCGTTTTTCTTCCAGATGCCACATCAGTCTGGTGTTTATCATACGTTCCATCAGCTTGCCGACACAGCTCAGTAGGCTTATGGGCCTGTATCTATTTGGATCTGTTTTGTCCTTTCCTGTTTTTGGTACTGGTACAAGAACTGCGTCTTTCCATGCCTGGGGTACAATTCCCCTTTTCCAGCTTTGGTTCAGGACCGATAGCAGTTTCCTCTTCGCTGTTTGGCCCAGCCCCATCAGCATTTCGTTTGTTATCCCGTCTTTTCCGGGAGATTTCCTTTTCTTTAATGTTCTCTCATGGCCTCTTCCATTTCGCGCATTGTTAATTTGGCCATCATATGCTCTTCAGGTGCCGTATTGATGTTGTCGTGCCCCTTTTGCTCTTCACTAATGTCTGTATGCCTATCTGCAGGGACCTCGATGTGGTTTGCTCTGGCATAGTGATCGACAAAAGCGTTTGCGGCTTTCTTACCAGTGAGCAAGTTTTCGCCCTGCTTGATCGTAATTTGTTTGTTTGACGGGGTTTCGTCGTTCTGACTAGCTTCCATAGCTTGTTCCCTTCTTTGTCCAGGTTGAGGCTTTCCGTTTTGTTTTTCCAGCTCTCCCTTGCTGTTTGGTTAAGAGTGTATTTGTATTTCGCCGTGGCGGCTTTGAGGGCGATGTTTGCCTCCATAGATTGTTCTCGCTCTGCCATATTCCTAGCATTTGTTACTGCATCTTCCGCTTTCTGCAACTCATCATTCCAGTAGGGCTTATAGTTTTTCCTAGCTCCTCTTGGGATGGTTTCAGTGGCGGCTTGCATTATTGCCTTGCTTAGGCTCTCCACCATGGGCTTCATTTTGTTGTTTCGTGTATTGATGGTTTAACACAGCCCATCTGTCAGGATTGCAAATCTGTCCCAGTCGGCTCGTTTGTAATTCCAACGTGGGAGCGGTTTTGTTTCCTGTGGGCCTACTTCCATATCAATGTCTAGCCTGATCGGCCTGTGGTCGCTACCTGCCAGTTGGTTTAGCACCTGGCGGTCTATTTTATGGTGTGGAGAAGGCCAAATCTGGAGTCGAGGTGGTACGCTATGTTCTAGAATAGAAACTAGGGCTATCCTCCGGCCTATTGATTAGGGAGAGATTTGTATCTATCTCCCAATCTTCCACTTCGTCACCTCTGCTGTCTGTGTCAGAGTATCCCGATCTCTCCGAGTGGCTGTTGAAATCTCCAACTACTATGCAGTTGGAGTCTTTGACTTCCATTCTCGAGAGCGATAGGTCTTTATTTGGTGGTCCGTACAGATTGAAAATGCGGAGCTTCGTCTCTTGAGCCATTATGTCAACTCCTACAATTTCTGCTTGTCCGGTTTGATTGACTGGTACCGCGCTACTCGGTATGCAGTTTCTGGTCAGTATCAGGACCCCTCCTTTGTGACCTTCTCTATCTAGACGGAAGGTCTGGTATCCTCTGATTGAGAATTTATGATTATTGTTGAGGTGCGTTTCCTGGATACATGCCACGTCAATCTAACCTTCATGCAGGTGATGTGTTAGGGAAAGCTTTTTGTTAATGACTCCCTTCGCATTCCACTGTAGTATTTTAAGGGTCTTGAGTTTTTGGTCAATGTAAATTGCCCCATAGCCATGTGCCTTGACTCCACAACACATGGGTGGGTGACCACCAGTAGTCAAGGGTGGGCCCCTTCGAGGCGTGAGGCCCGGCACTCTCGCTGCCTGGCGGGACTCCGCAGGATGAGCGCCATACGTTTTTCTGATAGGTTGTACTGTCATCATACTGCGATTTACGTTGCACTGTTTCGTTAGGCTTGTGGCCCCGTGCATCCGATTTTAACAGGCGTTTCTGTAGGGATGTCCTCCTTAGCCTTTGGCTGTCCCCAGCCTATCTGCAAGGCAGCAGTTGTTTGTGATCAGAGTTGTCTCTCTTATGGAAGTTGTCTTACAGGACTGACGAGTCTTCACTACTCGTGTCTATAGGATGCGGTAATGATATATGAGATGTGATCTATGATATATGATTTGGACTATGTACTGGTTTGTACTAACCCGGAAGAGAGGCAGTCCAGTGTGTCTGTATCCCAGGATCGTCACGTCTTGCCAGAAACGTATCATGTGCATGTGGGAGGGGTACCTCTTTGCTCCCTTTTTTTTTCTCGGCACATCTTCAGTGATGGTACGCCTAGCATTCCCCCCCCCCCCCCCCCCACCTGGGAGGTTGACACAGTAGGGCAGATGTGCAATGTCCGCTAGTCTGCATCTCTTCTGCGTCCATTGGTATGGCTGATAGCGTACAGAGGTAGAGATCGAGGCAGAAGTGAATTTAACCAGGGGACAAGCCTGGTAATGTCACGGAGATGTTGTTCGCCTAGTGTGCGGACAGATCTCATGGTCATTGGTTGAGTCTCGACAGTTCACAGTGAGGTGGCTGCTCTACTGTTTTTGACACCCCGACCAAGAACTAAGTCTTATGTTGGTGGTTTCGCACTCCATCGCCGTATAATGTGAATATCAAGTAGCTGTCCGCCCGCTTTGATCGGCGGACGGCAGAGACCTCTTTCTGCGGCTCTACCGGAAAGGGCTGGGGCGCGAGCCCCAGGTCCCGAACATGTAGAAGCCTCCCATTGCAGTGGTGCTGAGATTTGGACGAGATTCCGGCTTACAGGCGTTCGGCCGTAATCCCTCACATGGTAGCCTCGCGCCATTGGCTTATCAGCCTGGTACGTGAACCAAAGTGTCTGCGGCTCCTCTCGAATTGAGCAAGATTACCGTAGCAACGCCCTGTCCTTATTAGGGTAAAACTAACCTGTCTTCAGATGGTCTATTTCCAGCACCCGTTCACTATTTGACCAGACGGATTAATTAAGGGCTTTTGTTTGTCAATGACCAGGTATTTGAAATCTGTGATTTCTGCGAAGTTAAACACGATTTCCGTAGCGTTCTTTCATTAGAATGTTGAATAGCTGACTTGTCTTCCGTGAGTCTAATACCAGCACACGTTCATTATTAGACCCAACGGAAGTGCTCTCGATTTGTCAGTCGTTCTACAGTATTGGCGAGTTTAGTCAAATTAAGCCGCAGGTTCCACTCCTGGTGGTGCCCTTCCGTCAATTCCTTTAGCGAACACTAGATGCGAGACAATCAAGTTACCGAGAGGATAGCCCCAGATTTTCGAGGGTCTAATTCCAGCACCCGTTCCATATTAGACCCATTGAAAGTGCTCTCGACATGTCAATCATTTTAACGTCGCAATACGAATGCCCCCGTTTGTCCCTGTTTATCATTACCTCCAGTTCCGAAAAACCAACACCAACAAAATAGAACCGAGGTCCTATTCCATTATTCCATGCACCATTATTCAGGCAGCCGAGGCCTGCTTTGAACACTCTAATTTTTTCAAAGTAAACGCGCCGGCCACCCAGGACGCTCAGCGAAGAGCACCCGTGGGAGAGAGCCGGCAGGGCAGGAGACAACGGGCAGTGACCGGCGTGAGCCGGACCGCCCGCCTGCGCCTGAGATCCAACTACGAGCTTTTTAACTGCAACAACTTTAATATACGCTATTGGAGCTGGAATTACCGCGGCTGCTGGCACCAGACTTGCCCTCCAATAGATCCTCGTTAAAGGGTTTAAAGTGTACTCATTCCAATTACGGGGCCTCGAAAGAGTCCCGTATTGTTATTTTTCGTCACTACCTTCCCGTGTCGGGAGTGGGTAAGTTGCGCGCCTGCTGCCTTCCTTGGATGTGGTAGCCGTTTCTCATACTCCCTCTCCGGAATCGAACCCTGATTCCCCGTTACCCGTTACAAACATGGTAGGCATGTCACGTACCATCGACATTTGATAGGGCAGACATTTGAAAGATGCGTCGCCAGCACATGAGGCCATGCGATCAGCACAAAGTTATCCAGAGTCACCAGTGGGGACGCCGCAACCCAGCGAGGGGAAACGACGATTGGTTTTGAACTAATAAAAGCGCTCTTTCCGCGAGGATCGGAGCTTGGTAAGCATGTATTAGCTCTAGAATTGCCACAGTTATCCAAGTAGGATCGTGTCATCTAAGGAACCTCGACTGATTTAATGAGCCATTCGCGGTTTCACCGTGAGACAGTGTGAACTTAGACATGCATGGCTTAATCTTTAATCAACCAGATATGTCGGAGACGTACGTACCGCACACACCGGTCGGCGGAGGACTGGTGTGTAAAAAGCCTCACTGGGACGGCCGCAGGGACCGACTGACGGAACGGATGGTTGTTCCACCCGTTGACCTAGGACCGCCTGACAGGGGCCCCTACACGCACCAGATGACCGACCGACCGGGCTCGCTCGAGGAGGGATGGCAGCGCTCTGTGCAGAACGGATCCCAACGACCTTGGCGATGAATTTCACTGGGACTAGAAACAATTTGGCCTGCCCTTCTCCCGAGGGTTGGTCCCCGGGAGAACACAGGGCCTTCAGGCACGATTCCTGCTTTCCATTTGCCGGTCACAAGCTCTTTGCGAGAGTCTGACCACCAGCGAGACGAACTGTCGAGCTCTGCTATAAGCCTTAGATAAATCACCACCGACTGACAACGTTTCTTGATACGGACCAGAGCAGCGCACCTCGGTGGAGGAGACGCCCCAAAAAAACCGCATCCTAATAGCTCAACGGGGAAAGAAGGCGAGCGTTTTCCGCAAGCCCGCGCAATCGCTCCGCCTGGCGGGACTGAGATCGCTTTACGAACACTGGTTGAAATTGAATCGCGGCGGCGAGACAACTACCCCACATAATGAAAAATTCATTTTCAGGTTTTCCTATCTTAAAACACACTAAAAAAGAACACAAACACTAACCAAGAACACAAACACTAACCAAGAACACAAAAACTAACCAAGAACCCAAACACTAACCATGAACACAAACACTAACCATGAACACAAACACTAACCAAGAACACAAACACTAACCAAGAACACAAACACTATCCAAGAACACAAACAACTAACCAAGAACAAAAACACTATCCAAGAATAAACACACTATCCAAGAACACAAACACTATCCAAAAACAAACACACTAACCAAGAACAAACACACTATCCAAGAACACAAACGCTAACCAAGAACACAAACACTATCCAAGAACACAAACACTATCCAAGAACAAACACACTAACCAAGAACACAAACACTAACCAAGAACACAAACACTAACCAAGAGTAAACACACTAACCAAGAACACAAACACTAACCAAGAACACAAACATACTTTCCAAGAACAAACACACTAACCAAGACCACAAACACTAACCAAGAACACAAACATTAACCATAAACACAAACAAGAACAAACACACTAACCAAGAACACAAACACTAACCAAGAACACAAACATTAACCATAAACACAAACAAGAACAAACACACTAACCAAGAACAAACACACAAACCAAGAACAAACACACTAACCAAGAACACAAACCAAGAACAAACACACAAACCAAAAAATCAACACAAACCAAGAACAAACACACTAACCAAGAACACAAACCAAGAACAAACACACTAACCAAGAACACAAACACTTACCAAGAACAAACACACAAACCAAGAACAAACACACTAACCAAGAACACAAACCAAGAACAAACACACTAACCAAGAACAAACACACTAACCAAGAACACAAACACTAACCATGAACACAAACACTAACCAAGAACAAACACACTAACCAAGAACACAAACCAAGAACAAACACACTAGCCAAGAACACAAACCAAGAACAAACACACTAACCAAGAACACAAACACTAACCATGAACACTAACCAAGAACAAACACACTAACCAAGAACACAAACCAAGAACAAACACACTAGCCAAGAACACAAACCAAGAACAAACACACTAACCAAGAACACAAACCAAGAACAAACACACTAACCAAGAACACAAACCAAGAACAAACACACTTACCAAGAACACAAACCAAGAATAAACACACTAACCATGAACACAAACACTAACCAAGAACAAACACACTTACCAAGAACACAAACCAAGAATAAACACACTAACCATGAACACAAACACTAACCAAGAACAAACACACTAGCCAAGAACACAAACACTATCCAAGAACACAAACACTAACCAAGAACAAACACACTAACCAAGAACAAACACACTAGCCAAGACACAAACACTATCCAAGAACACAAACACTAACCATGAACACAAACCAAGAACACAAACACTATCCAAGAACACAAACCATGAACACAAACACTAACCATGAACACAAACACTAACCAAGAACACAAACACTATCCAAGAACACAAACACTAACCAAGAACACAAACACTAACCATGAACACAAACACTATGTAAGAACACAAACACTATCCAAGAACACAAACACTATCCAAAAACACAAACACTAACCAAGAACACAAACCTAACAAGAACACAAACACTAACCAAGAACACAAACACTATCCAAGAACACAAATACTATCCAAGAACACAAACACTAACCAAGAACACAAACACTAACAAGAACACAAACACTAACAAAGAACACAAACACTATCCAAGAACACAAACCATGAACACAAACACTAACCATGAACACAAACACTATCCAAGAACACAAACACTAAACCAAGAACACAAACACTAAACCAAGAACACAAACACTAACAAGAACACAAACACTAAACCAAGAACACAAACACTAACCAAGAACACAAACACTATCCAAGAACACAAACCATGAACACAAACACTAACCATGAACACAAACACTATCCAAGAACACAAACACTAAACCAAGAACACAAACACTAAACCAAGAACACAAACACTAACCAAGAACACAAACACTAACCATGAACACAAAACACTAACCATGAACACAAACACTAACCATGAACAAACACACTAACCAAGAACACAAACCAAGAACAAACACACAAACCAAGAACACAAACCAAGAACAAACACACTAGCCAAGACACAAACACTAACCAAGAACACAAACACTAACCATGAACATAAACACTAACCAAGAACACAAACACTAACCATGAACACAAACACACTAACCAAGAACACAAACCAAGAACAAAAACCAAGAACAAACACACTAGCCAAGACACAAACACTAACAAGAACACAAACCAAGAACACAAACACTAACCATGAACACAAACACTATCCAAGAACACAAACACTATCCAAGAACACAAACACTAAACCAAGAACACAAACGCTAACCAAGAACACAAACACTATCCAAGAACACAAACACTATCCAAGAACAAACACACTAACCAAGAACACAAACACTAACCAAGAACAAACACACTAACCAAGAACACAAACACTATCCAAGAGTAAACACACTAACCAAGAACACAAACACTAACCAAGAACACAAACATACTTTCCAAGAACAAACACACTAACCAAGACCACAAACACTAACCAAGAACACAAACATACTTTCCAAGAACAAACACACTAACCAAGAACACAAACACTAACCAAGAACACAAACCAAGAACAAACACACTAACCAAGAACACAAACCAAGAACAAACACACTAGCCAAGAACACAAACACTAACCAAGAACAAACACACAAACCAAAAACAAACACACTAACCAAGAACAAACACACTAGCCAAGAACACAAACATTAACCATGAACACAAACACTAACCAAGAACACAAACCAAGAACAAACACACTAACCAAGAACACAAACCAAGAACAAACACACTAACCATGAACACAAACACTATCCAAGAACAAACACACTAACCAAGAACAAACACACTAACCAAGAACACAAACCAAGAACAAATACACTAGCCAAGAACACAGACCAAGAACAAACACACTAGCCAAGACACAAACACTATCCAAGAACAAACACACTAACCAAGAATACAAACCAAGAACAAACACACTAGCCAAGAACACAAACCAAGAACAAACACACTAACCAAGAACAAACACACTAACCAAGAACACAAACCAAGAATAAACACACTAACCATGAACACAAACACTAACCAAGAACAAACACACTAGCCAAGAACACTAACCAAGAACAAACACACTAGCCAAGAACAAACACACTAGCCAAGACACAAACACTATCCAAGAACACAAACACTATCCAAGAACACAAACACTAACCAAGAACAAACACACTAACCAAGAACAAACACACTAACCAAGAACACAAACCAAGAACAAACACACTAGCCAAGACACAAACACTATCCATGAACACAAACACTAACCATGAACACAAACACTAACCAAGAACACAAACACTAACCATGAACACAAACACTAACCATGAACACAAACACTAACCATGAACACAAACACTAACCAAGAACACAAACACTATCCAAGAACACAAACACTAACCAAGAACACAAACACTAACCATGAACACAAACACTAACCATGAACACAAACACTATCCAAAAACACAAACACTAACCAAGAACACAAACACTAACAAGAACACAAACACTAACCAAGAACACAAACACTATCCAAGAACACAAACACTATCCAAGAACACAAACACTAACCAAGAACACAAACACTAACAAGAACACAAACACTAACCAAGAACACAAACACTATCCAAGAACACAAACCATGAACACAAACACTAACCATGACACAAACACTATCCAAGAACACAAACACTAAACCAAGAACACAAACACTAAACCAAGAACACAAACACTAACCATGAACACAAACACTAACCATGAACACAAACACGAACCATGAACACAAACACTAACCAAGAACACAAACACTAACCATGAACACAAACACTAACCAAGAACACAAACACTAACCATGAACACAAACCATGAACACAAACACTAACCAAGAACAAACACACACTAATAAAGAACAATTAAAATAGATAGTTATTAATGTGACAATTTTATTTATGAATACAAATTATGACAATATAAATGTTTGGAAAAATAAGTAGCAGAATGTCACTTCTGACAACCGCCAACCTATTTGGACATTTCTGACAACCGCCAACCTATTTGGACACTTCTGACAACCGCCAACCTATTTGGACACTTCTGACAACCGCCAACCTATTTGGACATTTCTGACAACTGCCAACCTATTTGGACACTTCTGACAACCGCCAACCTATTTGGACACTTCTGACAACCGCCAACCTATTTGGACATTTCTGACAACCGCCAACCTATTTGGACATTTCTGACAACCGCCAACCTATTTGGACATTTCTGACAACCGCCAACCTATTTGGACATTTCTGACAACCGCCAACCTATTTGGACATTTCTGACAACCGCCAACCTATTTGGACATTATAAGTTTCTTGGCAGGTGTGCAGTATGGTAGATTGTCATTATTTCAGTACATGGAGGAGCAATCACACCTGGTAGAAAAAAACTTGTGTCTGCAAAACTGGAGTGCAGGATTTGAACCTGGTTCACTGAGATTGTGAAATGGGCGTTTCATCTCTAGGCCATGCTATTTATTAGTCAGTAACGGTTTATTAAGGGTAGATCATGCTTAACAAATCTATCAGAATTCATGGAGGAGATGCTAAAAGGATAGATGGCCTTTAATGGAGTACCTCATCAAAGTTTATTTAGAAAATTAAAATCAGGTGGAATAAATAGGTGGGGAAGTTGCCAAATGGATTGAAAATTGGATAATGGGAAGAAGGCAGAGAGAGAGGGCATAAATAAGGAGTACTCTGAGTGGTGTGAAGTAAAAAGTGGCGTGCCACTACCGCTGTTTTGAGACCAATTTTGTTCTTGATATATATAATTTGGACGATAGATATCAGATTGCAAAATTCATGGATGGCACAAAACTATGCAAAAGTGTCTAATAAAGTAGAGGTGGATATTTCGAGGTCGGATTTAGATAAAATTCAAGAATAGTCTGTAAGCTGGCAAATGGAGTTTAATGTAGATAAATGTACAATCATCCACATGGGTAGATCTAATAAGGAACATAATTACAGAATGGGTAAGAACAATATTAGAAAGATAGAAAAGGAAAGGAACCTAGGAGTCATAATAGATCATACAGGTAAAGTGAAAAAGGCAAATGCAATGTTAGGTATGATAAAAAGAAATATTAAACACAGGAGCATGGAGGTGATTGTCAAACTGTATAAAGCATTAGTTAGACCTAGATTGGAGTACTGTGTACAGGTGTGGAGTTCTTATCATAGAGGGGACATAAACATGCTGGAAAGGATACAAAGAAGAGAGACAATTCTGATAGCGGGATACCAGAATGATAGTTTATGAGAAAAGACTTTGAAAAATCGATCTACAGTGTCTAGAAAAGAGAAGAATTTGAGATGATTTAATACAGGTTTTTAAGATAATTACAGGAAAGGATAAGTTAGATTATAACAAGTTTTTCAAAGGACAGCCGCCTACAAGAACAAAATATTTTTTTTTAGTCAGATAGTAGTGAATGCTTGGAATCAATTGCCACAGGAAATTGTGAATGCATTAATGCATTCAAAAATAGACTGGATGTAGCAGAAACTGGTTGTATACAGAGTTCTACGCCAGTATAAAGATGTTAAGTTAAATGTTGATTAAATAATTACTGTAAAGACTAGCATAAAGATTGCACAAAAAAGAATTAGTAAATTAGAAATCTGTCTACACAAATTGTTATGTAAACTAGAATAAAGATTGCACAAAAATCAGAATTAGTAAATTAGAAATCTGTCTACACAAATTGTTATAATGTCAACTAGATTAAAGATTGCACAAAAATCAGAATTAGTAAATTAGAAATATGTCTACACAAATTGTTATGTCAACTAGAATAAAGATTGCACAAAAATCAGAATTAGTAAATTAGAAATCTGTCTACACAAATTGTTATAATGTCAACTAGATTAAAGATTGCACAAAAATCAGAATTAGTAAATTAGAAATCTGTCTACACAAATTGTTATAATGTCAACTAGATTAAAGATTGCACAAAAATCAGAATTAGTAAATTAGAAATCTGTCTACACAAATTGTTATGTCAACTAGAATAAAGATTGCACAAAAATCAGAATTAGTAAATTAGAAATCTGTCTACACAAATTGTTATAATGTCAACTAGATTAAAGATTGCACAAAAATCAGAATTAGTAAATTAGAAATCTGTCTACACAAATTATTATTATGTCAACTAGAATATAGATTGCACAAAAAACAGAATTAGTAAATTAGCCAAAATTGGAAATCTGTCTACACAAATTATTATAATGTCAACTAGAATAAAGATTGCACAAAAATCAGAATTAGTAAATTGGAAATCTGTCTACACAAATTATTATGTCAACTAGAATAAAGATTGAACAAAAATCAGAATTAGTAAATTGGAAATCTGTCTACACAAATTATTATAATGTCAACTAGAATAAAGATTGCACAAAAATCAGAATTAGTAAATTGGAAATCTGTCTACACAAATTATTATAATGTCAACTAGAATAAAGATTGCACAAAAATCAGAATTAGTAAATTGGAAATCTGTCTACACAAATTATTATGTCAACTAGAATAAAGATTGCACAAAAATCAGAATTAGTAAATTGGAAATCTGTCTACACAAATTATTATAATGTCAACTAGAATAAAGATTGCACAAAAATCAGAATTAGTAAATTGGAAATCTGTCTACACAAATTATTATAATGTCAACTAGAATAAAGATTGCACAAAAATCAGAATTAGTAAATTGGAAATCTGTCTACACAAATTATTATTATGTCAACTAGAATATAGATTGCACAAAAAACAGAATTAGTAAATTAGCCAAAATTGGAAATCTGTCTACACAAATTATTATAACGTCAACTAGAATAAAGATTGCACAAAAACTGAAGTTAAGCACCAATTATTTAGCAAATGTTATAGTCGCTTATCGCAACGATGATAACAACAGAAGTCAGATGTGCTGCGTTGCAGCATCTCAGTGAGTTCGGAGGTGGCTGTATAGTTAAAATATGGCACAGAAACTCTTTCCATATATACAACATTTAAGGTCAGAGTTAGACGTGTGAGTGTCAGTTGTTTTGTCTTTTCACATAGTACGCTTTCTCTGCGCGTTGGAGGCCTGACGTTACTCAGCAATGGACATGCTTCTGATGGTGGTTCTACGCCATGCCTGGCGGTCCTGTGCCAGGCCCTCCAATGACGCTACATACTGGAAGCAGCTCTGCAGTTAAACATCAACTGCGCATGTGTGAAGAATCAACATGGTGTAGTGCCATCAAAAAATTAAATTCTGCAAACGACATGACAAAACAAACGGATGTTCCAGAAGTCTGTGTTGGTCATAACGGGCCACATTTTTCGGTTTTGCGACTGCTGATGACAGCCCAAACAATATACTAAAGGAATATACTAAAGGCCTCTACACCCTAGGGTAGAAGAAGGCTGACTAAGAAGATAGTATATCTGTTTTAATGTAGGTCTGTAGTGTGGGTGGATTACTCCCAATCATAGATGCGTTGGGACAAATGACCAAAATATTTTGAAGACCACAGACCTATAATGCAATGTTAACTAAACATTGTCAACCGCTCAGTTGAATATACCACAAAACTGCAAGTACGAGGGTTGGCTGCATGTTAAATCTTTTTTGCAAGTCTTTGAAAGGCATTCTATTTTTCACAGCTGTAATCAAAATTTCAGTCTCTGCCTGCCCAAGGGTCTTCTGGATGAGGTTGAGCATTTCAGCCGCAGCTAAATCTGGTTTGGACTCCATGATGACAGAATTGTAAACCGCTTCTGTTGCATTCTCCAAGACATCTGAAAACGAACATAATGAATGATTAACTCAATAATAATAATAACTATATTGATAAAGTGGAGATATCAGTGGTCTGAGGTAAGGTGTCCGTCTCGAGTGCTGGAGGTCGCGGGTTCAAATCACGGTGGAGACCGGGATTTTTTCACGTGGATTTTCTGGTAAAAATTCCCATGATCTCTGTGCAGTGAGATCGGACTCCTGTGTTCAGTGTCGAGCACGTTAAAAATACCTTGGCAGTTAGAAATAGAAAAGAATAGGCTGCCCGGACAAAAATTTAGTAAAAAATCTATCAAATTATTTGTACCTTCCACCAGGCCTAGTAAGTCGCAGGAATTTGTAAAATACCTACTACATATAGCAGAAGCATTCGGCTACCTGGCAACAGACATTAACATGCCTGTTTGAATACCAGGAATCCAAGATAAAGAGCCATATGGCATGTGAATAGAATCCAGCCCTATACTCTCTGTCTAAGAACCATGTCATACAGCATGCATCCAGTATTCAGCGACATGGACTACTCTATCATTTGCCTCCAGCATGTCGCACCTATGACATATTTCATGGAGGTTGGGGCAGGTCATCAGGTGGTCTGGGTCCTGTATTACGCCACAGTCATATGTGTATCCCCATGTTTTCATGTTTCTCTTGCACCGCGATACACCGGTTCAGAGTCTGTCTAGTCTATACTGATATAAGACTATTTTGTTTGTAGGTGGTGGTTGTTTACAAAATGTCCACAATGAGGCTACTCTTTTGTGCGCCCTAAAAAGGACGTTAAGTGGTTGCAGTAGCTTTCCTCACATCCTGATGAAGGTGGACCAGGGTCACAAGGCTGTTGTGCTATGCTTAGCTTCATCTGCATGTCACTCATTACTATGGGAATAACATCAATCCTTCACCTCGTTAGCCAGGCTGCCCTGAAAACAACCGGTCTTCAGGGAGGGCTACTAGGAAGCCAAGGTCAGGGTCTTGGCCAGTACATTTTGCTTGACCCTGACCAACCTGTCTGATCAGTATATTTTGCCTGACCCTGACCAACATGTATGATCAGTATATTTTGCCTGACCCTGACTAACATGTCCGATCAGTATATTTTGCCTGACCCTGACTAACATGTCTGATCAGTATATTTTGCCTGACCCTGACCAACATGTCTGATCACTATATTATGCCTGGCCCTGACTAACATGTCTGATCAGTATATTTTGCCTGACCCTGACTAACATGTCTGATCAGTTTATTTTTCCTGACGAGACGCTAGTCTTCCTCCCCTTGTTTGTAGGTAAAATGAGCCTTTGTCCTTAGTTGACCTGTAATTCTACAAGGTCCCAGCTCTGTATGTAGCTGGGAGAAGAGTTTCCTGCTTAGCGAGCTAGGCTCAAGCAGCTTAATACTCTGCTGTGTTGGGACAATCGCTTACAAAGGGTGGTTAACCGATGTGCGAGTCCATCTTAATAGACCCAAACACTAGAGCCCAAAGTAGACCCGCAGTCTATTACGTGCCACATATGCTGCTCTAAACAAACCCCCTAACCATGGCTGGTGTTATGCCATGTCACATAGTCACTTCTTACCACATGCTCTCTGTGAGGCAGTGGTGCTATTCTTGTCCTTGTCATAAACAAAGACTCCGGTAGATCACTCAGACACAAATGAACCAGGCACAATAAACTGAAGGTAACTCAGTCATACCTGTCAATCAAAACCTTTCAGCTCCTCACAGAGCACAAGTCTTTAAAAAATTTCCCTGGGCCATCTGCTTCAGCTCTAGACATTTTACCTAGACCTTTTATTTATATCCGTCTAGAGCTTTCTGGAGCGTGTAGCCTGGTCGACAGTGAGCTGGCTTGCAAGACTGGGGTTACAGTATGCCAGGGCTTGAAATCATGGACATACACACATTCGATCCGTGGCTCGTGCAACCGCTTCTCCAGTCGACCCAGCTGTAAATGGGACCTGATGTTTGAGTTGGGGAAGGTACAAACAGCAACGAAGGAAACTGGCCACCCCACCCCACCTCACAGAGAAAGAGGGCGTGAAGTAGGTTGGTGGATCATGGTAAAGGTATGAAATATATTCAATCCAGCATGCCTTAAAACAATCCATGAGAAAGTTTAACCCTCTCCAGCTTTCAGGTGCAGAAATTGGCCACTGAAAACCTAAAAATGTCACCCGTCGCAAATAAATCCAACTTCTGAAACATGCGTTTGTGTTTTGTGATTTAGTTTGTGAAATTTCAATTTTTGACGGCTCTACACAATGGCTGCATCTATGCATGTGCAATTGACGTTTAACTGTAAGATTATTTCTGTAGGTCGACATTAGCACGTTTTATTATCTTTGAAAGTCGACACATTTATTGTGACAAAAGTTGGGCTTTAAGACCCAACAAATGATGAATTATTTAATCAGTCCAATGATCACACATCTGGATTACTTATGGATGTTCAATTCAGACTTTGACTGGGACACAATACGGAAAGTTTGTGTAAAGGGAATTGACGATTATATGAAGAATTTATTGGTGAAAATGACGTGGAAAGTACAAAAACCTCTCCAATGTCCATCTCAGCATTAATGTCATTCAACGCTTCGTACTAATATATAATCTTTATTATGAATACTGCATGTCATAGATAGTTTAATTATGTCTCTTACAATGTTTAGATCACAATTTTAGCTCAATTTTAATTGATTTTATTTTGAATAAAACTTTGACGCACTGAATCCGTTATTTTAGCCCTGACGGAAAACACAAATCAGCAAAATTTAAGCCGACTGAAAAGAGCTACAAAATCCATTGGCAGTTGGGAATCAAAAAGAGTAGGCTTAACGGCAGCTGCTGGCTAACAATTCAAGTTAAAAATCTACTCAAACTATTTGAGAGATTCTTGCCCCACAGTGAATATGATGCATAAAAGGGGACTATGTCTATAACATCAGGTCTTGGTTATGTGGTTAGCGGAGCGGCAAAGATGGCGCCTGACAGGCTGTGTGTCAACCTTGCTCTAATTTACTTTTCCACCTCCACTAGTCCCAAAAATAGGCGATCGTATGTATAATCCAGGGGCTACCGACCTAACGGTTGGTAACAGATACTGGGCTGGCAAGTCACCAGCAAATATTTGCCTGTAAATAAATATGGAACAAAAGAGTTGCCAAAAAATATTAAACAAAGGTGGTCACATCTCCACACGGGGACGGGTGGGCAAGTCGTTAAGTGACACGGCTCACAATCTAAAGGTGCTTGGTTTGCGCCCCAATCACAGCACCGCCCGTTATCCAGGGGAAGCAAACCCTTAGTAAATGTAGGAAGCAGACTCTTACATAAAATGCATGACGAAGCCGGATGCACTGGGCTGACAGACGCAAAATAAAAACAATGCAACGCACAACGCCTTGGGGAATAGCAAAATGAGGCGAACACAAAAAAACAAAAACATTGTACGACGTCTAACGACACAAGTGGACTGAAGATCGATAGCGAAAAGAGTTCAGTAGATTTCCAGATCACACCAATGTCTACTGTTTGAGGAGCAAAAGACAATACCAAGAAGGTGAATGGCTAAGTTGTCCTTGGTGATCAGGAATGTTGAAGTGAATGGCTACAGGAGTACCACACATTAAGAGAATATATCCATGTTACCCCAATTGAAAACAACTGAGTTCTTACCTCTGCAGTTTTGCTCCATTTTCGTGCTCTCCTTAACATCACTGTCGTCTTTTAGAGACTTAAAGTGCTGCACTGCTTCGAGAAGATTCATCTTTGGTGGTGTTTTCTGTCAAAAGTTAAACATAGAAGAACGATAGGGGGGAAAAGAGGACAGGAGAGTGTGGGTTCCAGTGATAATATCACTATCAATGGCCAAGCGTTTGAAACAATTCAAATATTTGGGGTCTGACATTTTTTGTTTGTTTTTGCATTTGTCTTATTTCTCTTTTCCTCAATACGGTGTGCAATAGGGTTTTTATTTTGCGCCCGTAGGCCCAGTGCATCCAACTTCGGCATGCATTTTATGTAAGGGTCTGCTTCCTCCTGCATTTTCTAAGGGTTTGCTTCCCTGGAGTGACTGCCGGCACTGTTATGGGGATCGAACCCAGCACCTTCGGATTGTGAGCCGTGTCACTTAACCACTAGCCTACGCCGTCCACCCGTGTCTGCCATTGAAGATAAGGAGTTTGAGAGCTGAACTATGAACAAGCTTAGAATATGGCAAGTCTTGCTTCACTGAAGCCAATTTGGAGAGATAACATATACCATCAGTAAAATCAATTTAATGCAGATATTGATCCTATCTGTGTACCTATATGCTTGTGAAATGGACATTAAATGCTACAATTGGAGTGGAAAATCAAGGTCATAGAGCTGCCGAAGACGGATGTGTCGGACCTAAAGGTGCAAACGTTCTCAGGACTACATCCTGCTACTTCCATAGCTCTGTTCAGAGCTTAGTAGCGGGAGATTGCGAACGAAGACAGGAGGAGGAGGTCACGGAGATGATGTGTTTTAAATAGATCCTTTGAATTTCATTTAGAAATCACGCCATGAGTGTCGGTATATGCAATACTGTCTGACAGTCTATAGGACAGTATGCAGACTTCAAGACGTTGGCCGCAGATGGTTTTTTGTTCAAATCATGGTGCAGAACGATATTTTTTCACGTGAACTTTCTGGTATTTCCCTGGATCTCTAGACAGTAGAGATCTGATGCCCGTGAGCAGCGTCGCGCACACTAAAAATCCCTCAGCAGTTGGAAATCTAAAATAGCAGACTTAACGGCTGCTGCCTGACCAAAATTTAAAATCATGTTAATCTACACAATCTATTACGGGATCCCCGCCGGTGCTACAGAGTTATGTGCATTGTGCTGAGATTCTCAAAAAAATATGGAGAATAACAGAGTACCTATGGGTTAAATCATGTGCAATGACGATTCTTCCAATAAACTAAAGTCCTTTCAAATGTCAAATCATGAAAGTTATACTGGTGTGGCCATGTGATACATTATGATTTGCGATGCGATACTCCGAGACACAGTTACTGGCAAGATAAGGAGGTCACATATAATGCACAGTACAGATAATATTCGTAGGTGGACATTGAAACCACAACAAGCGCAATGGATAGAGTACGTTAGCAACGGACAGTTCATGATGTACCATCTGCGAGTTTGGGTTTTTCTGATCATGCTAAATCTTCAGTCCTATCGCCAGGATGAATTCCAGTCCTTTCCAGGTCTGAGCAGTGACCATTGTTTTTGTCTCAGTTCTGCTCCATCTGGCATCTTAGTTCTTTGTGGGCTGGGCATTCTTGGAGTATTTATTCAGGGGTCTGGACTCCTGTCCCACATGGACATTCATTTGTTTGGGAGATTTGGAGCCAATATTGGTGGCCCAGTAGTCTGTAGTGGGCTGTTCTCAGGAGGAAGATTGCGGTGTTCTGGTGTCTTTGCAGCTGGTGGATTGAGTCTGGACCATTACTCTCTACCATTTTATTTGATACTGGCTGCGAAGGATAGTTTTAGCATGTACCAACATATGGCTTGACTTTGTTCATTCTCAATCTCCCACTACCAATCCCTGAAATGGCTTAAATAGTAGAATGTAGTCCAGAGAACGGAATGAGTTGTGTCGTAATTTACAGATTGACTGCGATATTTGCACCTTTCGGTCCAACACATCTGACTTCAGCAAGCATTTTTTTAGTACTGGGTTAGCATTCCCTCTTCGATCCCTTCTCCTTAGCCAGTCTGCCCTGCTGCAGCCTGTTATCCAGGATCACCTCGTGGAGGTGTAGAAGAGTCTTGGCAGCTCTGGTTTGCTGGCCCTGATGCTAGGAGTCAGCTATGGGTCGCTGACCACTGCAGCTCATGCGCTGCTCAGCATCTTGATCCCCTTCCAACATATGATGTCACTATTGATACTAGGTTATGGGAAAGACAAGGGTGAGTTTGCTTGAAACGAGTCACTCCATTATGTAAAACAAAATATTGCAGAAATAACTGGAATAAGAGCTTTGTTATGGATTTAAAAAAAATTACAACTGCTCTCATCTCAATACAATACAGCCCTCAACTGGTGCCTCTCAGGTAGACTGGGGATAGACATAAGCTAGAGAGACAAGCTATAGCCATTAAAGTTAAGCTTCTTGATGGCTTTACAACTATGATAATGTTATCCCATAGCTGCTGAGCAAGCCTGCTCTTGGCAGCCCAATGCCATTCTTATATAGATACAGGTCTTCTTCAGTTGTGTCACTGTTCCGTACAGTGTGTTGGTAATTGTCGGCAGTGCTTGTAAGAATCTTTTCCTCATGTCCGCAAGCACCTTGCACTCAATGAGTATGTCAAACATAGATGTTTCATCAGGATGAGAGCAATGTCTGCACACTGGCAGGTGCCGGGGATTGATGCAGTTCAAGTGGCTTTTGAGTCTGGTGTGTCCTGTTCGGAACTGAAAGATGAGACTTTGATCTATTCTATGTAGTTTATTTATATCATTACTTTTTGGCTGTGACATTTTGCTAAATACACTGTGACCTGTTGTTTCTGTCACCTATCAGATCAACCTGATTTCCCGAGTATTATTCTGAATAATTCGTTTCACTGTGTGGCCACTGCAAAGTCTATCCAATTGTTTCAAGGCTCCTGTTTTTTCCAATCTGTCGGCCATCTCGTTGCCTAGTATACCACTTTGTCCAGGGATCCATTACAAGGTGACATTTATCTCGTGGGCAGCGATGATGTTGTTGATCACCCTGCTCACCAAGAATATCTCCTTTTCTTTGTTTGGGGTGTTCTGCAGCACCCCCAGAATTTCTTCGTTCGTTCTCAATCTCCCACTACCAAACCCTGAAAGGGCTTAAGTAGCAGAATGTAGTCCAGAGAACAGAATGCGTTGTCGTAGTTTACAGCTTGACTGCGATATTTGCACTTTTCGGTCCAACACATCCAACTTCATCAAGCATTTTTTGAGTACCGGGTTAGCATTCCCTCTTTGATCCCTTCTCCTTAGCCAGTCTGTCCTGCTGCAGCCTGTTATCCAGGATCATCGCGTGGAGGTGTTGTAACAGTTCCCGCCGGAGCAAGGGGAGTTTAGGACAGGGGTGAGGTAGTTTTCTGATGCCTGAACATGTTAAAGCTTAAAGCTACCTGAATGCGTGACAAGGTCACTCACCGTCTCAACAAAGGTGAACAGAGTTGGTAAGGAATGTGGACAGGTGGAAACTGACCGCTGGCCTGTCCGATTTTGGTAGGGGGAGTTTGATTGCCAGACGGAATGGCAGCGGGACTTGCTGCTAGAGAATGAGTGACAGGTGTGCAAAGTGTTTCGTTCCAATGGGACTGAAGATGGCCATCACCTGAGATCGATTGGTCAAGCTCTGGCCTTGCTTGAGGATATATAACTCGAGAAAAAGATTAGCTCGAGAGGCTGGATAGAGGGATGGAGAGAGGCTGGATAGAGAGAGGCTGTAAGGAGGAGAGGCTGGAGAGTGAGAGAGACTGAATGTAGATAGTATGTTTAACTCACCGACTTAGAGGAGCGATTGATAGACTGTTGGACGAATGTTTAGTGATAGAACAGGATCGCTCAAATAGGTGTGTGAGTTTTGCATTAATAGATAATCTGAAAGTGTGTTTGTAAGCAAGGACACATTGTGAGCGAGTTATGTCGAGATCGCCCGCCTGAGGGGATTTCAGTGAGGAAGAGTAATTGATAAGGTGTGTTGAAGACGCAGTTAAGGCGACGTGTGTGTGTGTGATGTAATTGCAAGGTAATAGAACTGGGTTTTTAGTTAGTTGGGAATTCCATCAATAGCTAATGCTTACAATTCCCGTTTTAGTAGAATGTTTAGTTAAGATATGTATTATATTGTGTTTGTAATTTCTCTACTCATTCTATGATATGAGTATGATATAATAAATATGCCACCTGCTGTGTGATATGTCATTTACTGAGTATGGTCATGATGATGTGGATGAGTGTGAGAATGTTCTAAGTTAGAATAACGGCCAGGGCAAACAGTGGGGTCTGCTACAGTGTAGATGGGTCTTGGCAGCTCTGGGTCGCTGGCCCTGACGCTAGCAGTCAGCTATGGGTCGCAGACCACTGCAGCTCATGCGCTGCTCAGCGTCTTGATCCCACCCCCCAGAACTGACTTGGGAGTTAAATTAAAATAATCACTAAATCCATCTGCAACAATTTGCCCAAGTCAAACTGTTGGTGCAAAATCTCAACTGCTGCTTTCATAATTATGATAAAATCTATTACTAGTAAGAAGTTGTTACTTCCTATTGCTCACGAATGTTGCTTGACATGGGATGGTGCAATTCATTTTTGTGTGACCATTAGGAGGAGGTTGTTCTTTGTTCATCCTCAGATCAAGGTCCTGGTTTCTCTTACAAAGGACACCATTGTTTGTAAGGTTGTTTTATCTCTTTAGCTTTTGTCTCATATCTGTCTCACTAGGCCAGTATTGTTATCTTTCTGCGTAAGCATGCATCTATGTAGGATGTGTTCCACGGTCATCTGTCCCAATCCTCATTTTGTTGTAAAGATGACCCTTGAGTGTTTTGCCCAGTTCTCAGTCTCAAGATGATGACTTGCTGTTCTCTAGTTAAGTTAAAGTAGCTGTTTTCTTTTCTGAAGTTGGGGGTTGATTAGCCCATTTTCCCCTGAAGTTGGCTTGAATTATAGTTTTGGTCTTATATGTGATGCTCAGGTCTGTGGGGATGCTCCTCCACACTTTGCTAGTTTGTCTGCAGCTTCATTATCTTCAATATTGCAGTGGGATGGGATCCACTGTCTGACCAACCTTGGGTGTTCTGCTGAGAGCTGTGTCAGAGAGAACATACATTGCTCAAGATCATCTTTGTGTTGTTTTAGCGCTGCTAATAGTACTGCAACATGAGTAAGAAATATGTTTTCTTGGTGGATATCTTTATCTTGGATTACAAGCTCGGCTGCGGCCTTCAGTGCCTCTGCTTCTGCATGTAAGTTATTGGAGTATGTTCCCATTGTTAATACTCGCTGACCATTAGGTTCAATCCATGCCTTTACAGTGTCCTTAACACTGTTCATCTAACTTTTTCTTGGTGGTCTTCTTGCTTTTCAGCTCGGTCGAATGGCCTTATAGGCTCATGTGATGGTAAAGTTTACAAGCATCCTTGACATTCTATGTCAATCATAGCCCCCAAAGGAAAGAAATAAGAAATTGAAAGGACTAGACATTTATCATACATACGCGCTTATTTGACATGGCCACTCTGGGAGCATCGGCCGAGCAAGCTCGTTCTGCCTCGGAGACATGCGTCCGCTGTCTCACCAGCGCAGCACTCAGTTCAGGAGAAGCAAAAGATAAGTGTCGAGTCTTTGGATATTTCACAACTGTATAGGTGGTGCTGCAGATCCCTCTGTCGGAGTCCTGTGAGCAAGAACAGATCAAGATATTGAATCAAAACCTCCAGGAAAACTTTGCATGATCTGCTGTCCCTTTCATACTGGAGTTCTTGGTGATTTCAGAGAGGATGTGATATGCTAACTTCTAATGGGACATTAGTGTAGGCATCATATAGGGATAAGTAGCGGTGTGCTGAAATCAATCAGTAAGAGCCCACCTAGATGGAGATTACTTACTGGTTTATTTTATCAATCAGTGAGCACCCACCTAGTTGGAGAATACTTACTGCTTTATTGTTATCCACCAACGACCACCCACCTAGTTAAAGAATACTTACTTGTTTATCATTTCAATCAACAACCACCCACCTAGTTGGAGGATGATACTAAAGGCCTATGAGTCTGCTTGAAGTGCAGTGATGTCAGTTCTTCTTGGCATAACAATATTTATGACCATTTCACACACTTTTCTCAATCTTCAGCAAAAATAAGTGTCGCCTTTATTAAAATCATAAGGGCTGGAGAAACAGATCACAGTCCACTCACAGCAAAACTGACTACATACCCATGTCATTATTTACGAGAGACAGTCATCAAGCAACTGCAATTTTATTATAAAGTGCACGTAAGAGTATGCACAACAGAAAATCTTATTTCAGGACATAAAATGACTCTTTGGCAATAATCTATGTAGGCATTGTAACGATCAAGCGGTATGCTCATGTACAATATAGCGTACATCATTGTTGCCCTGCCATGATCAACATGCACCATGGAAGAACAATGAGGTGTTATTCGTTTTTGTGGTCAGAGGGTGTGAAACCACCTGAAATCTACAGGTGTGGTCAGGGGGTGTGAAACCACCTGAAATCTACAGATGTGGTCAGAGGGTGTGAAACCACCTGAAATCTACAGATGTGGTCAGAGGGTGTGAAACCACCTGAAATCTACAGATGTGGTCAGAGGGTGTGAAACCATCTGAAATCTACAGACGAATGAAGGCTCAGTGTGGAGACAGTTGTTTGAGTCAGAGGAGAGAGTATGAATGGGTAGAAAGATTTTGAAAACAGAAGACAAAACGTCCCTGATGAACTGCGGCGTGGGAGACCAGTAAATGTGGCAACTGACAGTGAAACAGCAGATCGCCCAGCTAGTCCGTGGCAACAGGCGCGTCACTATTGCTGAAATATCTGTAGATTTCACCATCATTCACTGTGCAGCTCACAAAATTGTCCATGACGACCTTGGTTATAGGAACTAATGTAGCAAATAGGTCACAAATCAGCGAATAGATTGGGATACACAGTTATATTTAGATCAAGGGGAGAAATAGTTGTATACAAACTCTTCTAAACCAGTATAAAGAAGTTACCACTTAACATAACGTCTTTATACTGGTTTAGAACACTCTACAGAGTCTGTATACAACCAATTTCTTAGAGTGTTCTTTTTTTAACAATGTGAGAGTTCATCTTAATAGACTGAAACACTAGAGCTAAGTAGATCTACAGCCAGTTAGGTGCCATCTATAACTGCTCTTTACAAACCACTTGGGAAAAGTAACAAATACCTTGGGCAGATGTAACAGTTCCCGCCGGAGCAAGGGGAGTTTAGGATGCCTGAACATGTTAAAGCTTAAAGCTACCTGAATGCATGTCAAGGTCACTCACCGTCTCAGCAAAGGAGAACAGAGTTGGGTTAAGGAATGTGGACAGGTAGAAACTGACCACTGGCCTTCCGATTTTGGTAGGGAGAGATTGATTGACAGACGAAATTGGCAGCGGGGCTTGCTGCGAGAGAATGAGTGACAGGTGTGCAAAGTGTTTCGTTCCAATTGGGATTGAAGATGACCATCACCTGAGATCGATTGGCTCTGGCCTTGCTTGAGGATATATAACTCGAGACAAAGTTAGCTCGACAGGCTGGAGAGAAAGAGGCTGTATGGAGGAGAGTGAGAGAGAGACTGAATGTGGATAGTATGTTTAACTCACCGACTTAGATAGAGGAGCGATTGATAGACGGTTGGACGAATGTTTAGTGATAGAACAGGATCGCTCAAATAGGTGAATGAGTTTTGCATTAATAGATAATGTGAAAGTGTGTTTGTAAGCAAGGACACATTGTGAACGAGTTATGTCGAGATCGCCGCTTGAGGGGATTTCAGCGAGGAAGAGTATTTGATAAGGTGTGTTGAAGACGCAGTTAAGGCGATGTGTGTGTGATGTAATTGCAAGGCAATAGAACTGGGTTTTTAGATAGTTGGGAATTCCATCAATAGCTAATGCTTACAATTCCCATTATAGTAGAATGTTTAGTTAAGATATGTATTATATTGTGTTTGTAATTTCTCTACTCATTCCATGATATGAGTATGATATAATAAATATGCCACCTGCTGTGTGATATGTCATTTACTGAGTATGGTCATGATGATGTGGATGAGTCTGAGAATGTTCTAAGTTAGATCACGGCCAGAGCAAGCAGAGGGTGTGCTACACAGATTTTTAACTTGAATTTTGTCTGGGCAGCGCCTGTTAAGCCCACTGTTTTTGATTTCCAACTGCCAAGGAATTATTAACGTGCTCGACACTGAACACATGAATCCGTGCTCCCTTTTCAAAAACCAAAGAAATTCTTATCAGAAGATCCACGAGATAATAATCCTGGTCTCCACCGTGATTCGAACCCGTGATGTACTGCACCCGAGAAGGAGACCTTACCTTGAGACCACTGAGTTAGTTATATAGACAAACCTGTTTATCTTTGGCTTCCTTTTCACACAAAGCACTTTCTCTCTCAGAGCTGGAACCTTTGGAAGTTTTAACTTTTTTCGGCTTTAGACTTTTCTCCATTTTTATTCCCTTTGAGTATTTTGAGGGCTGTCTCCCTCTAAACACTGATTCTGCCACCCCCGCTCCCAAAAGTTCTGATGAAGTCTTTGGTATTTCATCTATGTAATCCTGCAAACAACAATCAAAGATGGAGAAGAAAATAGAACTTGAGTGAGTTCAACTCTACGTAAGTTATTGCTTTTTCTTTCATATTATGTTGAAACACGGGAAGGAAGACTAACGTGTGGTCAGGCAAAATATACTGATCAGACATGTTAGTCAGGGTCAGGCAAAACATACTGGACAAGACCTTCACCTTGGCTTCCTCATTGCCCTTCATGGAAACGGGCTGTTTTCATGGTAGCCTCGCTAACGAGGTGAGGGATCAACGTGATCTCCGTAGCAGTGAGCATTGCGCAGATGAAGCCAAGCATAGCACAACCACCTAAAGGACCCCAGTCCACCTTCATCGGCACACTCAGGATGTGAGGAAAGCTACTACAGCCGTACACTTAACGTTCTTTTTTGGGCGCACAACACCACCATTGAAAGACGGAAATCAGAGCTTCTGTAGCAACGAAGGTCTAAAGTCAATACAAATATATACGGGTAATGGTTCAGTGAACTCACCAGGACAAAAACAAAATAACACCTACATTACAGCCACAAGACCTTCATCAGAGACAAATAAATAAAAACAATTTACAAATCACACGCAAAAAAAATAAAAAATAAAATTATGGTTTGTTTTCCCACATTCTTTTAACTAAAAATCTAGATTTTATCATTGCTATTAATATTTCACCTCATGAGAATGTACCCTCGTCAACTTCGGCTGATGGCTTACAACGCTGATAGATCTGGCAAAACGTGGGCCGCAGGCAGGTGGATAGACGACAGAGTGATTGTGCAGCGACACAGGCTCACATTAACCGATGCAACACACTTGGCGCAGGACAGACAACTTAAGGCCCCACCCCCCAGACGCTTAACAGCATAAGTGGAAAGAAAACTGATTAACAATAATTTTCTTTTGTCACAAAATATTCTAATTATATAGTTGTCCATCACAAGTGATGAAGACCACTCTCTTTGTTCAGCCGTGTGGACAGTCGTATCTCTTGCTGTGTCTGCTGAAATGGGTGATTTGCGCGGTGATTTGGATTAAAGTGAGGAAGAAACTGCGCCTTTTGTCAACCTCACTCACAGAGCCTAAGCTACCTTTTGCCAGTGGCAAGACATTCATCGAGACGACTGGAGATAGCATAGGATGCAGATTTTGCCTCAAGGTTACCACCGAAGCCTTTCCGTAAACATTTAACCCGCAGGGTAGAAAGGTGGGATGGCATCTAACTCAGTATGTCGTGCCTTTTCGATAACCACAAGATATCGTATGGACAACACTCAGCGTGTGAGTGGGTCTGGCATCTCTCCCCAGCTGTATTCAGCTTATCATAATAGCATCTAAAGTTCCCACACGCCAAATTCGTGTAGGTGACCCGGCAGAACTAACCCGTGAAATACGACACAAGTATAAGCGTAGTGCCATTCAGCCGGCGTCCAGACCAAGATTCTAATTATAAGCAATCTGTTTCAACCCTTTCGCTGCCACACTTTTTTCAGCCAAGTCAGGCCTAGTGCCACCGCATTTTTTTTGACATGAGACCAGTTTTAAGGGTGACAATTTTAGAAAATCATTAAAAATCAACTTGGGACCTTGAGACTTTGATGTTCGGACATGATTAAGCTTAACAATTTTGTCATCATCGTGAAACCTCGGGTCACGTGACCTTGGCGACCATCTTGTATTTACACCATCATAAAAAAAAAACAAAGGTACATTTAAAGAAATTTTACAAAAAATAGATAATTGATTTCAATGCAAAAAACACACTGATGACATGAAACATTATTTGATGCTTAGATCATTTCTAACATGTTTGTTTTAGTGATATTTGTCTCTTACAAAATGCTGTATTTTCCAGGCCAACATTTAAAAAAAATAACAAAATGATATCAGTCTATATTTTTTCACATTTATAAGTCCTGATTTCACATCTGCATTGCAACTAACCTGTTTGTATGTACAATTTATTCCATGGTTCATAATCCAAATGCTGCATCTGGGATTTTTGTCCATGATTTTCTGATTACATAGAATCCTGCGATTGTATGGTTTCTTAGTTTCCCTGTGTGCGACTGGAGCTTGCATTGGCATCGGAGGGTCTGATATCTGGAAACGGTGGACGACCACTGAAGTTTAGGATATTTCTTAGTCCTGGTATTCAATCAGGCAAAGGAAGTGCCTAATGCCAGGTAGCCAAATGTTGAGCTTTACCGCCCCTAACAAATCACCTGTACGAAGACAAGATAGATGTGGCATGTATCCAAGAAACGCACCTCAACAACAGCCACAGATTCTCAATCAGAGGATACCAGACCTTCCGACTTGATAGAGAAGGTCACAAAGGAGGGGTTCTGATACTGACACGTAACTGCATACCAAGTAGCGCAGTAGCTGTAAATCACACCGACAAGCAGAAATTGTAGGAGTCGACATAATGACACAAAAAACTAAAATCCGAATATTCAACCTGTATAGCCCACCCAACAAAGATCTGTCGCTCTCGAGTATGGAAATCAAGGACTCCAGCTGCCTAGTGGTTGGAGACTTCAACAGCCACTCGGAGAGATGGGGATATTCAGACACAGACGGCAGAGGGGATGAAGTGGAAGACTGGGAGATAGACACAAATCTCTATCTTGTCAATAGGCCAGACGACAGCCCTAGCTTCTATTCTAGAACATGGCATACCACTCCAGACCTGGTTTTCTCCACGGGGGATATTCATCACAAAATAGACTGTCATGTGCTCGACCGATTGGCAGGTAGCGACCACAGGCCAATTATGCTAGATAATAATATGGAAGTAGGCCCCCAAAAAATAAAACCGCTGCCACGTTGGAACTACAGATGAGCCGACTGGGACAGATTTGCAATGCTGACAGATGGACTGTGTGAAACTATCAACACACGAAATAGCAATATGAAACCTATGGTGGAAAGCCTAAGCAAAACAATACTGCAAGCAGCCACCAAGACCATCCCAAGAGGGGCAAGGAAAAACTACAAGCCCTATTGGAATCATGAACTGCAGAAAGCCGAGGATGAAGTCTCAAATGCTAGGAACATGGCAGAGAGAAAGCAATCTATGGAAGCAAATATCGCCCTCAAGGCCATAACTGCGAAATACAAAAGAACACTGAACCAAATAACAAGAGACTCAATCTAGATAAAAAAGGGAACAAACTCTGGAATTTAGTCAGAGCCATCCATAAATGACGAAACACCATCAAATAAACAAATTACCATCAAACAGGGCGACAACATGCTTACCGAAAAAAAAGCAGCAAATGCCTTTATAGAACATTATGTCAGATCAAACCACATTGATGTCCCTACAAACAGGCATACAGACAATGAAGAACAAAAGAGCCATGACAACATCAAGATGGCACCAGAAGAGCACATGATGGCAAAACTAACAATGAACGAAATAGATGAGGCCATGAGAACTTTAAAGAAAATGAAATCGCCCGGAAAAGATGGGATAACAAATGAAATACTGATGGGGTTGGGCCAAACAGCAAAGAGGAAGTTACTTTCAGTACTGAACCAAAGCTGGAAAAGGGAAATTGTACCGCAGGCATGGCAAGATGCTGTACTTATACCAGTACCAAAGAAAGAAAAAGATAGAACAGATCCAAGTGGATACAGGACTACCAGTCTACTGAGCTGTGTAGGAAAACTGATGGAGCGTATAATAAACACCAGACTGATGTGGCACCTGGAAGCAAAACACATTAATTCCACAGCAAGCAGGTTTTAGACAGCATAGATCCACCGAGGACCAGATCACTCTCATAGCTCAGGAAATAGAGGATGCTTACCAGGAGAAAAAGCATACAGTAGCGGTTTGGGTGGATTTGGAGAAGGCATTTGACAAGGTGTGGAAAGAGGGACTTAAAGTCAAGCTACGAAGAAGTGAAGTATCTGGAAAAATGTACAGATGGATCAGCCACTACCTCGAAAACAGAACAGCCAGAGTCCAAGTACAAGGGCAGATGTGCAAAAAGGTGGCACTGGAATAAGGAGTACCCCCAAGGGGGAGTACTGTCACCCACACTTTTTCTGGTGTATATAAACAACATCACAGAGAATATACCAAGAAGAGTCCACAGCTCCATGTTTGCAGACGATCTGGCTATGTGGACCTCTGAAAAAAATCACACCGTAGCAAACAATCGGATGCAGCAGGCCCTAACATCGTTGGAGAAGTGGGCGAAATCATGGCTGGTCAAAATAAATGAAGAAAAAACAACATGTACGATATTCTCGCTTTCAAATAAACCCCAGAACACAAAATAAGTCTTAACGACAAATATCTGCGGCCTAACGACAACCCAAACTACTTGGGCGTCACATTTGATCGGCGCATGACATGGAAAAGTCAGATCGAGAGAAACTGAATGAGAGCCAGACAAAGAATGGCAGTCATGAGGAAACTTGCTGGCACAAGCTGGGGAGCAGATGAAAGAATACTCAAGAAACTGTACACTGGAAGAGTGAGACCAGTTCTCGAGTATGGCATTGTGGCATGGACAACAGCAGCAAAGGCGAACTTTGATAAAATTAGCAAACTTCAAAACCAAGCCATGAGAGTTATAACAGGAGGCATGAAGTCAACGCCAATTGTAGAACTTGAAAGATTACAAATCTGCAATCCATGGTCGACAGAAGAGACTGCAGAGACCAGCAGCAAGCAGAGAAACTAAGAAGACTGACAGACCATGCAATGCAACAGAGACTAAATAGATTTGGAAAAGGGAAACTAAAGCGGAGAAACTTTGCAGAAATAGCCAAAGCAAAGACCCTATGAACACCATAATGCCACCAAAGCCCATCCCTACTGTACGCAAACCCACATGGAAGCAGCATATCATTCCGGAGGTGGTAGAAAATATACCAGGTATTGGAAACAAGAACAGCCAGACTGAAAAAGAAAGAAGAGACATAACCCTGAGGTACATAGCGGAAAACTACCCAAGCATAGACTGGCCCCATGCATAAGAAACACAACACAGAATGGAGGGGGAGGGGTATTCCTGAGCCTACCAAATGGTAGAAAAATAACACTGTCAGTGGCAACTGGAAAATTCTCAAGTAATTTCAGAGCGGAGGCAGAGGCACTGAAGGCTGCAGTAGAAGCAATGCTCACAGGCGAAAGCAATGAAAGCCAGATAGTTCTGTTTACAGATGCCCTGGCCGTGGTTACAGCACTAAAAAGCCTGAAAAATACTGAACTTAAGGATTTAAGAGCAGTACTCTGTCAACTATGCCAGCAGCCCACACCAAAAAGAGTAGTGGTACAGTGGGTTCCATCCCACTGTAACATCCAAGGCAACGAGGAGGCAGACAGACTGGCAAAAGAAGGTGCAAGACTACCACAACCAGATTCTAGTGTGACCTACAAAGAGTCCAAAAGGCTTATTAGGGCCAGATACATGGCCAAATGGAAAACAGAACATACTGGCTGCACAAAAAAGGATGCCTTCTACCAGCTGAACAGAAGAGAGCAGGTCGTGGTCTTCAGACTCCGCACAGGCCACAACAGACTGAGGTACCATCTATTCAATAAACTGAAGATAGGTGGCACTGACGATTGCACCTGTGGCACAGGGAAAATGGCCGCTGAACATATGCTGCAAAATTGCCCGACATACGAGGACCAGAGAAAGCACATGCGCCCATCACCAGTGACAACACTAGACAAGCTCTATGGTGTCGACAGCCGCTTTCATTAAACAAATTAAAGTTGACGTCTGACAGCGTACGAAGAAGAACTTTACCGCACTAGCGACGTGAAATTACGACCCATTCGTTCCATACCAGTCGAAATTCTACGCTAGCTCCAGGGTCATCGCTTTATCGTATATAAACTACCGGGTTACTGCTATAGAAACGACTAAACATACCGGTACTGTTCTTTTGATTGTTAGACATAAACAATGGCGATTTGGAAATTTGTTTTAGAATTTGAAAAGGATTTCTTGTTCTTCAGTTGGATCTGAAGATTAACCCCTTATTGGGAATGGGGAAGTTTCTGCAAGGGATTCTTCTAAGGCAGATCTATTTAGTTTGTTTATATAGATACAATAATTACGTTTATAATAGCAAATGATATATCACCATTATGATAAACATCGATAAGCTGTTTTTGTTTTTTGCAAATATTTTTTTCCAACCAAGGGATGCCGAAAGCAAGTGAGTTTATATGTTGTGCTATTTTCCAACACTATCACCATCTTTTAGTATCTCAGAAACTAACACACACACACACAATAAAAACAGTAACACCAATAAGTTCTTTATTAATAAATGGCTCTACACACACAATAAGAAAAAAAAAGAGGATACAAGGTTACTCTCTCAAAGTCAACAACCTTAACCGCAACATGCTGAAAAATTATTTGGCTTCAGAAAATAAAACACTGCCTGCATTCTGCGATGAATGTCAACTGGTCGACATCCTTCAGCTGTTAGAAAAGAAATCACTGCTCGCTGATCAATTCTGGATGAATTCTGTATCACACCCGCCATGTTTTTAGTGGTCTGTTGAGGAAACTATGAGTCGGAGGATAATGAAATTTTGCAAAATTGACGGTTGGTATGTGCTGTTTACATTGGAAGTGACGTCCTCGTGTGCATCGTACATATGTTCACTTGGTGCAGTTAGGTCCAGTTTCATTTGAACATGCCTCATATGAATTCACGTTCTCAATGGGATCATTCCCTAGCCGCAGTTACCCACTTGGGGAATAAGTGTTCAGTGTATATTGGTATTGATTTAAGGCATATTGCTTCATTGAGCTCATTTAGGCACGGCTCAGTCTCTCTGGGGATGACTATGTCATCAGTAAACCTTAGGTGGTTGAGCATTTCTCCGTCTTCCCAATTTAGCTTTCTAAAGACTTCAATGGCCACTGTGAAGAGTTGTACTAGTATGTTGATTGGCGGGTAGAGGATAAGATAATCTCTGCTGAGCAAACCTTCATTTATCTCTTCTATCATCTGAACATGGGGAACTGAGATGCTAGTCTGGTTATGAACTGACCAGGATATCGTGTTAGGGCCAGGCACAATATACTGACCAAGACCACTGTCTCTCTTCCATGTAGAATTTCCTGGAAATAAGGTTGTTTTCAAGGCAGTCTGGCTGACAAGATGTTGAGTAAAGCTAACCCACCACCTAATCTCATTTTCAGGGTGCACAAACGAGTACACTTCCACATTGTGGGCAATAAACAACATCATCTGAACATACTTTTCGGTGATGCCCTGATTTGTCAGGACTGCTGCAATAGGGGAAATGAGACGCTAGACCAGTCAGGCACAACATACTGACCAGGACATCGCATCTGGGTCAATACACTGACCAAGACCACAATCTCTCTTCCATGTAGTGTTTCATGGAAACAGGCTGTTTTCAAGGCAGCTTGGCTGACGAGATGTGGATAGATGTGATCCCTGTAGTAGTGAGCACCACGCAGATGAAGCCAAGCATAGTACAACCGCCAGGAGGTCCACCTTCATCATCATACTTAGGATGTGAGGAAAGCTACTACAATCCACCACTTAATGTCATTTTCAGGGCGCACATAAGAGTAAACTTCCCCATTGTGGACATTAAACAACAACTGCTGCAAATATTTCAAAACCGCATAAGTCTTTTTCATAGCCTAAAAACACAAGACGCACAGGCATAAGATATTTATAAACTATAATTACCTCCAACGTGGGGAGGAGAAGAACGTCATCGGCTGTCAGTCGCCTCGAAGGATCAGATATCAATAATGAACATACAAAGTCATTCAGCAGATCATTGCAATGGCTACAAGATATAAATGGCAAAATATTACAAAAATTATACATTTTTCTTCTTCTTATGTTGTCTCACTTTCTACCAGGTTGTAGCCCAGTGTCGTCTCACTTTCTACCAGGTTGTAGCCCAGTGTCGTGGTATGTATTTGTCTTATGTTGTCTCACTTTCTACCAGGTTGTAGCCCAGTGTCGTCTCACTTTCTACCAGGTTGTAGCCCAGTGTCGTGGTATGTATTTGTCTTATGTTGTCTCACTTTCTACCAGGTTGTAGCCCAGTGTCGTCTCACTTTCTACCAGGTTGTAGCCCAGTGTCGTGGTATGTATTTGTCTTTCTCCTCTCTCGTGGCATTTCCCCCCATTTTACAGCAGGTCTCGTTCATGCTGTCTATCCACATTTTCCTCTGTCTACTTCTCGCCCTTCAGTGTTGCATGAACACTGTTGACTGGTTGCATTCTCATAGTGTGGCCATACCAATTCATTCTCTTTTGCTCGATGCATAGTAGGCAGGGAATTGTTTGAATCTTCTCCCGAATATTCGTACGAGGGGCGTTAAAGTCAAACCGGGAGTTTTTTTTGTAATGAAAATATTTTTTTTATGCAGTCAAAATGCCATTTGCTTTTGACAGCAATAAATGAGGAGTCGGATAGTATCAGGGTGCCTAAAACCAACTCCAATTGATCAAATATACCCCATAATTGGCATTTGAGATTCGAAGAAGCGCTGCAGCAGAAATCGAACAAGAAAAACAGGAGCACTGCCCAAGGCACCCAATGTTTGGACATCAGGTACAAAGCAAAGGACTCAAATAATGACATAGCTTCCTAAAATCAACACAGCCCATACCGACAATCCCTGAAAGTTGCCGTATTGAGAGATGGCATGAATTGATTCCATCCCCAAAGATGGAACTTTGCCCCCGGACATCATCTACCACACACAACATAAAGTCGCTGAACAGATTCCGAACTGGTGTATCACAGTGCAAGAGGAATATGAAACGATGGGGATACACAGACAATGACACATGTGGATGTGGTGCAATACAGGACCCAGACCACCTGATGACCTGCCCCAACCTCCATGCAATAGGTGTGACATGCTGGAAGGAAATGACAGGGCAATCCATGCCGCTGGATACTGGATGCATACTGTATAATGTGGTGCTTGGAAACGGAATTAAGTACTTTTGACTGCAGTGCTGATGTTGCTTTTCCAGATCAGATTCTTCCATCTTGACATGGTGGCTGCAGTCACCTCGAGTCTTGATTTCATATCTTTGGTAGATCCTCCGTTACTTCATATGCAGGACCCTAAATATTTAGAATGAATTAATTTCTAGTATCTGGACATTTATCAAGTTTGTAGAAGTCTGGTTTTGGTGTCCATTCACCAAGTATCTTGCTTTTTTTCTGTGTTAGAATTAACTGGCTAATACTCGAGGGATCGAGCAACAACACCAGAGGGTTCCAGTTCAACAACTGCTGTTGTGGTGTGAGATGAGTAAGCAACGCTGCCCTTATAGTATGGTAGGGCAACATAAGTTGCAGTCTTAACCCAGACATTTTTCTGGCTGGATGGTTAGATGACTGGGTGGGACCAGTTGGCAGGCAGATGTTTACAGGATGTGACAATTCATAGGAGAACCCACAACCAGAGCCCGGCAATTGAGCTCTGCAGAGTTGGAGAAAACCTGGATGGTGGTGAATGCACAATATGCGATCTACTCTCCTTTCTGTTAGCCTATATCTTAATTTAACGTCTTTATCCTGGTTTAGAAGATTCTGTATACAACCAGTGTCTCGGTGGGTGGTTTTTTTTAACGATGAGTTCATTTTAATAGACTCAAAACACGAGTTAAGTAGAGCCACAGCCAGTTAGGGCCATCTATAGCTGTTCTTAACAAATAATGTGGTACATGACATGACATAACCAATTACATTAAGTGCCTATTTTTTGGTTGCTCCGCATAAGCAGAGTTTGTAATATAGTTGGTTTTTTTTAACGATGAGTTCATTTTAATAGACTCAAAACACGAGTTAAGTAGAGCCACAGCCAGTTAGGGCCATCTATAGCTGTTCTTAACAAATAATGTGGGACATGACATGACATAACCAATTACATTAAGTGCCTATTTTTTGGTTGCTCCGCATAAGCAGAGTTTGTAATATAGTGCTGTTTGGCCACACTATTTGATGAATTTTCCTAGACAGGATGTGTGGAAAGACAGCAATTTGGACACCACTTCTCCTGTTGCTCTCTGGCATTTTGCACAAAACACGCAACTTTTGCATGTTCTAAATGTTTGTATCCATCATTGAAGTTAAGAGCAGCAGAAACATCTTACCTTGGTAAAGGGCTATACATGCCTGACTGAATCTGTGAAATAAGGCTTGGCAGATTTACACCAGTAAATGGCACTCGGAGACAGCACATTTCATACAGAACACAACCAGCTGCCCACATGTCACTTTTGAAGCTATATCTGGATCACTTGTTGTAAGGGTTGCATTTTCCCTACCATTATCAAGTCTGGACACCCCCCCCCCCCCCCAACCCCCCCACAAGGTCATACAAGATACTATAACAGATCATACTGGTAAGGTGGGTGAGCAAGTCAAGGTAGCAGTAAAAAAAAGGCAAATGCAATATTAGGTATGATAAAAAGAAATATTAAATTTAGGAGCAAGGAACAACAAGAGTACTGTGTACAGATATAGAGTCCTTATCGTAGAGGGGATATAAACGTGCTAAATAGGATACAAAGAAGAGCAACAAAACTGATAGTGGGATTCTAGAATTAAAGTTATGAGGAACGACTCTGAAGAACCAACCTAGTGTCTGGAATAGAGAAGAATTTTAGTTGACGTAATACCGGTTTATAAGATAATCAAGAGAAAGGATAAATTAAACTATAACACCTGTGAAGACGGATGTGTCGGACCGACAGGTGCAAATATCGCAGTCAAACTGTAAACTAGAGACACAATGCAAATATGTTCTCCAGATTTCATCCTGCTACTTGCAAAGCCCTGTTCAGGCCTTGATAGCGGGAGATTGAGAAAGAACGCAGAAGAAGAAGAGACTATAACAAGTTGTTTGAAAATACAACTACCTTCAAGAGCAGGAGGGCAGAGATTAACAATTAATTAAAGACAGGTCCAGATTAGATATTAGGAAATATTTTTTCAGTCAGAGTGGTGAATGCTTGGAATGCATTGCCACAGAAAGTAGTGAAGGCAGGGTCAATTAATGCATTTAATAAATGAAACTGATTGTATGGGGATCAAGATACTGAGCAGTGCATGAGCTGCAGTGGTCAGTGACGCATAGCTGACTGCTAGCGTCAGGGCCAGCTGCCAAGACCCTTCTACACCTCCACTCAGTGCTCCTGGATAACGGACTGCAGCAGGGCAGACTGGCTAAGGAGAAGGGATTGAAGAGGGAATGCTAACCCGGTACTCAAAAATGTTTGCTGAAGTCGGATGCGTTGGACCGAAAGGTGCAAATATCGCAGTCAAGCTGTAAACTACGACAACGCATTCCGTTCTCTGGACTACATTCTGCTACTTAAGCCCTTTTAGGGTTTGGTAACGGGAGATTGAGAACGAACGAAGCCAAGCCAAGCCAAACTGGTTGTATACAAACTCTGCAGAGTCTTGTAAACCAGTATAAAGATGTTGAATTAAGTTTTAAGTTATGGTTATCAAACAAAATCATGAAAATGAAGGTTATTCAACAGAACCAATAGAAGAATGAAGACCAACAATCAACATAAGGAAGAGGATAAAGGCTACAAAAGAAAATCAGTTCAAGGATACAAACCACCCAACAAAATCATGCAACAGATAGAGACCACCAAATAAAACCAACAATAGGATAGAGGCCACCAAACAGAATAATTGGATAAAGGCCGCCAAACCGAATAAATTAATAGAGGCAGCCAAACAGAATAATAGGATCGAGGCCACCAAACAGAATATTAGGATAGAGACCCCCAAACAGAATAATAAGGTCAAACAGAATAATTGTATAGAGGCCTCCAAACAGAATAATAGGATAGACGCCACCAAATAGAATAGTTGGATAAAGGTCACCAAGCAAAATCAATAAGGGGGGGGGGGGGGGGGGGGGGGTGTGTGTGTGTGTGTGTGTGTGTGTGTGTGTGTATTTGAATGCCTACAATGAGTAGGTTTACTCTTTTGTGTGCCCTGAAAAGGACATTAAGTGGCGAGTTGTATTAGCTTTCCTTGCGTCCCGATGAAGGTGGACCGGGGTCCGCCAGGCAGTTATACTATGCTTGGCTTCATCTGCGTTTCGCTCACTACATACAGGGATCATGTCGATAAGGGATAAAGGCCACCAATCAAAATAATGAAAAAAGGATACGGTTGCTGGTTGCATATCTCTGGACTCAAATAAAATGGAGTCCCAACAAAAGTGTTGGCTACATCTGTATTCCCATGCAAAATCCTGGAGATTCCAAAGTCACCAAGCTTCAAAACTTGCATGTCATTAAGGAACAGGTTCTGTGGCTTGATATCTGGGTACCAGAAGACATGGCCTTTTCACAATCTTCAATCATGGTACACAGTCACTGTCTAAAAAATGTTTTCAAATTGACGTACCTTGTCAGTACTGTCTTAGGTTGTTCACATAGATGAAGTTAATACAAGAATAGCTAGGAAAGGTGCCTTCTTTGCAGTAAGGTATAGGATAGGAGAACAATCAGAATTAAACCAAAAAAATGAAGGTCTACGCGTTCTACTTACCCTTTTATATGCGTGTGAGACATGCATGGACCATCTCTAGCCATCGTACCGAGAAATTAAACCACTTGCAGATGCACTGCTAGCGGAAACTACTGAGGGTTAGATGGCAGGCCTCTCCCATGACCTATCAGAACACTATGCTACAGTATAACTTAGTAGATGAGGTAATATATAAAGAGGATTTTATTCTTAAAACCTTACCATTAACCCATCTTTACGGTACATTTCTGGTTTCTGCCTGGAGTGGGAAGAAAATCTACAGACTCACCAGCCCAAAAATGCCAAAATATGGGACGAACAAAATTTAAAAGTTTTACAAATGAGCTCGGACACCGCCTCAGTCATCAAGGTAGGTGACCAGGCTGCAGTAGGTGGAAAATAGACTACTGGAAACAAACAAACGAGAAAACTAAGGAGGAAGCACGTGCAGAAACAAGATAACACGCTTTCATTTAATGTTCTACAGTTGAATATTTGTGGCCTGAGAAATAAGAAGCTTGAGCTTGCCAAGGTTTTAGATAGTCACAGGGTTCATGTGGCTCTCCTGCAAGAAACTCTACACAAGGACAATGACCTGAGCTTGACAGGATACACTAGCTATGACTGTGAGGGAACTAACTGTCGTGGCATAGTTACTTACATCCGACATGACATTCATGGATATGTCCGACATATAACAGCCCATTTCACAGATATACAGAAAACCACTATCTGGCACACTGGATCAAGATACACTATATACAACATATACAGTCCCCCACAGACGACCTGCAACCTGCCTGATCTGCACGAAACAATGTCATAAAACACTCCTTGCAGGTGACTTCAATGCACACTCACTTCGGGGTTACACTGACCACAACAGTACAGGGACATTTATCGAGGAGCTCTGCGATGCAACCAACTTGTCTGTATTGCAGAATGCAGGCTCTACCACAACACGCTGCTGCACAGGACCCACCTCTCTCTCAGTCGAACTAACGACGATCTGATCATCTGATTTGATAAAACTCCTGCAAGTTCTTGATGACATTGGAAGTGATCACAGCCACTCTTTACAACCATAAGAACGCTCACATGAGCATATTTTACACAGACAACGCACTGGAACTTTAAAACAGTGAACTAACATTATTTCAAGAAACATCAGACTGTATCTTTATAAACACAACCAACAGTGTTGAAATGATCAATGAAGAGATTACAAAGGCAATCTTAGAAGCAGCATCACAGTGCATCAAAAGGGGCTGTTGTAATATCTGGAATAGAGAAATACAGAATTGCTATACATGATAGAAAGAATGCATGAACAGCCCTTGAAATAATGCCATCATTAGAAGCAAAGATGCAGTACAACAAAGCGTGTGCCAAAGTAAAGCTGACAGTCAAGAAAGCTAAAAATGAAAAATGGGCTGAGACATGCTCCAAATTAGATCTCTGGCATAATGGAAATAGAGCCTGGTCATTGGTTGACAGTCTGCCCGGAGGAAACAGGAGAGTGAACTCGAATCCAGTGATAGATGGAGAGAGAACAATCACTGAAGAACAAAAGAAAGCAGAGCACTTTAATCGCTTCTTCGCATCTGTGAATAGTGCAGGAAAACTTACAGAACAGGGTAGGAAGCATTTGCGCTACCTGAAGTGCCAAGAGAAAGCTTCACAAGCCAATGAGTCCATTTTGGAAAAAGTTTTGAACATGCAAGAGCTCCAGCAGGCCCTGGAGAAACTCAAATCTACAAAGGCTCCAGGACGAGACAAGATCCGCAATGAAATGTTTCTTCATCTGGGGTCTCGAGGTAAAGAAGCTGTCCTCAGATTGATCAACATGACATGGAGAAATGGCAAGCTCCCCAAAACATGGAGGAATGCACATATGCCAATATTGAAAAACAAAAAACCTCCATATGAACCAAACAGCTATCGGCCCATCTCCCTAACATCATGCCTGGGCAAATTAGCAGAGAGAATGATAAACACACGTTTATATTGGTTCCTGGAGAAATCCAACACCTTATGCCAGGAACAAGCAGGGTTCAGAATTTGTAGCTGCACAGAAGACCATCTCTTTAGGCTAACACAAAGAAGAAATGATGGCTTCAAATAACAAGCAAACAGTGGCCATCGTTGTTTTACCTACAACAGCTTACGATCGTGTTTGGAGAAAAGGTTCTGATAAAGGTGTTTAACATGGGAAGTCATGGTAAGCTCTACAATTGGATAAAGTACTTCCTGACTGAACGAACGATCCAGACAAAGGTGAAGGATGTGATCTCTTCTAAAGAAGTTTTAGAAGAAGGATTACCACAAGGCTCACCCCTAAGCTGTACTCTATTCCTGATCTATATCAATGACTTGGCGAACAGCTCAAAGCTGAAAAAGTTTTGTATGCTGATGACCTGGCAATATGTCATATTTCCTTGTACTAAATGTGAAAGACATTCGTTCGAGGCAGATGTTATAAGGGTGGGGATAACATCGGAAGATGGACTGGAAAAAGGATGTCAGATTGCGCCATTACAGCAAGAGATAGACTGCACTGAAGCCAACCTTCGATGCAGAAATGTCCCTTAACTGAAGTGCAACAGACAATTCAGGGCTCTGATTGTCTTATTCAACCATCTTGGAACTCACGTGAACAGAGAATGTTGACAAAGTGATCATCGATTACGATGGACGAACAACACCAGAAGACATTACAGACAATAACTGAAGGCTTCCATTTCAATCAATTTCTGTAGCGGGTTTCTAACAATCAATATTGCTCACTCGCTCTTCATTTCACACAATCTTATCTGAACTGACACCAGCCAGTGATTCAAAGCTGGCTGTTAGCATCAGAGTCAGCAAACTATAGCCGACCAAGACCCGTTTCGCCTCCGCGTGGCGGCCCTGGAAACAGGCTGCATTTGTCACTAGTGTAGTATGGCCAAGGGATAGGGATCGCAGTGAGAAGGCAGACCCGGTACTAAATAAACCCCGCTGAAATAGTTTAGTAGAAGAATCAACATCATTGCTCCCTGTTTAACCCATAAATTGTTCTTCTCCATTTTGTTGGAGAATCTCAGCACAATGCACAGACTCCGAAGCACAAGCAAGGATCCTGTAATAGATTGGGTAGATCTTTTACATAATTTTGAATTTTGTCAGGGCAGCTGCGACTAAGTCTAGTCTTTTTTATTTCCAACCGCAGAGGAATTTTTAACATGCGTGACACTACACACGGGTGTCTAATCTCTACTTCAGATATTCGGACAAATACCAGAAAGTTCACGTGAAAAAATTCCGATCTCCACTGTGATTTGAACCTGCGACCTTCAGCAGCCAAGGTCGACATCTTACCTCCAGAAATTGCATGTGTCAGTGCAATAGGTGCATTTACCACAACCTCGCTGTCAACTAAGACATCACAACCTCGCTGTCAACTAAGACATCACAACCTCGCTGTCAACTAAGACATCACAACCTCGCTGTCAACTAAGACATCACAACCTCGCTGTCAACTAAGACATCACAACCTCGCTGTCAACTAAGACATCACAACCTCGCTGTCAACTAAGACATCACAACCTCGCTGTCAACTAAGACATCACAACCTCGCTGTCAACTAAGACATCACAACCTCGCTGTCAACTAAGACATCACAACCTCGCTGTCAACTAAGACATCACAACCTCGCTGTCAACTAAGACATCACAACCTCGCTGTCAACTAAGACATCACAACCTCGCTGTCAACTAAGACATCACAACCTCGCTGTCAACTAAGACATCACAAATGCTGAAAGAGAAGAGCTCAGCTTGTAGTTAAAACTAAGCATTGCCTCTTTCCATCTTGTCAGACGATCCATCTTGTCAGACGAGAGTATGTTGTGCGTATATATACGCTTGGCTGGCTGCTTGGACGGAGAACGAAGCACTTATGAGAATGTCCCCTGTGATGATGATGGTTCCTAGAATCAAGTATACATTAGTTAGTTGCCCATCACAAGTGAAGGTGTCGGACATTATCAGACTGTTTTGTCTTGATGATGTAACTTGCGCTGATCATTAGCTTCACTTTCTGGTCCCGAACTACCTTAGGCCAGTGGCATGACATAAGTCAAAACGATTGGAGGTCATTCAGGATGCAGGAACTCTGGTACCACTTCCTTTGAGACCAGGGGTAGCTTGAAACCTGCAGGGCTCAAACTGAGAGGCGAGTGTCTTACCTCTCGACCATGGCGACATGAAGCACGAAAACCTCATCAGGAGTTCAACTTTAATAAGATACCTTTCTCCATATAACAAAAGCGGTTTTCAAGTTTCTAGTGGCTATTCTTCCATCCCGAGCATGCTGAAGAAGGAGTCCCTGGGCTCTATAACCGCATATCACTTGAGGACTGTATTTGATGCTTTCCCATCAAAAGCCCAAAGCATTGTAATCTTTAGACATTATCTGCCCTTCAAGCTCTGGAAGATGGTGGTCATTGTAAGCCTGAACTTATCCATATATCCCAAGATGCCAACCAATTTCTCACATACCATGAAATCAGAATGGATCCCTAGTCACTCAAATATACCTGGCAATGACAAGGCAGACAGACTGGCTAGGAAGTGATCACATCAAGAACAACAATATACACCAACAACCCTACAGACAATCAAACAACTACTGAAGTCTGCAAAAAAAGAGGCCTTGCTGAATAGATGGGCAATGGGAAATACTGGGAGCAAAATCTACAAACATATGGACATCCCAAATTCCAAAGACAACATCAACCCATTTTTCTACTTCGTACTCAACACATACAACTTAAGTCACTAGAACAGAATTCAACCAGAACATACTCCAGAGTGCCGGCTCTGCACACATCCTTATAAAACTGTTGAATATCAAATTTTTTGGATGTCCTGCGCTTGCCAGTATCAGGAAAGAGCTTTCTTCCGCCGAGACAAATAGAACACTTTGTACTGAACTAAAGAACAGCTTACAAACACTTGCAGATACAACTATATGCCATTGGGCCAAAGGGCAGGAGCCCATAGGCTGCTGGATCAATAACCAACCAACCATTACCACATACATTACTGCACTTTGGACAGACATATAGGGTCTCGGTCTCTTTCAGCAAATGGTGAAATGTATGAATATGAATGATTCCTGTAGCTCATTGGCTGTGCACACTCAAGATCCACTCTTTCAGGTGATCTCAGTGCTAGACCAACATTTGATGCTACAATGATGCAATCTGCATTGCAAATTTGTCAGTGAGCTGGTAGGCACAGAAATGTGCTCTCTTCTTCTTCGTGCGCTTTCAGAGGTCAACTTGAATATCTCTAAAGAAAACAGTGGTTCACATGAGGTCATCGGTAGCTCCATAAAGCATGTCTTGGATTGGGACAGGAGATTGGAAAATGCGCCTCCTCTGTAACTCATATGTTGAACACTTCTGCAGCAGATGTTGGGGAACTGAGATGCTAGTCCAGTCAGGTACTGACCAGGATGTCGCGTCAGGGTCAGGAACAATACACTGACCAACACCACAATCTCTCTTCCATGTAGCGGTCCCTAGAAACAGGCTGTTTTCAAGGCAGACCGGCTGACAAGATGTGGACCGATGTGATCCCCATAGTAGTAAGCACCATGCAGATTAATCCAGCAATAGCAAAACGGCCTGGAGGACCGCGGACCACCTTCATCGGCATGCTCGGGATGCGAGGCAAGCTACTACAATCCGCCACTTAATGTCCTTTTCAGGGCGCACAATATAGTAAATTTACTCATTGTGGGTATTTAGCAACAACAACAACAGATGTTCAGCAGTCATTTTACCTGTGCCGCAGACTCATTCATTGATGTTTCTTAACTGTGTTAACTTGAATAGATGGTATCGTAACCAGTTGTGGCTTGTGCGGAGTATGAAAATCACCACCGGTTCGGCTCTATTGAGCATCATTTCAGCATCATTTTGTTGTCGTCCTGTATGATTTGCTAACCATTTGTTCTTGCCTCTGATAAACCTCCTGGCCTCTTCATATGTTGTACATCCATTAGGTTGAGACAGCCTTTCTGCCTTCTCTAGGCAGTATATCAGTCAGCATTGTGATTGTCAAGCATGTTGCAATGGAAAGGAATCCACTGAATCACCACTTTCCTGAATCAGGAAGATAGATAGGCGGTCAAGTTTGCCGGTCAAGTCTTCAAAACCAGTAGTGGTGTTGGGTTGACTATTTAACAGTCATCTTTAAGACAGCAAATGAGAGCCACCACCTTTCCCCCGACCACTTCCTTCTTTTTCTGTGTTGTGCATCTGATTTGATTTTGCCATTCATTTAGTTCAGAAGCTAACTACTGGAAGGAGGCCAAGCACGGCGCTGAATTAGAGGTTACAAGCTGTTGGTATGTTGGAAGAAGGAATTCTGGCCCAGGCTAGTGGTGTTGCACGATGCCATGGCTGCATATTTGAACGAATAGATGGGTGTCTTGCATGTAGGACTTGCTCGAGCAAACAATTTCTGACAGTAGCTGAATTTATTCTCAGTCCGGGGATGGTGCTAGCAGTGATATTTGCTGACTCAAATCGGTTTCGCTGATGTGCGAGAGGGTTGTAATGATTATGCCGTCTGGTCGTTAATCGAGGACGTTCCCTGCGGGGTAGGTCAGAAACAGTCCCAGTTGTCTGGTAGCGATATAACCAAAATCTAACAGTCTGTCTTGACATATCAAATTGTCTTGCTGTTTCAGACACAGACATTTCTCCTTCCAACACAACAGCTCGTAACCTATTTAGCGCTGTGCGTGGCACCCTTCCAGTAGTTTGCTTCTGAACTAAATGAATGGCAAAATAAGCCCAGACCGCCAGTGAACATTTCTCAGCTCAATTTTGTGATCAGTACCTGAATTATGAGAAACTGTCCGGATAGTCGTTCATTTCATGAAATCAGATTTTGAAGGTGAGTCAAGTGTTATTTCACACTCAGACTGCACTAAGACAATTATACGCCTTACATGCCAAGACTGCATTGGTATGAAATTACATTACAATTTTCAGACATAAAAAAACATGCACAAAAACTGGTACGTTACTTTTTGCGCTGACTATATTTTTGCGGCCCATTTTTTCTGCATGGATGCTGTTGGAAGGCGTATTGCCTAGGTCATTTGCTGTTGAGTGGAGTTGATGTAACTCGCACTGTATTTTGTTTACATCTGTCTACATTTGCTAACCTCAAAGAATACCAGGATAGAACTAAGGAAAAGAATAATCACTACTAATATGTAGCCAATTGCACTGTATGGGCCTGAAACGTGGACTTAAGAAGGATGAAAAAAAATTGGTAGCTTTTGAAATGTGGTGCTACCATAGCATGGAAAGTGTGAGTTGGATAGAAAAAAAAATGTTATGACAATGTGCTCACTTAGGTAGGAGCACAAAGACAAATATTGAAATTGATACTAAAACAAAAATTTTGTTGGTTGGGATATAATATACAAATTTTTTTTGTCTTCTACAGAAAATACCAGAGGGTAAGAACGAGTGGAAAAAAAGAGGGGGACAACAAAGACATTTTTACATCTCAGGCATACAGAGACATTATAGTACAGACCTATGCTGAAGGGAGCTGCAGAGAAAAGGGTCAAATGGAGTCATAGTCAGATTACATTACTTATCTTTAAATTGGTTTACAAGACTCTGCAGAGTCTGTATACAACCAATATCTTGGAGGGTGGTTAACCGATGTGCGAGTCTATCTTAATAGACTCAAACACTAGAGCAAAGTAGACCCGCAGCCTGTTATGCGCAATCTATGCTGATCTTGACAAACTATCTGATGGTGTTATGCCATGTCACGCAGTTAGTCACCTCTTACGACATGCTCTCTATGGGGCAGTGGTGCTATTGTTCTCTTTATTATACACAAAGATCCTAGCAGATCACTCTGGACTAGATTAATTTACAACAACATTCTCGAGGTAAGGTGTTCACCTCGGATGCTGGAGCTTGCTGGTTCAAACCTCGGTGGAAATTATAATTTTTTTAACATGAATCATCCGGTAAAAATCTGTTCTCCAAGTAGTGAGATCGGAGACACCCGTGTGCAGTGGCGCACATGTTAAAAATTCCTTGGCCATTGGAAATAGAAAAGAGTAGCTTAACAGCCGCTGCTCGGACAAAATTCAAATTAAAAATCTACTCAAATTATTCTAAGGATTCTCGCCCCACAGAAAATATGTTGCAAAAAGAGGACTGTGGCTTTAACATCAGGTCTTGGTTATATGGTTAGTGGAGTGGCATAGATGGCGCATGAAAGGCTGTGATTGTATATTCAAGATTCTACCAACCTTACGGTTGATTAACAGATACTGGGATTGACCTAACTAAGTCGCCAGTAAATTTTCACCTGCCAAAGAAATGAAACAAAGGAGATCACACCTCCTCACGATGTCTAACGACACAAGTGGACTCAAGATAGATAGAACTATAAACAAAAAGATTCTCTTTCAAACAAAAGGTGACAAAAACCTGAATAATTCAGCATAAGTAAAAACACATACCTCTGTGTAGAATTCCTCTTTTGTGTATATAGCTGAGGGCTGCGCCAAGTTGTGCAAACCAGCACAGCACTGTCTATTGATACAGAAAGAATGACAATATTTCTACTTCTTGTTCCTTAGGAACAAAATGTCAGGTGAATTGCCAAATATTCCTACATTTCTCTATATTCTTGATTAATACCCATGAGGCTTCTCGTACCCTCCTCCTTTATTGCTATGATGCAGCATTTCTGTGTTTGTAAGCTGTTTAGTTCTGTACAAAGTATTTCATTTGTCTGGCCTCGGAGGAAGAAGCTCATTCCTAACACTGGCAAGCGCCGGACATTCAAAAAGATGATGTTCAACAGGTTGACTCGGCTTGGTTCGTTCTCAATCTCCCACTACCAAACCATGACACAGGCCTAAGTAGCAGAATATAGTCTAGAGAACGGAATGCATTGTGTCGTTTACAGCTTGACTGCGATATTTGCACCTTTCGGTCCAACACATCTGACTTCAGCAAGCATTTTTTGAGTACCGGGTTAGCATTCCCTATTCGATCCCTTCTCCTTAGCCAGGCTGCTCTGTTGCAGCCTGTTATCCAGGATCACCACATGGAGGTGTTGAAGGGTCTTGGCAGCTCTGGTTCGCTGGCCCTGACGTTAGCAGTCAGCTATGACTCGCTGACGGCTGCAGCTCATGCGCTGCTCTGTTCAACAGTTTCATAAGGATGTGCCCACAGCCAGCACTCTGGAGTATGTTCTGGTTAGATTCTGTTCAAGTGACTGTTAAGTTGTATGTGTTGAGCGCGAAATCTGAAAATTGTGCTCTGGTCTCTCCTTTTCAGGAGGTTAATGTTGTCTTTGGAATTTAGGATGGCCATGTGTTTGTAGATATATCTCCGAGTATTTCCCATCTAATCAGCCAAGCCTCTTTGTTCAGCCCTCAGTAGTTGTTTGACTGTCTGTAGATTTGTTGGTGTGTATTGTTCTTGACTTGATGCCTCCTTAGCTAGTCTGTCTGCCTTGTCATTGACTGGTGTATTTGAGTGACCAGGGATCTATTGTATAACTATTCTGACTTCATGGGATGTGAGAAGTTGGTTGGCATCTAGGGATATTTGGGTAAGTTCAGGCTGACAATGACCACCATCTTCCAGAGCTTGAAGGGCAGATAATGAGTCTAAAGATTACGATGCTTTGGGTTTTTGATGGGAAAGCATCAAATACAATCATCAAGTGGTACAGAGCTACTTCCAATGCTGTTATTTCTGCCTCATAATTTGAACATATCTCCCCACAGGCATCAAACAGCTCCCGTCTGTACAAATAGGTCTCCTATTGGACAAGATGCATGCCCTCTCTGTAGTTAAAAAGGAACCAGAAATGTACTGCACATCATTGGAGATGAAGCACATTGCACCGCATGTCTGAAATCCATCATTAAGGCACAGTGGCTCAGGACGTGACGATCCCTTTGCCGTAAACTTTTGGTTACACACCTTGAGCCTCAGAGGAGTTGGGCATAACCAGCAGGCAATTGGTGGCGGGGAATGAGCACAGTGAACCCTATCTTGGCTAGAGTATCTCGGAGCGGAGCATAGTCGTTAATTCATGTCCTACACTGATGTGAGTCCCTTTCTGGCTTGAGACCTGGGTGGGTAAAAAATCCCCAGACATACCGGCAACAAGATGCCTGCATAACAAAATACTTTGCTTTAGTGTTTTGAGTCTAAGATGGATTCGCACATCGGTTAACCACCATCTGTGGCCATTGTCCCAAAGCAGCGGAGTAATAAGCTGCTCGAGAATAGCCCGTTTAGCGAGAAATCATCCTCCGGGCTTTATCTAGCTCACACCAGAGCTGGGACTTGCACAGGGTCATCTCTCCTGTAGAAGTACATGTCAACTAAGACTACGACCCAGACAAATCCTCTTATGAGCTGTCTGATACTTGCATGGAGGTTTGCTCCAACTATGAAACTAAAATCATTGTACTTGAAGCTGCCATGCAATATCTAAGGACAGTTGTGGATGCCTTTCCCCCAAAGGCCCAAAACATTTTTACAGACGATGTGTCCTTCAAGCATTGGAAAATACTGGACATCATAGACTGGAGCTTATCCAAATATATGTAGACGTTGACTGTACTATCACTTGGTGTGTTATTAAAATAGTTCTGTAGTGGATCTCAGTGGTTCAAACACACATGGCAATGACAAGGCAGACAGACTAAAGAATGGATCAAGACAAGAACAGCTCCACACAGCAACAACTCTACAAACAGGTCATAATAATAGCAAACAACAAAACTTGGTTTAACAGATGGGCCATGGGAAATACGGGGAGCGAGGTCTTCAGACATTCGGAAAGGGGGCGGCATGGACTAGTGGTAAGTGACACGGCTCACAACACAAAGGTGCTGCTGGGTTCGCTCACCATCACAGCACTGGCCATTAGCCTGAGGAAGCAAACCCTTAGAAAATGCAGGAGGAAGCAGACAGGTACATAAAATGCTTGGCGAAGCAAGATGCACTGGGCCAAAAGGCGCAACAATAAAAAAATAGTGCAGTTATACACTGCCTTGAGGAATAGAGAAATGAGGCAAACGCAAGCAAAAACAAATAAGAAAAAGATACAAGTCCCAATCTAAATGACAGCAAGGATTCACAATGACTCACAAGGATCAGAATATTTTATGGCTGAGAACACAACACATCCCACTGAATGAGCGCCTGAACGGAATCCAACCACAACACACTGTACACATCCATTTAAAACCGTTGCTCGTGTTCTCCTGGAGTGCCAAGAACTCAACAATGTTCGAAAAATGAATAACAATAAATAAATGGAACACTTTGTATGGCACTGACAACAACTAACAAACACATGCAGCTACCATTACAAGAGCATAGATGCTGCTGGATCGGTAACAATAATAACATCCTACGGCTGAGCAGCGCATGAGCTGCAATGGTTAGCAACCCATAGATGACTGCTAGCGTCAGGGCCAGCGAACCAGAGCTGCCAAGATCCTTCAACACCTCCACTCGGTGATCCTGGATAACAGGCTGCAGCAGGGCAGACTGGTTAAGGAGAAGGGATCGAAGGGGGAATGCTAACCCGGTACTCAAAAAAATGCTTGAAGTCGGATGTGTTGGACCGAAAGGTGCAAATATTGCAGTCAAGCTGTAAACTACAACACACATTCCGTTCTCTGGACTACATTCTGCTAATTAAGCCCTTTCAGGGTTTGGTAGCGTGAGATTGAGAATGAACGAAGCCAAGCCAAGCCAAGCCAAGCCATAACATCCTACAGTACTACCTGCATAGCTCTATAAATTCCAAATAACTTCATGCAAAATGAACTCTTTTAGATGCCATAAATATTACCTCATTAGGAAAATAGAGGCCTCTTCTCTGTGTGATTTGCTTATGCAGATCTCCTGAAAGAATAACACACATGAGTTGTACAATTATTGAACTGTTGATTTTACAAACAAAATACAAATATCAATTGTCTAAAATAACAATAACCGAAACCAGGGAACACTTTTCTATGCGGTTATTCTCGGGGCTCTGTTCTGACCGCAGAAAACTTGTCCTTGATTTCAGTCGTATTCCTTCTGCTGTATGTCCAAAAAGAGGGTGTCTCTGGTCACATGACTGCTTTTGTCTCTCAACTTCAGATGCACATGTCGCCTAATATCCGGAGGTGTGATACCAGCAAGGGTTGATGTCCGCAGCACCGTTGGGGATGCTCCCTTGCAGTGTTTGTTAGCTTGCAAATTATGTTATTTCTTGCACTGCCTTTGTGTTTTCCTGCATTGCAATGTGCCCTGTATGATTATGTGGAATCCATTACAATGCCCAAATACTTGGGTGTATTGCTATGTTCAAGTACATGTCTGCATATGAAGTAGTCTCGCTATATGGTCAACATCTAAAGATATTTAGATATGATGATTTATTTTTTGATTTATTTTTTGGAGTTTGCCTTATTTATCTATTTTCCAAGGCGGCGTGCGTTGCACCTCCTTGGGGAATAGATAAATAAGGTGAATGCAAAAAACAAAAGAAGTTTAATTTTTTTTTTAAATTGACTTAATCATATCCAAATATCTTTAGATGATCAAGCCTATGATGACCAGTATCTTCAGGTCATTACAGACATGATTAGATGCTAGGAAATATTTTTTTCTTCTTCAGAAAGTGGTGAATGCTTGGAATACAAGGCTATATGAAATGGTGGAGACAGGGTCAATTAATGCATTCAAGTATAAATTGGATGAGCATAATTTTTAGATCAAGGGACGTAAAAGAAACTAGTTGTATACAGTCAAACTGGATATAATGAGTGAAACTTGATTTGAGTGAATATGAGTCAAATTGGATATAATGAGTGAAACTGGATATAATGAATTAAAATGGATATGAGTGAGTGAAACTGGATATGAGTGAAATTGGATATGAGTGAAACTGGGTATAATGAGTGATACTGGGTATAATGAGTGATACTGGGTAGAGTAAAAATGGATATGAGTGAAACTGGGTATAATGAATGAAAATGGATATAATGAGTAAAATGTGATATAATGAATGAAACTGGATATTATTAGTGAAACTGGGTATAATGAATTAAAATGGATATAATGAAACTGAATATAATGAATGAAACTGAACATAATAAATTAAACTGGATATAATGAGTCAAATTGGATATGAGTGAAACTGGATATTATGAGTGAAACTGGATATGAGTGAAACTGGGTATAATGAGTGAAACTGGGTATAATGAATTAAAATGGATATAATGAGTAAAATTTGATATAATGAATGAAACTGGGTATAATGGTTGAAACTGGATATAATGAGCGAAACTGGATATAATGAACAAACAGCATATAATTAATTTAACTGGATATAATGAATTAAACTGGATGTGAGTAACTGGATATAACGAGTTTAATTGGATATTATGAGTGAAATTTGATACGAGTGAAACTATATATAATGAGTGAAATTGGATATGAGTGAAACTGGATATAATGAGTGAAACTGGATATAATGAATTAAACTGGAAATAATGAGTTAACTGGATATAATGAGTTAACTGGATATAATGAATGAAACTGGACATATGATAATGAGTTTGCCATTTTTTATTTATTACATCTGCACATGAAATCCAGTTCTCTGAATAAAGGTTGCTGTAGTTCTTCAAGGCTTCCAAACAACTTAGTGTGAAGATTTGCTTTTGTGGGCCAGTGCTCAGTATGCAATTGGTTAAGCATGTAACTACCTTTTTGTTGTGGACTCCCTCTGAATTCCAATGCATAGAGGGGTAGTTTTGTTTGGTTAGCCAGTGTTTTCTCCATTGCGCCTGTCTGGCTCCACAAGGCATGCTTAGGGAGACCTCTCTCGAACAGCTGAAGATGTGTTTTGTTGAGGGACTTCACAGTGGGATCACCATTTTGTTTATTTTACTTTTGTGTATAACAAAAAACAGGCAGGGCTAGTTACATGGTGGCTTAGTTGCTGGTGTCTCTCCTTGTACCTCCTCTGTCTTCAGCACCTGTTCTATGGTAGACTGTGCTCTGCCTTCCCTCTCTGGCCAGAGGCTTTGACTTTAACCTTGTTTGCTGTTCCCTCTTACGCTATGGTTAAACCCAACCTTTAGCAATAGTACTGGGTATAACAGAGTTCACCAACGTTTATGTAGACTTTGGCAGGAGAGATGGAGAGGCTATGAGACATACAAGTATTGTATTCCCAATTTTGCAACTAGTGCCCCATTTGGGCCTCATAGGTGAAACCAAACATGAGTGTAACTGTATATATAATAATGACACTGCCAGCTATTATCATTCTATATACTTTATTGGTATATGTATGATCATCATCATGCATATCCCAGTTAATACTGAAGTTAAGTATTGGAACGAGATACGCTATATGGCCATTTTTTTGTTCTGTAATTTCAATTGCTGATAGAAACTGCGCACCTGCCTGAAATGTAGATATATCGATTATGCATAAAGTAACTTAAATAAGTAAGCAGAAATCACTTACAAAATGCACGCAACACATTCACATTTACCTCCTGATGCGTAGTCCATAACAATGGACAATGTCGTTGACATTTCATCCACAAACGCTTCTGTATAGCCTATAATATTTTCATGGCTGCATTTCGCTAAAATAGTAACTTCCGTAAGTGCTTGCCCAATACCTTTGTCTCCTAGACCTCTCAATGTTATTTCTTTTAAAACTTTTTGCTTTCCTGTAGAGCTTTGAGTATCCACAACCCAAACTTGACCGAAACTTCCCGATCCAAGAAGCACTACTTTGAGGTAACGCGCCATCTTTACTTGAATATTACAGGAAGAGGAAGTGGAAGTTTTCTTGACATCATCATCATGTGCCATCAGTTCAGTTCAGGTGCCATCTCCGCATCAAAAGTCGGCTGCATTGAATCTCTACCGTCCTCTGTCTCTTATCTTGATGCTGCAACCTACCAAACTTTTCCCTGTTCATTTTGTAATGTTATCTTATCTCTTTTAACGTTGTTTGCTCCGGAGACGTTTCGTTACCCCCCCCCCCCCTTCCCCCCCATCAATTTTGTTAAATAATTAAGTTGAATGAAAAATAAATCAAACTACAAAATGAACGTTCTTTTATTGAACTAAAAGTTTAAATAACATAATTAAAATGTATATTTTTGAAGTGTTCAATTTCGATTGAAAGTATCGTAAGGCTTATCAGCGACGATGAGGCTAACGTCTGGTCAGGCATAACACACTGATCAGACAATGTTAGCAAGAGTCCGGAGAAATATACTGGCCAAGACCCTCACCTGACCTCCTCGTTGGTCGTCTTGGAAACGGGCTGTTGTCGAGGACAACAGTCTTGCTAACAAGGTGAGGTTCGACGTGATCCCCGTGGAGCCAGACAACCGTCTGGAGGACCCCGGTCCAGTTCATCAGCACGCTCGGGATGTGAGGAAAGCTACTGCAATCTGCCACAAGTTCCTTCCACTTCAGAGCGCACAAAAGGGTTACCAACCCATTGTGGGCATTAGCAACCAACCTACCAAGGCTTGTCAATCTGCTCTAACACGCCGTTGAGACCAACGATGACATTATTTTTCAATTTTATCTCCAATAAACTTATTTCGCAAGCCGCAACTGGTACACAAATAGTCAACAAAAAAACAACAAATCACAAACAACAAAACGCATACACACAGAGACAGAGAGAGAGAGAGATAGAGAGAGAGAGAGAGAGAGAAAAAAGAGAGAAGAGAAGAGAAGAGAAGAGAAGAGAAGAGAAGAGAAGAGAAGAGAAGAGAAGAGAAAAGAGAAGAGGGTTAGGGAGGTTTGGCAGAGACTCGGAAAAGTCTCACTTCACAATGAACTTCAACATTTCCAAAAGTTGTCAATCTATCTTCTTCTTCTAAGGGGATTTCTGCAGCCTGTAAGTGACACCCCAATCGTCCAATCTTTATAACGAAATTATCACCTGAGAATTCACTGTATGTTTTAGTCAGGTTTGGAGCAAGGGCATACAGTGATTCTTCTGTTACACAAATGAAAGTCTTTAGTTGAATAGCTGCGAAGGTGGACGCAATGTTATCCCCTACCTCAGACAGATGCCGGTTTCTGTCAAAATCGGTCAAAACATTCGAGCCCTGTGAATTTTTTTTTTGGCATAGTCATACCGGCTTCTTCTTCTTCTTCTGCGTTCAAGCTTTTTAGTCATGCTATATATATGTAGCCCCGTCGCTAGAACGAAGCCCACATCCCTCTCCAGATCCGGATGGCAGTCCCACAGCTTCTGCGTCACCTCGGCTCCCTCTGGCCAGTTTTAGCGTTGTAGGGCTCTGTACACTGGGCAGTCCTGTAGGATGTGTTCAGAGGTCTGGACTCCAGCTCCACATGGGCAGTCATTTGTGTGTGATATCTTGAGACGATGTAGGTGACCCAATAGTCTGCAGTGGCCTGTTTTCAGGCTAAAGATTGTGGTTTGTTGGCGTCTGTGTAGGTGGTAGATTGGGTCAGGTCTATTGCTCACTCCCATTTTAAGCTGTACTGTTTGTGAATAATCGTTTTTGCCTCTCGATAAGACATTGTGTGGATAAGTTACTCCATCTTGCCACCAGCCCTCCTAATGAAACCAGTCTTTTGAAATGATTACCCCTTTATATCAGTGAGTATTTTTAGAAATAAAATTTTTTCACGTGTTTCATTATTTGTTTTGAAAAATGTATTCACTAGGCTATATTAAAAACAACCTCACTGAATTGGACATCATTTTAACATGTATACGGTACTCAGTCATGCTATTTTAAAAATAGATGTTTTGACGTTCAAATAGATTGAGTTTCCTGATTGTCCCGTGCTGCAATTAGACATTTTGTATGATGTGGAAAACAACCAAGGTCATTCATGCGAAACTGTCGTTCAGTTATAGCCAGTGTATGGTGACAAAAGTGTGTCGAAGACAACAGTGAACAACTGGACAACGATGTTTAAAGAAGGACGTCGGTTAACGAAAAATCTTCCGAGACCAGGTCAGGCGCATATTGATGCGTTAAACTCATGTCTGAGACCAGGTCAGGCGCTTATTGTTGCGTTAAACTCATGTCTGAGACCAGGTCAGGCGCATATTGTTGCGTTAAACTCATGTCCTTCTTTAAACATCGCTGTCCAGTTCTTTCGACACACTTTTGTGGCCATACACTGCCTGCATTCTGCAATGAATGTCAACTGGTCGACATCCCTCAGCTGTTAGAAACCGAATCACTGCTTGCTGATCAACTCTGGACGGATTCCGTATCACACCCGCCATGTTTTCAAAAGTCTGCTAAGGAAACTATGAGTCGTAGGATAATGAAATTTTGCATACTTGACGGTTGGTATGTGCTGTTTACACCAGTTGTGGCGTAGAGATGTAGAGACACCTGAATTGAACATCCAACTTTCGATGTAGAGGTGACATCTGAAGTGAAATGATCAGCCGACTTTCAATGGGGAAATGACACCTGAACTGATCAGCCGACCTTCAATGTAGAGATGACACCTGAACTGATCAGCCGACCTTCAATGTAGAGATGACACCTGAAGTGAACTGATCAGCCGACCTTCAATGCAGAGATATCACCTGAAGTGAACTGATCAGCTGACCTTCAATGTAGGGATGGCACCTGAACTGACCAGCTGATCTTCGACGTACAGACGGCACTTTAACTGAACTGACCAGCTGATTTTCGATATAGAGATGACACTTGAACTGAACTGACCAGCTGATCTTCGATATAGAGATGACACTTGAACTGAAATGACCAGCTGATCCTCGACGTACAGACGGTACTTGAGCTGAACTGATCTTGTCAAGAGAAGACACATTGACAAAAATCAGACAATACCAAGTTTACGAGGAAAACAGATGCAATTATTTGAGACCAAATGACGGTGAAGAAGAACACATAAAATATATTGAGTAACAAAAATAGAACAATTTACTTGACAAAGAGCAGGGCAATATAAATATGATCTTTAATGAATATCTAAAGAAATATATTAAAGCAACACAAAACAAAACAAGATATTATTTTTAGCATAGTCAATAATAAAATAGAAGCCAAAAGTTAAGATCATGAACCAAAGCTGTGGCCACCATCGACGCAGGGTCGCTGATCCTGGTGAAGTGGTGCGAGACAGTTGCTGTCCTTAAAGACACTATTAATTGGTCATGATGACCGCTTTGTGAGTCCCTGACCAAGGTTCTAATATAAAGATGGTGCCAGCTTTGGAAACATGAGTGTAAAGTGTACAAAGATATCACAGTAACGTGTGGTCGGTTGAAAATGATGTCACAGACAGGCGTGGAATTGAGGACCAGCACTCAATTTGACTTAAATGCCCTGACGGTGTGACAGCTCTTATTTTTATTCTTCTATTTCTTCTTCTTCTTCTGCTGCTTATTTTGTTTTTCTTATTCTGCTGCTGATTTTTCTTCTTTATCTGCTTATTTTTCTTCTTTATCTGCTTTTTCTTCTTTATCTGCTGATTTTTCTTCTTTATCTGCTGATTTTTCTTCTTCTGCTGCTGATTTTTCTTCTTTATCTGCTTTTTCTTCTTTATCTGCTGATTTTTCTTCTTCTGCTGCTGATTTTTCTTCTTTATTTGCTGATTTTTCTTCTTTATCTGCTGATTTTTCTTCTTTATCTGCTGATTTTTCTTCTTTATCTGCTGATTTTTCTTCTTTATCTGCTGATTTTTCTTCTTTATCTGCTGATTTTTCTTCTTTATCTGCTGATTTTTCTTCTTTATTTGCTGATTTTTCTTCTTTATCTGCTGATTTTTCTTCTTTATCTGCTGATTTTTCTTCTTTATCTGCTGATTTTTCTTCTTTATTTGCTGATTTTTCTTCTTTATCTGCTGATTTTTCTTCTTTATCTGCTGATTTTTCTTCTTTATCTGCTGATTTTTTGTTTTATTCTTATTCTTGTTCCACTTTGGATTCATCTTCTATTTACTCTTCTTCGACTGTATGTTCTTCTCCTCTTCAATTTTTTTGTCTTTCTTCTATTTTGTTCTTCCTCTTCTGCTTATTCTTTGTCTTCTGCTTCTTCTTTGTATTCGTATTTTACTTCTTTTTTTTCTTATGTTTGTTCTTCTTGTTCTTGCTCTTCTTATTCTTGTTATTCTGGTGACATATATAAGACATGGTTTTTAGAGATGTCTTGTACATCTTGACGGCTGCTTCCCAGTGTGTTATATTATGAGTTGTACAGCATTTTACCCTAATGGCATTAAATCGCTCAGCACAAAGAATACAAACCAGAAAATGACAGCATAGACAGACTTGGCATAGATAGGCAGACAAAGATCTTCAGACTCAGAAGAGGACATTGCAGACTCAAGGCCCACCTCCATAGAATGTTAGTCTACAACTTGCAACATGGTCTACGTGTGCAACTGTTCATATTCGCGTCCCTGACTGACACACACACACGCACGCACGCACACACACAAGTGCTCCCTACAAGCATTAAAGCAAGTGTCTAACAGTAAAAGCCTAGCTATCCCCTGCCCTTCCATGTAGGAACTGTTCAGGACCTTGCAGGAGAATAGGTTTGTAAACCATATGTGGAAATTCATTCGTTTCTCTTCTGTTACAAATCAAAGTCATTGCACTCTGGTCAGAGCCATAGGTTCTCAGTCCCTTTCAGCATGTGTGGAAAGTGTAGATACTGATGGTTCCTGTAGCTCGCTGGTTGTACACACTCCTGTTCCGTCTTCTTAGTTGACCCTCTCTGCTGGACCCGCCTACGATTTCAACATCATGCAAGTGGGTTCACGGACTGCAGTGTCTTCCTACAAAAGGTGGTTCTTGATCAACTTCAAAAAGCCACCTCTATACATTGCCAATGTCCACCCCTGTGGGTGCCTCTGAGGCCACACTGTCAGCTCTTTCATTGCTGCAAACCTCAGCATGGCCAGGAGACTCAACAGGTTCCTGGAGGCTCATGGCCTCTATGTTCACTATCCACTCCTGCCCCAGCCAGCCCTTCTACACCTTTTAAACAAGGATTTAGAGCCATGAACGATTGTGGACCTCAATAAAGATGTCCCCGATTTAGTGACGATTGCGTACCTCAATAAAGATGTCCCCGATAGTCGAAGTCACTGACACAATGAAACGAGAAAGCAGATGAGCTCGCAAAAGCCAGCAGTGGTGACACACAGATTCGCCATCCACAGAGTTATAAAGATGCAAAGATACTGATAAATCCATCCACGAGAACGGAATGGAGAGACCATCACAAAGAATACAAGCCAGAAAATGACAGCATAGACACACTTAGCATAGATAGGCAGACAAAGATCTTCAGACTCAGAACGGGACATTGCAGACTCTAGGCCCACCTCCATAGAATAGGTCTTAGAGACACCACCCCGTGCGATTGTGGAGCACCCAAGCAAACACCAGAATATATTCTACTGGACTGACCTACTTATACAGACCACAGAGAGGCAGTCTGGACCGGGGGAGCGACCATGCTCGACAAACTGTGGGTGACCGACGAAGACCTGAAACTCACATTCTCCTTCGTGAACCTCACCGGGCTAGAAGCACATCATCAGTTGATCGACGAAGAAGAGATGAACAATATCATACTACACTTTAACCAAATTTTATTTTTAAAAAAAACCTCTTCTGTCATTTTACTTAACATTTGATCAAACAATTTTAAAACAAATACAAACAAAAACAATCGCATATCTGTGTTATCTTGGACTGATCCGTTAGAGGACCAGTCTATCTTCCTCCAGGTGGGTGGGGGCTGCTTCTCCATATCCAGGATTCATAACATTGGCTCCTGTGGCTGCTCCTATATTAGACATCTGTAAGAAGCACAAGACAAAGAATATACTGACGGCACTGTGGATTATTTTTCATGGTTCTTTTTTTTTTGTTTTTTTGCGTTCGCCTTATTTATCTAATCCATAAGGCGCTATGCGTTGCACTGTGGTTTTTTAAAAATTTTGCGCCTGTCGGCCCAGTGCATCCGACTTCAGCATGCATTTTATGTAAGGGTCTGCTTCGTCCTGCATTTTCTAAGGGTTTGCTTCCCCGGGGTAACGGCCGATGCTATGATGGGGATTTGGTAGGTAAAACCCAGGTGTATGCCTACTACTTCAGAAACAGAGAGGCAAACAGAAAACTTCAGATTAGGTGGCAAGGGCTGGAGCTTGAACACTGCACGGCTCCCAACTATCTAGGCGGGAAATTAGACCACACATTGTCTTACATAACGGACTGCCAAGACACAAAGCGTAAGATACACGCAAGAAATAATATCATCAGAAAACTGACCGGCACAACATGGGGAGCACAGCCATCAGTCCTTCGGACGTCTATACTTGCCTTGTGTTTCTCCGTAGCTGAATACGCTGTGCCAGTCTGGAAAAACTCTGCTCATGCGAAACTAGTTGATACAGCAATAAATGAAGCGGGTCGGATAGTAGCAGGGTGCCTAATACTCACTCCCGTCGATAAAATATACCCAATAATTGGCAAAGCACCCCCGAAGATCCGAAGAAGCGTCGCAGCAGAAATCGAACGGGTAAACAGGAGCATGACCCAAGGCACCCAATGTTTGGACATCAGGTACAAAACACAAGACTCAAATCCAGACATAGCTTTCTAAAAACAACAAACCCCATACAGACAAACCATGAAAGTCGCCGTATCGAGAGGTGGCACGAATTGGTGCAGGCCCCAGAGATGGGACTTTGGGAGGAACCTGCTCCTGGACAACATCTACCATACACAACATGGAAGTCGCTGAACAGACTCCGAACTGGCGTGTCACGGTGCAAGAGGAATATGAAACGATGGGGATACACAGACGATGACACGTGTGACTGTAGCGCAATACAGGACCCAGATCACCTGATGACCTGCCCCAACCTCCATGCAATAGGTGTGACATGCTGGAGGCAAATGACAAGGCAATCCATGTCGCTGAATACTGGATGGATGCTATATGACATGTGGTTGGACAGGGGAAGTAAGTCAGTATGGCGCTTGTTTTTCATAGTTGACCAGACGCTTACACGACGCAAAGCTAATTCCCGCGTAAATTGCAGCTCTCGTGTATTGTAAGACAAAATTAGTGTCTGAGCGGCAGTAGTTAGAGCGATTGATTCTCGAGACAAAGGTGCTGGTTTGGCTTCAGTCTACTCCGCTGTAAACGAGTACTTGACTTATTGTTATGGAAGCGTGTTCATGCAGCAACTCATATTCTTATCAGCCAAAACATAACTACAAGGAAAACGGTCATTCTAACAGACTCCAGGAATGTACCCCAAGCCATCTCAAGCCCCAAACAAGATAGACTTTCACATGAAAAAAAATTAAATATCGGGTTGCTGTCTCCAAAAAAAAAAAAAAAAAAAAAAAAAAAGGTTTTGTCCTACAATGGATTCCGGCCCACTGTGGTATCCATGGAAACGAGAAAGCAGATGAGCTCACAAAAGCTGAGTGGAGATATAAAGAAGCAAAGACACTGAACAAACTATATATGAGGACAGAATGGAGAGAACAGCACAAAGAATACAAGCCAGAAAATGACAGCATAGACAAACTTGGCAGAGATGGGCAGACAAAGATCTTCAGACTCAGAACGGGAAATTGTAGACTCAAGGCCCACATCCACAGAATGGGTCTCAGAGACACTGCCACGTGTGATTATGGAGCACCCAAGCAAACACCAGAACATATTCTGCAAGAATGCCCTACCTATGCAGACCACACAGAGACAGTCAGGTCGGGGGGGGGGGGGGGGAAAGCGACCATTCTAGAAAAGCTGGGGGGGGGGGGGGAAACCGGAGAAGACCCGAAACGCACAGTCTCCTTTGTGAACCTCATCAGGCTAGAAGCAGGGGCGTTTCTATCATTAGGCAACACTAGGCGGTTAGGCTTACAAATTTTAAGGGCGGGAAAATTGCAGCAAATTTTTAAATTTCAAATCAAACAACGAAAAAATTTAGCAAAATAGGAGGAAATAAAATGAAATAGGAGAGCAATTGTGGTTCTGTTGATGATTATAGTGTTACTATTAATTATTGATTATTGATAATCGATCAAGAGCTAAGTTTTGTACTTCTCTTTCAACATATTTAAAAGGTCAGTGTAATTCATGTTTCATATAAAAGAGATTAGTTACTATTAATGTTTTATTATACAAGTTGAATAGAAGTTCCTTTATATCTAATACTGGATCAAGTTGGTGAGCAGCGCATAAGCTGCAGTGGTCAGCGACCCATCGCTGACTGCTAGCGTCTGGGCCAGCGAACCTGCCAAGACCCTTCTACACCTCCACGCGGTGATCATGGATAACAGGCTGCAGCAGGGCAGACTGGCTAAGGAGAAGGGATCGAAGAGTGAATGCTACCCGGTACTCAAATAATGCTTGCTGAAGTCAGATGTGTTGGACCGAAATGTGCAAATATCGCAGTCAAGCTGTAAACTACAACACAACGCATTCCGTTCTCTGGACTAGATTCTGCTACTTAAGCCCTTTTAGGGTTTGGTAGCGGGAGATTGAGAACGAATAAAGCCAAGCCATATCTAATACATTAATTCTTTTAGCCTGGATGACAGGGGGAGAGAGTGATGGTAATAAAAGGAAAGAGGCGGCATTTTTCAATTCTCGCCTAAGGCGGCAAAACACCTAGATTGACCTAGAAACGGTTCTGGCTAGAAGCATAGCATCAGTTGATCGAGGAAGAATAAGTTAGGGAATACAAAGTTAACCTACTCATTGTGGGTATTCAACAACAACAACAACAACAACAACAACATCACAAAAAAGCTTAATCATTGTACAAGTCTATCACTGTATCGAATATTCTAAACTCTGAACTGTGCAATCGTGACGTCATCGAAAAACGTTATCTTTGTTAGACAAGAATACAGTTGGGACAACACTATCAGCGGGACCCTTCGGCTACAGTACAAGTCGACCTGATCTCTCAGATCCTTCCTGAATAAAGCAGTCGAGTCCAGTCGATAGAGGCATCAAACACGTGGCTGGGCCAACCAAGTCTTCGCGCAGTTTCTCAAGCGAGGCTTCCCCGGGCCCTAGCGTTCTGTGAAAGGGTCTTCAACCATTTATTGTGCCATACACGTCCTTGACCATTAATAAAGATATGAGCAATGTCAAGTTGGTGAATAAAGATCTACACAATGTCAAGTTGGTAAATAAAGATCTACACAATGTCATATTGGTAAATAAAGATCTACACAATGTCAAGTTGGTGAATAAAGATCTACAGAATGTCATATTAATAAATAAAGATCTACACAATGTCAAGTTGGTAAATAAAGATCTACACAGTGTCAAGTTGGTGAATAAAGATCTACACAATGTCAAGTTGGTAAATAAAGATCTGAGCAATGTCAAGTTGGTGAATAAAGATATACACAATGTCAAGTTGGTAAATAAAGATGTACACAATGTCAAGTTGGTAAATAAAGATCTACACAATGTCAAGTTGGTAAATAAAGATCTACACAATGTCAAGTTGATAAATCAAGATATACACAATGTCAAGTTGGTGAATAAAGATCTACATAATGTCAAGTTGGTGAGTAAAGATCTGAGCAATGTCAAGTTGGTAAATAAAGATCTGAACAATGTCAAATTAGTGAATAAAGAACTAGTCAATGTCAAGTTAGTGAATAAAGTTATGTGCAATATCAAGTTAGTGAATAAAGAGCCGGAAAATGTCAAGTTAGTGAATAACGAACTAGTCAATGTCAAGTTAGTGAATAAAGAACTAGTCAATGTCAAGTTAGTGAATAAAGAGCCGGAAAATGTCAAGTTAGTGAATAAATAACTAGTCAATATCAAGTTAGTGAATAAAGAACTAGTCAATGTCAAGTTAGTGAATAAAGAGCCGGAAAATGTCAAGTTAGTGAATAAAGAACTAGTCAATGTCAAGTTGGTGAATAAAGAACTAGTCAATGTCAAGTTAGTGAATAAAGAGCCGGAAAATGTCAAGTTAGTAGATCAAGAGTCGGGAAATGGTAAGTTCGTAGATCAAGAGTCGAGAGATGTCAAGTTACTGGATCAAATGCTGATGTAACAGTTCCAGCCCGAGCATGAGCGTTTAGGGTAGAGATGATGTGGTCGGCGACTCTGATAACATAGGTACCTGAATGTGTGCCAAGGTCACTCTCCGTCTCGACACTACGCCAAGGTTACTCACCGTCTCGATACTAAGTCAACAAAGGAAAACGGTGGGTTGGGGGAAAGAATGTGTCTGGTGCAGGTATGGGCTGGGAACTTACCACTGACGTTCTGATTTTGGTAGTGTGGGATTAGTGACAGACAGAGGCCAGCAGAGCTTGATGCGACATTTTGAGTGACAGGAGTTAAGAGTGATGCGTTCGAATGGCAGCTGAATGGCTGGGTCAAGACATCTCACAGACTGACCATTGGACAGCTCTGATACTGCTTGAGACTATATAACACTAGACAAAGTTTAACTCGAGCAGACTGGCCATGGAGAGAGAGAGAGAGAGAGAGAGAGAGAGAGATAATTTAGCCAGGAGTCTGTTTAGCTCACCGACTTAATAGAAGAGTGATTGATAGGCTGTTTTACGAATGTTAATGAGATAGAACAGGATGGCTCAACCAGCATACGACTTTGAGTCTTGGCCAGTCGCTTTATAAGATGTGTGTTGGGCGCCCTGTGTCTAGTAGAGGCCTGGAAGTGTGATGTACGTGGAGGACACCTTGTGAACGATGTATGTTCTGAAGAGTTACGTGAGTGTACAGATCGACTAAGAATGATCTGGATGTGTGTGTGGTGTATAGACACCGAGGGAACAGTGTATGTTCCAGAGCGTGTGTATACGCAGATCGATTGAGTGTGTTATCATATGTGAGTATACATTGAATAGATTGAATGTATGATGTCCAGATCACCAGCCTGAGGGGAATGTCACAGAATACAAACGTGAGAACGAATTTTTGAGAGTGTGTTGAGGATGCAGATACGGGGAGGGAAGTGTGCGGTTAGAACTGGGTTGGATTAGTCTGGAGCAACATCAATAGCTTATGCTTATAAACTCCGAGTATCTATTTAGATAAGATGTATTTCTTGTGTTGTTTGTAATTTCATTGCACTAACTTTAATAGTTGTTGTATGAGTATGATATAATAAATATGCCACCTGCTGCGTGCTGTGTTATTTGCTGTGTGTGGTCGTGAATAATGTGGATGAATGTGGTAACATTCTAGATAGAATAACACCAGCGGAAACCTGGACTCTGCTACACTGAGCTATGTCGAGTTAGTGGATCAAGTGCTGAGCTACGTCAAGTTATAGGATCACGTGCTGAGCTATGTCAAGTAAGTGGATCAAGTGCTGAGCTATGTCAAGTTAGTGGATCAAGTGCTGAGCTATTTCGAAGCAAGAGCTGAGCTATGTCAAGTTAGTGGATCACGTGCTGAGCTATTTCGAAGCAAGAGCTGAGCTATGTCAAGTTAGTGGATCACGTGCTGAGCTATTTCGAAGCAAGAGCTGAGCTATGTCAAGTTAGTGGATCACGTGCTGAGCTATTTCGAAGCAAGAGCTGAGCTATGTCAAGTTAGTGGATCACGTGCTGAGCTATTTCGAAGCAAGAGCTGAGCTATGTCAAGTTATAGGATCAGACCCGAAATGAAATCAAGTTAACTGGCCACAGGTTGTATTATTTCATGTTAATGGACCAGGGCCTCATATAATCCAGAAAATGGACCAATTGCGACATGAATGCGAAATTAATCGATAAACCATGTTCGCTTGTCAAACTCTAAACTCACAATTAGACCGAACCATCTTGTCAATATCATCTATGTTCGTTTGTCAAACTCTAAACTCACAATTAGACCGAACCATCTTGTCAATATCATCTATGTTCGCTTGTCAAACTCTAAACTCACAATTAGACCGAACCATCTTGTCAATATCATCTATGTTCGTTTGTCAAACTCTAAACTCACAATTAGACCGAACCATCTTGTCAATATCATCTATGTTCGTTTGTCAAACTCTAAACTCACAATTAGACCGAACCATCTTGTCAATATCATCTATGTTCGTTTGTCAAACTCTAAACTCACAATTAGACCGAACCATCTTGTCAATATCATCTATGTTCGTTTGTCAAACTCTAAACTCACAATTAGACCGAACCATCTTGTCAATATCATCTATGTTCGTTTGTCAAACTCTAAACTCACAATTAGACCGAACCATCTTGTCAATATCATCTATGTTCGTTTGTCAAACTCTAAACTCACAATTAGACCGAACCATCTTGTCAATATCATCTATGTTCGTTTGTCAAACTCTAAACTCACAATTAGACCGAACCATCTTGTCAATATCATCTATGTTCGTTTGTCAAACTCTAAACTCACAATTAGACCGAACCATCTTGTCAATATCATCTATGTTCGTTTGTCAAACTCTAAACTCACAATTAGACCGAACCATCTTGTCAATATCATCTATGTTCGTTTGTCAAACTCTAAACTCACAATTAGACCGAACCATCTTGTCAATATCATCTATGTTCGTTCGTCAAACTCTAAACTCACAATTAGACCGAACCATCTTGTCAATATCATCTATGTTCGTTTGTCAAACTCTAAACTCACAATTAGACCGAACCATCTTGTCAATATCATCCATGTTCGCTTGTCAAACTCTAAACTCACAATTAGACCGAACCATCTTGTCAATATCATCTATGTTCGCTTGTCAAACTCTAAACTCACAATTAGACCGAACCATCTTGTCAATATCATCTATGTTCGTTTGTCAAACTCTAAACTCACAATTAGACCGAACCATCTTGTCAATATCATCTATGTTCGCTTGTCAAACTCTAAACTCACAATTAGACCGAACCATCTTGTCAATATCATCTATGATATGATGGGATCAAGATGTTGAGCTGTGCATGAGCTGTAGCGATCAGCGACCCAAAGCTGACTGTTAGCGCCAGGACCACAGCTAATCAGAGCTGACTGCTAGCGTCATGACCAGCGGATCAGAGCTGCCAAGATCCTTCTACGTGGTGATCCTGGATAACAGGCTGCAACAGAGCAGACTGGCGGCTAAGGAGAAGGGCTCAAAGATGGAAGGCTAAGTCGGTACCTACAAAATGCCTGCTGACGTCGGATGTTCGAACCGAAAGGTGCATACATCGTAGCCTCGCTGTAAATGACGACACAACGTCCTTTTTGAGACGAACATAGAAGAAGAGCAGGAAGATGAAGAGCAAGAAGAAGAAGAAGAGAAGGAGGAAGACGAAGAAGAAAAGGAAGAAGACGAAGAAGAGTTGAAAGAAGACGAAGAAGAGGAGGAAGAAGACTAAGAAGAGGCGGAAGAGGAAGAAAATGAAGAAGAGCGGGAGGAAGAAGATGAAGAACAAAAGAGAAAAGAAGGAGGAAGAAGGAGATGAAGAAGAAGAAGAAGAGAAAGAAGAAGAGGAGAAGGAAGAGAAAGAAGAACAAATGAAGGAAAAGAAGAAAAAGAATCAAATTAATACTTTTTTTAAAAGGAGACGAAGAATAAGCAAAAGAGAAAAAAGAAGAGGAGAAGGAAGAGGAAGAAGAACAAAGGAAGGAAAAGAAGAAGAAGAAGAGAAAGAATCAAAATAATACTTTTTTTAAAAGGAGACGAAGAATAAGCAAAAGAGAAAAAAGAAGAGGAGAAGGAAGAGGAAGAAGAACAAAGGAAGGAAAAGAAGAAGAAGAAGAGAAAGAATCAAAATAATACTTTTTTTAAAAGGAGACGAAGAATAAGCAAAAGAGAAAAAAGAAGAGAAAGAAGAGGAAGAAGGAGACCAAAGGTGGTAACTGCATGATGACACATCTGATCAAGAAACACATTTGTAAATGTTACAATGAGATCAATGTTTGGCCGTATCTTGCTATTGTGGGTCACAATGGACGTAGCCTCTAAGAGTGTATGGAACCTATTGACTGCCCTTATCAGCGTAATTGCATCAAGTGATAATGTTATCTGTACCATAGCTGTTGGTTATGCGCCGATCAAAACATGGGATTAGCCCACAACCAATGCAATGTTTCTTAACTTAATCTGGCAAGACAAACGGTTAGCCATATGCATGAAGATCAGATTAATGCGTACATGAGAGCTGTCAATATTCATGTATGCTTGTGAGACATGGACAATTACAGCTGACCTGCAGAGGAGGATACAGGACTTGGAGATGGTAGTTTCCGAAGACTTCTAAGTGTCAGATACAAGGAACGAGTCACGAAATCCGAGAGAGATTTACAACAGCAGTATGGCCTCCTGAAGACCTCTTGTCAGTGGTAATTAAGCGGGAACTCACTTGGCACGGACACATATCGAGATCAAACGGTCTTGCAAATACAATAATGTGCGGAAAAGTGCAAGACGGACAACGAAGATGTCGTCCGAAAAAGAGACAGAAGGACAATCAAAAAGAATGGACCAATCTCCGACCAGAGGAGGCACAGGCATTGCCCACTCATAGAGACTGGTGGTATGGGGTATGTCTCCATGTGTGCCCCAACGACCTCACCGGTTACAGGATGACTTCACTTGAATGTTTCTATGTAAGTATGTTATTATACTATTATATAGCTCTCTGGCGTGGGGAGTAAAGACAAGTACAACTAAAAAGGTACAGCTTTTATCAAAGGATACTTCTGCCGAATTGAGGGAATAAAATGGTATCTTCTTATTCGCTCGTTCTCAAATTCCAGCTACCAAGCCATAAAAAGGGTTTAGCAAGTAGCAAGATGTTGAACGGAGAACGGAATGAGTCGATGTTTAACTCAACATAACGTTATCATTTGAATTGTGTCCAGGCAGCGGCCGTTAGGCCTACTCTTCTCGATTTCCAACTATCAAGGAATTTTTAACGTGCTCGACACTGAACACGGGAGTCCGATCTCACCACCCAGAGATCAGGGGAATTCTTACCAGTAGATCCACATGAAAGAAAATCCCAGCCTCCACCGTAATTCGAACCACGCGACCTCCGGCACCCGAGGTGGACACATTATCTCGAGACAACTGAGCTTGGCTGACACATCCGACTTCAACAGGCATTTTTGAGTACCGGGTTAGCCTTCCCTCTTCATTCCCTTCTCATTACACAGTTTGCTCTGTTGCAGCCTGCTATTCGGGATCACCGCGTTGAAGTGTAGGAGGGTCTTGGCAGCTCTGGTTCGATGACCCCGACGCTAGCAGTCAGCTTTGGGTGGTTGATCATGACGCTAGCAGTCAGCTCTGGTTCGTTGATCATGACGATAGCAGTCAGCTTTGGGTCGCTGACCCTGACGCTAGAAGTCAGCTCTGGTTCGTTGACCCTGACGCTAGCAGTCCGCTTTAGATCGCTGACCCTGACGCTAGCAGCAGTCAGCTCTGGTTCGCTGGCCCTGACGCTAGCAGACAGCTCTGGTACGCTGGCCCTGACGCTAGCAGACAGCTCTGGTTCGCTGACCCTGACACTTGCAGTCAGCTATGGATCGCTGGCCCTTACGCTAGCAGACAGCTATGGATCGCTGACCCTGACGCTAGCAGTCAGCTATGGGTCGCTGGCCCTTACGCTAGCAGACAGCTCTGGTTCGCTGGCCCTGACGCTAGCAGATAGCTCTGGTTGGCTGGCCCTGACACTTGCAGTCAGCTATGGGTCGCTGACCCTGACGCTAACAGTCAGCTTTGAATCGCTGGCCCTGACGCTAGCAGTCAGCTTTGGGTCGCTGACCCTGACGCTAGCAATCAGCTTTGGGTCGCTAACCACTGCAGCTCACTCATACGCTGCTCACCATCGTGATCCCATAGAATGGTATGATAAATTGACTAATATAGAGCTGTGGGAAAGAACCTAAGAAATGCCGGTGGGACTAGACGTAAGGAGTAATTGGTGACGTATAAGACTCACATTACGGAAACCAACTGAAAATATTACAATACAGTTTTGGAATCCTCGGGGCAAAAGAAGAAGGGGCAGAGCTAAACGCTCATGATGAAGTGCTCGAGACAAACTTAACAGCGACAGGAACGACGCCGAAGATATTGGAAATGATGGCGCATGACAGGAAGACTTGACAAGCATTTGTTGAGGACATGCTCAGCAGAGAGTCGAAGGTGTTTGACTGATTGATTAAAGTATGCGGAATGAAAGAAGAGTTAGAGCGCCTGTGTCTTGCGGTAAGGGACTGGGTTTCATCGCCAGTTTCGACACTCTCAAGTTGACCTGGATGTAAGGTGCATTAATAAAACCATTAAGTGAAACAGGTCCTGGTCTGTCCAAAGATAGGCGTTTCTTCTTGGATCTTTGCTTTACGACTGCTAAAGCGGTCGCTGTAGTCAAGAAATAAGGCACTCGCTTCTTAAAGCTAAGAATAGAAACGGTGTGCGATCGAATCCTGCAAGTTTCAAGTGACCCCTGGTCTTAAGTGAGGTCAGATCAGATGACCCACATCCTGAGTTACGCCCAGTTGTCTCGAGTGAAAGTCTTGCCACTAGACCAAAGTAGCGTGGGACGAGAGAGAAAGGTTGATGACCAACGCAGCAACTTTCTCACTATAATCCAAATGCAGTGCAAGTTACATCATCAAGATAAACCCGTCTGCTGATATAGACATCCTCGCTTGCGATGGGTAACTAACCAGTGATAGCGTTCTTTTAGGAAAGCAGCAAACTTTCTGCACTTCATACAAAATCTTCGACTAACCTCCGCACAGTGCCCTAGCTCTGATTCATGATGTTAATTTCGACTTCCATGGATCTACGACACGTTTTTCCGAGTCAGTCTTTCATTTACTTTCGTTTTGGAGAGCATAGCAAGGCAGTTCTCGTGATTGCATCAGGGTTTCTTCTGAGGCCATGATAGATCCAAATCTTACATCGTCCAGCAAATACTCGACTTATCCCAGCTGGATCTCTATGAAGCACAAGACAGCAACGGATGCTCTCCACACTTTCTTGCTTTATGACTACTTGAGATCTGTCCACGAGACTCCAGCTGCTCTGACCTATTCACTCGTTGTTCTTCGCTCGGTGTTCCACGACATCCCAGCTCATCTCTTCTCTAGCTAGTTCCAATCCAGCACATGTCTGGCAACATTGTAAAGGTTATTTCCGAGGTTGTGCCCTATCCATTTCGACTTTGTTTCTTCAATCTCCAGTGCATTTAATTAAATTAAAGTAGCTGTCTTCTTTTTGGAAGTCAGTATTGATCAGCCCATTTCCCCCCGAAGTTGGCTTTAATTATGGTCTTGGCCTCATTATATGTGATGCTCCTCCACACTTTGCTAGTTTGTCTGCAGCTTCATTGCCTTTGATATTGCAGTGGGATTGGATCCACTGTATGACCAACCTTGGGTGTTCAGCTAAGATCTGTGTCAGGGAGAACATTCATTGCTCGAGATCTTCATCTTTGTGTTGTTTTAGCGCTGATAATACTGACGACATCAGTCAGGAATACTTCGTTTTCTTGGTGGATTTTATGGAAGTTATTCAGTATATTACCGTTGTTAACACTGAGAAGTTACATATCTTCAAAAACGTTATCTTAAAATAAAATTGTCAAGATTAGAAGCGAATCTGGCCACTTCTACATTCCAACTATCTCGTGATTTCAAGTTATGAACGGGTTAGAGCCAGTACACCAGTCTGACGTCACTGCTACAAGACGGGGACAACACAAGAACCAGAGATAGCATGTCTTATATAAGGTGGCGCGCTTTTCTTCAAATCATTTCAACGATCAGAGTGTTCGTGCCGAGGGACTGTGGTACTACATACAGCTCAGGTACATGTATTATGTAATCTCCGATATTCACCTTCCTTTTTGGGCGTTCGAGTGTGGGTTTGGGCGTTCAAGTGTGTGCATAGAGGTTCAAGTGTGTGTTTGGGCGTTCAAGTGTGTGCTTGGAGGTTCAAGTGTGTGTTTGGGCGTTCAAGTGTGTGTTTGGAGGTTCTAGTGTGTGTTTGGGCGTTCAAATGTGTGTTTGGAGGTTCAAGTGTGTGTTTGGGCGTTCAATTGTATGCTTGGAGGTTCAAGTGTGAGTTTGGGCGTTCAAGTGTGTGTTTGGAGGTTCAAGTGTGTGTTTGGGCGTTCAAGTGTGTGTTTGGGCGTTCAAGTGTGTGCTTGGAGGTTCAAGTGTGTGTTTGGGCGTTCAAGTGTGTGTTTGGAGGTTCAAGTGTGTGTTTGGGCGTTCAAGTGTGTGTTTGGGCGTTAAAGTGTGTGCTTGGAGGTTCAAGTGTGGGTTTGGGCGTTCAAGTGTGTGTTTGGAGGTTCAAGTGAGTGTTTGGGCGTTCAAATGTGTGTTTGAACGCTCAAATGTGGGTTTGGGAATTCAAGTGTGGGTTTGGGCGTTAAGTGTGTGTTTGGAGGTTAAAGTGTGTGTTTGGGCGTTCAGGTGTGAGTTTGGAGGTTCGAGTGTGTGTTTGGGCGTTCTAGTGTGAGTTTGGAGGTTCTAGTGTGAGTATGGAGGCTCTAGTGTGGGTTTGGGCGTTCTAGTGTGTGTTTGGAGGTTCTAGTGTGTGTTTGGGCGTTCTACTGTGGGTTTGGGCGTTCTAGTGTGTGTTTGGGCGTTCTAGTGTGAGTTTGGAGGTTCTAGTGTGAGTTTGGGCGTTCTACTGTGGGTTTGGGCGTTCTAGTGTGTGTTTGGGCGTTCTAGTGTGAGTTTGGAGGTTCTAGTGTGTGTTTGGGCGTTCTACTGTGGGTTTTGGCGTTCTAGTGTGAGTTTGGAGGTTCTAGTGTGTGTTTGGGCGTTCTAGTGTGGGTTTTGGCGTTCTAGTATGAGTTTGGAGGTTCTAGTGTGTGTTTGGAGGTTCTAGTGTATGTTTGGAGGTTCTAGTGTGAGTTTGGAGGTTCTAGTGTGGGTTTGGGCGTTCTAGTGTGAGTTTGGAGGTTCTAGTGTGTGTTTGGGCATTCTAGTGTGTGTTTGGAGGTTCTAGTGTGAGATTGGGCGTTCAAGTGTGTGTTTAGCCAGACTGCATGGTTGCAGTCTATTCCCAGGACCGCCACTTGGAGGTGGAATAGGGCAGTTCGGTACGACACATCCGTATTCGGCAGGACCAGTACTCTATTCCGCCTCCAGGTAGCGACCCTGGAAACAGGCTGCACCAGCCACTAGTGTGAGTCTGCCCAAGGGATAGGGATCGCAGTGGGAAGGCAAACCAGGTACTAAAACAAAGCTAACTGAAATGCGCAGATATCGCAGTCTCGCTGAAAACTGCGACACAACGTCACAACACTATTTTTCAGGACTAATACCGAAGAGGAAGAAGAAATATCGTTGTAAAAATACGAAAACATGTTTATTAGATACGAGGATTGACCAAATCCTAAAAGTCATGTCAGTATAAATGTACTAAAACTTGCTGACTATTATGTATCACAATTGACCAAATCCTGAAATTCATGTCTTTTTAAATGTACTAAAACTTTCTGACTATTATGTATCACAATTGACCAAATCCTGAAATTCATGTCTGTTTAAATGTACTAAAATTTGTTTATTATTAGGTACTTCTGTTAACCAAATCATGAAATTCTTATCTTTATTAGGTACAACAGCTGGCAACTACACGACATCACTAAAGTGAACTCAGGTACTGCAGACAAGTTCAGGGCACGAAAGTCAGCAACAAAGAATAGTCAACGTAGGATAAAGACAGGGGTTAAGGACAGACCAAAACCACACATAATGTGCAGACGCAGCGTTCTCCAAGAACTGGATACACTAAAAAGCTAACACAGCTGTTTAAGCCTGGTGCAAGTCATTCAGCTGTCAAATAATACGGAAAGAGCATATCTACATTCAATTTACATAGTGTGAGGTCAGATAAACACGTCATACAGGATCTCGAAGCGCTCTACCGAAAACCAAAGAAATATAACACACTGTGTTGTTCCTGCTAACACTAGGCTGTCTCGACGCTCCGTCTTGTAACGCTTCACGATGGGGATCAGTGAAGACAACACACAATCGTCTAGAGTGGGCAGCAATGATCCTACTTGGCACAAACAAACAGAAGAATCCTTTTTTAGCACGGAGGAGGAAGGTTATCCTGATGGGAATGAACAACATGCCAAACTGCTTGTCGCTGCAGGAGAAGAGAAGGACAAAGCCATCACACAACTCCTGGATGGTACTAAGTTGTCAGGTAACAATTCTACTCACTGGTTAACTGTAACAATAGATAAAAGAAACCCCTTTATTATCTTCTCTGGGGAACTGAATCGCTAGTCAGGTCAGGCACAACATACTGGCTAGGACGTCGTGTCAGGGTCGGGCACAACATACTGGCTAGGACTTCGTGTCAAGGTCAGGAACACCATAATGGCTAGAACGTCGTGTCAAGGTCAGGCACAACATACTGGCTAGGACGTCGTGTCAGGGTCAGGCACAACATACTGGCTAGGACGTCGTCTCAGGGTCAGAGCCAGGCACAACATACTGGCTGGGACGTCGTATCAGGCACAACATACTGGCTAGGGTGTCGTGTCAGGGTCAGGATCAACATACTGGGTAGGACGTCGTGTCAAAGTCAGGGACAACATACTGGCTAGGACGTCGTGTCAGGGTCAGGAACAACATACTGGCTAGGACGTCGTGTCAGGGTCAGGAACAACATACTGGCTAGCACGTCGTGTCAGGGTCAGGCACAACATATTGGCTAGGACGTCGTGTCAGGGTCAGGAACAACATACTGGCTAGGACGTCGTGTCAGGGTCAGGAACAACATACTGGCTAGGACGTCGGGCCAGGGTCAGGCACAACATATTGGCTAGGACGTCGTGTCAGGGACAGGAACAACATACTGGCTAGTGCGTCGTGTCAGGCACAACATACTGGCTAGGACGTCGTGTCAGGGTCAGGAATAACATACTGGCTAGGGCGTCGTGTCAGGCACAACATACTGGCTAGGACGTCGTGTCAGGGTCTGACACAACATACTGACTAGGGCGTCGTGTCAGGGTCAGGCACAACATACTGGCTAGGACGTCGTGTCAGGGTCAGGCCCAATACACTGACCAAGTACACCATCTCTATTTCATGTAGCGTTCCCTGGCCACAGGTTGTTTTCAGGCAGCCCGGCTGATGATATGTGGATAGAGTGATCCCTGCAGTAGTGAGCGTCACGCGGATGAAGTCAAATATAGCCCAACCGCATGGGGGACCACGGTCCACCTTCATCACTACGCTGGGGATTTGAGGAAAGCTACTACAACCCGCCACTTGACGCCTCTGTCAGGGCGCACAAAAGAGTGTGCATTAAACGTATATTTTCTGATAGCACCATGGTAATCTTGCCCCTCGGCACTTTTGGGGTTAAGTTCAACCCTTGTAGATTTAGGCTAGTTCTCCTGAACAGTTCGGCCCATTCAGTACATAAACGCTTATCAGAGCCGTCTCCAAAGCTCAGCCCATTTAGCGTTTTCAGTGCTTTTGAAAAGCTTTTATTTAACTTATATGTTGTCCGTTTGCATTAACTTCTATTTCTCCTATCTTAACCAAATCTACATAACCCAAAGAGCTGAAATATTTATACAGCCCTCTAACTAGTGCAAACTGTCAATCCATCAAACTGTAACGGATCTTCGAATGACCTGTCCTTGAATGACGTACATTAAGCAATTAGGCAACTTTGTGGAAAAGGAAGGCGCGTTCATCGGGTTGAAAAACCAGGAACCAAACGAAGAAAACTTTGGAGATGACACAGGTAAAGAAATTAATGTAGTCCAAAAACAAACAAAAACAGTCTTACCATAAATAAAAGCTGTTATTTAAAAAAATGTAGTTTTAAATTGTTCTTGTTCATCATCATCATCAAGTACCGTCTCAGCATCAGAGGTTGATGGTAATGGATCTTCAGCCGTTTCTGTCCCGTGCCAGGGCGCTACATTCAGTCAAACTGGCCTAACCACATCTTGGTGTCTGTCCATCTATACCTCTGATTCTTTTGCCCTCCAATATCACCTTCAGCAGACTGTCCTGTCTCTTGATTTTTTTAGAAACGTCTTCTCCCCATTGTTGTTCCAGGATCGTCTTCTCCACCTTGAATTGTTCCAGGATCGTCTTCTCCACCTTGAATTGTTCCAGGATCGTCGTCTCCTCCTTGCTGTTCCAGGATCGTCTTCTCCACCGTTTTGTTCCAGGATCGTCTTCTCCCCCGTTTTGTTCCAGGATCGTCTCTTCCACCGTTTTGTTCCAGGATCGTCTTCTCCACCTTGAATTGTTCCAGGATCGTCTTCTCCACCTTGAATTGTTCCAGGATCGTCTTCTCCTCCTTGCTGTTCCAGGATCGTCGCTTCCACCGTTTTATTCCAGGATCGTCTCCTCCACAGTTTTTGTCACATGATCGTCTTCTCCCCCTTGAATTGTTCCAGAATCGTCTTCTTCCCCTTGAATTGTCCCAGGATCGTCTTCTCCTCCTTGAATTGTTCCAGGATCGTCTTTTCCACCTTGAATTGTTCCAGAATCGTCTTCTCCATCTTGAATTGTTCCAGGATCGTCTTCCCCTCCTTGAATTGTTCCAGGATCGTCTTCTTCCCCTTGAATTTTTCCAGGATCGTCTTCTTCCCCTTGAATTGTTCCAGGATCGTCTTCTCCATCTTGAATTGTTCCAGGATCGTCTTCTTCCCCTTGAATTGTTCCAGGATCGTCTTCTCCACCTTGAGTTGTTCCAGGATCGTCTTCTCCACTTTGAATTGTTCCAGGATCGTCTTCTCCACCTTGAATTGTTCCAGGATCGTCTTCTCCACCTTGAGTTGTTCCAGGATCGTCTTCTCTCCCTTGAATTGTTCCAGGATCGTCTTCTCTCCCTTGAATTGTTCCAGGATCGTCTTTTCCACCTTGAATTGTTCCAGGATCGTCTTCTCTCCCTTAAATTGGTCCAGGATCGTCTTCTCCACCTTGAATTGTTCCAGGATCGTCTTCTCTCCCTTAAATTGTTCCAGGATCGTCTTCTCTCCCTTAAATTGGCCCAGGATGGTCTTCTCCACCTTGAGTTATTCCAGGATCTCACTATTTGTTTTCCTATATTTCCAAGATCTTTCGCAAAAGTTCAGACCATTTAATGTATCAACTTCTGTAGTATTTTTTTCAAACAACATGGTGAGGTTGCAAGTCCTATCTTATTCATCATTTACGACCGACTAAGTAGGATATAGCTGTGCTGTTCTTTCCTTATTGTGTTGTTGTATACCAATCAACAGGTCAACAGTTCAGATAATTTAGGGGCTCAGTGTTTCTCAAGGTGTTAAAGAGTTCAGTATGTCTTTAGATCATTCAGGACCTCAGTATGTCTCAGAGGTATTTAAGAGTTCAGTCTGTCCTCAGATCATTCAGCACCTCAGTGTGTCTCAGAGGTATTCAAGAGTTCAGTCTGTCTTCAGATCATTCAGGACCTCAGTGTTTCTCAGAGATATTCAAGAGTTTAGTCTGTCTTCAGATCATTCAGGACCTCAGTGTTTCTCAGAGGTGTTCAATTCAGTAGAGATCTTCAGATCATTCAGGACCTCAGTGTTTCTCAGAGATATTAAAGAGTTTAGTCTGTCTTCACATCATTTAGGACCTCAGTGTTTCTCAGAGGTGTTCAAGAGTTCAGTCTGTCTTCAGATCATTCAGGACCTCAGTGTTTCTCAGAGATATTCAAGAGTTCAGTCTGTCTTCAGATCATTCAGGACCTCAGTGTTTCTCAGAGGTATTCAAGAGTTCAGTCTGTCTTCAGATCATTCAGGACCTCAGTGTTTCTCAGAGGTGTTCAAGAGTTCAGTCTGTCTTCAGATCATTCAGGACCTCAGTGTTTCTTTGCCCTTATCCGACTGGAGTCTATTGACCATCAACCAGCAGACCTGCCCCGTGCCATTTGCTAAAGTTCTTTCAATCTCTAGGTCTCTTCACTGTGTGTTCTTTGACCTCCCTTTGCCTCTTTTTCCATCGGGGTTCCAGGACACATATTGCCTGGTGATACTGGGTTTGCATTTCTCTCCATGTTCTACCACTTTACGCCTAATATTCTTTGTAGGCATTTACTATTGCTTCTTTAAAGTAATGGTCAACCACAGCATGTATAAAATCTCTACCACGGCCAGCGACAAAACCCAGACAAGAAAGGAGGAGGGTTACAATTTTAGTTACGCATCCCATCAAATCTTTTCCATTTTTCCCACTACAAACACATCAATCCTTATATTAGAATAACCACAATGGACACTAAGTGGTCTTGAGGTAAGACGTTGGACTCGGGTACTGGAGGTTTGGGTTCAAATCACGGTGGAGGTCAGGATTTCTTAACATGGACTTTCTGGTATTTCCCCGGATCTTTGGGTAGTAGAGATCGGACGCCCATGTGCAGTGTCGCGCAACTTAAAAAAACCCCTTGGCAGTTGGAAATCGAAAAGAGTAGGCTGAATGGCTGCTGTTTGGGAAAAATTCATAATTATGTTAAAAATCTAGCCAATCTATTACGGTATCTTCGGCGGTGCTACGGAGTTCGTGCATTGTGCTGAGATTCTCCAAAAATGTGGAGAAGAACTGAGCAGTTATGTGTTAAATGCCGTTGATTCTTCGACTAAACAAAACTAAACTAGGTGCAGATTAAATATTCGGAAAATTTTTTTTTAGTCAGAGAGTGGTGAATGCTTGGAATACATTGCCACAGGAGGTAGTGGAGGCAGGGATAGTTAATGCATTTAAGAATAAATTGGATGCGCATTGCTTTTAGAGCAAGGTGATGTAAATTAAACTGGTTGTATACGGACTCTGCAGAGTCATCTAAACCAGTATAAAGACGTTAAGTTAAGTTAGAAGAGAACAAGTTTCTGTGGCCAATAGGAAGTATTGCATTGCCTGTTGTGAACAGTCTTTTATACTAGTTATTTGCAACATTTTCGTAGAATCACCACTTTTTGTTATCTACAGAAGTCACAATCGAGAATGGTGGCCGAGATGAGAAACGGAATCTGCCTCCGATCCGGACCCTTTTAGCCTTGTCTGTGTCCTTCAACTTGGCCTACACGGCATTCAACGGGATACAGAACTTACAGAGCAGCCTCAACCAAACCGATGGACTTGGCTTGATAACAATTGCCGTGGTATATGGGGTGAATCCTCTAGCTTGTGAGTATACTACATTTTGTTGTCGTTTTTGCTTCCTGTCAGGAAGTCACGCTCTTTTCAACCTCCAGTCCCAAACCTCTTCTCTCAATCAATCAATAAAAGTCTGTCGCTCCTCTCAGTGCATAAGCCATTGACAACATCCTGCCAGCATGCACAACACTGGTCTGCTCTTTCTACCTCTCTCCAGGTGTAATTATTTAATATTAGTTCCTCTTCCCTCTTTCCAGGTGTAATCATTTAATCTTAGTTCCTCTTCCCTCTCCAGGTGTAATCATTTAATCTTAGTTCCTCTTCCCTCTCTCCAGGTGTAATCATTTAATCTTAGTTCCTCTTCCCTCTCTCCAGGTGTAATCATTTAATCTTAGTTCCTCTTCCCTCTCTCCAGGTGTAATCATTTAATCTTAGTTCCTCTTCCCTCTCTCCAGGTGTAATCATTTAATCTTAGTTCCTCTTCCCTCTCTCCAGGTGTAATCATTTAATCTTAGTTCCTCTTCCCTCTCTCCAGGTGTAATCATTTAATCTTAGTTCCTCTTCCCTCTCTCCAGGTGTAATCATTTAATCTTAGTTCCTCTTCCCTCTCTCCAGGTGTAATCATTTAATCTTAGTTCCTCTTCCCTCTCTCCAGGTGTAATCATTTAATCTTAGTTCCTCTTCCCTCTCTCCAGGTGTAATCATTTAATCTTAGTTCCTTCTCACATTCTCTTCTCCGTGCATATTTGGGTATACCTCTCTCTTCCCTTGAGGATTCCATGTAAGAGCATGTCTGGCTATGTTGGACGGTTGCTTCCGTAGCTTATGTCCTTTTCAGCCCATTTTCTTTGCTATGTTGTTCCAGTGGCTGCTGTTGGCTCTTTAGGTTTTCATTTCTCACCATGTCGAACTTCCAACAATTAACACACAACCTCAAACAAAGAAATAAACTTCCAACAGCAAAACAGACAACCCCAAATAAAATTCCAACAACAAAACAGACAACCCCAAATAAACTTCCAACAAGAAAAACACAACCTCAAATAAACTCCCAATAATAAACACACAACCTCAAACAAAGAAATAAACTTCCAACAACAACACAAACAACCCCAAATAAACTTCCAACAACAAAACAGACAACCCCAAATAAACTTCCAACAAGAAACACACAACCTCAAATAAACTTCCAATAAACACACAACCTCAAATAAACTTCCAATAAACACACAACTTCAAAGACATATATAAACATCTTATAAACACACAACCTCAAATAAACTTCCAATAAACACACAACCTCAAATAAACTTCCAATACACACAAAAACCTCAAATAAACTTCCAACAAGAGAAACACAACCTCAAATAAACTTCCAACAATAAATACAAAACCTCAAATAAACATCCAATAATCACACAACCTCAAATAAACATCTAATAATCACACAACCTCAAATAAACATAGAATAAACACACAACCTCAAATACATTAATAAACATCCAATAAACACACAACCTCAAATAAACATCCAATAAACACACAACCTCAAATAAACATCCAATAAACACACAACCTCAAATAAACTTCCAACAATAAACACACAACCTCAAATAAACATCCAATAAACACACAACCTCAAATAAACATCCAATAAACACACAACCTCAAATACACAAATAAACATACAATAAACACACAACCTCAAATAAACATCCAATAAACACAGAATCTCAAATACATAAATAAACATCCAATAAACAAAAAAAAACCTCAAATAAACGTCCAACAATAAACACACAACCTCAAATGAACATCCAATAAACACACAACCTCAAATAAACTTCCAACAATAAACACACAACCTCAAATAAACATCCAATAAACACACAACCTCAAATAAACATCCAATAAACACACAACCTCAAATACACAAATAAACATAAAATAAACACACAACCTCAAATAAACATCCAATAAACACAGAACCTCAAATACATAAATAAACATCCAATAAACAAAAAAAACCTCAAATAAACGTCCAACAATAAACACACAACCTCAAATGAACATCCAATAAACACACAACCTCAAATAAACTTCCAACAATAAACACACAACCTCAAATAAACATCCAATAAACACACAACCTCAAATAAACATCCAATAAACACACAACCTCAAATACACAAATAAACATAAAATAAACACACAACCTCAAATAAACATCCAATAAACACAGAACCTCAAATACATAAATAAACATCCAATAAACAAAAAAAACCTCAAATAAACGTCCAACAATAAACACACAACCTCAAATAAACGTCCAACAATAAACACACCTCAAATAAACGTCCAACAATAAACACACAACCTCAATCAAACGTCTAAGCAGTAATCTCATTCTCTAACCAGCTTTTTTTCTGCATCCGCAGCTCCACTTGGACCAACAGTCCTGAGGATCTTTGGAGGCAAGACAGTGCTTCTACTGTCTTGGACCGGCATGGCTGTTTTCATTGCCTCAAACTTCTACAGTTCGTTCTATACTCTAATCCCTGGAGCAGCAATTTTCGGATTGCTCTGCGCGAGTGCGGGCACCTCTAGCATTATGTACACAACTGCAATCAGCGACAGCTACGCAGCAAGGAACAAACTGGGGCCAGAAAGACGCCATAATGTTCTGAGTATTGTCAACGGAGTGTTCTATACATTTTGGGAAGCAACTCAAGTGACTGGTAACCTAATATCGTCACTAGTTCTCTCGTCTAATGTCGCATTGTCAAATGACAACTACGTTACCGAAACGGGCGTGTGTGGCTCTGTCATATGCCCGACTTCTATTATGAACACGACTGCTATAACTCAACCAGCCCAAGAGACAGTCTACATTTTATTCGGCATCTTTCTGGCATGTGTTTTGGCAGGCTTCCTGGTAACGGCCATCTTCTTGCCTCCCATTCACACGTCCGTGATCAGACAGACAGTTTTTCAGGGGTATGTCAGTTGTTACAAGATGTTTCTGGACAAGCGATGTACTCTACTGGTGCCTTTATTCTTCGCCCAGGCAACCATGATGATGTTCCTATGTACAGGTCAGTTTGTCTTGTGATTTTAGAGAAAACTTTATACTTTTTTTATTCGTCCATTATAATGGGGGTCGCTATAGCCGAGAGATGGGGGAGGAAGACTATAACGTCTGGTCAGGCAAAACATACTGGTCAGACATGTTAGTCAGAGTCAATCAAAATATACTGGTCAAGAACCTCACCTCGACTTCCCGGAGTCTTTCCTGGAAACGGGCTGTTTTCATCGCAGTCTGGCTATCGGGGTGATGGATCGACGTGATCCCCAAAGCAGTGAGCGACACGTAGATGAAGCCAAGCATTGCACATCCGCCTTAAAGTACACCATGGATCCCATCAGCTCTGTTCTTGACCACCTCTGTTGACAGGTCTGGAGAACAGGACATGTTCCCGCAGATAGGCCAGATGGAATAGTTGTTGGGATACACAAAAGCAAGGGTAGCCGTAAAGACTGCAACAACTATAGACCAATCACACTGCTCTCAGTCCTAGGCAAGGTATTTCCACATGTGCTGCTGGTCCAGCTCAAGCCACTCCTGATTGCAAACGCCGTCCACATGAGTCTGGTTTCTCCCCGGGTAGATCAACTGTGGATGCCATTTTTGCTCCCTGGCTCCTGGCTGAGCTGCACCCCGCATTCAACCGCGCCCCCCCCCCCTGCGCTGCGTATGTCGATCTAAAGAATGCATTCGATTTGATAAATAGGTCAGCTCTCTAGAAAACCCTGCAAGGCATCAACACTCCTGCCCCACTGCTGAACTTGATAACTGAGCTACACAGAGTCCGCCTTGGAGGTACTCTCTAGACAGGTTCCCAACATCTTCGGTGGCCAGGCAAGGTTGCGTCCTTGCCCGACCTTTTCTGCAGAGCCATCGACTGGATTCTACACCACTTGGACTCCTACCATCTGGGTATTGTCATGGACTAAACGCACATCACAGACCTCGCCTATGCTGAGGACATAGTCCTAGTTGGCCCAGACAATTCTGCTCTGCAACAGTCTCTCGAGAAACTGTATCTTGAAACATCAAACCTGGGTTAAAAGTTGATCTTGTTCTTTCTCTTCTTCTTCGATCAACTGATGCTATGCTTCTAGCCTGTGAGGTTCACGAAGGAGACTGCGTTTTAGGTCTTCGCTGCTCCCCCCACAGTTTTTCAAGCATGGTTATTTCCCCTGGCCAGTTAGTCTCTCTTTAGTCCGCATAAGTGGGGCAGTCCTGCAGGATATGTTCTGGTCTTTGCTTGGGTGCTCCGCAGTCACACATGGCGGTGTCTTTAAGACCCATTCCGCAGAGGTGGGCCTTCAGTCTATATTATCCCTGAGTCTGAAAATCTTTGTCTGCCCATCTCTACCAAGTTTGTATTTTTTGTGCGGCTTCTGCAACAGTCTCTTGAGAAATTGGATCTCGAAACATCAAACCTGGGTCATCAATATCCTGGGCCAATACGAAAATTGAGAACCTTTGCTCCGACACTGGTCCTCACAGCATTGTTGTCCTTGTTCACACAGTGGAGTGCACCAATGAATTCACATACCTGGGGAGTTCTTTTCATCCAATGAACGCAGTGCATCTGACATGTTAAGGTGGATTGGGCTTGCTACTTCCGCTATGAATGACCTTCGCCGGGTGTGGAATAATGACTCTCTCTCTCGGATCTAAAATTCGTATTTATCAGACGTGTGTGATTCCTGTCTTCCTGTATGGTTGAGAAACTTGGACCCTACTTAAACATGACATATCAAGACTTGATGCCTTTCATATGCACAACCAGCGTGCATCCTCGGTATCCGGTGGTTCGATCTCGTACGTAATGTGGAGGTGTCTGCAAAGACGAGTCTTCCCTCCATCTCGGACACTCTGGCCCGCCTGTCTCTGTTTGATCACGTGGTTCGACTGTACCAGAAAGTACTGGCTCACCAGATAATGTCCAAGTCTGCTTTGTGTAATAATGGTCTCCCACCTGCCGGCTGGAGGTGTCGGAGGGGCTGTCCTCGTTCTACATGGCTCTGATAGTTAGCAGACTCTCCATCGGTACTGAACGAGGTTTGGCTACAAGCCTCAGCGGTTGGACATAGTATTGGTCGATCGACTCTACGGGCACTAGATGCCTAGGCGAACATTATTATTACTTGAGGAACCCGGTCCACCTTCATCAGCACGCTTGAGATGTGAGGAAAGCTACAACAAACCACCACTAAACATCATGTTTTAGAGGGGTAGAAAGAACAGGAGTGTAATTTTTTTAATTTGTGTGTGAGAAACAGAAATAAGAGGCCTAACTTCCAGTGGGGACGGTGTCAGCTAGTGCTTATGTGACACGGCTCACAACTCGAAGGTGCTGGGTTCGCTCCCCATCACATAAACGGCTGTTACCCGGGGGAAGCAAACCCATAGAAAATGCAGGAGGAAGCAGACCCTTACATAAAATGCATGCCGAAGTCGGATGTACTGGGCCGACATGCGCAAAATAAAACCGTAGTGCAATGCACACCGCCTTGGAGAATAGATAAATAAGGTGAAAGCAAAAACAAGCAAAAAAACCAACTTCCAGTTACATACCCTCAAAAGAAAACGATGATTAAATCAATGAGAGAGCTTCCAACACAAATATAAGATGACTATCAGAATATAAACAGGCAAGACAAGATTGTCATACTGCACCTCAGAACGGGACACAACCGACTCCGCAGCCACATGTACACAAAATTTAGGATTGGCAGCTCATATATGTGTTCTTGTGGACAGGCACCCCAGACTGCGGAGCATATACTTCAGGACTGTCCAGAGTATGAGATACTGAGGTGGATATACTGGCCAAGAGAAACAACACTGGAAGGAAAACTATATATAGACCTATATGTGAACTGCAGAAGACATTGAGGTTCATACAAATGACAACTTTGCAGATGTAAACATACTCCAAACCAACGAAAGAAGAGCCCTTAACTGTAAAACAGATAGATATAACTACCCAAAAAACATCTGGGCCCATATATACATACAGATGGATCAGCACCATATGCAACAGAGAATGGAAGAGGAGGGATCTTTCTAGACCTAAAAAGCAGTGGTACACAAAGACAGCCATCAACAATGGCAACTGGAACATTTTCAAGTAACTTCAGAGCAGAGACAGAGGCTTTGAAAACTGCAGCAGAAACTCTAATGAATGATAAAAAACACAGAGAGAAAAGTTGTACTCTTCACAGATGATATCTCATTGGTTACTGCACTGGAGAGCCAGAAAGATACAGACCTAAAGGAACCAAGAGTGATACTCTATAAACTATATCACTGGATCAAGTGAGTTGTGATACAGCGAATTCCATCTCATTACAATATTTTTGGCAATGAAGAGGCTGGCAGGCTGTCAAGAAAAGATGGATAGTTGCCTCAACCTGATGTAAGTATAACATGAAGAGGCTGGCAGGCTGCCAAGAAAAGATGGATAGTTACCTCAACCTGATGTAAGTATAACATGAAGAGGCTGGCAGGCTGTCAAGAAAAGATGGATAGTTACCTCAACCTGATGTAAGTATAACATGAAGAGGCTGGCAGGCTGCCAAGAAAAGATGGATAGTTGCCTCAACCTGATGTAAGTATAACATGAAGAGGCTGGCAGGCAGTCAAGAAAAGATGGATAGTTGCCTCAACCTGATGTAAGTATAACATGAAGAGGCTGGCAGGCTGCCAAGAAAAGATGGATAGTTACCTCAACCTGATGTAAGTATAACATGAAGAGGCTGGCAGGCTGCCAAGAAAAGATGGATAGTTACCTCAACCTGATGTAAGTATAACATGAAGAGGCTGGCAGGCAGTCAAGAAAAGATGGATAGTTACCTCAACCTGATGTAAGTATAACATGAAGAGGCTGGCAGGCTGCCAAGAAAAGATGGATAGTTACCTCAACCTGATGTAAGTATAACATGAAGAGGCTGGCAGGCAGTCAAGAAAAGATGGATAGTTACCTCAACCTGATGTAAGTATAACATGAAGAGGCTGGCAGGCTGCCAAGAAAAGATGGATAGTTACCTCAACCTGATGTAAGTATAACATGAAGAGGCTGGCAGGCTGCCAAGAAAAGATGGATAGTTACCTCAACCTGATGTAAGTATAACATGAAGAGGCTGGCAGGCTGCCAAGAAAAGATGGATAGTTACCTCAACCTGATGTAAGTATAACATGAAGAGGCTGGCAGGCAGTCAAGAAAAGATGGATAGTTACCTCAACCTGATGTAAGTATAACATGAAGAGGCTGGCAGGCTGCCAAGAAAAGATGGATAGTTACCTCAACCTGATGTAAGTATAACATGAAGAGGCTGGCAGGCAGTCAAGAAAAGATGGATAGTTACCTCAACCTGATGTAAGTATAACATGAAGAGGCTGGCAGGCTGCCAAGAAAAGATGGATAGTTACCTCAACCTGATGTAAGTATAACATGAAGAGGCTGGCAGGCTGCCAAGAAAAGATGGATAGTTACCTCAACCTGATGTAAGTATAACATGAAGAGGCTGGCAGGCTGCCAAGAAAAGATGGATAGTTACCTCAACCTGATGTAAGTATAACATGAAGAGGCTGGCAGGCAGTCAAGAAAAGATGGATAGTTACCTCAACCTGATGTAAGTATAACATGAAGAGGCTGGCAGGCTGCCAAGAAAAGATGGATAGTTACCTCAACCTGATGTAAGTATAACATGAAGAGGCTGGCAGGCTGCCAAGAAAAGATGGATAGTTACCTCAACCTGATGTAAGTATAACATGAAGAGGCTGGCAGGCAGTCAAGAAAAGATGGATAGTTACCTCAACCTGATGTAAGTATAACATGAAGAGGCTGGCAGGCTGCCAAGAAAAGATGGATAGTTACCTCAACCTGATGTAAGTATAACATGAAGAGGCTGGCAGGCTGCCAAGAAAAGATGGATAGTTACCTCAACCTGATGTAAGTATAACATGAAGAGGCTGGCAGGCTGCCAAGAAAAGATGGATAGTTACCTCAACCTGATGTAAGTATAACATGAAGAGGCTGGCAGGCAGTCAAGAAAAGATGGATAGTTACCTCAACCTGATGTAAGTATAACATGAAGAGGCTGGCAGGCTGCCAAGAAAAGATGGATAGTTACCTCAACCTGATGTAAGTATAACATGAAGAGGCTGGCAGGCTGCCAAGAAAAGATGGATAGTTACCTCAACCTGATGTAAGTATAACATGAAGAGGCTGGCAGGCTGCCAAGAAAAGATGGATAGTTACCTCAACCTGATGTAAGTATAACATGAAGAGGCTGGCAGGCAGTCAAGAAAAGATGGATAGTTACCTCAACCTGATGTAAGTATAACATGAAGAGGCTGGCAGGCTGCCAAGAAAAGATGGATAGTTACCTCAACCTGATGTAAGTATAACATGAAGAGGCTGGCAGGCTGCCAAGAAAAGATGGATAGTTACCTCAACCTGATGTAAGTATAACATGAAGAGGCTGGCAGGCAGTCAAGAAAAGATGGATAGTTACCTCAACCTGATGTAAGTATAACATGAAGAGGCTGGCAGGCTGCCAAGAAAAGATGGATAGTTACCTCAACCTGATGTAAGTATAACATGAAGAGGCTGGCAGGCTGCCAAGAAAAGATGGATAGTTACCTCAACCTGATGTAAGTATAACATGAAGAGGCTGGCAGGCTGCCAAGAAAAGATGGATAGTTACCTCAACCTGATGTAAGTATAACATGAAGAGGCTGGCAGGCAGTCAAGAAAAGATGGATAGTTACCTCAACCTGATGTAAGTATAACATGAAGAGGCTGGCAGGCTGCCAAGAAAAGATGGATAGTTGCCTCAACCTGATGTCAGTATAACATGAAGAGGCTGGCAGGCAGCCAAGAAAAGATGGATAGTTGCCTCAACCTGATGTCAGTATAACATGAAAAGGCCAAGAGGTTTACTAGGTGTGGATACAGGAACAAGTGGGAGCAGAGCACACATGTCATCAACCAATTGACGTATATTGCCAGGTCAACAGAGGTGAGCAGGTAGTAATCTTTAGACTCCGCACAGGTCCCAACAGACTCAGAAACCATCTGTTCAACAAACTAAGAATAGGACATACAGATGAATGTGTCTGGCAAAATGGCTGCTGAATATCTGCTACAAAGGTATCTAACATACGAGGAATTGAGAAATCGCGTGTGGGCGGCCATCACTGACAGCAGTCATGGACAAGCTCCATGGAGATACAAATAACCTCAGGCTAACCACTGCAGCCTTTAGATAATATTTAAGCTGATGTCTGTAAGAGTGTGAAGAAGATGAAGGAGAAGCTTCCTTACAAAACCATCGAGCCGATATATTGGCTTGAACAGTGGTTATTCCTTATACATTAAAGTTTCTTCGTATTAAGTATTCCTAAATGTTGAAATTTCCCTGTACTACTTAGTGGTAGCTCAGAGGTCCAGAGTATTCCAGAGTGAATGAGTTAATCTTATAACTCAACTTAACTTATTTATACTGATTTAGAAGACTGCAGAGTCTGTATACAACCAGTTTCTTCTACTCAACTTGATCTAAAAATAACAAAATGCATCCAATCTATTTCTGAACGCATTAACTGACCCTGCTCCCACTATTTCTTGTGGCAATGCATTCCAAGCATTCACTAAACTCTGACTAAAACATATTTCCTGATATCTAATCTGGACTTTTCTATAATTAATTTGTAGCATCATGACCAGCCTGCATCAAGATCATATCATACGCAGGTCTCCGGTCCATGAGCAAGAGGCAGACCTTGATGTTGATGAATCGAGAGTGTCTCTGACACTCTCAGGAAGTTACAACTAACGACAACATAAGCTTCCCACGTAGCAATAATAAGAAATCTACGCATCCCACCTCTCTGCGACACCGTAAGGCAAGAGCAGTAGGACAGAAGAAGAAGAATTTGAAGCTTCACCCTCTTGTTCTTGTAGCTACCTGTACTTTGAAAAACTTCTTGAAGTCTAATTTCAACCTTACCTTTGATCATCTTATAAACCTGTATTAAATCACCTCTGGGATCAAGATGCTGAGCAGCGCATGAGCTGCAGTGGTCAGCGACCCATAACTGACTGCAAGCGTCAAGGCCAGTGAACCAGAGCTGCCAAGACCCTTCTACACCTCCACGCGGTGATCCTGGATAAGAGGCTGCAGCAGGGCAGACTGGCTAAGGAGAAGGGATCGAAGAGGGAATGCTAACCCGGTACTAAAAATATGTTTGCTGAAGTCGGATGTGTTGGACAGAAAGGTGCAAATATCGCAGTCAAGCTGTAAACTATGACACAATGCATTCCATTCTCTGGACTACATTCTGCTACTTAAGCTCTTTAGGGTTTGGTAGCGGGAGATTGAGAACGAATGAAGCCAAGCCAAGCCAAATCACCTCAAATTCTTCTCTTTTCTAGACACTGTAGGCCAGTTTTTCTGAGTCTTTCCTGATAACTGTAATTCTGGAATCCCACTCTCATCTTTGTCATTCTTCTTTGTATCTAACCACGTTTATATCTCCTCTACGATAAGGACCCCACACCTGTACACAGTACTCCAATCTACATCTAACTAATGCTTTATACAGTTTGACTATCACTTCCTTGCCTCTATGTTTAATATTTCTTTTCATCGTTCCTAACATTGCATTTGCCCTTTTCATTGCTACTTGGACTTGCTCACCCACTTTACCTGTATGATCTATTACATTCCCTAGGTAATTTTTTTCAATCTTTTCTCAGGTTTCACTAAGGCGTACATCACCTGTACACTGGGCGTTGGATGGGTTGGCTTCATCATGATGGTGTTTGGAGCTTCAACGGCAATTTGTGCCACAGCAGTCAACTCATTAAGCCGCTTCCTCGACCGCAAGGTTCTAATTATAGCCTTCATCGTCATAGACAGCAGTGTGCTGGTCACGCTACTTCTATGGGATCCCGCTCAAGAGAACTCAATTATCATCCTTTTCTCCATAGCTGCATTAGCTGGCGTATCACAAGGCATATCTCAAGCTCAATTTAATGCTCTTATATCTACAGTGTTCAAGGATAATCTGGTTCCTGCTTTTGTTGCGTATACGGTGACCAAGACATTTGCATCGGCTTTCTCGCTCGGCGTGTCCAACTTTGCGTGCACGTACCACCGTCTCTATATGACCTTGGCATTGTATGCCTTAGGGTTTACCGGATACATGGTCACAGAGTTCTCCCTTTACCGAAAAAACAAACTTTTAATAGTGGCTTAAGTCATTCAGTTCCAGAAGCCAATGGATCAGTATGGGGTACATAGCTGAACTAATTGATAATAATAATAATTAATATTGCCCACTGCAAGCGATGATGGCCAAAATATCTGACGGTTTTGACTTAATAATGTGATGGGCGCTGTATTTGGATTAAAATGAGGAAGAATATGCGCTGGTCATCAACCTCACTCTCTAGTCCCGAGTTACCTTAGACCAGTGGCAAGACTATTGGTCGAAACGACTGGAGGTAACTCAAGATGCAGGCACTCTGGTCTTACCTCCTGTGCGACCAGCAGTCACTAGACAATTGCGGAACTTGATAGCCCACCGTTTCTGTTCGTCGCTGAGAGAGGCGAGTGTCTTAACCTCTTGACTACAGCGATCCCCTAACTAACTGATAGCAAGTAAATAAATCACACTTATGTTCTATTCTGTTCTGTTAAGAATTTATGTCATTGCACTCTGGGCAGACTCATAGGTGCTCAGTCTCTCTCAGCAAATGGCAAAGAGAGTAGATACTGATGGTTCTTGTAGTTTGCTGGCTGTACATACTCCTGCTCCATCATCTCAGGCCCCCCTCTGTGTATTGCTAGTTCATCGACTGCAGTGTCTTCACCTAAAAGACGGTCAGTGATCAACTTCAAAATGTCACCTTTATCTATTGCCAATGCTGCCAATGCAGGTGTCCCTGAGGCCAGGATGTCAGCTCTTTCATTCCTGCAAACCCCAGCATGACCAGGACAGTAGATCTCCACACAAGTTCCTAGAAGTTCGAGGCCTCTATGTCCACAATCCACTCATGCCCCAGTCAGCTCATCTGCACCATCCGAAGCAAGGATTGAGAGTGAGAAGCGATTACGGCCCCCCATTAAAGAGATCCCAGATAGCTATCCCAGAGCTGGTCACTGCCTCAGTCTCCATTCTAAAGCTGAACATTGTTGTCAAGTATGCTCCGCTCCTATCAGCAACGACCTTGCTTCTCACTCAAGCAGAGAAGCCCCAACTGGCTTCCCTTCCTCAAAGCACAAATCAATCGGTATTTATGACAACATCAGAATCCTGGGCACTTTCCCTCATTTGTTGTTTAACCTCTAGGTCTGCCTTCGTAGTGCACCTGTCTCTGCATTCTCTCCGCAGAGTGAATCCATTCTTCCCTATGTTGATGGTCTCTGGTTTCCTGACCAATCATTCTCTCTGCCTGTTTCATCCATGACATTCCTCACCTGGTTCTTTTACCCTTGATATCTGCAATGCTTATGTTCAGCGAGTGCCTCTTTTCTGTGGCTACTTGTTTGCAGTCTTTGGCCTGGGTTAAATTGCACTTACTGTACTCTGTTGATACTGGCTGGCATAAGGAGATATGGTAGTTATTGCACTAACACAGGAATAACATGAGGCCTTTCTCAGGAACCAAGAAGAACACAAATAAAAATGGCTAACGATACACGACAACAAATGATACAGAATACAAATCTATCGGAGAGGAAGACTAATGTTTGGTCAGGCAAAACATACTGATCAGACATGTTAATCAGGGTCAGGCAAAATGTACTGATCAGACATGTTAGTCAGGGTCAGGCAAAATATACTGATCAGACATTTTAGTCAGGGTCAGGCAAAATATACTGATCAGACATGTTAGTCAGGGTCAGGCAAAATATACTGATCAGACATTTTAGTCAGGGTCAGGCAAAATATACTGATCAGACATGTTAGTTAGGGTCAGGCAAAATATACTGACCAAGACCCTCACCTCGGCTTTCTAGTAGCCTTCCCTGGAAACGGGTCTGACTAACGAGGTGAGGGATTGACATGATCCTCGTAGTAGTGACACACAAATGAAGACAGGCATAGCACAACCGCCTGGAGGACCCCGGTCCATCCTCATCAGCATGCTCGGGATGTGAGGAAAGCTACTGCGACCCGCCACTTAATGTCCTTTTCAGGGCGCACAAAAGAGTAACCTACTCATTGTGGGTATTCGCAAATAACAACAACAAATCTGTCTGTGGCCATTTGCTAGAGAGTGTGCAAAAGTGGCCAGATATGTGTGGGAAACAACAATGATGGCATACTAGTTAAGGCAGAGTAGGCTAAACAATAAATGATAGATTTGATTGCACAAAAAGTTGAAAACTTGTTTAAGTGTATATCTTCGGTTCTTTGGTATCGTCATTGCTTTGATTTATTTTTACAATGTATTCTACATTCAGTTATGAAATGTTTTGTATATAATATGTTAGTAAAAGTTAAGTGCATATAAATAAGTCTCAAATATGTGAGGCAAGTAAAAGTTTAATGTATATAAATAAGTCTCAAATACGTGATGTTGTGAATGGGTGTTTAATATTGAATAAATAAATGCATGAAACGTTTCAAAATGTTTCGAGTGAATGAGTCAGCTTTATCCATGGATAATATTTATAAAAATATCCATCTGGGTGATCCATCCACAGGAGAACTGTGACAAGGTGAAAATCATCATCAAGTGGAATGTCCTTTATAGAATGTTGTTCCCATCACAGCCTGACTGAAATTTACTCTTTCATTTGCCAAAACTTCAGCCACTGCCACAGTCATACCCAGACATTCCTAGATATCTTGGTGCCATCGTCTTCTTGGTCTACCCCTATCTGTTTTGCCTGGCATCATACCTTCCATCACTATTCTCTCAAGACTGTTGTATCTCTTGGGACTAAAGTATTTAAATTGTCTGGCCAAAATGGAATTGATAAACCAGTTCTCTATATTCAACTCTTGCCGAATGTCTGTATTTTTATTTTTCTCCATCCAGAGTATTCTTTGGATTTTTCTGGAACATTTTTACTTGAAGGTCTCGATTCTTTGTCTATAAGTTTTGGTTGTTGTTTGCAAATGCCCACAATGAGTAAGTTACTCTTTTGTGTGCCCTGAAAATGACGTTAAGTGGCGGATTGCAGTAGCTTTCGTCACATCCTGATGAAGCATACCGGGGTATGCTTGGCTTTATCTGAGTGTCACTCACTACTACGGGGATCACGTCGATCCCTCACCTTGTTCGCCAGGCTGACATGAAAACAGCCCTTTTCCAGGGAGTGGCTACTAGGAAGCCGAAGTGAGGGTCTTGGCCTATATATTTTGTCTGACCCTGACTAACATGTGTAATCAGTATATTGTGCCTGACCAGACAGTCTTCCTCCCATAAGTTTTGGTAATCGTCCATGATTCGCAACCCATATACAGCCACAGGAAAAACACAGGCTCTCAAAACTTTCACTTTTGTCGTTATGTGCTCCGCCATAATTTCTTCAGGCTGTTCAGCCTCTGCATTGCCATGGCTAGTTTTCTTCTGATTTCTTTGAAGCCGTTGCCAATTTTATCCATTCTGGAGCCCAGATATATTCATATTGAACATAATGTTGTTACAAAAATATATTAGTATTCACGGGGCTATTAACCTGGCTCAGATAATAGGGATTGTAGTGGGAAGGCAAACCTGGTCCCCCCAAAAAGCCTCCTGAAATTGGATGTTTCGAGCAGACCGATATCGCAGCCACGATATAAAATACGGCACAACGTCTCAGGATGAACGCCAATAAAGATTATTCAACAAAAGACAGGAAAGCCAAAAGAAAAACTTAGAACCACAATATCAAGAAAAAGATCTACAACTTGGCACTGATGGCAAAAGAGTACATTTCTGGACATCTTTCTTCTTCTTCTTGTGTCATACTGCTCTTGCTATGAGGCGTTGCAGAGAAGCGTAATTTCTTGTTATGCCAAGTTAGAAGCTTGTGCTGTCGTTAGGTGTAACTTCCTGAGCGTATCAAAGTTTCGATATACTGACGTCGAGTTACACTTTTTTAGTTACACAAAAACCAACGAAAAATATTACCTGATTTAGGCACTGCTTCTTGCATTCTAAGAGCCTTTCTAGATCCTTCCACATCTTCATCTGCTTCATGTTAGGCTCGTGGCTGTCTTTCACAGTCTTCTGTCTCTCTCTGAGACCACGGCTCAAGTTTTCTTGTTCCTGGATTTTCTTTATGTACGTCTCCCTAGAAAATCATTGCACAACATCACATTTCTTTGTGTTCGTCTCCCTACAAAATCATTGTACAACTTCACAGATCTGAAACAATTTTCTTTGTGTACGTCTTCCTAGAAAATCATTTTACAACATCACAGATATGAAGACATTTTTTTGTGTGTATGTCTAAGAATGGTGGTCCATGTGACGAAAAGGGACAAGATCCGTAACCAGACAATGCGTAGCAATCTGGAAGTCCAACTCCTGCAGACACGAGTGGAGCAGTCCCAACTACAGTGGTTTTGTCATGTCTGCAGAATTTAAGAATATTGAATACTTAGACAGTCATGGGAGTCAAGGATGCAGACGTCCAGGAAGTCCGAAAGTACATTGGGAAGACAAAATACGAGTCCCTAAGTGACCAAGGGCTGGATTAGAAGGAGGCCAGACGAAAGATGGCGGATAGAACATTATGGCGTTCTCTCTGGCAAACCTCTACATCTTACAGTAGAAGAGAAGCGACTAAGTAAGTACATCTCACTACAGATTCTTCTTCTTTGTTTTCTTTATTTTCAACAACTTATAAGATTGTTTGAGCATCAAATCTTGTTGAAATGATAAATTGTCTGTCACTCTTCTGTATGTCCACCGCCAGTGTTCCTGTCTCTGAGTGTCAACCAATCTGGCATGTAATTACTTATTGTTGCACTTGTCACACTGTTTTTATTCTTCGTTCGTTCTCAATCTCCCACTACCAAGCCCTGAACAGGGATTTGCAAATAGGAGGATGTAGTCCAGAGAACGGAATGCGTTGTGTCACTAGTTTACATCTTGACTGCGATATTTGCACCTTTCAGTCCGACACATCCGTCTTCGGCACCTTGTCATACCGCGAATGTGATGTGTCTTGGCCAGTTTTCTAACTTGGTGATGTTCAACTTTCTCCAGATAGCCATTTTCCAATTTGTCATGATCCTCGAGGCTTCAACATAGCCTGGCAGGCTCTGTTATGGAATCCTCAAGGAAATAGAAAAATGGAAGTAGAACTAAAAATACACGGAGAAGAGAATGTTAGAGGGAACTACTTTTAATTGGTTACATTTGGAGAGAGGCAGATAGAGTAGCCCAGGACAGTATAAACTGGCAAGATGTTCTCAATGGTCTATGCACCAAGAGGATCGCTGGGTTTTGATTGGTTGATCTGGGGGCCGAAGATACATCACAGTGAATGAGCTGACCAAGACCCTATTCCACGTCCAACCGGCGGCACCAGAAACCGGTTGCACTAGTGTAGTCTGGATAAGAGAATAGGGATCACAGCGGGAACTTGGTACCCAAAAAGAACCAGCTGAAAACTGGATGTGTCGGGTCAAAAGTCGCAATCTGCAGTCTTACTGTAAATTCCGACACGTCTTTTTCAGAACGAACACAGAGGAAGATTGATTTAATATTATTGGAACCCACAGAGAAAGAGGCAAATCTGAAAGCCAAAGAACACCTGATGGAGTACAGTGGGAGAGAATGGCAGTTCAGTTCATAGGCAGAACTCAGGACGATGGTTCGGAAATAGAAACAGACGGAAAGTATTCGTTGTTGCCCTATTTGTCAAGGACAACAAGATGTATGAATGATGAAGTACATATTGTTGCTCCACGATGAACTAATCTATCATACAATTAATTCCGATGAGACCTTCTATCTGTCGCTAACTGTAATTTGATAGGTTGATCGAATAACTGATTCTCGCTTACGATGCGAGATGGTGCAAGGTTCAAATCCCGGACGAGCCCTAATATTTTTTCCATCTAATTAAAAAAATAGATCAATACATTACATTCTATTATGGCGTCAATAAATAAACAGTTGAAATCGGGAAACTGTCGCAGTTTATGTTCCAGCTGTAAGCTACCACAGAATGGACATAGTCATAGGGCTAATTTTTTGTAATCAATAAAGCGAGGTCATTGTTAAAACGAAACCTCTTTTCTGTTTGCCTGAATAGCCAAAAGAAACTAACACTACATTTGCCGTTTGCAAAACTTTAGTGGTCTAGGGGTGTGCTTCTTCGCCTAGGGTGCTACAGGTCTGTGGCTCAAATCCTAGACGGGATCAAGATGCTGAGCAGCGCATGAGCTGCAGTGGTCAGCGACTCATAGCTGACTGCTAGTGTCAGGGCCAGCGATCCAAAGCTGCCAAGACCCTTCTACACCTCCACGCGGTGATCCTGGATAACAGGCTGCAGCAGAGCAGACTGGCTAAGGAGAAGGGATCGAAGAGGGAATGCTAACCCAGTACTAAAAAAAATGCTTGCTAAAGTCAGATGTGTTGGACCGAAATGTGCAAATATCGCAGTCAAGCTGTAAACTATGACACAACGCATTCCGTTCTCTGGAGTACATTCTGCTACTTAAGCCCTTTCAGTGTTTGGTAGCGTAAGATTGAGAATGAACGAAGCCAAGCAAAGCCAAATCCTAGATGACTTATAATTTTTTGTTGAAAATATGTTTTCAACTTTTCACAATCGCAAGTCCAAAGGAGGGCTGATGTTTTGCCTGTGTCTGCTAGTTGTTTGTTTATTTAATTCTTTTGTTTCTAGTTTTTTTGTATTGCACCTATTCTATTATCCATCCACTCTCTCTTCATAATGGTGCCATGCTGGCCAATCGGCTGAGCTCACACAGCACTGAATTCACAGAAACTGTTTTCATGCCTTGGTTTTGGCATGCCCTATACTCTTCTTCTTAGTTTCTTGCTCAGGGACTGACAAAACGATCACTGACCGTCACACGTTATGGCATCTTTAAGTGCAGCAACATACTCCCTCCAGTCATCCTTCGTAGAGTGCCGTAGTGTCGATTCATGATTTTTCACCAAGTTGTCTTAGGCCATCCACTCTTTTGCCTTCTCTCTGAAATACACACCTTTTCATCTCCTTTGATCAACTGATTCTAAGCTTCTAGCCCGGTGAGGTTCACAAAGGAGGCCTTCAGGTCTTCCCCTCCCGCTCTCGGCCTGGGGCCTGACCGCCTCCTTTTCTTCTGCATAAGTGGGACAAACCTGCGAGGTATGATGTCTGCAAATGTCCCGTTCTGAGTCTGATGATCTTTGTCTGGCTATCTCTGCCAAGTTTGTCTATTCTGTCATTTTCTGGCTTGTATTCTTTGTGCTATCTCAATTCCATCCTCATGAACAGTTTGATGTGTGTCTTTGCTTTTTTATAGCTCTGTGGATGATGAATCTGTATGTCGTCACTTCCGGCATTTGCACCATATTGACCAAGACCCCACCTTATGGTCAGGTACAACATACTGACCAAGAACCACCTTATGGTCACATACAACATACTGACCGAGACCCGACATTGTGGTCACGTACAACATAATGATCAAGAACCATCTTATGGTCAGGTACAACATACTGACCAAGAACCACCTTATGGTCAGGTACAACATACTGACCAAGACCCCAAATTATGGCCACGTACAACATACTGACCAAGACCCCAAATTATGGTCATGTACAACATACTGACCAAGACCCCACATTATGATCAGGTGCAACATAATGACCAAGACGCCACATTATGGTCACATACAACATACTGACCAAGACCTCACATTATGGTCACATACAACATATTGACCAAGACCCCACATTATGGTCATGTACAACATACTGACCAAGACCCCACATTATGGTCACATACAACATAATGACTAAGACCCTCATATTGATGATGACCCCCATACTGACCAAGGCCCCCACCTCACATCAGGATCACATATAACATACAGACCAAGAACCCCCATACTGATCAAGACCCTCATATTGACCAAGACCCCCATACTGACCAAGACCCCCATACTTATCAAGAAACCAACTCACATCAGTGCCATAGGATGTAAGAAGTGCCACTGAAACCTCACCACAGAATAAAATCCATCAAGAGAAAACAACTCAGTATGAGTAACTACCTACACAAACAGCAACATCAAATGGACAACAAACTGACCCTAACAAATTCCAGTAGATATTACCTGAATGTTTTCTTTTTCTCTTGGGGGTCAGAGGAAACGTAAGCTTTCATTTCTGAAGCCACTCTTGTTTGCTGAACTTGAAGGACCTAGAAATGATTGAACATGCCCTAATAATAGTTAGACGTTGTAAATGAAGATGGCAACAGCATCAAACTTGCGCTGCGAGATGTTGTTGTTTCGAATGCTCACAATGAGCAGGCCTACTCCTTTGTGCGCCCTGAAAAGGACGTTAAGTGGCGGATTGCAGTAGCTTTCCTCACATCTCGAGCGTGCTGCTGAAGGTGGATCGGGGTCCTCCAGGCGGTTGTGCTATGCTTGGCTTAATCTGCGTGTCGCTCACTACTACGAGGATCATGTCGATACCTCACCCCGTTAGCCAGACTGCCATGAAAACAGCCCGTTTCCAGGGAGAGCTACGAGGAAGCCGAGGTGAGGGTCTCGGCCAGTATATTTTGCCTGACCCTGACTAACATGTCTCATTAGTATGGTGTGCCTGACGAGACATTAGTCTTTCTCCCCGCTGTGAGATGTGATCTCATACGACTACAAAGTCCAATCCTGGCATGGCAGATTATAGCACCCAAGGAATACATGTGAGGAGTCGGCTGTGGAGTTATCGTGTGTTCAAATTATTCTTTAAGGCGGCATGCTTTCCATAAGTCTCTGCAATGATGTTTCACTCTGCGATTTGAGCACCATGTGTGATGCTAGTGCGCCAGGTGGAGCAGAAATCCTTCAGGAGGTGACAACACTATTGAAACTTTTCAAAGACAATTGTTAGAACCCTCTGTATCATTACTTCCGCCCCCCTTCACTCCCCCCCCCCCCCCCCCCCGATGAGCGTCTGCCTGTTCTGCGCTCACCGCATGCATAACAGCTGCGTGGGGAGGCGCTCATCAGGCATGCGAACAACATGTCCCGTCAATCTTATCTGGGCTTCTTGCAAAAGCGTATGGATGCTCAACATGTTAGACTTGCTAAAAATTTCAGAGTTAGGCGCTTTGTCCTGTCACTTGCTCATGTAAAAACGATTTAGATGCCTGGCATGTCTGCTATACACTGTTCATATTTAACAAGCATTCAGCAGAGTATTTGACACTACAGCACGGTACACTGTGCTTGGTCAAACCATTTGGTTTGCTGTCTTTTGATGAGGTCTAGTACTGGTGTTGTACCTACTTGTCTGCTAATATCTTAGTTTCTGATTTTTTATCCATTCTTGTTACTCCAAGCATTCTGCGCAGGCATTTAATTTCTGAACAGGGAAGCCACGTAGCGAATTGGTTAGCGCCCTGGCTTCGCCTCCCGGGTCGACCCAGCCTTAAATGGGTACCGGTTCAGTCCGGGAAGTAACGACGATCGGCATAATGCTGACCACATCATCCACTAAATGCTGTGGGTACAAAATAATATGGGCCTAATACCATATTTCCTATGCGCCACATGGCGTGATGGGATCATTTTTTTTTGGTGCTTTTACAGCGGGGGACATTGGTCTTCAAACTTATAGCAGGTCCGAATCTTAATTGCAGCATCAATTAAAACTCAAGGATGGATCAAAGCATCATTTATCAGCTACATAGCCCACTTGACCCTTTGAACCCATGATACAGCTGTGTGTGTAAACACCCTACTCCTCAAACCACCCATGAATTGGTATGATGGATGGACCATTATTCTATGGTATATTTCGAGCTGTACCGCTTAGATTTTGGCCATACTATCGGGACATCTACACAGTACACTGGGGACAAAGAGGCTAACGTCTAGTCAGGCAAAGCAAACTGATCAGACAATGTTAGCCAGGGTCAGGAGAAATATACTGGCCAAGTTCCTCACCTGACCTCCTCGCTGGTTGTCCTTGAAACTGGCTGTTGTCGAGGCCAACAGTCTGGCTAACAAGGTGAGGTTCGACGTGATCCCCGTAGTAGTTTGCAACACACAGAAGAAGCCAAGCATAGCACAACCGCCTGGAGGACCCCAGTCCACCTTCATCAGCACGCTCGGGATGTGAGGAAAGCTACGACAACCCGCCACTTAACGTCCTTTTCAGGGCGCACAAAAGAGTAACCTACTCATTGTGGGCATTCGCAAACAACACAGTACATGGAGATGACAAATATGGTGACATTGATGAAACAGGAAATTGTGTTGATGAATTTGGTGGTTTTCGTGATGTAAAGCAGTTGTGAAAATTTGGGAAATAGTCATTCAAAAAGGCTAACAACAGAACAAGCAACTGAAAGTATTCTCAAAAATTTAGAGGCAGACAACTTGGACTTAGATGGTGTATATTCTGAAAAGGATAAATGATTATTTGAATGACGACACGTGGGAGCAAGCTAGAACTGTCCCTTGCAGGATCAGACTACTGTCTGTGTAATGGTGCAGGAGGTGGGGTGGGGGAAGAGGGGTGGTGGTAGTCGACATAATGTATCAAGTACATTTGATACAGGATGGTCTTCAATACAATTTACTGATATAACAAACAGGAACATTGGAGATGATCAGGTCGGTCAATTTAGGATAGAATAATGAATTTAGAGCACTTAGTTTTGTCTTAGTAAATAGCATTCCTCAAATGTCTACCTAGTGCGTATTGTCTAAAGAGCACAGGCAAATGAGATTTTACAGACCTGGTGGCCAGGGTTCAAAGACATCTGACTAGAATCCAACCTCAACACACTCTGAACCCCAACTGTATACACACCCATACCAACAAACTGATGATCACTATCTCTTTAAGTGTCCGACACTTAGTTACGTCAGAAAAATGCTTCTTCCTCCGAGGCCAGATAAATGGAACACAGGGCCTTCAGGAACCATCAGTATCCACATCCTTTGCTATTTGCTGAGAGACTGAGCACCTATGTGTGTTCTCACAGTGCAGTGAAGTCGGTTCTTAGGAACAGGACAGAACAAGTTACTCCTTCAGAGATGGAGACTGGAAGCACTTGCACTAAGCAGGAACGGCAGCTCAACACCTTTCACATGAGGTGCCTATTGGGGATTTGATGGCAAGAGAGAGTGCCATTAACATAATGTGGTGTTGGGACTGCGTGGATTAGCGGTTAAGTGGCACATCTCACAATCCGAAGGAGCTGGGTTCGATCCTTATCACAGCACCGGCCGTTACCCCGGGGAAGCAAACCCTTAGAAAATGCAGGAGGAAGCAGACCCTTACATAAAATTCATGCTGAAGTTGAATGCACTGGGCCGACAGGCGCAAAATAAAAACCACAATGCAACGCACACCGCCTTGGGGGATTAGAGAAATAAGGAGAAGGCAAAATAAAAATAAAATAAATAATGTGGTGTTACAGTGAGCAAACACTCGCAGCATGTACTGGGTGTTAAGCCAGCGACATCTTCGATGGTTGGGGCATGTTTACTGCATGGAGGCCTGGAGGACAGGGGCGACCGACCCCAACCAGGCACGTCCACAGGTGGTGGATAGTGGGGCGACCGACCCAAACCAGGCACATCCACAGGTGGCGGATAGTGGGGCGACCGACCCCAACCAGGCACATCCACAGGTGGCGGATAGTGGGGCGACTGACCCCAACCAGGCACGTCCACAGGTGGCGGATAGTGGAACGACCTCCAGATATGGAGCGTCCACAGGTGGCGGATAGTAGAACGACCTCCAGATATGGAGCGTCAGCTGCGATTTAAGCCAGGCATAATAACTGGACGAATAAGCAGTCGTGGACCAACCGGCGGTGTATTCCAGCAGGATGGGGTGGGACAACAGGTGGCACTGCTTTCCCCACTGAAATACCCCATGTGTTCTATGACGGGTATACCAAGCGGGTAAGAGCCGCTATATGCTTTAGCCACGGGAAGGAAACCACGGTAGACAAACCAACCTACTGCCTTGCAGGTACCATCGGGAGATGGAAAGGCTATGGGAGACAACCCAAAACAGAAAACTCAACCCGACCTGCCGAAGACGGAGTGTGTCAGCTACGGCGCAGGAACCGGGAAAAATCAGGGCACACACGCATCAACAGGATATGGTCATGCGACAGTCTATCCTATCGTCATGGTGTCGCTCCTACAAGTTACAACCGGGGAGGAGCGGTGCCGGGCCCCCAGCCTCGAGGGGACCCACTCAAGCAACCGGTGCCTCTGCTAACCTAGTGGTCAGGGGGAGGCAGAGTAGTGCGACTGATCAACAAACAAAGAACCTAAAAGTGGTACAATAGAATGCAGAGGGCGTGAGAAACAAGAAACCCGAACTGCAAGAATTTCTCAACGAAAACGATATTGACATCATTTGTATTCAGGAAACACACCTAAAAGGAACTCAAAAATTTTCCATCAGAGGATATGAATGTTTCCGCAAAGATAGGGCAAAAAGATCCAAAGGAGGAATAATAACACTAGTTAAAAATTCTATACCAGCAGTAGAAACAAATAGATCTGGACCAGATGAATTAGAATACATTACAGTAAAGATCATCCTACCCAGTGAAGACTCAATGATAACAAACTGCTATAGTCCACCAGCCACAGCTCTGGCAATACACAAAGTCAAAATTGAAGAATCGAGACACCTCATAGTGGGAAATTTTAAGTCACTCCCCAAGCTGGGGCTACGAAACAATGGACCAGAGAGGGAGATTTTAACAGTGACTCCCCAAGCTGGGGCTACGAAACAATGGACCAGAGAGGCCAGGAGGTAGAAGATTGGATGATAGAAAACAAACTCATCCTAATAAATAGGCCAGACGATAGGCACACATATTACTCTAGAATATGGAGAAAAAAAATGAGTACTCCAGACCTTTCGATGGCAACGGACGACCTTCACCGACTAATAGCAAGAACAGTCAATAGCCAACTGGGTGGGAGCGACCATGTCCCAATAACTTTAGAAATATGCAGCATGGGACAAACAGAGATAACAGATATGCACCCAAGCTGGAATTTTAAAAGAGCAAACTCGACCCTATTTAGAGAAAATGTAAATAAACCCTGTCAAGAGCCAAAAATTTAAACAAAAATGTTACCATCATGACGGAGGCTATCATCCAGGCAGCAAAGAAATCAATTCCACGTGGAAAACGGAAAAATTATAAACCCTATTGGAGCAATAAACTAGGGAAAATGCACAAGGAACTAAGTGAGGCAAGAGATACCATGGAAAAAATCCTTCCCCAGAAAACATAGGGAAACACAGCAAAATTAAAAACACATTCATAGAGCAAAAGAAGGAGGAGATCCAAAGAAGTTGGCAGGAAAAGACTGAAAGCCTCAACATGGACAGAGATACAAGTAAACTCTGGAACCTGACAAGAGCCTTAAATGAGGAAACCAGAGGGAGCCATGGGAAGATGGTCATTAAGAAAATGAGAAACATCATACAGGGAAAATGACAGCAAACATCCTAGCTGAATTTTTCAGAGACGAGAGTACCACAACATTGACACGAGAACGCAAACTGGAAGTCAAAAAAAAAAGATAAAAGAGAATCTGAAGACACAGAATGCGGATCTCTGCATGAAGTCATCATTCAAAATGATATAGTTAAACCCTGCTATTCAGAAACTGAAAAACAAGAAAGCTCCAGGAAAAGATGGCATCACAAATGAAATGATTAAAAACCTAGACCAAGGATCAAGAAAAAAACTCCTGAAAATCTTAAATCAATCATTGAGCAAGGGTAAGATCCCAGACCAGTGGCAGGAGGCTATCATTATCCCCATCAGAAAACCCAAAAAGGACGAGACAAGCAAGGAAAGTTATAGGCCAATAATTCTGCTCAGCTGTGTTGGAAAAGTTATGGAAAAAATGGTAAACGTAAGACTAATAAAACATCTGGAAAAAAACCATCTCCTACTCAATTCACAGTCAGCCTTTAGGAAAAACCACAACACAGAAGACCAACTAGTGTACCTAACCCAAGAAATAGAAAATGCATTCCAAGGTAAGGAAAAAGTACTTGCGGTCTTTGTGGATATGACAAAAGCTTTTGACAAGGAATGGCGAGAAAGATTCCTCCTAAAACTATTAAACAACAAAAATAGAAGGGAGAATGTACAGCTGGATACGAGACTTTCTCCGACACAGAACAGCAAGAGTCAAATTAGATGGATCACTGAGCCATAGAATAACTCTCCAACAAGGTGTACCCCAGGGAGGCGTCATCTCTCCTACCCTCTTTATCCTGTTCATAAACGACTTAGCGGGAAAACTCCTAAAGAAAGTATCCAGTGCCCTACACGCTGACGACTTCGCAATGTGGAGTGCTGCAGAAAAACTACCAACAGCTGAAAATAGAATGCAGACAGCACTGGACACTGTTGGAAAATGGGTTACAGATTGGGGATTGCAGATTAACATCTCAAAGACAGTTACAACATGCTTCTCACTGTCCAACACCAAGGAAGTAACAAAACTTATTATAAATGGCAAAGAGCTTGTACAAGAAAATACCCCTGTGTATCTCGAAGTTAAAATGGACAAGAGACTCGCATGGAGGAAACACATACAGGAGATAGAACAAAAAGCAACCAGAAAACTATCTCTCATGAAGAAGCTGGCCGGAACAAGCTGGAATGCAAATAGCAACATCCTCAAAAATGTATACACTGGCACAGTCAGGCCAGTACTTGAAATACGGCATGACAGCCTGGACCACAGCATTCAAAACAAACACGGAACGCCTAACCAAAATTCAGGCTTAAGGATAATAACAGGAGGAATGAAAACTACACTAATCCAGAAAATGGAAACATACACAAATATAAGACCCCTATATACTAGACAAGAGGAAAGAGTGCTGACACATAGTGAAAAGATGCTAAGCATGCCTGATCATCCCATAGATATCAAACTAAAACACCCAGTTAAAAACAGGCTAAATAGAACCAGCTTCATTCATATATCAAACCACCTACACCAAAAATATGGAGAACTAATTCCCAACCAACCTACAGAAATAGAAATGCTTATTAACTATGAAGAGCCAAGCTGCAACATAAACAACATCGAAATAAGTACAGAGATCCCAGGAATAAGAAGAAAAGACCAACACAATGTCCACGAGCTAAAAATTCTAGCACAAACAATGATTGAGGAGAAATATAATACCAAGGAATGGACACAGGTGTACACAGATGGTTCAGCAGAGGGGGCAGGCCGAAACGGGGGAGGAGGCATATTCATAAGACACAAAAGAGGAAATATAACAGAAGAGGACCTCCCAACAGGAAAGTTGTCCACAAACCTTAGAGCAGCATCGATGGACCTCCTACGAGCACTGAGAATACTTCAAACAGAAAGGCAACCTCCAACAAAAATAGCTGTATTCCCGGACTGCAGAGAACTATTAGAGACAATACAAAAAACAAACAACGACCCACTGTTATCAGAGATCAGAGCAGAACTGGGAAAACTCCAGAGAGACTCAACAATAGCGCTCCAGTGGATACCCTCCCATTGCGGAATCACAGGAAACGAGAGAGCTGATGCTCTGGCAAAAGATGGCAGCAAAAACGCACAATTTAATCACCGAGTACCATACAGAGAAATCAAGAACATCATCAGAAATCAGTATATACACCAATGGAGAGAAGACAGAAACATAAGCAGCACACCAGACCCAATTCACTATCTCAAAAGAAATCAACAAACTACCTTATTTCGTCTGAGAACTGGACACTGCAGACTACTAGAACATCTATACCGACTGAAGATCTCACACACCGATGAGTGCCCACGTGGAACAGGATGCCAGAACCCTGAGCATATTCTACAAGAATGCCCAATCTATAGGGAAATGAGATGCCAGACCTGGCCAGAGGGTGCGGAGCTGAGACAAAAGCTGTGGGGCAGCCGCTCCGACCTGGTGAAGAATACAGACTTCATCATGGCGACTGGCCTGCAGATGACCAAAAGATCCTGAACGCAAAGAAGACTGCACGAAGGATGGCAGGCTGCCAAAGGACATCCTCTATGGACAGCTGACCATCGAAGATTGGGAAATAATTGCTCAGGATTGGGCTGTTTGGAGACAGTCAGTTGGCATGGGCAAAGTGGATGCCAACGGCTCATAGAGGCCTTCTGGCCGCAGAGAAAAGAGAAAAACTGAAAAGATAAATGAACACCCCGGCAAGCCAGCCTCAGCATGGTTGTACGATCTGTGTCAGGGACTTTCACTCGCAGATCGGCCTTTACAGCCATAGCAGACAGTGTTGAAATACAGGAGACAGAGCTGGACTAAACTGATAGGGCGCCACGCGCATGGTCTATAGAGACTGAGACGTCTATGATGATAATGATGAGGACTGGAGAGAGAAATTGAAGATGGATATGACACACCCTCAAAGAATCTACATAGGAAAGGAAGAGTGGCGAGACCGCAGAACAACCTGAGAATAAAAGTAAAAAACTGAGTTGGAATTTCCCGGACAGAACTAAAGGAAGATTGCCCAAAAATGCAAAGCATCAATTACAGTCCTATGCTCCATAGGAACCCTATGGATTATGTCAAGTTAAGTAGGGTACTTTACCTTCATCATACAGTTTAGGTAATGGTAACGGGACTCCTCTGCCTTGCATTCTTCCCTGTAGCCTTTGACCTCCTGCTCGAGTTTGCTCATGTTGCTGTCGAAGCCAGCCTGCTGCCTCTCATAAGCTTGCTTCTTGCTCTCGTAGTCAGGGCCTAGCTCCTGGACAGGCAAGTAACAAACAAGAATGTCAGTGGATGTCACATGAATGTCAGTGAATGTGAAGGCATGTCACATGAATGTCAGTGGATGTCACATGAACATCAAGCTACCCCACCTCATAAACGACACACATACACACCCCCCCCCAATGCAGAAGTGAATGAGCTGACAGCAGCAAGTTGGCTGCTTGCATTAGGGTCAGTGACCCATAGCTGACCAAAACCATATTCCACCTCCAAGTGACGGCTCTGGGAATAGACTGCAATCATGCAGCCAGACTAAAAGATTAGGAATCAAAGAGGAAAGGTAAACCTGGTCCCAAAAAATGCGTGCTGAAATCGGATGTATCAGGCCAAAAGGCACAGTTCAATTGTAAACTGCGACACTACATCGTAGACCCACTTTTCTGGACAAACACCAAAGAGGAAGAATTAAGGAAGGCAGATGCCAGAAAGCAAATCATATTTCAGTGGTGTACCTGGGGATGAGATGGTAGATAAGCTTGCAAAAAGGGAAGAAAATTGTGAACAAGAACACATTAAAATCACATATTTTGAGAAAAAGAGAGCTCCTCAGGTTGTCATGAGAGAACAGAACCAACTAATGTTCGTCCAACACGTGTGATGAAGACCACTCTCAACTGTTCAGCCGTGCAGACAATCTTTTCTCTTCATGTGTCCGCTGAAATGGATGACTTGCACAGTGATTTGGATTAGAGTGAGGAAGAAACTGTGACTTTTGTCAACCTCACTCTCTCGTCCTGAGCTACCTTTGGCCAGTGGCAAGATATTTATCGCGATGACTGGAGATGATGCAGATTTTTCTTCAGGGTTTACTCCTGAAGCCTTTCCTGTAAACAAATATCCCAGAAACAGATAATGCAGTAAGGCAGCGAAGCGAGGGATAACATATATTGTTGTGTGTCTTGCCTTTCCCATAACCACAAGAGGTCGTAGGAACATCACTCAGCGTGTGAGTGATTTGTTGGGCATCTCTTCCCGGCCGTGTTCTAGTTCATTATAGTCACATGTCTACATTTCATAGCCACAACAAAAACCGACACTGTCTGCAGCTAGGGAGAAAATCTCGTGAAATTCAGACTGTGTGCACTAGACTGCAAAAATACGACACATGATTAACTATATTTCTAATTCATATAACCAATGTCCATGCCAGAATAATTGGAGGAAAGACTACAAAAAAAAAACCAACGAATTAACAAATGAAAAACAACAACATGTTTCCGCGAACAAAAGTGCAAGTAGAGGACGTGTGAATTCCAAGCAAATCCGTTGCCTGGCGGAATCCATAATGAACTAAAACACCAGAGCAATGTTAGACCCGCAGCCAGTATGGCGCCATCTTTGCTGCTCTAATAACGAAATCAAGAACCAACTAAACAACGATTATCATACCCTTGGCAGCTCATGAGCTGTAGCGGTCAGCGACCCATAGCTGACTGCTAGCGTCAGGGTCAGCGACCCACAGCTGACTGCTAGCGTCAGGGCCAGCGAAACAGAGCTGACTGCTAGCGTCAGGGTCAGCGACCCATAGCTGACTGCTAGCGTCAGCGACCCATAGCTGACTGCTAGCGTCAGGGTCAGCGACCCATAGCTGACTGCTAGCGTCAGGGTCAGCGACCCATAGCTGACTGCTAGCGTCAGGGCCAGCGACCCATAGCTGACTGCTAGCGTCAGGGTCAGCGACCCATAGCTGACTGCTAGCGTCAGGGTCAGCGACCCATAGCTGACTGCTAGCGTCAGGGTCAGCGACCCATAGCTGACTGCTAGCGTCAGGGTCAGCGACCCATAGCTGACTGCTAGCGCCAGGGTCAGCGACCCATAGCTGACTGCTAGTGTCAGGGCCAGCGAAACAGAGCTGACTGCTAGTGTCAGGGCCAGCGAAACAGAGCTGCCAAGACCCTTCTACACCTCCACGCATTGATCCTGGATAACAGGCTGCAGCAGGGCAGACTGGCTAAGGAGAAGAGATCGACGAGGGAATGCTAACCCGGTACTAAAAAAATGCTTGCTGAAGTCGGATGTGTTGGACCGAAAGGTGCAAATATCGCAGTCAAGCTGTAAACTACGACACAACGTATTCCGTTCTCTGGACTACATTCTGCTACTTATGCCCTTTTAAGCTTTGGTAGCAGGAGATTGAGAACGAACGAAGCCATGCCAAGCCATCATATCTTTCAATGGCTGGGACAGATCACTATTCTTCCCCACAGAAGAGTATACGACACACTGAATAAACATATGTACAAGCTTTGACTGCTGAACCTGCATGACAGACCTGTCCCCTGTATGGCCAGTTAAGGAAGATACACCAGTCAAACGATACAACACTTCTTCTTCTTCGATCAACTGATACTTTGTTTCTAGTCCGGTGAGATTCATGAAGGAGAATTTGCAGGTCCTAAAAAACAGCTTTTTGAGCATGTTCGCTACCCCGGACTAGACTGCCTCTCTTTGGTCTGCATAGGTAGGGCAGTCTTGCAGGATATGTTCTGGTGTTTGCTTGGGTGCTCCACAATTGCACCTGGCAGTGTCTCTAAGACCCATTCAGTGGAGTTGGGCCTTGAGTCTACAATGTCCCGTTCTGAGTCTGAAGATCTTTGTCCGCCCATCTCTGCCAAGTTTGTCTATGCTGTCATTTTCTGGCTTGTATTCTTTGTGCTGTTCTCTCCATTCCATCCACATGGATTGTTTGATGAGTGTCTTTACTTCTTTATACCTCTGTGGATGGCGAGTCTATGTGCTGCCACTTCCAGCTTTTGTGAGCTCATCTGCTTTTTCTTTTCCAACCATCCCACAGTAAGCCGGAATTCCCTGTAGGACTAAATCTGTTTTTTGAGACAGCAATCCGATGTTATATTTTATTTCGTGTGAGAGTCTATCTTGTTTAGGGCTTGAGATGGTTTAGAGTACATTCCTGGAGTCTATCTTGTTTAGGGCTTGAGATGGTTTAGAGTACATTCCTGGAGTCTATCTTGTTTAGGGCTTGAGATGGTTTAGAGTACATTCCTGGAGTCTATCTTGTTTAGGGCTTGAGATGGTTTAGAGTACATTCCTGGAGTCTATCTTGTTTAGGGCTTGAGATGGTTTAGAGTACATTCCTGGAGTCTATCTTGTTTAGGGCTTGAGATGGTTTAGAGTACATTCCTGGAGTCTATCTTGTTTAGGGCTTGAGATGGTTTAGAGTACATTCCTGGAGTCTATCTTGTTTGTGGCTTGAGATGGTTTAGAGTACATTCCTGGAGTCTATCTTGTTTAGGGCTTGAGATGGTTTAGAGTACATTCCTGGAGTCTATCTTGTTTAGGGCTTGAGATGGTTTAGAGTACATTCCTGGAGTCTGTTAGAACGACAGTTTTCCTTGTGTTTTGGCTGATAATAATCTGAATTTCTGCATGAACAGCTGTTGCTTCAGTTCTGAATTGATACAGGTCTCTCCTGCTGGTACAGGTCTCTCCTGCTGGTACGGGTCTCTCCTGCTAGTACAGGTCTCCCCTGCTAGTACAGGTCTCTCCTGCTGGTACAGGTCTCTCCAGCTGGTACAGGTCTCTCCTGCTGGTACAGGTCTCTCCTGCTGGTATGGAGTGATATTCTATGTCCCCCACTGGAGCGTACGATGTTTAATGGGCTTGTCATAAGTCTTTACCCTGACTATGAAGGAGAAGGAGAAAGTTGAAATTTGGCACGTATGTAGCTCATTCAACTTGTACTGGACTTGAGAAGTATGAATTTCCCTCCTCGACAAGTTTACCTGGATGGGGCATGGCGCAACACACCTTATTGACCGGATCTGCTACTCTAACGGTTTGTCAGAACAATGGAGAAATCAGAGGCCAGAACTGTGATAAAATTCTTGATGTTGCAGGGAAAAACACCTACACAAATACACAGAGAGATGGAACCAGTGCTTGAGGGATTCTATCCTTCGTATGCTTCTGTAAAAAACTGGTGTAGGCAGTTTAAGTGTTGTCATTTCCATGTTGCTGATCTTCCAAGATCAGGAAGACCATCCTCAGAGGGCAGTGATGAAAATGCTGCAAGAGTGAAGAAAATTATTGACCAGGATAGGAAAATGACAATTGCAGAGATATCTAGGTCAGAAAAACTGAATGAAAGTACAGTTATTAGAATTGTACACAACAGACGGAACATGGGAAAATGACATGTCTACAGAAACAAACAAGGGTTGATTGCTGTGGCCAGTTTCTCAAAATGTGTCGGTCTAAAAACATGTTGCCGACCATGGTGACAGTAGATAAGACTTGGGTTCACCATTATGACCCAGAATCCAAAATTTCCAGCATGCAGTGGAAAACCCTGGGCTCACCAACACATGTCAAGCCAAAAGCACAGAAATCTGCAAGAAAAGTGATGCTGACTGTTGTTTTGGAACGTCAAAGGTGTCATATTGAAAGATTACTTGCCTCATGGCAACATGGGCAATATTATGCAGATCTCCTTATCAAACTGAGAAAGACTGAACAGAAAATGAGGAATAGCGCGCACTCAAATTCTGCCTTTGCTTCAAGACAACGCGCCCTCCCATAAAGCAAGGCTTGTGCTGTAAACAGTCAATGATTTGAATATTGAAATTCTTCCACACCCACCATATTCTTTGGATTTAGCTCCAGACTTTTTTCTTTTCCCAAAACTTAAAAAACAGCTGAAAGGAAATCATTTTGACAGTGACGTCACACTGGCTTGTGATAACTGGTTTAGTTCGAAAAATAGGTTTCTTTATTCTGAAGGTCTTTTCAAGGTCACGCAGAGATGGCAGAAATGTATAAATTCAGGTGGTGGCTACATTGAGAAGGAATAAGCACTGTGCCAAATTTCAACTTTCTCCTCCTACTCCTTCATGGTCAGGGTAAAGACTTATGACAAGCCACTTGTAGATTTCACTGCCTCCACTTTTTTCGCTCACCAAGGCCATTTCATCTGTGATGCAACACTAAACTCAAAATTGTACAGAGCTCTAACCAACGAACAAGTTCATCACGAGAACTTGTTCGACATTATAAAGCTCAAAGAAGTAATCACGAGAAGAAGAAATAAATATGTCTTTGTTGTAAAAAGGCCTGGCTCGGCCATCTCGTCTGGAAGGAAATGACCTGTTACCTGGACTTTTTCACGAAGAGGTCTGATCTCGCGCAAAATCGGTGCCAGAGTGTTTCTCCTCTCTGCGATCTCGGAATGAAGCCGGCGTACCATCTCAGACATGTCATCCAAGGTGCGACCTTTCATCTCATCCAGTTCACTTTTCATGGTTGACACCTTCTCCAACTCCTCTTGTGTTTCTCTGTACCCAGCTACACCTTTCTTTCTCTCAAGGACAGACTGCAGGAAAAAGATAGAAAAAAACTATAAAAACTTCAAGAAATGGAAATGTTAATTATTTTTAATATATGTTAAATAATATGTGGGGATTCCATGGCAAAGTGGTTAAGCCATCGGATCGTGATCAGGTGGTGTGGGTTCAACTCCGGACTCCGCCGTATTTTTCAGGGGTGCTTGATGCGGCGTCCCCTGCATCTCGTAGTCGCCCCCTAGTCGTCTTGTCCTTGACTTGCCACTAGGGTCGGGCGGCACGAGATGAGAGAGTGAGGATAAAAAGTAGCGCAGTTAATCCTTACTAAAAATAGCGCTAGCAAAATAAATTATGCCATCATCGTCTACAATGGACGGCGACCTTTGCCTTTAAATAATATGTACTGAAAATATCGATAAGGGATAAGATGCAAAAAAAAAGAAATCTAACATCAAACTTTGTTTTAGAACATTGTGGAATCAGCGATATCACGCAAACATCGCTGGGCTGCACATTCAGTGCACACGCCTAACAACAGATGGATGCGTAGAACAACGTTTTGGAGGCCATTTGCCTGTACACATCCAAGGGGCCGCCGACTTTTGCGATGGCAAGATGGACTAACAAAAGACCTAGGCCTGCATTGGTACAGCACTGTAAAAAATCTGGACTCATACAGAATATTTTTGGCTTCCGTGCATACGGTACATTTACTGGACTTACGCCTTGGTTAATGTGATAATGAATGTGATATTACATGTTGATAAAAACATATACGGCTATGATGGCCCCGGCAACGCACCTGGACAAAAACAAAATGAAACACGTGGACCACAAGTTTTTTTGTCAGGGACTTAGAGCAAATGTGCGCTCCAGTGGCTACCCTTCCATTGTGGGGTCATAGGAAACGAGAGAGCTGACGCTGTAGCAAAAGATGGCAGCAAAAACGCACAATTTAATCACCGAGTACCATACAGATGGATCAAGAACATCATCAGAAATCAGTTTATACACCAATGGAGAGAAGACAGAAACATAAGCAGTACACCAGACCCAATTCACCAACTGAAAAGAAACCATCAAACTACCTTATTTCGCCTGAGAACTGGTCACTGCAGACTACTAGAACATCTGTACCTACTACAGATCTCACACACCGATGTATGTCCATGTGGAACAGGAGGACAGAATCCTGAACATATTCTACAAGAATGCCCAATCTATAGGGAAATGAGATACCAGACCTGGCCAGAGGATGAGAAGCTGAGACAAAAGCTATGGGTCAGCCGCTCCGACCTGGTGAAGACTAGACTTCATCATGGCGACTGGCCTGTAGATATAGCATGACCAAAAGATCCTGAACGCAAAGAAGAAGAAAGAACAAACGTGGTAGTGTAGTTATTACTGAGTAATTATCTTAGCAAAGTGTTACAACATATATATATGTACACAATGACACAACTCCAACACAGTTAAACACCATAAACACTATCGCTGACCATAAAACAAAATAATATCATTTATTAACTAGAATAGTTGTTGCACAATATCAACAAAAGAAAAGAACTTCTAGACTAAATAATCATAATATCTGTTGATATCACTTCTGTAACTACCTAAAAACCAAGATTCTAAGTCTATACCTGCAACAATAAAACTTCACAACCTCAAGAATTATTCTAGCCCAAACTTAATGGCTCCTGTTAGCTCGCCATCCTCTATCTGCACCCTCAACACACAATCACAAACTCGTCTTCATGATCAGATCACGTACTCGGTCGATCTGTGCATTCACATATAGTCAGATCATGTATAATCAGGTGATCTGTACATTCACATATAATCAGATTACTTCACATACTCAGGTATATCTGTACATAATCAGAACATACATCGTTCACAAGATGTCCTGCACATACAACTCACATTCAGATCTCGTCCTTAGGCGATCTGTACACTCGTGTAACAATTCAAAACATACATCGTTCACAAGGTGTCCTGCACATACAACACACATTCAGATCTCATTCTAAGGTGATCTGTACACTTGTGTAACAGTCGGAACATACAGCATTCACAAGGTGTCCTCCACATACAACACACATTCAGATCTCTTACTGTTCACAGGGTGTCCTTCATAAGCACCTATTGAGTGCGACTGACCAAACTCGAGGTGTATGATGGTACAACCAGCCTGTAAACACTCTCAGACTCACTCCCAGTCTTCCTGCTAATCTGCCGAGTTTATTTGTATTTTATAGTGTCAAGCAACAACATGGCTGTCCAATGGTCTTCTCTTGGTCAGCTGATTTAGCCATCACTTCAATTTGGAACTACCCCAACTAAAATGTTATTGGGTGTCTATCCACGAGTCACTGTCATTCTAAATGTGGTAGCCTGTCCTGTACGTATTCGTTGTCAACAACTACCATCCCTGTAAAGTCTGATGCCAGAGTGGTCAGCTCTGACACCCACCCCTGCACCAGACAAAGACCTCTACCTATTGTGTGTCTAACCCCTCATCTCCTGTTTCCTTGTCGACCTAGTGTCGAAACGGTGCTTTACCCTGGCGTGAAATGCGTTCGTCCAAAGCATTCAGGCAACTTTTCATTCTTAGCGAACACAGTCGCCAGCCTAATCTTCCCTGCCCTAAACGTCCATGCTTCAGCTGGAACTGTCACACAAATTTAAACATCTAACAAATCAAGCAGATCAATACCAGAACAGCCACACACACCAACAACTTTTCAAACAGCCAAACAGTTTATAAGATCAGCAAACAAAGAAACTTGGCTGAACAGATGAGCCATGGGAAAGATGGGGAGGGAGGTCTACAGCCATATGGTACACCCCAATCCGAATGACAGTGTAAATCAGCTCCCAAGGAAGAAAACTGGGAATCCAACACATTCCACTTAACAAGCACCTGATTAACAAGCACAGAATCCAACCACAACATACACCAGCTGTGTACAAACCCATATGAAACCGCTGATCATCATCTCTTTGAGTGCTCAACACCCAGTGACGTTAGGAAAATGCTTCTTCCTCTGAGGCCAGATAAATATAACACTTTGTAAGGCACTAGACAACAGCTAACAAACACGCAGATACAATTACATGACCGGAGGGCGAGAGTCTGGATGCTGCTGGATCCGTAACAACAACAAATAAACAAAGACAATTTACTTGACAACCCACACAATACATAAGGTGGCAGCCATTAGCCACAGAGTGGTAGAGAATGTGATCATGGTATGCTTCTTAGGACAGAATAGGCCAAACAAGAATATTTCAAAATGATTATACAAAAACACTATTATTTTAAAATGATTATACAAAAACACTATTATTTCAAAATGATTATACAAAAACACTATTATTTTAAAATGATTATACAAAAACACTATTATTTCAAAATGATTATACAAAAACACTATTATTTTAAAATGATTATACAAAAACACTATTATTTCAAAATGATTTTACAAAAACACTATTATTTTAAAATGATTATACAAAAACACTATTATTTCAAAATGATTATACAAAAACACTAATATTTTAAAATGATTATACAAAAACACTATTATTTTAAAATGATTATACAAAAACCCTATTATTTCAAAATGATTATACAAAAACACTATTATTTCAAAATGATTATACAAAAACACTATTATTTTTAAATGATTATACAAAAACACTATTATTTTAAAATGATTATACAAAAACACTAATATTTCAAAATGATTATTCAAAAACACTATTATTTCAAAATGATTATACAAAAACACTATTATTTTAAAATGATTATACAAAAACACTATTATTTCAAAATGATTATACAAAAACACTATTATTTTAAAATGATTATACAAAAACACTATTATTTCAAAATGATTATACAAAAACACTATTATTTTAAAATTATTATACAAAAACACTATTATTTCAAAATGATTATACAAAAACACTATTATTTCAAAATGATTATACAAAAACACTATTATTTTAAAATGATTATACAAAAACACTATTATTTTAAAATTATTATACAAAAAACACTATTATTTCAAAATGATTATACAAAAACACTATTATTTCAAAATGATTTTACAAAAACACTATTATTTTAAAATGATTATAAAAAAACACTATTATTTTAAAATGATTATACAAAAACACTATTATTTTAAAATAATTATACAAAAACACTATTATTTCAAAATGATTATACAAAAACACTATTATTTCAAAATGATTATACAAAAACACTATTATTTTAAAATGATTATACAAAAACACTATTATTTTAAAATGATTATACAAAAACACTATTATTTTAAAATAATTATACAAAAACACTATTATTTTAAAATGATTATACAAAAACACTATTATTTTAAAATAATTATACAAAAACACTATTATTTTAAAATGATTATACAAAAACACTATTATTTCAAAATGATTATACAAAAACACTATTATTTTAAAATTATTATACAAAAACACTATTATTTTAAATGCGTACAAATGATTGGATATGTATATTCATACATATTATGTGATGCATTGGCTGGCGATGAACAAATATTGCAACCACTGCCATCCAGGCTTGATTCAATCACTGACATCCAGGCTTGATTCAATCACTGACATCCATGCTTGATTCAATCACTGACATCCAGGCTTGATTCAATCACTGACATCCAGGCTTGATTCAATCACTGGCATCCAGGTTTGATTCAATCCCTGACAGCTAGGCTTGATTCATTCATTGTCAAGCTTGATTCAACCACTGACAGCTAGGCTTGATTCATTCATTGACAGTCAAGCTTGATTCAATCACTGACAGTCAAGCTTGATTCATTCACTGACAGTCAAGCTTGATAAATTCACTGACAGCTAGGCTTGATTCAATCACTGACAGTCATTTGTGCATTTCTGCAGCAGAATACACCGGGTCAAGAATGGAATGAATCAGCATACACGAGACACGTCGGCATAGCAGTAAATGAGGCGTGTCGCATTGTAACAGGGTGCCTGAAGCCAACACCAATGGGACAAGTTTATGCAATTGCTGGCATCCATCACCAAAAATCAGGAGGTTTGTTGAATAATAAGATGAAAGAAAAAAGCAGTACTGTGATCAGAGACACCTCTTTTTGGATATATTCCAGAAGATGGATGGCAGAAATCCAGGACAAGTTTTCTTCAAACTGTACAGTTCACAAACCAGAATTCTGAGCAGAGCAGAACCGGACCGAAAAATGGCGTCAAAGATATGGTGAGAATTGGATGGAGGTCAAAGATGAACTTGCGACAGGGCAAAAATGCTAAACCCTGTGTGGAGATCCTTGAACAGATTACGAACGGGAGTGTCTAGGTGTAGATCAAACTTGAAAAAATGGGGATATGTGGACGACGATGTCTGCGGATGCGGAGCCGTCCAAGATCCCGAACATCTGTATAAACTGTTCAAGAATGCAAAAATCATATACTTTAGCGGATCTCACGGCAGCAAATGAAAGATCTTCCAGGGCAGTTGATTTCTGCTCCAAAACTTTGTGAGGTTGCCGGACATGGAAAGTAAGTCAGTATTATTTGGAATGCGTCCTTCTAAGTTAGAAGGGAGTGGGAGGTAGGTGATGACATTCTAGCAAGACAGGATCAAAGGATGCATTGGGAAAAAAAGGTTGAAGACCCCTGTGTTAGAGACTTATTTGTTCTATAAGTCAATCCTTTTCTGAAGTAAGACAACCAGGCGTCTTTGTTGCCACCTTGCCTTCCCGAATACAAGCCAGGTGCCCATTTTACTGCTATGTTGAGACCTAAGATCAAACCTAGTCCCTTTGTCCTATGACAAGTTCTCTAACCACTCAGCAACTTGTTGTTTGCGAATGCCCACAATGAGCAGGTTACACTTTTGTGCATCCTGAAAAGGACGTTAAGTGGCAAGTTGTCGTAGCTTTCCTCACATCCCGAGCGTGCTGATGAAGGTGGAATGGGGTATTCCAGGTGTTTGTGATATGCTTGACTTTATCTGCGTGTCGCTCACTACTACGGGATTCACATTGAATCTCACCTTGTTAGCCAGACTGTTGTCCTCGACAACAGCCCATTTCCAGGACGATCAACAAGGAGGTCTTGGCCAGTACATTTCACCTGACCCTGGCTAACATTGTCTGATCAGTGTGTTTTTCTTGACCAGACGTTAGCCTCATCGTTCCACTCAGCAACTTAAATGCTTATAAACTAACAAACAGACATTTATTAAGGTTCCGGTACTAACCAATTGGCGATTGACATGTTCATTTCTCTGTTTCAAGATTTCATCAGTTCGTCTAAGTACACCAGCCTCGGCTCGTAATTCAGCCAGCTCTGCTCGTTTCTTCATGTATACTGTGCTCTTGCTCCGCAGTTTACTAACATAACGTTTAAACTGGAAAACAGAACAATTCAGAATTGAGGTTATAAATATGTCTGGATTGAATTCATTGAACATTTTACAAGAGTGCAACCCAGAAATGTCTTATTTTTCTACATAGTCCCCGTGCCCTGCAACACACTGTCCACTAGCTTGTGGATTCCCTCTAGCAAAAAGTTTTTTGGTGTGACCTTTAAACAACTTTGCACCATTACCTCGTCAGCTGCCTTGGGCCCATCTGCTACACACTTTCCTATAACCGAGGTCATCATGAACAATTTTGTGTGCAGTGCCATGACTCATGTTGAAATCAATATCCATTTTACCAATAGTGACTCATCTGTTGCAAAGGGACTAACTGTATCAGTTGCCACTCTTGCTGGTCTCCTGCTCTGCGGTTCATTAATGACGTTTTGTCTTTCGTTTTGAAATCTTTCTACCCATTCTTCTCTGACTCAAACAACTGTCTCTATAATGAACCTTCATTCTTCTGTAGATTTCAGAAGGTCACACACGTGCGCACCCACACACACACACACACACTGACCACAAAACATGAGTCATGCCTTGCTGTTCTTCCATGGTGCCAGTTGACAGCGGGACGGCCATGTTGTACGCTATATTGTGCATGAGAATATTGCTTGATCGTCACAATTCCTACATGAAGTTCTGATAAGATGGCGACCAAGCAACAACTGCTCTCATGGTCTGCGATTTGCATGTGGTTTGTTCGTTATAATTAATGTATGAAGTGCTGTGTTGTGTGACGATCAATTTCTAACATGTCCTATGCTATTCACAGGAAGCCTGTGTGTGTAATTGTTCCTCGTAATTAGGAGAAAACAGGATCTGTTCTGCATGTGTTATAGAATACATGTTGTTGGATAGGACGTCTAGATTGCACACCTTCCTTGGTTGGTGTGTACGACCTACTTGGAAATTGCGTCCATTTTCTTTGTGTGTCAAGACTGGAATCTCCCCTCAGCCATGGGTTAATGGTCCCTCACCTAGACCTACAGATGTGGGCGCTGGTCACCAGCAGCGTTCTCTAGTCTACGTGTGGGGGCTGCTGCTGTCAAGAGGTTCAGCATTCGCATCTCAAATCGTCAAGGAAACCGTGGACGATCGACTCCCACAAGTTTCAAGCGACCCCCGGTCTCACGGATTGTACAACCTGAATGTCTGTATCTTGAGCTACTTCCAGTCATCTTGATTGTATGTCTTACCCCTGGTTCCCGGTAACTCAAGATGAGAGAGTGGGATTGATGTCCAGCGCGGCTTCTGTCTCACTATTATCCAAACTCAGCGCAAGTTACATCTTCAGGACGAGGACATTCTGATGATGTCGCCATCTCTGCTTGCGATGGGCAACTTACTTATTTACTTACTACTTACATAGAGTATTGCTAAAGAGCCATTTTATGTCCTGAAATAAGATTTTCCGTTGTACATACTCTTCCATGCACTTTATAATAAAAATGCTGTTACTTAATGACTGTTAATTGTATTGAAAATATGATACAACAGGCTAGGCCATTAAGAAAAATCATACTATCTACATATCTGTGCTTAACAGCACCATCAGGGTATCGACATCACTGAATGATGTAGTTACAGAGAGGCGGAATGCATAGATTTGTTGTTATCGCAAGTGGGAGGCTTGTGCTGTTGTTAAGTGTAACTTCCTGAGAGTGTCAGAGACACCCTAGTCCCATCAACGTCGAGGTCGGCCATTGGACGTCGACCGGATACCTGCATATGAGATGTTCTCACTGCAGGTTGGTCATAATGCATTCTGACTAAATGACTAAACCACTTAATTTTTTTGGGTGCCAATGTAGGCACTAACTGGGTTTGTTCTCACTATCTGCCTTAGTGTGGTGTTGCAGATTCGGTCACGGATTGCCTTTCTGGCTGGACTCTGGATCTTACTCTTATGTATTTTTAGTAAGTACTGCAACGGTCTCTCAAATATCTAGACTGTGGAATAATAAACATGGGTGTATTAATATCCTGGACCAAGACTTCTTCTTATTCGTTCGTTCTCAATCTCCAGATACCAAGCCCTGAACAGGGCTTTGCAAGTAGCAGGATGTAGTCCGGAGAACAGAATGCGCTGTGTCGCTAGTTTACAGCTTGACTGCGATATTTAACTCTTAAAGGCCATAATTTTTTTTACTAATTTTGCCAGAATTATTTTTTCTATAAAAGTAGGCTCTTCATAAAACTTGACTTTTCTTAATTATTTCATAAGGGAGACAAACATGTTATTTATCAAAGTAAAGGAGAATGAATGTGCAGTAAGAATATGAAGATCCTGTAGAATTTCATAAAATATTACAATTGTTAATAATTATATTGTCATTTAGGGGACGGCGTGGCCTAGTGGTTAAGTGACACAGCTCACAACCAGAAGGTGCTGGGTTCGATCCCCATCACAGCACCGGCCATTACCCTGGGGAAGCAAACCCTTAGAAAATGCAGGAGGAAACAGACCCTTACATAAAATGCATGCTGAAGTCGGATGCACTGGGCCGACAGGCGCAAACTAAAACGCAGTGCAACGCACACCGCCTTGCGGATTTGAGAAATAAGGTGAACGAAAAAAAAAAATATTGTGTTTTTTCACACACAAAAATGTCACCAATACATGAATAACCACTGAAAAGTAATGCAGATTGGTCTAGTGTATTGTAACTTGCCAATATGGTTGCTTAGGATGTCAAGAGTGTCCTGCACATGTCATCATGCGCAGATGAAAAACATGACGTCATAAATGTAGTTAAAAGATGGCTGTCCCACTATTGAAATGCATCAAAGAGGAGCAGCATTCTGTTATCTATAGAAATTCATAGACAAATTAAGGTCCAGTACGGTAATTCATGCCTTTAACTCCGGCAAGTGTATGAGTGCAGTAGGAGGTTCCACAATGGCGTGATTTCTGCGACAGACTGTTGTAACAGACCCCACTGTTTGCCCTGGCCGTTATTCTAACTTAGAACATTCTCACACTCATCCACATCCATCATGACCACACACTGCAAATAATATAGCACACAGCAGATGGCATATTTATTACATAATATTCATATCATAAAAATGAGTAGTGAAATTACAAACACAATTCAATACATATCATCTTAACTAATTATTCCTATGTTATATATAAGTTAATATAAATATTAACTACAGCGGAAATTTTAAGCATAAGCTATTGATGGAATTCCCAACTATCCAAACCCAGTTCTATTGCCACACACACCTCTCAGATCTGCTCCCTCAACACACCCTCAATAACTCTTCCTCACTCAAATCCCCTGAGGTGGGCGATCTGGACATACCTCGTTCACAATGTGCCCTGCTTACAACACATGTTCAGATATCACTTAATACAAAACTCACACACCTATTTGAGCGATCCTGTTCTATCACTAACATTCATACAACAGTCTATCAATAGCTCCTCTAAGTCGGTGAGCTAAACAGACTATCTAAATTCAGTCTCTCTCTCTCTCATCTCTCTATCCCTCCTCTTCATCCAGCCTCCTGAGCTAAACTTTGTCTCGAGTTATATACATTCAAGCAAAGTCAGAGCTTGACCAATGGATCTCAGGGGATGGCTATATTCAGTCTTATTGGAACGAAACACTTTGCACACCTGTCACTCATTCTCTCGCAGCAATTCGTGCCATCTCTCGACATGGTGGCTATCAAAGCTTGTCTGTATCGACTATGTCTGGATTTGAGTCGTGTGCTCTACACCTGATGTCCAAACATTGGGTGCCTTCGGTCGTGCTCTTGTTGTTCTTGTTCAATTTCTGCTGCGTCGCTTCTTCGAATCTCGGGTGGTGCTATACCAATTATGGAGTATATTTTATCGATGGGGGTGGGTTTGAGACACCCTGATACTATTCGATCTGCCTCATTTATTGCTGTGCCTTCTAGTTTAACATGGGCAATGCAATTATATCTTTTTTTACTTTGGGTATGCCTTTTTTTCAAGGTTATTCTTATTTGACGCTACCAAACATGGCCGCATTCTATTTCCTGAGTTGTTATTACTTCATAGCTCATTACTTCATTGCCCCCTCCATTCTAAACCAGTGTTTGCTACCTCCAAATATGGCCTCTGTCCATGGCGCGTGAAAGCAGAATTTCAACGCGTGAAATAAAGTGTTTGAGGAAGGTCATCCGTGTTACCAGGAGAGACAGCATGCGGAACAACGACATTTGAGGTATGGTCGGCAGTACGTCTTGTGCCAAATACATTTCCAGGCAGAAAATAAGTTGGTCTGGTCATCTCATGAGAATGCACCCCCATCAACTTTCCCTGATGGTGTACAAGGCTGGTAGATTTGGTTACAGGGCAAGGGGGTGGTCGCGAGGCAGGTGGATATATGACATTAGAGTGATTGTGCAGCAACACGGGCTCACATTGACCGACGCAACACAGTTGGTGCAGGACAGATAACTTAAGCTCTCCACGGCGCTCAATGGCACAAGTAGAAAGTAAACTAACTAGCTACCTCAAACAAAAATGGCATGCCCCAACAGAGACAGCATGACTGATGCTGACAACCACAGACATAAACTATCTCTGGAAGTGAATGCTTACGTCTTCCCCTTTGAGAACCTCGCCCTCTTCGGCTGTGTTAACCACTTCTCTCTTCTGCTCCAGCTCCTGTAACACGCGGTTGTGTTCATCTCTCAATGCCCTCAGAGTTTCTGCTGCCGCTTCCTTCTTGTGGGAAATTATGCCTGCCTTTGGTGACAAAGAAATGTTGCAAAATCAGTGTCTTGAATGTCAAATTATCTTTTGGCATCTCGTGTTCTAAGCTCAGCTATTACAACAAAGAAATGAGAGCCTGTCAGTTATGTTATATACAAGTATATAAGGATAGAAATGTAGACAAAGAAAGAAAAATAGTTCAAGATATCAAAAACAATGTAGACAAAGAAGGAAAAATAGTTCAAGATATCAAAAATAATGTAGACAAAGAAGGAAAAATAGTTCAAGATATCAAAAAACAATGTAGACAAAGAAGGAAAAATAATTCAAGATATCAAAAACAATGTAGACAATGAAGGAAAAATAGTTCAAGATATCATAAACACAATAGAAAGAGAAACACGTGGAATTAGTTCTGTTCTGCTAAGAAACAACGTCATTGCACTCTCATGGGGGTAAGCGCGGTCTGGGCTGGACGTCCCGCTCGCTAAAGGAAAGTGAAGCATCTTATATAGCCTCTCCTTTCCGAGTACCCAGTGGTATAACTGGGCGGGCAGATTGAGCTCATTAGCGTTGGTTGGTAACCACTCACAGCTCTAGAGAGATTCAGTTGAGTCCAGTTGCTCTTCACAGCTCCAGAGAAATTCATTTGAGTCCAGTTGCTCTTCACAGCTCCAGAGAAAATCAATTGAGTCCAGCTGCCACTCACAGCTCCAGAGAAGTTGAGTTGAGTTCAGTTGCTCTTCACAGCTCCAGAGAAGTTCAGTTGAGTCCAGTTGCCACTCACAACTCCAGAGAAGTCAAATTGTCCTCCAACTTATATCAATGTTTACCTCTGGCATGTTTGATGTCCACCTGTCCTTCCACCAGTATTGTTATGTCTTTTTATCTGACCAAAATATCTTAACTCTGATTTTGTTATAAATTCTTTGCGCTTCTAATTTTTCCAAGACCTCGTAGTATCTTTTCTTTTCTTTCCAAGAGATGTGCCTCATTTTTCTTTATAACCACACTTTAAATTCACCAATTCTCTTCTCCAATTGTTTGTTCAATATCCGTGTTTCTACACCATACAGTAAAGACAAGTAAATATCTGATCCTTCTCATTTATAGTTTGTGAGTGACTTGCTTGGATGATATTTGACTTATATCAGAGAAGTTTTCATTACTTAACTTATTAAACAGCACATTCATTAACTTCCAAATGGCATCATCATCATCAAGTTGATCAGTCCTGAGACTGGTTGTAAGGTTGTCTGAGGATGTCTCTCCATATGACCCTATCCTCTGGTTGATCAGTCCTGAGACTGGTTGTAAGGTTGTCTGAGGATGTCTCTCCATATGACCCTATCCTCTGGTTGATCAGTCCTGAGACTGGTTGAAAGGTTGTCTGAGCATGCCACTCCATTTGACCCTATCCTCTGGTTGATACTGGTTGTCTGAGCATGCCACTCCATTTGACCCTATCCTCTGGTTGATACTGGTTGTCTGAGTATCTCTCTCCATTTGATCCTATCCTCTGGTTGATACTGGTTGTCTGAGCATGCCACTCCATTTGACCCTATCCTCTGGTTGATACTGGTTGTCTGAGCATGCCACTCCATTTGACCCTATCCTCTGGTTGATACTGGTTGTCTGAGCATGCCACTCCATTTGACCCTATCCTCTGGTTGATACTGGTTGTCTGAGCATGCCACTCCATTTGACCCTATCCTCTGGTTGATACTGGTTGTCTAAGTATCTCTCTCCATTTGATCCTATCCTCTGGTTGATACTGGTTGTCTAAGTATCTCTCTCCATTTGATCCTATCCTCTGGTTGTCTAAGTATCTCTCTCCATTTGATCCTATCCTCTGGTTGATACTGGTTGTCTGAGTATCTCTCTCCATTTGATCCTATCCTCTGGTTGTCTAAGTATCTCTCTCCATTTGATCCTATCCTCTGGTTGATACTGGTTGTCTGAGTATCTCTCTCCATTTGATCCTATCCTCTGGTTGATACTGGTTGTCTAAGTATCTCTCTCCATTTGATCCTATCCTCTGGTTGATACTGGTTGTCTGAGTATCTCTCTCCATTTGATCCTATCCTCTGGTTGATACTGGTTGTCTGAGTATCTCTCTCCATTTGATCCTATCCTCTGGTTGTCTAAGTATCTCTCTCCATTTGATCCTATCCTTTGCAGCTCTTTTCATTTCAGCATAGGTTTGTACTTTAATGTTTCTGCATGCCTGAGATGTAAAGATGAGTTTTGATGCCCTCCTTCCTTGTTCCCCCTGGATCTTGCCCTCTAGTCTCTTGTGTAGAAATCATTCATGGCTTATCTGTGTTCCAGCCAACTCAATCTTCGTTTTTGTATCATTTTCAATATTTATCTTTGTGCACCTCCTTTCTTATTTTAACGAATGGTGACCGGTTCTTGCCGGACTGCACTGTCATGATGACTTATAACAACTTCTTCTTCATCGATTAACTTGATGCTGTGCTTCTAATCCGGTGAGGTTCACAAAGGAGACTGTGTATTTCAGGTCTTCGCAGGTACCCCACAGCTTTTAGAGCATGGTCGCTCCCCTTGGGCTAGACCACCTCTCTTTGGTCTGCATAAGTCAGGCAGTCCTTGCAGAATATGTTCTGGTGTTTGCTTGGGTGCTCCACAATCGCACGTGGCGGTGCATCCGAGACCTATTCTGTGGAGGTGGACCTTGAGCCTGCAATGTCCTGTTCTGAGTCTGAAGATCGTTGTCTGCCCATCTCTGCCAAGTTTGTCTATGCTGTCATTTTCTGGCTTGTATTCTTTGTGATGGTCTCTCCATTCTGTTCTCATGGGTCGTTTGATGAGTGTCTTTGCTTCTTTATAGCTCTGTAGATAGGAACTTTGCGTGCCCCCACTTCTGGCTTTTGCGAGTTCATCTGTTTTCTCATTTCCAGAGATATCACAGTGGGCCGGAATCCACTGTAGGACTAGATCTGTTTTTTGAGACCGCAATCCTATGTTGTATTTTATTTTGTGTGAGAGTCTATCTTGTTTGGGGCTTGAGATGGCTTGGGGTACACTCCTGGAGTCTATCTTGTTTGGGGCTTGAGATGGCTTGGGGTACACTCCTGGAGTCTATCTTGTTTGGGGCTTGAGATGGCTTGGGGTACACTCCTGGAGTCTATCTTGTTTGGGGCTTGAGATGGCTTGGGGTACACTCCTGGAGTCTATCTTGTTTGGGACTTGAGATGGCTTGGGGTACACTCCTGGAGTCTATCTTGTTTGGGGCTTGAGATGGCTTGGGGTACACTCCTGGAGTCTATCTTGTTTGGGGCTTGAGATGGCTTGGGGTACACTCCTGGAGTCTATCTTGTTTGGGACTTGAGATGACTTGGTGTACACTCCTGGAGTCTATCTTGTTTGGGACTTGAGATGACTTGGTCTACACTCCAGAAGTCTATCTTGTTTGGGACTTGAGATGGCTTGGGGTACATTCCTGGAGTCTATCTTGTTTGGGACTTGAGATGACTTGGTGTACACTCCAGAAGTCTGTTAGAATAACAGTTTTCCTTGTAGTTGTGTTATGGACTTAAAACAACAAATAGGGATAGCAGTTGTAAGAAATGACGATCTGCATAGGTTTATTTTTAATAAAGTCAAAGATTGTGTGAGGCCTGGTGGTCAGCTCCCATCAGCAGACTTAACTGCTGGTCAGGAATGAAGTGTCAGAGACGTCAGGATACTAAGCCACGTCGTATGTGAAGCCGGGTGGCCAGCTCACTTCAGCAGACTTAATTGCTGGTCAGGAATGAAGTGTCAGAGACGTCAGGATACTAAGCCACGCCGTATGTGAGGATGGGTGCCCAGTTCACTTCAGCAGACTTAATTGCTGGTCAGGAATGAAGTGTCAGAGACGTCAGGATACTAAGCCACGTCGTATGTTAAGCCGGGTGGCCAGTTCACTTCAGCAGACTTAACTGCTGGTCAGGAATGAAGTGTCAGAGACTTCAGAATACCAATCCACATCTTGTATTGATGTATGAGGTGGGCTAGCCAGTTCCCTTTCTCACTGCCTTTACTTCCATAACCATGAGCCAACTGGAGAGTACTAGTAGCGGGAGTTGAACTCTGTACCGTTGCCATGAAAAGTGTGCTCTATTTGTTTTTGTAAATTTTTTTTGGCGTTTGCCTTATTTCTCTATTCCCCAAGGCGGTGTGCGTTGCACTGTGGTTTTTATTTTGTGCCTGTCAGCCCAGTGCATCCGACTTCAGCATGCATTTTATGTAAGGGTCTGCTTACTCCTGCATTTTCTAAGGGTTTGCTTCCCTGGGGTAACGGCCGGTGCTGTGATGGAAATCAAACCCAGCAACTTCTGGTTGTGAGCCATGTCCCTTAACCACTAGCCCATGCCATCCCCTGAGTGCTCTATCACTCCACTAATCAGTTAAAAGAAAGAAAACAATCTATGTTAAGAACCAAGAACTTACTTGTTGTCTAAAGAGTGAGAGCTTGTCATCTGTAGGTTCTCCACTTCTCATCCGTTTCTCAATCAGTTGGTTAACCTCAGCATTCAGTCCGGTGATCTAAGAATGCAACAGACTATAAACTTTTAGTATATTTATTAGGTTATGTTATAAAGAAATGCCACTGCATTCTAGACAGACCTACAGGTAAAGTAAAAAAAAAAAGTATAGATTGTATAGACATATATAGAAAGTATAGATATATGCCTGTGTGGCATATCGAGAATATGGTGTTAGGACTCTATTATTTTGACCAATGACACAAAACACATCTACAAGGAAAACGGTCATTTCTAACAGACTCCAGGAGTGTGTTCCAAGACATCTCAGGCCCCAAACAAGACTCTCACATGAAATAAAATACAACATTGGATTGCTGTCTAAAAAAACAGACCTAATCTTACAATGGATTCAGGCCCACTGTGGGTTCCTTGGAATTGAGAAAGCAGATCAGCTCGCAAAAGCTGAAAGTGGCTAGACGCAGACTCACCTTCCTCAGAGCTATAAAAAAAAACAAGATACTCATCAAACAATCCATGAAATTGGAATGAAGAGACCAGCCCAAGGAAAACAAGATAGAAATGACAGCATAGACATAGAATGGGTCTCAGAGACATCGTCACATGCGATTACGGAGCACCCGACCAAACACCAGGACATATCCTGCAAGACTGATGCAGACCTAAGAAAAACCAGTCTAGTTCCGGGGAAGCAACCATGCTTAAAAAACTGTGGGGGACCGGCAAAGACCTGAATGCACTCCTTCGGGAACCTCACTGGGCTAGAAGCATAGCATCAGTTGATCGATGACGAAGAAGACCAATGGCACACTAGCGGTGGTGTGGTCAGCTTCTCGCCAGCCGACATTACTTCCCTAATTTTTCTGGTACCCAATTACTTAGGCAGTACTGACCACGAAGTTTATTTTATTTTTTGGATGATTGTAAAAAATCCAGCACGAACTAGGAACCAAACCCAGATCGTTCTGGGAAGCCAGTGCACTAACCACTGGAATACCTCGGCTTCCTACAGGTGGTCAGTCTCAAACCCATTATATTATTTATAAGTCATTCTCCACTGATCCTTATTTTGGACTGTTCTCTTGAGCTCAGACCAGATCTTCTTTTTCTTTGGTGTTCGTCCTGAAAAGGACATTGTGACGTGGCGCTGTTTACAGCGAAGCTGTGATATCGGCACCTTTCAGTCTACACACCCAATTTCAGCACGGCTTTAGGAACGGGTCATTATATTTATGGATATAAATCTATAAATAGAATGTCTGATTTGTGTAGGGGTGGAGCACTCGCTTTCCACTGCAAATGTACGAGGTTCAACTCCCTCAGGGCCAAAGATGTAGGGCAGTGAATGAGATGACAGCGGATAGCAACTCATAGCAGGTCGTTAGCATCAAGTTCAGCATTCCAGAGCTGACCCAATTTCCCCTCCGTGGGGTGGCCCTGGAAACAGGCTGCTCCAGTGTAGTCCGGATAAAAGAATAGGAATTGCAGTGGTAAGGCAAACCTGGTATCCACAAATGCCAGCTGTAATCGGATATTTACATCCGAAAGGCATTGATATCAGACCCTCGTTGTAAACCATGACATAATGACTTTTTCAAAACAATTGTCAGAAAAAAAGAACTCCAGCAACTGTCATGCTCCAGATGACCCAGTAGTAAATAGGTACCGAACTTACAGTTAGGGAAGAAAAAAGCAACTAGGAACGGAACTGACCACAACACCTCGAACAAGCTGTGGCTTAGTACATGGCGTGTTCAAATTAAACTGGACCTAACTGCACCAAGTGAATATACGTATGATGCGCATGATGATGTCATTTCTGATGTAAACAGCACATACCAGCAGTCAAGTTTGCAAAATTTAGTTATCCTCCGACTCATAGTTTCCTCAGCAGACCGTTGAAAACATGGCTTTTGTGATACAGAATCCGTCCAGAGCTGATCAGCAATAGGTGATTCAGTTTCTTCTTCTTCTTCTTCGTACGCTGTCAGACGTCAACTTGTATTTGTTCGAAGAAAACAGCTGTCATCCTGAGGCTGTCGACACTGCCATAGAGCTTGTCTAGTGTTGCCACTGGTGATGGCCACATGTGCTTTCTCTGGTCCTCGTATGTCGGGCAGTTTTGCAGCAGATGTTCAGCTGCCATTTTCCCTGTACCACAGGTGCATTCGTCAGTGCCACCTATCTTCAGTTTATTGAATAGGTGGTACCTCAGTCTGTTGTAGCCTGTGCGGAGTCTGAAGACCACGACCTGCTCTCTTCTGTTCAGCTGGTAATAGGCATCATTTTTTGTGTAGCCAGTATGTTCTATTTCCCATTTGGCCATGTATCTGGCCCTAATAAACCTTTTGGACTCTTCGTAGGTCACACTAGAATCTGGTTGTGGTAGTCTTGCACCTACTTTTGCCTGTCTGTCTGCCTCCTCGTTGCCTTGGATGTTACAGTGGGATGGAACCCACTGTACCACTACTCTTTTTGGTGCGGACTGCTGGCATAGTTGACATAGTACTGCTCTTAAATCATTAAGTTAAGTATTTTTCTGGCTTTTTAGTGCTGTAACTATGGCCAGGGCATCTGTTAACAGGACTATCTGGCTTTCATTGCTTTTGCCTGTCAGCATTGCTTTTACTGCAGCCTTCGGTGCCTCTCCCTTTGCTCTAAAATTGCTTGAGTATTTTCTAGTTGCCACTGACAGGTGTTATTTTTCTACCATTTGTTAGGCTCAGGAATACCCCTGCCCCTCCATTCTGAGTTGTGTTTGTTACAGAACCGTCGGCGTATGCATGGGTAGAGTCCATGCTTGGGTAGTTTTCCGCTATGTACCTTCTTTCTTTTTCAGTCTGGCTGTTCTTGTTTCCAATACCTGGTATATTTTCTTCCACCTCAGTATTTCATGCCTCCTGTTATAACTCTCATGGCTTGGTTTTGAAGTTTGCTAATTTTAGCAAAGTTCGTCTTTGCTGCTGTTGTCCATGCCGCAATGCCATACTCGAGAACTTGTCTCACTCTTCCAGTGTACAGTTTCTTTAGTATTCTTTCATCTGCTCCACAGCTTGTGCCAGCAAGTTTCCTCATGATTGCCATTGGCTCTCATTCGGTTTCTCTCGATCTGACTTTTCCATGTCTTACGCCGATCAAATGTGACTCCCAAGTAGTTTGGGTTGTCGTTTGGTCGCAGATATTTGCCGTTAAGACTTATTTTGGTGTTCTGTGGTTTATTTGAAAGGGAGAATATCGTACATGTTGCTTATTCTTCATTTATTTTGACCAGCCATCATTTCGCCCACTTCTCCAACGATGTTAGGGCCTGCTGCATCCGATTGTTTGCTACGGTGTGATTTTTTTCAGAGGTCCACATAGCCAGATCGTCTGCAAACATGGAGCTGTGGACTCTTCTTGGTATATTCTCTGTGATGTTGTTTATATACACCAGAAAAAGTGTGGGTGACAGTACTCCCCCTTGGGGTACTCCTTGCTCCAGTGTCAGCTTTTTGCTCATCTGCTCTTGTACTTGGACTCTGGCTGTTCTGTTTTCGAGGTAGTGGCTGATCCATCTGTACATTTTCCCACATACTTCATTTCTTCGTAGCTTGACTTTAAGTCCCTCTTTCCACACCTTGTCAAATGCCTTCTCTAAATCCACCCAAACCGCTACTGTATGCTTTTTCTCTTGGTAAGCATCCTCTATTTCCTGTGCTATGAGAGTGATCTGGTCCTCAGGAGATCTGTGTTGTCTAAATCCTGCTTGCTGTGGAATTAATATGTGTTTTTCTTCCAGGTGCCACATCAGTCTTGTGTTTATCATACGCTCCATCAGTTTACCTACACAGCTCAGTAGACTGATGGGCCTGTATCCATTTTGGTCTGTACTATCTTTTTCTTTCTTTGGTACTAGTATAAGTACAGCATCTTTCCATGCCTGTGGTACAATTCCCCTTTTCCAGCTTTGGTTCAGGACTGATAGTAACTTCCTCTTTGCTGTTTGGCCCAACCCCATCAGCATTTCATTTGTTACCCCATCTTTTCCGGGCGATTTCTTTTTCTTTAAAGTTCTCATGGCCTCATTCATTTCATTCGTTGTTAGTTTTGCCATCATGTGCTCCTCTGGTGCCATATTGATGTTGTCGTGGCTCTTTTGTTCTTCACTTATGTCTGTATGCCTGTCTGTAGGGACATCAATGTGGTTTGCTCTGGCATAATGTTCTATAAAGGCATTTGCTGCTTTTTTTCCAGTAAGCATGTTGTCACCCTGCTTGATGGTAATTTGTTTATTTGATGGTGTTTCGTCATTCATGGCTCTGACTAAATTCCATAGTTTGTTCCCTTCTTTATCTAGATTGAGGATTTCTGTTTTTTGTTTCCAGCTGTCTCTTGTTATTTGGTTCAGTGTTCTTTTGTATTTCGCAGTTATGGCCTTGAGGGTGATATTTGCTTCCATAGACTGGTCTCTCTCTGCCATGTTCCTAGCATTTGAGACTTCATCCTCCGCTTTCTGCAGTTCATGATTCCAAAATGGCTTGTAGTTTTTCCTTGCCCCTCTTGGGATGGTTTCGGTGGCTGCTTGCAGTACTGCTTTGCTCAGGCTTTCTACCATAGGCTTCATATTGTTATTTCGTGTGTTGATAGTTTCACACAGTCCATCTGTCAGCATTGCAAATCTGTCCCAGTCGGCTCGTCTGTAGTTCCAACGTGGCAGCGGTTTTATTTCCTGGGGGCCTACTTCTAGCCTAATTAGCCTGTGGTCGCTACCTGCCAATTGGTCGAGCACTTGACGATCTATTTTGTGGTGAATATCCCCTGTGGAGAAGGCCAAGTCTGGAGTGGAGGTGGTATGCCATGTTCTAGAATAGAAGCTAGGGCTGTCGTCCGGCCTATTGATAAGATAGAGATTTGTGTCTATCTCCCAGTCTTCCACTTCATCCCCTCTGCTGTCTGTATCTGAATATCACCATCTCTCCGAGTGGCTGTTGAAGTCTCCAACCACTAGGCAGCTGGAGTCCTTGATTTCCATACTCGAGAGCGACAGGTCTTTGTTGGGTGGGCCATACAGGTTGAATATACGGGTTTTCGCTTGTTGTGTCATTATGTCGACTCCTACAATTTCTGCTTGTCGGTGTGATTTACAGATACTGCGCTACTTGGTAGCCAGTTATGTGTCAGTATCAGAACCCCTCCTTTGTGACCTTCTCTATCAAGACGGAAGGTCTGGTATCCTCTGATTGAGAATCTGTGGTTTTTGTTGAGGTGCGTTTCTTGGATACATGCCACGTCTATCTTACCTTCGTACAGGCGATTTGTTAGGGAAACCTTTTTGTTAAGGACTCCCTTCGCGTTCCACTGTAGGATTCAGTTTCTAACAGCTGAAGGATGTCGACCAGTTGACATTCATTGCAGAATGCAGGCAGTGTATGGTGATAAAAGTGTCGAAGAAAACAGTGAAGAACTGGACAATGATGTTTAAAGAAGGACGTGAGTTAACGCAACAATATGTGCCTGACTTGATAAAAAATTTTGTTTACGGAAACCCTACCTATAGCCATTTTTGAATGCTGAATACGTCACGTCCATCTACACAGGTCTTTTTGTCGGTTAAAGTATTCTATGTTAAATTACAAATGGATTTTGAACAATTTATCTTCTTATTACACCGATTGGAGCAGGCCGACTTTTTGCAAAATGTGAAGTAGGTTGTTGGGAAAGATCTTTATCGAGTAGATCTGTTTATTTTGTTTGTTTAGATGTAATAACTATGTTTGAATTGGAAAATAACAGTTGTGTCGATATTGTAAACACAGTATTGATAGGCTGTTGTGGATTCCATGGATTTCTATCGGAGCGACTAGGCCTAGAGGTCGATTCCAAATTTGTTTTGGTTTTTCAATAAATTTTCACCTTCATCTTTTTATCTGCATATGATATGCTCTTGCTTGAGGCTGGTCATAATAGATTCTGACTAAATCGTTTGATTTTTTGGGCGTCAATGTAGGCACTAACTGAGTTTGTCCCCACTGTCTGCCTCAGCGACCTTGCTGTTTTGTAAATCCAAACACAATCAAGCTTGGGTTATGAGATGCTTCTTCTTTCATCCGAGTGCTCTTGCCATACAGCGTCACAGAGAGGTGGGATGTCCTACTGCTCTTGCCATACAGCGTCGCAGAGAGGTGGGATGTCCTACTGCTCTTGCCATACAGCGTCGCAGAGAGGTGGGATGTCCTACTGCTCTTGCCATACAGCGTCGCAGAGGGATGGGATGTCCTACTGCTCTTGCCATACATCGTCACAGAGAGGTGGGATGTCCTACTGCTCTTGCCATACAGCGTCACAGAGAGGTGGGATGTCCTACTGCTCTTGCCATACAGCGTCGCAGAGAGGTGGGATGTCCTACTGCTCTTGCCATACAGCGTCGCAGAGAGGTGGGATGTCCTACTGCTCTTGCCATACAGCGTCACAGAGAGGTGGGATGTCCTACTGCTCTTGCCATACAGCGTCACAGAGAGGTGGGATGTCCTACTGCTCTTGCCATACAGCGCGCAGAGAGGTGGGATGTCCTACTGCTCTTGCCATACAGCGTCACAGAGAGGTGGGATGTCCTACTGCTCTTGCCATACAGCGTCACAGAAAGGTGGGATGTCCTACTGCTCTTGCCATACATTGTCGCAGAGAGGTGGGATGTCCTACTGCTCTTGCCATACAGCGTCACAGAGAGGTGGGATGTCCTACTGCTCTTGCCATACATTGTCGCAGAGAGGTGGGATGTCCTACTGCTCTTGCCATACATTGTCGCAGAGAGGTGGGATGTCCTACTGCTCTTGCCATACAGCGTCACAGAGAGGTGGGATGTCCTACTGCTCTTGCCATACATTGTCGCAGAGAGGTGGGATGTCCTACTGCTCTTGCCATACAGCGTCACAGAGAGGTGGGATGTCCTACTGCTCTTGCCATACATTGTCGCAGAGAGGTGGGATGTCCTACTGCTCTTGCCATACATCGTCACAGAGAGGTGGGATGTCCTACTGCTCTTTCCATACATCGTCGCAGAGAGGTGGGATGTCCTACTGCTCTTGCCATACATCGTCACAGAGAGGTGGGATGTCCTACTGCTCTTGCCATACAGCGTCGCAGAGAGGTGGGATGTCCTACTGCTCTTGCCATACAGCGTCACAGAGAGGTGGGATGTCCTACTGCTCTTGCCATACAGCGTCACAGAGAGGTGGGATGTCCTACTGCTCTTGCCATACATCGTCGCAGAGAGGTGGGATGTCCTACTGCTCTTGCCATACAGCGTCACAGAGAGGTGGGATGTCCTACTGCTCTTGCCATACAGCGTCACAGAGAGGTGGGATGTCCTACTGCTCTTGCCATACATCGTCGCAGAGAGGTGGGATGTCCTACTGCTCTTGCCATACATCGTCACAGAGAGGTGGGATGTCCTACTGCTCTTTCCATACATCGTCGCAGAGAGGTGGGATGTCCTACTGCTCTTTCCATACATCGTCACAGAGAGGTGGGATGTCCTACTGCTCTTGCCATACAGCGTCACAGAGAGGTGGGATGTCCTACTGCTCTTGCCATACATCGTCGCAGAGAGGTGGGATGTCCTACTGCTCTTGCCATACAGCGTCACAGAGAGGTGGGATGTCCTACTGCTCTTGCCATACAGCGTCACAGAGAGGTGGGATGTCCTACTGCTCTTGCCATACATCGTCGCAGAGAGGTGGGATGTCCTACTGCTCTTGCCATACATCGTCACAGAGAGGTGGGATGTCCTACTGCTCTTGCCATACAGCGTCGCAGAGAGGTGGGATGTCCTACTGCTCTTGCCATACAGCGTCGCAGAGAGGTGGGTTGTCCTACTGCTCTTGCCATACAGCGTCGCAGAGAGGTGGGATGTCCTACTGCTCTTGCCATACAGCGTCACAGAGAGGTGGGATGTCCTACTGCTCTTGCCATACAGCGTCACAGAGAGGTGGGATGTCCTACTGCTCTTGCCATACAGCGTCGCAGAGAGGTGGGATGTCCTACTGCTCTTGCCATACAGCGTCGCAGAGGGATGGGATGTCCTACTGCTCTTGCCATACAGCGTCGCAGAGAGGTGGGATGTCCTACTGCTCTTGCCATACAGCGTCGCAGAGAGGTGGGATGTCCTACTGCTCTTGCCATACAGCGCGCAGAGAGGTGGGATGTCCTACTGCTCTTGCCATACAGCGTCACAGAGAGGTGGGATGTCCTACTGCTCTTGCCATACAGCGTCGCAGAGAGGTGGGATGTCCTACTGCTCTTGCCATACAGCGTCGCAGAGAGGTGGGATGTCCTACTGCTCTTGCCATAGAGCGCGCGGAGAGGAGGGATGTCCTACTGCTCTTGCCATTCAGCGTCGCAGAGGGATGGGATGTCCTACTGCTCTTGCCATACAGCGTCGCAGAGGGGTGGGATGCGTAGGTTTCTTGTTATTGCCACGTGGGAGGCTGTGTTGTCATTATGATATGCCCTTGATACAGGCTGATCATAATGCACTCTTATTAAATGACCAAACCACTTGATTTGTTGGACGCCATTGTAGGCACTAACTGGGTTTGTCCCCACTGTCTGCCTCAGCGTGGTGTTGCGGATTCAGTCACTGATTGTCTTTCCGGCTGCACTTCTCACACAGCGCATTTCCCAGCTCTGGATCTTACTCTTCTGGGTTGCTAGTAAGGACCAAAACTGAGATTGGTAACACAATTTAGGAATAAATAGTGGATTTATCAGCCTCCTCTTAGTTGAAAGAAGCACTCTAGAGTGTTTCAAAATCGGTGCAATTTGATAGTGGACACTGTTCGCCTTCTGAATTCTATGTGCAATCTCTCTGTCCACTCTTCCACCTTCATCGAGCATCAAAAAGCAAAGGCAAAGGCCGCCGTCCATCGTAGACGATGATGGCATAATTAATTTTGCTAGCGCTATTTTTAGTAAGGATTAACTGCGCTACTTTTTATTCTCACTCTCTCGTCTCGTGCCGACCATACCCAGTAGCAAGTCAAGGACAAGATGAACAGAGGGCGACTACGAGATCCAGGGGACTCCACATCAAGCACCCGTGAAAAAGACGGCGGAGTCCGGAGTCGAAACCACACCACCTGATCATGGGGCCGACAGCTTAACCACTTCGACACGGAATCTCCACGCATACTACCTAGGTATTTGAGCTCCCGTACCAGCCTAATACTTTTGCCACCGATGTGGTAACTTCTTCGCATCTATTCATGTGATATCACCCTAGTCTCTGTCTTGTCTGTGTTGATCTTTATGCCATATTCATTACAAGCGAAATTGAGATAGGTTAGTTGGTGCTGTAGGTCTTCTCTATTTTTAGAAGATATTCCATTTGGAAAAATAGTACAAAGTTCATCAAGGCTTCCAAAAACCCTTGAACATGAGGCACTTGAACATAACAGCATAGAAGACTTTCATATATGAGAAGAAATGGACGAAAACCATGTCAAACCTGAGCATTGAGTTCATCCAGATCTGAATGTCCCATGGCTGGCACCGAGACAACTTTGTGCAGGTTCTGTATCAACTTTTTCTTGTTCCCAGTGTCCCTGGGAAGTTGTTCTTTCACAATGTAGCCATTGGTTCGTGCTTCCTCCTCTAACTTATGAATCATCGCTGGACATGAGAAGGAGAAAAATCAAGAGAAGCATCTAATAATTTGTTTCACATAGTTTGCATCGTGAATATACAAGGCATGGTAGAAAACTATCCATATTGGCATCATTATTCAAGAGCTGCGAGATACCGCCAGAAGCTGTTAAACACAGGTTGACTTCTGAATGTATCATAATTCAAGAATTGCGAGATACATTGGTGAAGTTGCTAAGCACAAGTTGTTCTCTGAATCTAATGTGCATCTAGCCTGTGTCCCGTCTGTCTTGCTCATCTGGTTTGTTTGCAGTCTTGCTTTGTCATATTCATGGCAGAAAAAAATTGATAAATGAATTTGCATCAGATTTTGTCAAAAACTTGGCAAAACACGCGAAGCACATACATAAAGTTACAGACAGTCTACGTGAAGAATTATATTACGAAAATAAACTTTGAAGTGGTATAAACATTTACAAAAATTACTTGAAAGTGGAGTGTGACGGATGGCAGAAGAAGATCACCAAACTCTCCCCAAAAAAGCATGATAGAGCTGAAGTAATGTCAAGACAATGCTGCCTTTTTTTTTTTTTAGACCAGAAGGGAATTGTGCAGACAGTCAGCAAGGAATACTACTGTAAAGTTCTGTGACACTTGATGGACACACTTCGTTGCAAAAGGTCAGCACTGTATGATAGTTATGAATGTCATAATAACTCGCCTGTCCATGCATTGCAACTTGTGCCACCAGTTTCTTGCCAAACACAGACTTTCCACAGGTTCATCAACCAACCTATCCGCCAGATCTTGTTCCCTGTGACTATTTCAATCGTGTTCCCTGTGACTATTTCAATCGATCCCTGACCATTTCAATCTTGATCCCTGGCTATTTCATTCCTGATCCATGTGACTATTTCAATTTTGTTCCCTGCAACCATTTCAATCTTGTTCCCTGCAGCCATTTCAATCTTGATTCTTGACCATTTCAATCTTGTTCCCTGTGACTATTTCAATATTGTTCCCTGACTATTTCAATCTTGTTCCCTGACTATTTCAATCTTGTTCCCTGCGACTATTTCAATCTTGTTTCCTGCGATATGGAAGTAGGCCCACAGGAAACAAAACCGCTCCCACGTTGGAATTACAAACGAGCCGACTGGGACAGATTTGCAATCCTGACAGATAGGCTGTGTGAAACCATCAACACACGGAACAACAAAATGAAGCCCATGGTGGAAAGCCTAAACAAAGCAATAATGCAAGCTGCCACTGAAACCATCCAAAGAGGGGCAAGGAAAAACTATAAGCCCTACTGGAATGATGAGTTGCAGAAAATGGAAGACGCAGTCACAAATGCTAGGAACATGGCAGAGCGAGAACAATCTATGGAGGCAAATATGGCCCTCAAAGCTGCCACGGCGAAATACAAATACACCCTAAACCAAACAGCAAGAGAAAGCTGGAAAAACAAAACAGAAAGTCTCAACTTAGACAAAGAAGGGAACAAACTCTGGAAGTCAGAGCCATGAATGACGAAACCCCGTCAAACTAACAAATTACCATCAAGCAGGGTGAAAACTTGCTCACTGGAAAAAAAGCAGCAAACGCTTTTGTCGAACACTATGCCAGAGCGAACCACACAGATGTCCCTGCAGATAGGCATACGGACATTAATGAAGAGCAAAAGGAGCACGACAACATCAATATGGCACCAGAAGAGCATATGATGGCAAAACTAACAATGAGCGAAATGGAAGAGGCCATGAGAACATTAAAGAAAAGGAAATCTCCCGGAAAAGACAGGATAACAAACAAAATGCTGATGGGGCTGGGCCAAACAGCGAAGAGGAAACTGCTATCAGTCCTGAACCAAAGCTGGAAAAGGGTACCCCAGGCATGGAAGGACGCAGTACTTGTACCAGTACCAAAGAAAGGAAAAGACAAAACCGATCCAAATGGATACAGGCCTATCAGCCTACTGAGCTGTGTCGGCAAACTGTTGGAACGTATGATAAACACCAGACTGATGTGGCATCTGGAAGAACAACGGATACTAATTCCACAGCAAGCAGGCTTTAGACAGCACAGATCCAATGAGGATCAGGTCATCTTCATAGCCCAGGAAATAGAAGATGCTTACCAGGAGCAAAAGCATTCAGTAGCGGTTTTGGTGGACCTGGAAAAGGCATTTGACAAAGTCTGGAAAGATGGACAGAATCAAGCTAAGAAGAAGTGAAGTTTGTGGGAAAATGTACAAGTGGATCAACCACTACCTCAAAAACAGAACGACCAGAGTCCAAGTACAAGGGCAGATGAGCAAAAAGGTGACACTTGAGCAGGGAGTACCTCAAGGGGGAGTACTGTCACCCACACTCTTCCTGGTGTATATAAATGACCTTACAGAGAATATACCAAGAAGAGTTCATAGCTCAATGTTTGCAGACGATCTGGCTATGTGGACCTCTGAAAAGAATCTCACCATAGCAAGAAATCGGATGCAGCAGGCCCTAACATCGCTGGAAGAATGGACGAACTCATGGCTGGTCAAAATAAACGAGGAAAAGACCACATGTACAATATTCTCGCTATCAATCAAAACCCAAAACACCAAATTAAGTCTAAACGGCAAATACCTACAGCCAAACGACAACCCAAACTATCTGGGAGTCACATTTGATCGGCGCGTGACATGGAAAAGTCAGATCGAGAGAAACCGAAATGAGAGCCAGAGAAAGAATGGCAATCATGAGGAAACTTGCTGGCACAAGCTGGGGAGCAGACGAAAGTATACAAAGAAACTGTACACTGGAAGAGTGAGACCAGTTCTCGAGTATGGCATTGCGGCATGGACAACAGCAGCAAAGACGAACTTCGATAAAGTTAGCAAACTCCAAAACCAAGCCATGAGAGTTATTACAGGAGGCATGAAGTCAACGCCAATTGTAGAACTTGAAAAGATACAAAACTGCAATCCATGACCGACATAAGAGACTGCAGAGCCCAGCTGCAATCAGAGAAACTCAGAAGACTGACTGACCACCCAATGCACCAGAGACTAAACAATTTCGGAAGTGGGAAACTAAAGTGAAGAAACTTTGCAGAAATAGCCAAAGCAAAGATGCACGAAAACCCCATGAACGCACTAACAACACCAAAGCCCATCCCTACTGTACGAAAACCTACCTGGAGGCAGCATATATTTCCAGAGGTGGTAGAAAATATACCAGGTATTAGAAACAAAAACTGCCAGTCTGAAAAAGAAAGAAGAGATACTACCCTGAGTTACATTATGGAAAACTACCCAAGCATGGACTGGACCCATGCTTACACCGACGGTTCCGTAACAAATACAACACAGTACGGAGGGGCAGGAGCATTCCTGAGCCTACCAAATGGCAGAAAAATAACACTGTCATTCGCTACTGGAAAATACACAAGCAATTTCAGAGCGGAGGCAGAGGCACTGAGGGCGGCAGTAGAAGAAATGGTGACCGGAAAAAGGAATGAAAGCCACATAGTCCTGCTTACAGATGCACTGGCCATAGTCACAGCACTGAAAAGCCAGAAAAATACTGAACAATGATTTAAGAGCAGTATTCTGTCAACTATGCCAGCAGGCTGCACCAAAAAGAGTAGTGGTGCAGTGGGTCCCATCTCACTGCAACATCCAAGGCAACGAGGAGGCAGACAGACTGGCAAAAGAAGGTGCAAAACTGCCACAACCTGATACTAGTATGATATACGAAGAGTCAAAACGGCTTATTAGAGCTAGATACATGACCAAATGGGAAGCCGAACATACTGGTTACACCAAAAACGATGCCTATTACCAGTTGAACAGAAAAGAGCAGGTCGTGGTCTTCAGACTTCGCACTGGCCACAATAGACTCAGGTACCACCTATTCAACAAATTGAAGATAGGTGGCACCGACGAATGCCCGTGTGGTACCGGGAAAATGACCGCTGAGCATTTGCTGCAAAACTGCCCGACATACGAGGATCAGAGAGAGCAGATGTGGCCATCACCAGTGGCAACACTAGACAAGCTCTATGGCAGTGTCGACAGCCTCAGGATGACGGCTGCTTTTTTCGAAAAAATAATGGTTACTGTCTGACTGCGTACGAAGAAGAAGAAGAAGTTTCCTGTGACTATTTAATTTTCTCAAAAATCAAATAACCTCTTGGAAGAATAGGACTTAAGGATGTTGATGGGATGCAAAAGAATTTAACGAGGCATCGGCACACTGTTTCAGAAGTTGATTCAAAGCATGCTTGGGCTAAATTTGTGACATCCAATGGAAACTACTTCAAAGGTGAAAAACTTACAAATCAGTATCTTTTATATTTTAATTTTTAGAAATCTTATCCGGATACTTTTTTTTAATCACACTTCATAATGGACATTTGATAACCAGATAATCTTGATATTGCAGATGTTCTATATCCGCTGTTGCCCTTGTGGTCCCCTTCGTGTGATAGAGATGAGAACAGGGCCACTACCACACTGAGATTCATGTCCTACGAGGCACAACCCTTCTAGGATATTCTAGTCCAAAACAGCAAACTGGCCATTAGTGCAAAATTTGATTTATTGAATACTAGCTGCAGTACCTGTCTTTGCTTGGGGTAGTTATGGATGCATTAAAACTTTTAGGGTCCCCTTCAATGCATCTCTACTCACCGGTAATGTGTGACGATTAGAAAAATATTTTAAGCTATACCCAAGCAACCCATTCTCACAGTTAGCCGTTTCTGTTCCAACTGCGTGAGATTATGACGATTTAACTCCGTTCCACTGGGGTTGCACACCGACAGATCTAAGGTCATAGATTTGTCGTAAATAAACTACTGAGTTAATGCTATAGAAACAGCTGAACATACTGCTCTTTTGATTGTAGAGGGTTTCAACTTCCGTCATATATGGTTAAATGAAAACAATGGCGATTTTTTTTATTTGTTTCAGATTTTGGAAAGGATTTCTTCTGTTTTTCACTTAGATTTGAAGATTCAGCTATTTTTTTTTTTGCGTTCACCTTATTTTTCTAATCCCCATGGCGGTGTGTGTTGCACTGTGTTTTTATTTTGCGCCTGTTGGCCCAGTGCATCCGACTTCAGCATGCATTTTATGTAAGGGTCTGCTTCCTCCTGCATTTTCTAAGGGTTTGCTTCCCCGGGGTAACGGCCGGTGCTGTGATGGGGATCGAACCCAGCACCTCCCGGTTGTGAGCCGTGCCACTTAACCACTAGGCCACTTTTTCAGCTATTGAGGATGGGGTAGTTAAGTTTCTGCGATAGATTTTTCTGAGGTAGATCTATTTAGTTTGTTTATGTAGATACAATAATTATATTTATAGTCGAAGTGACAGATATAGCCATTACAGTAAACATCAATAGTAGTATTAGTACGTTTTCTGCTTTTTTTCTTCTTTCCTAACCAAGGGATGCCGCTAGCGGGTGAGTCTATATGTTTGTACTATTTTTCACCACTATCACCTTCTTCTTGTATCTCAAAAATTTACATACACACAATAACACCAAAAAGTTCTTTATTAATATATATCTCTAGACACACCAACAACATGTTTTATTGTTAAATTAGAGGTTGTCAAAATCGGCAACCACATCGGGATAGACGTGTTGAAAAAATTATGCAGATACAAAAAATAGACGTAAATTTTTAATCTGGAAAGCAAAAGGTTACGGTTCCTAAAATGTAACTACTACAAGTGTGGTTCAGATAAGTGGAACAAGTCAGAACTGCATAACGGACAAACAGACTTCCAGCTTTATATATATATATATATATTATATATATATATATATATATATATATATATATATATATATATATATATATATATATATATATATATATATATATATATATATACGAGGTGTGTTCAAATGAAACCGGACCAAACTGCAACAAGTGAACATACGTACGATGCGCATGATGACGTCACATCTGGTGCAAACAGCATATACCAACTGTTAAGTTTGCAAAATTTCATTATCCTCTGACTCATAGTTTCCTCAGCAGCTTGTTGAAAACATGGCAGTGTGATATGGAATCCACCCAGAGTTGATCAACGAGTGGTGATTCGATTTCTAACAGCTGAAGGATGTCAACATTCATCGCAAAATGCAGGCAGTGTATGGTGACAAATGTGCGTCGAAGACAACCGTAAAGAACTGGACAACAATATTTAAAGAAGGGCGTGAGTTAATGCAGCAATATGCGCCTGACCTGGTCTTGGAAAATCTTTTGTTAACTCATGTTTTTCTTTAAACATCGTTGTCCAGTTCTCCACTGTTGTCTTCAACACATTTTGCCACCATAGACTGCCTGCATTCTGCGATGAATGTCAACTGGTTGATATCCTTCAGCTGTCAGAAAACCGAATCACTGCTCACTAATCAACTCTGGATGGATTCTATATCACACCCGTCATGTTTTCAATGCTCTGCTGAGGAAACTATGAGTCGGAGGATAATGAAATTTTGCAAACTCAACGGTTGGTATGTGCTGTTTACATCAGAAGTGGGACGATGAGACTTAAGTCTGGTCAGGCAAAACATACTGATCAGACAATGTTAGCCAGGGTCAGGAGAAATAACTGGCCAAGACCCTCACCTGACCTCCCCGTTGGTCGTCCTGGAAACAGGCTGTTGTCAAGTACAACAGTCTGGCTAACAAGGTGAGGTTCGACATGATCCCCGTAGTAGTGAGTGACACGCAGATGAGCCAAGCATAGCACAACCGCCTAGAGGACCCTAGTCCACCTTCATCAGCATGCTCGAGATGTGAGGAAAGCTACGTCAACCCGCCACTTATTGTCCTTATTAGGGCGTACAAACGAGTAAAACTACTCATTGAGGGCATTCAACAACATCAGAACTGACATCATCATGCCTATGTTCACTTGGTGCAGTTAGGTCTGGTTTAATTTAAACACGCCTCGTAGATTCTAATAGCCCGTGCTATGTTCCAAAAAACTTACTTTCTGCAGTGGCTCCCACACTTGCTTGTCTGGCGTCTCGTAGCTGAGTTTCCAGTCTCTTAATTCTTTGATCAATGTGAGCAATCTGGAAGTGACAAGCCAAGTCTAGTAATGAATCGATATAAGTGAGTAAATATGTGTACCAAGATAAGATTGCTCAATTCAGTACTCCTGTACGGAGCAGAAGTTTGGAGAACAACAAAGGCATCTCAGCGGACACTCCAATCGTTCACCAATAAATGTCCACAAAGGAGTATAATTGGTTATGGCTGGCAAGACATGGAGCCAACAATCAGCGGAGCAATAGATCATCATCATGTAGCATGTCCTTTGCAGAACGTCTTCTCATGACAGTCTGTCTGTAGGAAACTCTATCGTTTGTCAGTCTTCCGGCTTGCTCCAAGGTCAAATCCAGCATTTCCTTTATGTCCTGGGTCCATCGTCTTCTCGGTAGACACCTGCCTCTCTTCCCATGACTTCCATAACCACTCACTCCAGTCCATTGTGCGTTTGACGTGCCCAAAAAAAACCTAAGTTTTCGGGTCATTACGTCATTTATGAGCTAATTCTCCTCCACATTCAGGTATGGATTTGTTTCTTTCTTTCTTTGTCCACAGGATTTTCAGGACTTTTCTGTAGCATTGTGTTTCAAAAGCACCGATCTTCGCTCTTATTGGTTTTGTAATTGTCCATGCTTCACATCCATAGATTGCCACAGGAAAAATGCATGTTTTTAGGATCTTTAGTTTTAGTTCTTTGTTTGTATTATGCCATAGGTTCTGCATACTCCTTATCTTCTGCATTGCCGTAGTAAGTCGTCTTCTTACTTCCTTTGTACAGTCTCCATTGTTGATCCCAGATATTAAAAATGTGCCACATTTTTAATCTCTTCGCCAGCTATCTCGATTTTAGGCTGGAGTTTTGTCTTGTCAGTTGTCATTATCTTTGTTTTCTTTGTATTCAGGTAGAGATTCTGGGCTTCACTATGTTTCTGGACTGATATAATTATTTGTCCTAGGTCCTTGGCGATGTTTTAGAGCATAACTGTGTCGTCGGCATATCGTATTTCTGGTATCTCCTTTCCTCCTGTTGTGAAATGATCGAAGACTAGAAATTGAATCTACCTGTACATTCCAGATAATGTTTTCTGGATATATATTGAACAGGTATGGTGAAAGAATGCAGGCCTGTCTGACCCCCTTGTGTAACTCAAACCAATCTTAGGTTTCAGTACGTATTCTGATGGCTGCTTGCTGCCCTCTGTAGAGGGTTTCTATTAGTTGAACCAGATCAAATGTAGGAAATGGGGTTGGATAGGTCTCCCGCTATGGAAAGCCCTACCAAACATGGCCAGATAGGGAACATACAGGCGAAGAGGAAGCGAGACAGACCAAGAAATGCTCGGAGAAAATAACGTGAAAATGAAATTTGGTCCTTGGACCTCAACTGGAGAGAGGTAGAAATTTCAGCTGAACTTACTGGAGGAGGGTTGTCAATGGCCTGCACCCTAAATAAACCAACGGGCTGATTGAAATGTGATCACACTTGTGAGTATTATACATGCTGCTGGTATTGTGGTCTTTACTCTTCAAGATTTAGCCTCTACCAGCATTCAAGTGGCATTTCTTATATCCATAGAAGCACTGAAGAAGGTAGTTCTGAACTCTCCTGGCTGTAGTGTAATGGGCTCAATATTTTGGAGATCACAGTGTTGATCCCTCACCTTGTTTGTGGTTTGTTGAACAGATGATATTTCAATCTCCAGGGGCCATTTCACAGTCTGAATATTGTCGCTCCATCTTCTTCTGTGTTCGTTCTCAATCTCATGCGGAATATATTGTGTCACAGTTTACAGTTTAACTGCAATATTTGCACCTTTCTGTCCAACACATCTGTCTTCAGAAGGCATTTTTGGGTACCGGGTTGACCTTCCCTGTTCAATCTATTTTTCTTAGTCAGTCTGTTCTGCTGCAATCTGTTATCCAGGATCACCACATGGAGGTGAAGAAGGGTCTTGCCAGTTCTGTATCTCTGACCACTACAGCTTCAGCACCTGGATCCCACTGTTTGAATACAAAAAAGAGCGACAAAGATGATAGTGGGATTCCAGAATTACAGTTATGAGGAACGACTCAGAAAAACCGGCCTACAGTGTCTCGAAGAGAGAAGAATTCGTGGTGACTTAATACAGGTTTATAAGATGATCAGAGGAATGGATAAATTAGACTATAACAAGTTTTTTAAAATAGCCACCTACAATAACAAGAGGGCATAGCTACAAGTTGACTAAAGAGAGGTCCAGATTAGATATTAGGAAATATTTGTTTAGTCAGAGAGTGGTGTCTGCTTGGAATGCATTGCCAGGGGAGGTAGTGGAGGCAGGGACAGTTAATGCATTTAAGAATAAACTGGATGCGCATAGCTTTTAGAGCAAGGTGATGTAAATGTAACTGGTTGTATACAGACTCTGCAGGGTCTTCTAAACCAGTATAAAGACGTAAAGTTAAGTTATATATATGAATGCTTAGTAAAAATTCACTGTTTTAACTCTAGTTAAAATTGTACTCACTGCAGTTTGCTGTTCTTGCCGTTGTACTGCAAGTTTCTTTTCCCTGTCCCTTTCCACTCTGAGATTCTTGGCAACCATCATCATTTTCTGAGAATTTGGGTGGGACTCAACCTGCAAATTGCACCCATTTAGAGTTATAAACTCAACAAATACCAAAATAAAAACATGAAAGATATGTTGGTACACTAGCAATGCCTTCGACTTATTGAAACCTTGTATGGCTTTCATGCTAGCAATGTCATCCCTTACTTATTGAAACCTTGTATGGCTAACATGCTAGCAATCTCATCTACTTATTGAAACCTTGTATGGCTTTCATGCTAGCAATGTCATCCCTTACTTATTGAAACCTTGTATGGCTAACATGCTAGCAATCTCATCTACTTATTGAAACCTTGTATGGCTTACATGCTAGCAATCTCATCTACTTATTGAAACCTTGTATGGCTTACACGCTAGCAATCTCATCCACTTATTGAAACTTTGTATGGCTTACACGCTAGCAATCTCATCCACTTATTGAAACTTTGTATGGCTTACACGCTAGCAATCTCATCCACTTATTGAAACTTTGTATGGCTTACACGCTAGCAATCTCATCCACTTATTGAAACTTTGTATGGCTTACACGCTAGCAATCTCATCCACTTATTGAAACTTTGTATGGCTTACATGCTAGCAATCTCATCCACTTATTGAAACCTTGTATGGCTAACATGCTAGCAATCTCATCCACTTATTGAAACCTTGTATGGCTTACGGTTGTAGTTGGAACCTACTAGTGCCGAGTTTTCCAGCCTTGACTAGTGCTAAGTTTTCTAGTCTTGATTAGTGCAGTTTTCCAGTCTTGACAATGATTCTTTGGTAGTGGGTTACGGTGGCTTTGCTTATATCCTCAGGCAGTGAGAGCTAGCATTGAAATCCTAATAGCAACGAGCTTTCTGAGGAGCCTTGCACTGTACTACAGCTAAGAGGGTCCAGGTCTGCCTCAGGATGTAAGAAGAGCGCTGTATCAAAGAAATATTAAAGGTATGGGCTCGACTTCATCGCTGCGGGTATCTCCATATGGCTCGGTCTCTCTCCACAGTACGGAATGTCGCCTACCGAGAACATCGTACAGAGCATGATCTCTGTAGCTCCAGCGATGAACTCAGAGATCTCCCAAAACAATTGCCACCATTAACCGACTAGGAAGTTTGAATTCGAACCTTGAACACAAGGCAAACGGCTTGACCCCTTCACCACAGAGATCCCCAGAAATATTATAAAGAGTTAACTAAGTAGCTTCAAACAAGAACATATCTTGAGACATTTAATGATAGCGAAAATGGTTTCCCCTGGTTGGAGTGCACTGCAAGACTATTCCGTAGGTCTGCCAGTTGATGCTGTTTGGATGAAGGTAGTCTATGTGGGAAAGCAGTCTACTTTTAAGTTTGAATTGATGACGATCAACAGAGGAGCAAGAGACAACGTCTGTGACGTAACCCGGTGCCCAGAACCATTGAAGTGGCTGATGATTGGTTCCCCAACTTTTATTTGTCTGATTGAAGGTAACGGTCAGTACCATGGCAGCTATCTGACTGTCGGGGATGAAGATAACTTTCATGTACTAAGCCACCACCTATGTGAGGTGGGGTAGCCAGTTCCCATCCTTGCTGTTTTTACCTTCCTCCAACACATACGTCAGGTGCCCATTTACAGCTAGTTGACTGGATGAGTGGTTGTACCAGGCACGAACCATGGCCCAAATTTGTTTCTGTCCGTCTGCGAACCCTGACAGACTGTAATCCCAGTCTAGCAAGCCAGCTCGTTGTCAACTAAGCTACACGCTCCAATGCTTTAAAACTAGAAAAAACCAATAAGGCCCCTCCCCCCCAATAAGAAAATGACAACAACATAAAAGTTGCTTTTACAGAAACAAATAGTAATAACTCCTGCCGAAGACGGATGTGTTGGACTGAAAGGTGCAAATATCGCCGTCAAGCTGTAAACCACGACACAACGCATTCAGTTCTCCGGACTACATCCTGCTACTTGCCTCCTGGTCAGAGTTTGGTAGTTGGAGAGTGAGAATGAACACAGAAAAAGTTGTTGTTGTTTGCGAATGCCCACAATGAATAGGTTTGCTCTTTTGTGCGCTCTGAAAAGACGGTTAAATGTGGGTTGCAGTAGCTTTCCTCTCACATCCCGAGCGTGCTGATGAAGGTGGACTGAGGTCTTCCAGGCGGTTGTGCTATGCTTGACTTCATCTGTGTGTCACTCACTACTACAGGGATTACATCGCTTTTTCACCTCGTTAGCCAGGCGGCCATGAAAATAGCCCGTTTCCAGGGATGGCTACTAGAACGCCGAGGTGAGGGCCTTGGCCAGTACGTTTTGCCTGACCCTGTCTGATCAGTATATTTTGCCTGACCAGACGTCAGTTTTCCTCCCCAAGTAGGAGTAATAACTAAATACTTAAAAAAATTAAGTAATGAAACAACAATTATAGATATACATCTTACCTTCCTGCGTAGCCTCTCAATTCTTTTTATCAGCTGCTCCTTTTCTTCTTCCATGTTCGTGATATCCTTCCGTATCTCAGCTGTGTTCACACCGGAGCTCTTCAGCTGTTCTGATTGCTTGTGCATCTCCTTAAACTGCTCCATTAGCTCCTCATACTGTTTGACAGAGAAGGACAAACAAAAATAAGAAAGGAAAATGCAGTCGTTTGGGGGTGGGGGGGGGGGGGGGGTGTGGGGTGGTATAGGGGAGAAGCCAAGATAGCTCGGATGCTAGTGCACTGGCTTCGCAGCCAAGTGGAGTGATATTATTTTTATTAATTTTTTGTTGGGGTGTTCACCTTATTTCTCTAGTGCCAAGGCGGTGTGCATTACACTATGTTTCTACTCTGTGCCTGTCAGCCCAGTGCATCCGACTTCAGCATGCATTTTATGTAAGGGCCTGCTTCCTCCTGCATTTTCTGAGGGTTTGCTGGGTAACGGCCGGTGATTTGATGGGGAGCAAATCCAGCACCTTCGGTTGTGAGCCGTGTTACTTAACCACTTCAATTGTGCCCCCCCCCCCTCCCCTTCCCGTTGATCAGGGGGTTTTGTCTCCAATTGCTGATTGATTTTTCCGATTGTAAAGCAGTTTCTGGGGTCGACCCAAACTAAAAAATTGTATGCCCTGCGAATAATCTGGTAAAGTAAATGTGGGTGACATTATGTTTGTTGACCACATCACCCCTAGTGTGCCGTTGGCAAAGAAAAATAGGGGTCCAACACCAAATTCCCAATATCCCAAACTGGCATGTTAACGGGATCTTCACTTTTTATTTAAAAAATAAGTAATTGTTTTAGATTTTGTTAGGTTTTCTATTCAACAGTAATCTTGAGAAGCCTGTATATATATTTATATATATATATATATGTTGTATTATGCCAATAATGTACATTGTTAAAAGCAATAATAATAATAATAGCTGCCCATCGCAAGAAAAGTTGGCGACAGCATCAGATGTGTGCTGCGAGATGTGTTCCCATTTGACTGTAAAGTCCAATCTTGGCACGGGGGACTCTGCCAAGCTTTGGCCACACATGCAAGGAGTCTGTCTGTTGGGTCGATGTGCGTTCTATTCTTTCAGGTGGCTCGCTTTCTCTGAAATGACGTTTCGCTCTGCTATCTGAGCAACTTCTGGATGCTAGCGGTTCCAGATGGAAGGGTTTTGTGCAAGCATCTCCCAGGAGATAACATCAATGTTGAACTTTTTAGAGACATTTTGTAGGAGCCTCCATCGTGTTTGTTCTGTCTTCCCCCCATGAGCATCTGCCTGCTCTGAGTTCACTGGATAGCAGCCCCTTGGGGGTGGTTCATGAGGCATGCCAACAACTTGTCCTGTCCATCTTATTTTCCTTTTCCTGCAGATGTGTATGGATGCTCAACCTGTTTGACTTGTTCATCATCATCATCATCATCAGTCCCGTAACCTGAAAGGTCATTTGGGCACCAATGCTACCGATTGTTGGACCAGTTTCCACCACTCTACTCAGTTTTGTGCCAAGATATTTGTTCTAGCTATGGAATTTCCCGTCCACTCTCTGATGTTGTCTTCATATCTCTTTTTCTGCCTCCTTATTTTATGCTTCCCAGGTACAGTACCTTGCAGGACCGTCTTGGTCAACCCAAACGATCTTGAAATCGTGCGAGCTTGCGTATTTTTACCATAGTCAGTAGATCTTTATATTGGCCGACCTCTCTCTTAATAGTATCTCAAACTGTCAATGTCGTGACATAGTCTAGATACGAAATGTCAAGGATTCGACACAGACATCTCATCTCCATTGTATAAATTCAACACTCTAGAATCGCTGTCAGAGTCAAAGTTTTGCACGCATAAAGATACACGGAAGTGACAAGCATACATTAAACTCAACTCGGATTTCAGGTTACTGCATTTGTCCCTCCTTTGGACAGAGCAGCCATGGTCATCGCTGTTCTTGCCTAAATCTCAGTTCTGGAACCTTCTGCATCCATAAGTGTTCCAAGGTATTTAAACTGTTTAAGAATTTGCAATGGTTCGACTTTGATCACAATTGGACTTGTTAGGCTCCCTTGGACATCTACGATGATTCTGCTCTTCTCTGCACTAATTTCCATTCCATTTGACTTAACAAACATTTTAGAACTATGTACTTTGTCCTGCCACCTGATCTTTATGTTTACAAAAGCAGTCTATATTGCACAGCTTTTTTTATATTGCACAGCTTTTTTATATTGTACAGCTTTTGAGTCCAGTTCCAAGCTACTTGTAAATGTTTGTTGCTTTTGTTTCATGTATTTCGTAATGTCATTATTTATTTTATGTTGTTTTATTCTACACTAGAAAGTTCCTCTAGCAAATTATTTTGAAGAGTGTGGAATGTATTCATCTAATGTATGTGATACATTATGTGGGATACCCCCAAGAACCGGATTCTGATCCTACACGGAACAGATCTAGCTTGATCCCGATAAATGGACGAATGGTAATCCGAGTCACACACGTTATCGCTCAAATAACAACTGATCCTTTTCAGAATAATCACCATCTAAATCCAAGTTATCTGCCTCAAAATCCTTGAAATTACTTTCAATGACTTGTTCTGATGTTATCCTTTTAGAATGGTCATTTCCTGACATTTTCACAAGCCCTTTTCATCACACTAATCATCCAAATAATAACGAAGACATACTTCGATATTTGCGCTGCCATATTTGTTATTTCCGGAAATGTGTATACTGTGTAGGCTTCATTATAGTATGACCAAAATACGCTTTAAAATAATTGTCCACAGTATGGACCAAAATAATGGGATGCATAGATTTCTTGTTATCGCCAAGTGGGAGGCTGTGCTGTTGTTATGATGTACTCTCGCAGCAGGCTGATCATAATGCACTCTTATTAAATGACCAAACCACTTGATTTGTTGAGAGTCAATGTAAGCACTAAACTGGGTTTGTTGAGAGTCAATGTGAGCACTAACTGGGTTTGTTGAGAGTCAATGTAAGCACTAACTGGGTTTGTTGAGAGTCAATGTAAGCACTAACTGGGTTTGTTGAGAGTCAATGTGAGCACTAACTGGGTTTGTTGAGAGTCAATGTAAGCACTAAACTGGGTTTGTTGAGAGTCAATGTGAGCACTAACTGGGTTTGTTGAGAGTCAATGTAAGCACTAAACTGGGTTTGTTGAGAGTCAATGTAAGCACTAAACTGGGTTTGTTGAGAGTCAATGTGAGCACTAACTGGGTTTGTTGAGAGTCAATGTAAGCACTAACTGGGTTTGTTGAGAGTCAATGTAAGCACTAAACTGGGTTTGCTCCCACTGTCTGCCTTAGCATGGTGTTGCGGATTCGACCAAGGATTGTCTTTCCTGCTGCACTTCTCACACAGCGCATCTCCCAGTTCTGGATATTACTCTTATGGGTTGCTAGTAAGGACCAAGACTGACATTGGTTACACAGTGTAGGAATAAATAGTGTATTTATCAGCCTCCTCTTAGTTGAAAGAAGCACTCTAGGGTGTTTCAAAATCGGTGCAATTTGATAGTGGACACTGGTCCGTATTCTGAATTTTATGTGCAATATCTGTCCACTAAAATACGACTTAGGTATTTGAACTCCCGTACTTGCTCGATACCAATGTCACTGATGTGGAACCTTCTCTGTGATTGTTCATGTGAAATCAACATAGTCTCTGACTTGCCTGAGTGGATCTACATGTCCTATTCATCACAAGCAAAATGGAGATAGTTCTGGTAAAAGATGACCTGGTCCTCATGCGTTATGAGCCATGCTATAAACGCTCGACCATGATCACCCACCCCACCCACAATTTTGTTTCTTTTAAGATGAGTGGTAACCGATTTAAAAAGAACAGGCTTCTGAATTACAGCCTGCATCAGGACAGACTGACTAAGGAGAAGGGATCACAGAGGGAAGGCTAACTCTGTACTCAAAAATGCCTGCTGAAGTCAAATGTGTCAGACCGAAAGGTGTAAATATCGCATTCAAGCTGTAAGCTTTGACACAACGCATTTTGTTCTCCGGTAAAACATTCTGATACTTGCATAGCCCTTTTTAGGAGTTTGTAGCAGGAGTGAGAACGAACGAAGAAGAAGAATAGAACAGGACCGCTACAACGTTCTGGACATGTCATAAAATGTAACTAAAGAGGGCTATCCATGGAACTAGCAACCACATCGCTTGTTGAAGCATAGGTCCAACACTGAATTTCACTTACCCTAGCCAGCTTACAGGAAAGCCTGATTCCAGTCGATGTTTCCGATCTATCGCCTAAGTGGTGGCTTAACCGTTTTGGCTGGTTGTTTGTGCTATTCTATCTACTTCCATCGCCTGATGTGGCTTCACATTACTATTTCTATAGCATGCCGCCAATAGTGGATCATTTGTGAATTAATTTCCTGCACGATTTCTATCAATGTGCTGTGTTATTCACACACACTGAATCAAATACATATTTTTGCCTCCTTCTATCGACAACGGACGTGTAGTCATTGAAGTAAAAATTGTTCCTTCATCATGTTTTCACCTCTCAAGCGGGTTCGCAATGGCAATATTATAAATGGATTCATGCACCGGAGTCCATCATTGTGTTCATTACCCAGTGTGGTAGTTATTTCGTAGGTAACATTTCATCCTTACCAGCGCTGCACATCGTGCTTTCCTGTCGTTTTTTGTTGTCTACGTCATTGAATGCTGTAGTCCACTGTGACCTATCACTTTGCCGTCAATATCACTATCACTTTTTCATGGAGATATTATGCAGAAAATCTATAAAAACCATGTTCCAGCATCCTCGTTAGTGCAGCCAATTAACAAGTAAACAACGGGTGGTGGAGGCAGAGGAAGTGGTGCAGCAGTCTGACGGAAGTAGTGAAACCAACGACCATGATCATGGCTGACCCTCTGATCAGGAAAAAGGTGGCCAATGCCAACCCCAGACTCCTATGGTGCCAACAAGTTCAAACTGGGGCAACTCGCAACTCCTGTGGGTATGGACAATCCAATTGTCCATTATCACTTTGTGACAAATCTTAACAACTAGACATAGGGTTGGGACCTGTGTAAGATTAATTACCTTGTTGATGAACAAGTCACTTATGATTTCAGTCATTTGTTGAAACATCGGTCCAACATTGCATTTTGCTTACCCCAGCCAGATTTTATGAAACCCTGATTTCAGTCATTTGATGAAACATATGTTCGACACTATGTTTTGCTTACTCCAAATAGATTTTAGGAAACTGATTTCAGGCCCCAACCAGATTTTTAGGAAACACTAATTTCAGTCATTTGCAATGCGATTTCATAGCAATAGTTTTCACCAGATGAGGTAGCCAGTCCCATATACAACATTCTTTAGTTGCCTCTTACAATAGACTTGGAAAGGAAACAGTGGCCCTATTTTATTTATTCCAGAAACAACACGTGAATAAGTTCTCACCTGATGATAAATAGCATTGACTTCCTCATCTTGCATAATCTCAGCTGGGACATCAATCTTGACTAAGAACTTGGCCAAATAGGCTCTCTTCTGGAGCTCTGGCACCTTCTGCAGAAGCCACTCCAAGATGGGAAAGATGATGGGCTTTTCTCCTTGGACAAGACCAGCACGGAACTCACTCCTACATAAATAGCGAGTAGTTTAATTAGCTTTACTAACAATATTTTTGTTGATGTACTTTGGTGCAATAAATAAGTCAAAGATTGTGATGGTACTGAAGGCAAAAAGCCAATTAACATGCATATAGGTATGAGAGTGACCCAGGCCTCCTTTGAGAAACGCTTGATCAGAATCACTCTCCGGAACCAACGTATGCAAGGTCTCCACAATTCTGACATAAGACAATTCCCTGGTGAATGATGCAGTAATCCATGAAGACAAGGCAAAACATAGACGGGCAGGTCACATGCTGTGACAAAAAATGGAGCACAGTGACAGAAGTCAGGTACTCCCCGAGTTAAGAAGAGACCCCGGGGAAGACCACCAATGAGTTGGTCAGAATGCCTTGCTGTATGCTGCAACATCTGAGATGCCTCTAGGAGTATTTATCATGCACTGGACTTCCGTGGCCCAAGATAGGGTCCGCTGGAGACGAAGTTAAGATCTGCAGCTACACTGAGGAATGGGTCATCAAGCAAGATCAAGATAGGTATGGTTCAGCAACATCATAAAGATGATTAAGGATATGAAATCCTGATGGATAAGGATAGACATATGAGATCACATAGTTGTGGTATGGTGACAACACACTGAAATAACATTTTAGCAACAGGCCCAAAACACATCGCTCACCTGCTGAGTGATGCCTTTAATTCTCACTGCCCCTGTTCGAAGGCAGCAGAGTACTCGGCTCCCCTCAAGGAGTCCACCAAGATCTCAGTCGACACATGCTTACCACGAAACCACATGGCGCTTGGACTTCATCCACGGATATTGGAAATACAATAAGAGCTGCAACTTGGAGTGTCCCTTTTTTGCTGCAGTACGTGGTGTTTCGACCCAGCTGTCCACTGATGCCTATGCAAACATTGATGTTGTTCTTGTAGAGCATAGGTCAGCATATACATGCTATGCCTTCCTGCCATGGACCATCTGCGAGAGCTAAATCCACATCTTCCGTCTCTTTTATATTTGCATCAAACAATTTTCACCATGAATGAATAGACCTGCCTCAACTTTTATTGTCTTTGGATGCTCCAGAACAGAAACTACCTTGCTATCAACTGGTTTCCTTAATTATTCGCAGTATTCTAAAGATATAATACCACACCATTAGTTATAATTTAACGAATTTCGGTGAGGGAGCAGTCGGCCAAACTGGGACTAAATATTAACCAAAAAGAAAACCAATCTGTTTAAAATCATCATCTAAGGCAACAGGCCAGTCATGCTTAGAGGCGAAGGACTGGCAGTGTGGACACCTTCATGTATTTTGGCAGCACCATCAATACTTCAGTCAGCATAGAGGCAGATGTATAGGCTAGAATTTGAAAGACAAGGACTGGATTCCTGTTACTGAATAATTTATGGAAATCCAGAGAAATCAAGACTAATACCAAGTTCAGATTGTTTATTCCAATGTCAGGTTAGTGCTTTTGTACAGAGCTGAAACTTGGAGAATGACAAAGGCAATACAGAGGAAACTCCAGTCATTCATCAATAAATGTCTGCGGAGGATAATGGGTACATGTTGGCAAGACATAGTGAGGAATGAAGTCCTATGGGAAAGGAGCCAACAACAAACAGTGGAGCAACAGATCAAACATAGGAACTAGGTTTGGATAGGACACAAGTTATGGAAATCACTACCAAACATGGCCAGAGCCAGACAGGTCCCGACATGGAATCCACAGGATTAGAGGAAGAGATGTAAATCAAGAAACACCTGGAGACGATCCTATTTTTTTTTTTTTTTTTTTTTGCGTTCGCCTTATTTCTCTATTCTCCAAGGCAGTGTGCGCTGCACTGTGGTTTTTACTGTGCCTTTCGGCCCAGTGCATCCGACTTCAGCATGCATTTTATGTAAACGTCTGCTTCCTCCTGCATTTTTTAAGGGTTTGCTTCCCCGGGGTAATGGCCACTGCTGTGATGGAGATCAACCCCAGCACCTCCGGACTTGTGAGCAGTGTCACTTAACCACCAGCCCACGCCGTCCCTGCATAGAAGATCCTGTAAAAATGAACTTCGGTTCCTGGACTTAAACCGGAATGAGGCAGAAACCGAACTTGCTGGAGGAGAGTTGCCAATTGACTATATTCTGAAAGGAGCAATGGGCATTGATGATGATGATGAAGTTATGATTAGTTTGGAAAATGAATATTTGTTAATGCAATTTGCAGTGTTACCAACTTTTGCCAAGGAACTGGTGGGAGAATGTTGACAGCAGTAATCCAATTGTTAGCCCGTTAGTCTGCCGAAGACGGATGTGTCGGACCGAAAGGTGCAAATATCGCAGTCAATCTGTTAACTAGCGACACACGCATTCCGTTCTCCGGACTACATCCTGTTACTTACAACGTCCTGTTCAGGGCTTGGTAGTAAGAGATTGAGAACGAACGCAGAAGAAGAAGCCTGTTAGTTTTCGTTCCACTTATGCTGTTCAGAGCGTAACCTTCTGTATCCCAGTTGACAAAATTACGCCTATTTCCTGTTTCTGCATCATTTTTCAGTACATCTCGTGGTTGTTAATTTTGAGAACTTCAAATTTTGTTGTTGTTGGTGTCTAGAGACATATATTAATTAAAAAAATTGGTGTTGCTGTTGTGTGTATGTTAGTTTCTAAGATACGTGAAGATGAAGGTGATAGTGATGAAAAATAGCACAAACATATAGACGGTAGCAGCTGGCGTCCTTTAGTTACGAAAAACAAAAAATTTGCAGAACAATGTACTAACATTACTATCGATGTTTACCGAAATGGCTATATCTGTCACTTCGATAATAAACGTAATTATTGTATCTACATAAACAAACTAAATAGATCTACCTCAGAAAAATCTGTTGCAGAAACTTAATAATGGGTGAATCTTCAAATCCAAGCGAAAAACAGAAGAAATCCTTTCCAAAATCTAAAACAAAATTTCACAATTGCCATTTTCTTTGTCTAACCATACATGATGGAAGTTGGAACTCTCTACAATAAAAAGAGCAGTAAGTTCAGCCATATTTATGGCATTAACCCGGTAGCTTAAATACGATGACCCTAGAGCTGGCGGCGTGCAACGCCAGTGGAACGGAGCCAAATCGTCGTAATCTTACGCCGTGGGCCGGAAATAATTAAGTCGCCTGTGAGCTGCATCAGTTATTGTGAGCCCTTCTTCTTCTGCGTTCGTTCTTAATCTCCCGCTACCAAGCCCTGAACAGGGCTTTGTAAGTAGCAGGATTTAGTCCAGTGAATGGAATGTGCTGCGTCGCTAGCTTACAGCTTGACTGCGATATTTGCACCTTTCGGTCCGACACATCCATCTTCGGCATAATTGTGAGCCCTTAATATTACACAATCACTCTAATGTCATCTATCCACCTGCCTGGTGGCCATCCTCTTCTCCTGTATATTCAATAGTGAATCATCTTAAACATAAACTTACATGTTTACATGATCTGGTGGCTTGTACTTCAGGACTCGCAGAATCTGGAAGATTCTCACAGCTGTCTGGTCTGGAGATTCCTCCCGGATGTCCATCTTTTGCTGAGAAATAAAGGATTTTATAAGCACAATAATAAATAGTTTTCAAGTTCGTATGAAGTTGTCCTTGTAATATTTTGAAAAAAAAATTATTTAATAAAGTCAGAATCCAATTGACAGATAAGAAGTAATAATATTGGGAGAATTCAACAACAGGACGCTGCATTTGATTTTGTTTGGGGGGGGGGGGGGGGGGGGGGGGAGAGGGGGGGGGGGGGGAGAGGGGGGGGGGGTTGGGCTGGTTTATGAGAAGATAAAGGTCAAAACACACTAGCCAACATATTTTGGGAAAATGACAGAGGATGACAAAGAGAGATTAGATACCGGACAGTTTAACATTAATGACATAGAAAAGAGCTAACAATCATCAAATTGAGATTAACAGTACACAAGAAGGATCTCCAATGCATGGCATTGTACACCTCACCATTCAAGCAAGGCAAAAGCTTACTGGGTGTATGGAGTGACCATCTGGGTTTATAAGAAATCTTTAGAAACAATACCACAAGCAGAGTTAATATTTTGTCACACTGTCATAGCCAAATGCAAGAGAAACTTGATTAGGTGAAAGAACAATCATTCAAATTAGGACTGGATATCATCATGAAGAAAACCAAAAGATAAGATGTCAAGCCAAGGACAACAGCCGGGTCAAATCATCTGTAGTAAAAGCTTCCAAAACAACACAGAAGAAAAGAAAAAAACTCAGAGCCATCAGAAAAGGCTTCCTAGATAGCACAAAAACCAAAGAAGGAGATATGTTCACTCCAGGAGGACATTAGCAGTCATTTGGTAAGTTAAATTTAGACAAAAATACATTTTTTCAAGTTTTTAATGATGTTGTCAAACTTCAAAGCATCATCTCTCTAACAATTATTGTTTAATTGGCAAGTCATTTACCTTGCATGGACATTCCTAGTCATATTACACAGATTCTGACCTAGAATAAATGCAGTACAATGAAGGCAACCTTCGTAACAGTCCTAGCCAGAGCATTAGCGTTTGATGCAGGGATGATGAGGTCGGCGACTCTGAGAACAAAGGTACCTGAATGTGTGCCAGGGTCACTCACCGTCTCGATATTAAGTCAATAAAGGAAAATGAGAAGGTTGGGGTTTTTAAGGGAAAGAATAATAACAACTAAATAGAAGTAGATCCAAACTAGAGGATGGCTGGGTCAGATATCCCACAGAAGACCATTGGACAGCTCTGATACTGCTTGAGACTATATAATACTAAACCAAGTTTAACTCAAGCAGGTTGTCCATGGAGAGAGAGAGAGAGACAGAATTTAGCTAGGGGTCTGTTTGGCTCGCTGACTTTATAGAAGAGCGATTGATAGGCTGTTTTACGAATGTTAGAGAGATAGAATGAAGTACAGGTTGACTGAACCAGCATACGCCTTTTTAATCTTGGCCAGTCGCTCTATAAGGTGTGTGTTGGGCGCCTGAGATCTGGATGTGTGTGTGAAGGACACAGAGGGAACAATGTATGTTTCAGAGTGGGTGTATATGCAGATCGATTGAGTGTGTAATCACATGTGAGTATACGTTGAATAGATTGAATGTATAATGTCAAGATCACCCGCCTGAGGGGATTTGAGTGTGAGTGAATATGCAGAATACGATCGTGAAGACAAGTTTTTGAGAGTGTGTTGAGGGAAGGGGAGTGTGCGGCTAGAACAACTGGGTTGGGGTGGGAGGGTCTTCTACCTTATACTCAATACAAAAAGCAAAAAACCAATCATGCTGGAGGGAGAGCAGTTGAAAAAAGTGGATACATTTACCCATTTGGGCAGTACAGTAGACACATCAGGAGGTACAGATGCAGATGTAAGGATCAGAATTGGAAAGGCAAGAGACTCATTCCTGACACTGAACAACATTTGGGGATCCAGATAAATTAAGATTCACACCAACGTTAGAATATTCAACACTAGCGCTAAGTCGGTGATGCTGTATGGAGTGAAGACACGAAGAACAACCAAGGCCATACAACAAAATTCCAGTAATACGTTAACAGATGTCTATGAAGGATAATTGGCAGGATATGGTGAGGAATGAAGTCCTATAGGAAAGAAGCTAACAACAGTCACCAGAACAACAAATTAAACAAAGAAAATAGGGCTGGATAGGACATAAGCTGTAGAAGGCATAGTCTAACATAGCCAGACAGGCTCTTACATGGATTCCTCTAGGGAAGAAGAAGATCCAAAAAATGTGGAGAAGAAAATATGATTAAATGATTACACCTGGAGAAAGGGCATCCCAGTACAGTGTATGCTGGCAAGATGTTGTCAATGGCCTATGCACCGAAAGGAGCGACATGCTTTGATTGATTGAGAGTGAATAGCTTCTTTCCCAATTGATCAAAACATGCTGTAGGAACGAGAAAAACAGTTGGGGAGATCCACGATGAGTTATGCCTGTCAGCACGACACAAAATGAGGACTGTGAAATCTAGAATAATTAGTCAAACAAATTTCCTGTATCTTGATGAACTAACCTTTGTATCAATGATGGCCAGGACATCGTTGAGAACTTGCAACAATTGCAAAGGTTCTAGCGAATCAAACGAAATGAGGTTGAAAGACTTGTTGAATGGTTCCTTGTTGAGTTCCTGAACTATGAACTTCATCTGTTCGCTCATACTCATCTTGAGGGATTGTTGAATTTCTAAGAAGACACAGAGAAAGAGAGCAAGCTGTTTACAAAAATCTCTTCTTCTTCTTTGCCGTTCATCCTGAAATGGACATTGTGTTGTAGTTTACAGCGAGGCTGCGATATCTGCACTTTTCAGTCTATGTATCTGGCTTAAGCATTTTTCTGACAAGGTTGCCTTGGAGATTGTCCCATCAAAAATGTAAATTCGTATTTCTACTTGGGCCAAGAGATCACGAACTCCCATTTAATAAATCGGGAGATCTCACGAAGGATAACAGCGGGCTGGCTTAGCTTTGACCCATACTACAACAGATGTGAATCATCAACGCTTGGGCTAAAACCTTCAACTGTGTGGTTATTCCAGTCATGGTACATGGCTGCTCATAGGTATGGTACCTACGGAAAGCTGATGCAGATTGACTATGTATTTTCAACGAGCGATGGAGCATGGAAGATCAAATCCGCAACGCTGAGATCAGACGTCAAACTTCCTTCTCTTACACAGATGTTGAGGTGTTATGAAAATAGAGATGGGCCGGATAACAGATGGACATGTATAGTGATGTTGTGGTGGCCATTCAACTTTAGCTGCCCTTGCTGATGACCGAGGATGAGGTGGAGAGATGGCATGATGGAGGCTGGACCCAAAATGGTACACCAAGGCTAAAGAGTGAAATGAGTTAACTCAACATTTGGCTACCTGGCATCAGACACACATACGCGATTGAATACCAGGATTTTGAGGTCTGCCTTTCATTTTAGATCTCCCTTCTCTCGGCAAGACTGCACAGATACAGCCTGTTTTCACTGCTACCACTTGGAGGTGAAAGAGGCTGAAGGACATCCCTGATTTCTCTTCTTTGGTGTTTGACCTGAAAAGGATGTGCTGTAGTTTACAGCATAACTGCAACATCTGTGCCTTTTGGCCAGACATATCTGCAAGTTTGCCTTCACGCACTGATCCAATATTCTTTTAGCCAGACTACACTAGTGCAGCTAGTTTCCAGGGCCCCCAAGTAAATAGGCTTTTTTGATGCAAGCAGCCAGCTATGAACCGCTGGCAGCTTATTCGCTGAGCTGCACACCCCCCCCCCCCTCCCCTCATTATTCAAATATGCTGTAAATGTTGTGCCTTTCTGCTATTTTATTTAGTTTTATTCTTTCCTGCAATTGAGTCAGATCATCTCAAATTCTTGGAGGAATTCTTTCTGTTTGCTGTGTCTAAATCACAAGATCTGATTTGTATTCTTATACTTTCTCCTTGTGTGGTTCAAGAATATATTTAAAGCAAGCAGTGGTTAGCCTGCCAAAATTCTGGTGAAATTCAACACAATGCACATCTTATTAAATTACTTATTATGCAGATCTGTCACAACCACGAGAAGTCAATTGACCACCTCCTGACTTTGTGCCCAGGGCTAGACGATCTGGGAAACCGGCTGCTCCCATCATACACAACACAATACACATCACTAAGATGACATTTGCTTTTGTCCTGGAGGCATTGGGCTATCGGCTCACAGCTATTACATCATCCCCATTGTTTTCAGTAGTGTCTCTTAAGTCAATCCATCATCGCGTCAATCAAGGCATAGGCCATTGACAATAAGTTCAATCTTGAGCTGCCTTTTCTGCCTCTCTCTAGAGACGGAAGCTCATTTTCAGTCATATTCTGGGGCCCTTTCTTTCCCAAGACCATTTGCTTTTGTTTAGTTGTGAATGTTTCTGTAACCAGCTTCTGTTTGTATGGATCTAGGTGATTGGCCTTGATGCAACCTATCATACTCTAGGTGAATTGTCAGTTTTTAGCCTGATCTCTCCTTCTTGACCTATTCAGTTTTGGTCACCCTTATGGGAGCTTTCGTCTCCCTTGGTATAGCTCTTGGGATCATTGAGATATACAAATCCGCACACCCCCTGAAGGTAAAGAACACAAGTGTCTCTTTTTTGTTACATGTCCAAAATATATGATCTGCTGAATCTGTATGTCTTTTGGAGCTCAGTTTGCTATTTTTTCCAAGAAAAACGACCCATTCTTCTGTATTTCCACATGCATTATTATTATATAACAAAAGATTGTTTGTCACTTTGTGTATAGTATAATTTCATCTGGAAGGGAGAGAAGACGACTAATGGCAAAACATACTGGGTCAGTCAAAATATACTGACGAGGTGGGTTATAGACGCGATCCCAGCAGTTACGTACGGTATAGTGAGCGACACGCAGATGAAGGATTCAAGCCAAGTATATATTATATATAGAACAACCACCTGAAGGATCCTGGTTCACCTTCATCAGCACATTCAGGATGTGATGAAAACTACTGCCACCTAACGCCCTTCAGAGACACTAAATAGTTGAGTTACTCATGGTGGGCATTCAACAACAACATCATCTGGCAGAGTATGTATCTACTACTCAGTACTGTCGTCAGTCACATTTGTCTGTAAGTAGCAGTCTGAGTCCCTATCTATCACTATCAGTGTCACTGTTGACATTGAGTGTTGTGTTTGTAAGTTTACTTTGATTTCTGTTTCGTTTATGTTTAATTCATTTAGTAGCAATATCTGAATTTCCTTTAATTCATACATATTTCATCACTTATCATGTTATCATGCTTAATCACAGCTAACCTGGATTTTAAACCAACTGAATATACTGTGTGTTGAAAACAATACTTCACGTTTATTGACATCATCCGCTGATTGCCATGGCAGAAGAATGCTATACCAGAAATCCCGGCCCAGAACAAATTAAAAAAACTGCACAGGAAGACCAACGAATGAAACTTTATGTTCACACCATAATAAATAAATAATCAGATTTTAAATATGCATTTAAATATATGTTATTTTTTTCTAACGCTAATTGTTTGTAAAATGTTGTTTAATTAATAATTGTATGTGGAAAAAGCAATTGTGTACAAGTGATGAATTTTTAATTATTGCTAGCTACGTGTACTTCCTGTAAAGATGGCTCCATCCAAGGAGGTTAGTTTGCAGACGTAACCGTGAATTTATATTTGATTGTAGAATGTTTCATTTAATTCCTCATGTGTCTTTTAGTGAATGATGTAGAGCACCTTAGTTTGAACTTATAAAATAAAAAAGAATGTGTAAAATATTATGTGGCACAGTTTGTATCAGCTACTAATATATGGTCCTTTCGTCTGTCTCCGTCGGCGTCCGAAAAATGCCAAACGGCATCCTCGTTCGGTCAGTGTGAGCTGTGACTGTCGGTATGAACGGAGTGTGATACACAGTGTCGCTACACTGGCATGTCATACTTATATTAGGGCTAACCGGATAGTTGGTTCAGAATGCCCTCACAATCAATATATAGTAAAAGTGTAAAACATACTGAGCCTCCGGGCTTTCAAATACAATTCAGTCAACCATAACCATAATCAACAATATTGATTATTAGTAGACTACACTACATCGATCTTAATATGAAATAAATATATTTAAAATATTTTGGTACAATACAATACATGATATGATATATATGAAGAAGCAAATGGACTTTGGAAATGAGAAGAATGATGCAGTGGAATGCATGCCACAAGGAAGTTCCATGGCTGTCTGTCCTTCTCACCTGAACATCCAAACGAAAACCAATATTATAGCGACAATGAATGTTCAAATTCAAACAATGTACAGTTTTACAGGCAGGGAGGATTCCTCAAAGAAAGAGAGAGAGGTAGACCCAAAACTACATGGAGAAGTGTGAGAGAATAAACTAAGATTAAATTATTACACCTGGAGAGAGAGAGGCAGAAAGAGTGGCCCAGGACCGTGTATGATCATGTGATGTTATCACAATGGTCCTTGCACAGAAAGAAGCAATGAACTTTGTTTAATGATAATGATGGTTGATATGAGGAAGAAAATAGGTTTACATCATGATAAAAGATGACCAGTTGACATTTATAATCTATCTCTGTCACACCCCCACCCCACCATCTCACTCTCTCTCTCTCTCACGTTTTGTTTTCAAATAAAATTGAAAATGTGTGAGATGTTGTCATCTAAGTAAATTGTTACAAAAGGTTGAAACTATGAGTTCTGAATGTTCCTGGCACAACAAAATGTTTTGGAGTTACAATTACAATGACTGGCTAGTATTTAACATCCATCATGAACACTGAACTGAACAAATTGAGGGTAGCCTTGCCAAAAAAGTTTTACGGGCTCTAGAAAGTAAGGATACAGTGGATACTATTGTAACGTCAAAAGAAGCGAGGCGGCTGACAGTTCAGCTAAAGGGGGAACAAAACTGATGCAGGAAGAATACCTGGTCACCTATGCAAAACCCATAATGAAAGCACAATACAATATAAAGTGGCAGGAAGAACACCCTAAAAGTTACACAGACGACGAATTATCCAGAAAAGACCAAGTTATCATACGTCTCAGAACTGGCTACAACAGAATGAATTTGCACCAAATTTAAGATAGGTGCCATCTGCCTATGTTACTGCCCTCAGCACACAGATGTGGTCCATACTGAACCGACTCTCCTCGAGGAGAAACTACGGCAGTATTGAGATTCTGAAAAAGACAGCAGAATTTATTGATGAATTCTTGAGTTCCAGTCGCAATGATCACAAAAGAAGTAATATATAGCTTTTTTTTTGCGTTCGCCTTATTTCTCTATTCCCCAAGGTGGTGTGCGTTGCACTGTGGTTTTTATTTTGTGCCTGTCGGCCCAGTGCATCCGACTTCAGCACGCATTTTATGTAAGGGTCTGCTTTCTCCTGCATTTTCTAAGGGTTTGCTTCCCCGGGGTAACAGTCGGTGCTGTGATAGGGATCAAACCCAGCACTTTCAGGTCGTGAGCCGTGCCACTAGGACACGCCATCCCCTCATATATATTTAGCATTCATTATATATGTTAGCATCCAGGTGGAAGAGCAGTAAGATTTGCAGCTCTTGTCTCTCACTTGTTGGATAGATAACCTATTTAAGCGTGGTCCAAAACCCAACTGGCTAACCCAACTTTTAGTAGAGTTAGAAAATGTATCAGCAAACTGCTGAATTCTTGTCTATCTACACTAAAATATTCCCACAGCCACACACACACACACAAAAGAAACATTTGAAACAACATCCGCAAAGCTACAGACAGGAAACTTATCACTCACTGGTTCACCAGTGATCAAAGACAGAAGACAATAGAAACACGGTTGGAACCCGCAGGTGCGTAACCACCTCTGAGGAATATCTTTCTCTCTATCTGAGTGAGAGAGAACAATATTTCACTAGAAAATTCATAGTTTTAAAAAATTGTTCCATGTTATGCTGTCGTCTTGAAGAACCACATTGTCATTACTCTATGTGGTTAAATATAATACTATACATTGTCTAATTTCAGTTTCTCTTCATTTTTTTCAACAGATACAAGAAAAACCTGTGAAGATTGACAAGTGGGATGCTGGTGCTCTGAAAAACGCATTAGATGATGGTGCTAAAAAGGTGATTGAGCTACTTTGCTGGATGCTTATTGATTGCTAGATCATTTTTTTGTTTTTTATGTACATCTATCAGAAACCAAACTTTTTCTTAAACCAAAGAGTATATTCTACATAATTTTCAAATATTGGGACTATTTCTGTTTCTAAGAATTGATGTCACTGCACTCTGGGCATACCCATAGGTCCTCAGTCTCTCTCAGCAAATGGTGCATGGCCTGGGTGCTGATGGTCCCTGTAGCTCACTGGTTGTACATTCTCTTCCTCTGTCCTCTCATGCACCCTACTCTGCTCGTCTTTATGTCAAAACTTTGCAGTCTGGGGATTGTTGATTCATCCATTCCCTCATCCAACAGACGGTTGTTGATTGATCTACAAATGTTACTTCTATTGGGACTATAAACCATAATACCTGCATACTCTACATTATTTACAAATATTGGAATTATAACCTCTGCACTAGATTGAGGAATGGTATCATATTTTATTTACAAAGATTGGAATTATAACCTCTGCACTAGATTGAGGAATGGTATCATATTTTATTTACAAAGATTGGAATTATAACCTCTGCACTAGATTGAGGAATGGTATTTTATTTACAAATATTGGAATTATAACCTCTGCACTAGATTGAGGAATGGTATTTTATTTACAAATATTGGAATTATAACCTCTGCACTAGATTGAGGAATGGTATTTTATTTACAAAATGTATGTTACCAATTGAGAGTCTCTAGTGTCTGTGGTCTTACCATTTCTTTTTTTTCTTATAGAAGCAAGCAAACCTCCTTGCACTTCATTCACTCTTTAAGTCTTGGCATCTTCGCTTGCAATGGGCAATTGACTAGCTAACAAAGTGTAATAATAAATGTTGTGCTTATTCACTTTATGTCTATTTTAGCTAATCTCATCATCGTCTTAAGTTTCATTTTATAGGTATACTTGGTAGGGCCCAGTAGTACTATTCTTTTTTCCTGACATTGAGCCAAGAATCCACACATATAACGCGAATTCCTTCTGGTTTCCCTTGTGACTTCCATACTGGAGATAAAATGACAGACTACCATCAAGTCTTCACTCTGGATAGAGTGACAATGGGAAAAGAAGATTTTGAGGTTAAACAACTAATCAATAATAATGTTCAGGATATTGATGCTGTCAAATATATCTATAGATCTGTGCTGTGTGATATGAAAGTCAGTTGGGGGCTTCTTTGCTAGAGTGAGAGACAAGGTCGGTGCATAAATGATGACAACCTCCAGTATGAGAATTGAGATCGAGGTAGCGACTTCCGTCCTGATACCTTGGTAATGATTACCATAATTGACTCTGACTTGCAATTGTTACTTCAGAAATTACAGAAGGACTGGCTATGGCATAAGTAGATAATGAACATATAGGCTTAAAACCTTTGGGATCTTGTGCGGATTCACTGTCTTGGGTTTTGCTGAAATGAAAGAGTGGACATTCTGGTCTCTAAGACACCTGTAGTGAGGACATTGGCAGTGGATAGAAGTGGATTTTTGAAGTTGATCGACTACTTCTTGTATGAAGACACTGCAATAGAGAAACCAGTGACGCACAGATTGCAGGGCTTTTAAAACAATGGTTGTAGAGTTTGAGAGACTGTAACCTTTTTATTTACGATCTATTGATATGATTTGTTTGTGAGTAGTAAAATAAAGAATTTGCTGGTGTTATTGTTTTTGTTGTGTGTGTGTTAGTAACTGAGAAATAACAGAAGATGAGGGTGATAGTGTTGAAAAACAGCACAACCATATAGACACCCACTATCAAAGTGCCTTGTTTTGGAAAGAAAAAATTTTCAACAATGGATTACCGATGTGTACCATAATGCCCGTATCTGTCACTTTTGATTATAAGCGTAATTATTGTATCTACATAATCTAAACAGATCTACCTCAGAAAAATCAGAAACTTGACTCCTCCATTCTCAACAATCTTAAAATTCAAGTGAAAAACGTAAATCTTTTCCAAACACCTAAAATAAATTCCACAATCGCCATTGTTTGTATCTAACCATACATCACGTAAGTCAGAACTTTCTACAATTTAAAGAGCAGTGTTGATCAGACTAATTCTACGTAGTCGTTCGTTTAACAAAATTTTAAGAACGGCCATCACTATGCAAGGACATTGTACGTTGCGTACCGGCGACTTGAGCGTAGCAATTTTTGGGTCACCGCCGCTTTAGAGCAACGTTTGAGTGGTAAAGATTAAACTGTTCTTTGGCCTCCAGTTTTGTGTTTTCCATCTAAGGGTTCCAATCTAGGGAGTGTCTGTTAACATTGAAATATTTGTCATCTCTATGTGCAGGTGCTCGTGGACATCCAAGGCTATAAGGAATCCCACAGGCTAGTTAATGGACGTCTCCTGATCTGTACAATAGCCATAGGGTTTGCCCTATTTGCTCTCTTGTGGGACTTCCTCTATCCGTTTCCATTGTCAAAGAATATCCTCATGACATGTGCCATCTCGTATCCTTTTTGTCATTTTGCTAGCCTAATAGTTGATGTAACAAAACGGTATCAGCGACCATCAAATGTAAGTGCTGGCTAGGTTACATATGCTCTGCCATGTTACTTGACACCACATTACTTATAATGTCCAGGAAATAATTTGGGTTTCCTTGAAGTAAGTACAATCTTTAACCCTTTGCAGTTCAGGCCAATTTGATTAGATTTGTTTCTTAAGACACAAATCTAATCACTTAGGCAGAACTGTAAAGGGTTAAGACATGGATCTAATTTATTAGGCCAGACTGTAATGGGTCAATAAAAAAAAATTGCTTGGTACACCTTCTACGTTCATGTCTTTTGGTCATGCTAAATCTGTAGTCCCGTTGTTAAGATGAAGTCCACAGTTGGGTCCCGGTGTCGGCCCCCACAGCTTTTGCGCCAGTGCTGCTCCCTCAGGACACAGTAGATCTCTGTATTCTGGCAGTTGGTTAGTTGCACCACTCTGCCTTCCCAGCCATTAGATTGAGGTTGGCAGAGGCACCGGTTGCTTGGGTGGTTCCTTTTGAGGCTAAGGATCTCATTCCATTTCTCCCAGGTTGTATCTGATAGGGACATGGCCACGACATTAGTTTAGATTGTCACTTGACCATGCCTGTGGATGCATGTATTTCCTAACATACTCCGTCTTCGGCAGTCCGGGTTGTGTTATGTATTCTGGGTGGTCTCCCGTAGCCTTTTCCATCTCCCGTTGGTGACTGCAAGGCACCAGGCTGGTTTGTTTGCCAAGGTTTCCTTCCCTGCTGCTAGAGCTTATAGCGGCTCTTGCTCGTTGAAATGTATCTAGCATATGATGTATGGGGAATTTCAGTGCCATCTGTTGTGCTGGGATAGATTGCCATTTGGTCCGGGGTTATTTATTCGTCAATGAACCCGTTTAGGTAAAATCCCATTTCCTTGTGCTCCTGATAAATATGCACAAGGTATACATCTGAGGAAAGCTATTTACTATGACAAAACTTTGTGCTCTAATTTCATTTATCATCATCATCTGGTTGATAAGTCCGGAGACTGTAAGGTTGTCTGAGTATGTCTCTCGATTTGACCCGATCCTCTGCAGTTCTCTTCATTGCAGCATAAGTTGGTACTTTAATGTCCCTGCATGCCTGAGATGTAAAGGTGAGTCTTGGTTGCCCCGGTGCTTTCTTTCATTGAATTTTGCCCTCTAGTATCTTCTGCAGAAGACTTTCATGCCTCATATGTGACCCAGCCAACTCAACAAACGTTTTTGTGTCATATGCAATATCTGTCTTTGTGCGCTCAATTCATTGAGTACATTGTCATTGGATCTTCTTTCTGTCCAACTCACTCTTTCCATTCTACGGTAGCACCACATTTAAAATGCTTCCAATTTTTTTTAAATCTTTCTTTGCTAGAGTCCATGTTTCAGGCCCATACAGTGTGATTGGCCATATATGAGTGGCAATTATTCTTGACCTCAGTTCTATCCTGATATTCTTTGAGGTCAACAATTTCTGTTTTTCTCTGAAGCCCTTTTTTACCATTGCAATCCTTGTCTTAATTTCTGTCTCATAGCGGGCTTCTTCTGTTATAGTTTGCGCCAAATATGTAAACGTCTGTACTTGTTCGATTATTTGTCCATCGATAGATATATTTATGTGCTTATGTTGCTTAGATACTACCAAAGTCTTTGTCTTCGATGTGTTTATTTTCATGACAAAATCTTTTTCAGTGCTACTAATTTTATCAAGCAGCATTTGCAACGTTGATACTGATCCTCCTACTATTGCATGGTCATCGGTAAATTTGATGGCATTAACTTTCATATCAATAACTTTGACACCCTTATTACAACTCCGCACCCTATTACAACTCCTCATAACCTTGGCCATCATTATCTCAGAACATGCGTTATAGAGACCCGGTGAAAGCAAGCAGCCCTGTTTTATGGAAACTGGATCCGTGAGACCTTCTGTGATTGAAATAATCGCTCTTGATTTTCATACAGGTAATAATTTCATTATCCTAGGTAAAATCCCATTTCCCTGTGCTCCTGAGAAATATTCACATGGTATACATCTGAGGAAAGCTATTTGCTATGACAAAACTTTGTTCTCTAATTTTATTATTCTATCTCAAATTGACCGACCTGATCATCTCTAATGTTCGTACTTGTGCAAGTAAATTGTCGAATATATTTATTGAAGTCCATGCTGTATCAAATGTACTTGATGCATTACGTCAGGTTACCACAGACACACACACTCTCCTCCTTTCACAACCGAAGATACAGAAGTAATGACTGTCCACCATAGAAACAATACTCTCGAGGACATGTGTTTGTCAGGTAACCTTAGTGTTGGTAACCAGGTCATGCCAGGAGATTCCAAGAATGTGCATATAGAAGCCTGCAAGACCGTCAAAGGTTCTGAGCCATACAGAAGAATTGAAAGGAGTCAGGATTTATAAAGCTACGAATCATCAAGATGCTGAGCAGCGCATGAGCTGCAGTGGTCAGCGACCCATAGCTGACTGCTAGCGTCAGGTCCAGCGAAATAGAGCAGCCAAGACCCTTCTACACCTCCACGCAGTGATCCTGGATAACAGGCTGCAGCAGGGTAGACTGGTTAAGGAGAAGGGGTCGAAGAGGGAATGCTAACTCGGTACTCAAAAAATGCTTGCTGAAGTCGGATGTGTTGGACCGAAAGGTGCAAATATCCAGTAAAGTTGTAAACTACGACACAACGTATTCCGTTCTCTGGACTACATTCTGCTACTTAAGCCCTTTTAGGGTTTGGTAGCGGGAGATTGAGAATGAACGAAGCCAAGCCGTAAAGCTACTTTCATATAGATCACTAATCATAACTAACCTAAAGATCCTTTAATTTTCCAACAGATGTATGGCGCATGCCCTTTTGTGTGTTTAAATAATGATGTGGTAGTCTTCCATCACAAGTCATTACTTTTCTTAACCATGTACTTTAGTTACTTCGTCCTTATGGGAATTTTAACACTTTACCTCAATTATGTGGAGAAGGGTGTGTTTCTTGTGGCTCTTGAACAAGACAGAGCCATGATGGAGCCAGACAATGAATGGAGACTGTATTCTTCACTGCGCAAGTAAGTCTCGATTAAAATTTTGTTAAACTATTCATTACATACTTTATTGTCCAGAGCCGGCGGGAGAGTTTATAGGGATGAATAATAAAAAAACATTCCCGTGCAGGCGAGACTGCATTGAGTACACATGTTGAGGGGACGCAGAAAAAGATAGACTCTGTTAACTATCCAAACAGATAGGCCAGCAGATAAATGCATAAAAAATCATGAGGGATCAAGATGATGAGCTGCAGTGGTCAGCGACCCATAGCTGACTGCTAGCGTCAGGGCCAGCGAACCAAAGCTGCCAAGACCCTTCTACACCTTCACGCTGTGATCCTGGATAACAGGCTGCAGCAGGGCAGACCGGCTAAGGAGAAGGGATCGAAGAGGGAATGCTAACTCGGTACTAAAAAAATGCTTGCTGAAAGTCGGATGTGTTGGACCGAAAGGTGCAAATATCGCAGTCAAGCTGTAAACTACGACACAACGCATTATCCTGCTACTTAAGCCCTTTCAGGTTTTGGTAGTGGGAGGTTGAGAACGAACGAAGCCAAGCCAAAAATCATGAATCTCACAAACGTATGTTAGTTATTTTCTTTCCGCCTATGCTGCTGAGTGTCGTGGGTAGATCGAGTCACTTGTCCTGCGCCAAATGTGTCGGCGTCTGTCAATGTGAGCCCGTGTCGCAGCACAGTCACTCTGTCATCTATCCACCTGTCTCACGGCCGTCCCCTTGCCCTGTAGTCAGATCTACCAGCGTTGTAAGCCATCAGGGGACGTTGATGAGGGTGCATTCTCATGAGATGACCAAACCAACGTATTTTCTGCATTGACATGTATTTGTCACAAGACGTAGTGCCGACCATACTTCAAATGTCGTTCCGCATTCTGTCTTTCCTGGTAAACTGGTGGTTTCTGATGACCTTCCTCAAACACTTTATTTCACACGTCAAAATTCTGCTATCATGCGCCCTGGATAAAGGTCATGTTTAGTAGCACAGAGTCGGCATAAATATACAATTAATCAGCTGTTGACAAACTAATGATCGTATGCGTAAGCGGTGGTGACAGCTGATAAATCACTGATATCAAACTGAATGGAAATATTTTACAGAAGGTAGAACATTTCGCCTACAGTTGTGACAGGACGGAGACATGACAACTGACATCTCTCGGATCACTTAGGCCTCATTTGCATTTAACCAATTAACAAGTATCTTGAAATCGAAAACACAGAGCACTTACATCAATCAAAGGCTTCTCCAAGTTGACCCAGCTACAAATTAGTGCCTAGCAAAGTCTGTATAATTTAGGGGCTGCCATGTGAGTGAGGGAGCTGTTGCTCCGCCTCAAGATTTTCAGCAATGAAGGGACACGGCACATGTGGTGGTGTCCAGGTACAGTGGAGTCAGTTCTATGAGCCATTTTCAGAAGAATGTGTCCATTTTATTGTAACATACCTCTGTCATTGGAAGTGCGAATGATTTATTAGTTAGAACCAGTCCAGTTATATTGAAGTGAATCATGTACATGACCAATTAAATAAAATGATTGTTGGAAGTAAGGGGTATACTAAGGAATGTTTGTTTTCCTTTCGTAAAATGAGGACAAGTCAGGCCACGAGATAGGCGAAAGACTAATGCATACCACGACACTGGGCTACAACCCAGTAGAAAGTGAGACAACAAAAGCAGAAGTTGTTGGGAGGCCTGAATGTGACTACTTTGAATGTTTTGAGAGGTAACTAATGAAGGTAGTGCATGGGGCTGGCAACCTAATCACGTAAAGCAAAGTCATACAGAAACCACTACTACAAGATAGTTTGGACCTGACCAACTGCCACTGTGCACATACAGCACTAGAAGATTGGTTACAAATCACGAGGAGGACCAACGTGGAAGATGGATAGATTTGTCATTTTTTAAAATAAGTGAAAAGTTCTGGACCTTTTATCTAATGAATCCTTGGAGAGTGTAAATTTTTGCATTTATAATTGACTATCCTCTATTAGCTCCATGCATTAAGGCTAATGAATTTGTTTGTTTGATACACCTATTTTCAGATATGATGATACATATCAGCTGACTGTACAGTTTGTTGATGGAAAGACAAAGGAGAGGCGATCTGCAACCGTGTCCAAACGAGTGGACAACTACTTTGACGAGAATGGCATATTTTGCTTTGACTTGTATAAGCCTGTCATTGACAAGATGAGACAAGATCTGTCAAATGAGAAGAAGAAAGAATGACAGCTAAATTTTATCCCCAAGGTTTATAAATACATTTAAACACAAGGAAACAATCAAAATAAAAAAAATTTACAATTTGATTCTGAAGTTTCAAAAAATTCAAAAGTTTGGTTTGTTTTGTCATTTAGTTGTTTTTTTTTTTCTAAGTCAGCAGTACTAATGTTGACTGTGCAATATTTTGTTTATATTAGAGAGATTTTGGAAGAGCAAAACTGATGCACATTTCCAAAAACCTAATCTTGTCTTTTGAAACTTTCTAACACTTTTTCCCCCTCTTGGGAGTGTGTTATAATTTTATTTAGATACTATTTTATTATTTTTCTCAAAATCTATTGCCCGTAGATTATTGGACCATCACTTTTTAATCATCATTATCCTTCTCATTTTTCACTTCAATAGAAGCTCCTTGCAGAAAGCCTGTACTGTAGCTTGTCTGCGCTAGTTCAGTGGTACTTTCTGCAGCCCCCTTTGTTTTACATGATGTACAAATTACTCTCATCAGAGGGCTGGAGCAGACAGACATTATACATTGTACTTTCCTTAGTCACCTTCTGTGATTTTAACCTTTAGCTTACCAGATTACACAATTAATTCTATTTCCTGTGCCTGTTTGGTTTGTCAGCACGTCAGGTCAAGACATGGTTGTTGATTTTGAGAACCTCTTATTTTGTTTGTAATTTTTAAAATTTGAAAATATTTGATGTCTAGAGACATATATTAATAAAGAACTTATTAGTGTAATTGTGTGTGTATGTTAGTTTCTGAGATACAAGAAGATGAAGGTGATAGTGGTGAATAATAGCACAAACATAGATTCATCCAGTAGTGGTAAGAAGAAAAAAAGATTTGTCGAAAAACGTACTAATACTACTATTGATGTTTACCGTAATGGCTATGTCTGTTACTTTGACTATAAATGTAATTATTGTATCTACATAAACAAACTAAATAGATCTACCTCAGAAAAATTCATGACAGACATTCAACTACCCCATTCTCAATAAATGGGTTGGGTGAATCTTCAAATCCAAGTATAAAAAAAAAATTTAAAAAAAACCAGAAGATATCCTTTCAAAAAAATCTAAAGCAAATTTTTCAACTGTACATGACAGAAGTTGGAACTCTTTACAATCAAAAGAGCAGTATGTTCTGCCATTTCTATGGCATTTTAACCCGGCAGTTTATGTGCGATAAAGTGATGACAGCTGGCGCTGTGCAACACCCATGGACAGTAGCCTAATCGATGTAATCTCACGTCGCTAGTACGGTAAAGGTTAATAGTAGGAAGGGGACGGCGGGGCCTAGTGGTTAAGTGGCACGGCTCACAACCAGAAGGTGCTGGGTTCGATCCCCATTACAGCACCGGACGTTACCCCGGGGAAGCAAACCCTTAGAAAATGCAGGAGGAAGCAGACCCTTACATAAAATGCATGCTGAAGTCGGATGCACTGGGCCGACAGGCGCAAAATAAAAACCACAGTGTAACGCACACACGCCTTGGGGAGTAGATAAATAAGGCGAACGCAAAAAAAAAAAAAAAAAAAATAGTAGGAAGTAGTATTCGCTTACTTCCCCTACCCTGGGCAGACGTCATGTTTCTAATGTTCAGTCACATGGATTGCCTGGTCATTCCCCCTCATCGTGTCATTTATATCGCACGTTTCTAGATGATCAGACAGTCTTATGCTGTTCCACAGTCTCACCATCCCTGTATTCCCATCTCTAAGTTTATCCTGCATCGTGATATACCAGTTTGGAGTTTATTTAATTACTTCCATGTTGCATAAGGCACGTGGTATTTAGGCACAGGTTCCTCCTGCAGCTCAATCCACGGGACCCGCATCAGTTCGTTCCATTTTTTTATGCAGTTAGATGAAGTGGATACCTTTACCTATTTAGGCAGCACAATAGACACATCTGGAGGTACACAGGTAAGGATCAGAATTGGAAAGGCATGAGGGGCATTCCTGACACTAAACAATGTATGGAGATCCAGAGATATCAAGATTCACACCAAAATTAGAAAATTCAACGTAAGTGTCAAATCAATGATGCTATATGGAGAACGACCAAGGTCATACAACAAAGACTCCAGTCCTTCGTTAACAGATGCCTATGAAGGATAATGGGCATAAAGTGGCAGGACATGGGGAGGAATGAAGACCTATGTGAAAGGAGCCAACAACAGCCATTGGAACAACAAATGAATCGAAGAAAATGGGGCTGGATAGGACATGCGCTTCGGAAGGCAGTCTAACATAGCCAGACAGGCTCTCACATGGAATCCTCAGGGTAAAAGAGAGAGAGAGGTAGGCTCAAAAATACGTGGAGAAAATGTGAGGAGGAGCTAAAATTGAATAATTACTTCTGGAGAGAGGCAGAAAGAGCAGCTGGCGATATGTTGACCTATGCACCGGAATGAACAACGGGCTTTCATGATGATCTACAATATTTGACTGACCTGATCTCTCCAATGTTCATGCTAGTTATACCAATAGATTGTGGAATGTATTATTGAAGACCTACATAAATCAAATTTACTTGATAATTTACAAGATGTGTGTACTTTGTAGAGTCGACTCAATTGTGAGTGATGAAGAATCAAAATGTGAGGTGTTGGCCAGAATAGCACAGACAGTAGCAACACTTGCACGGCTTAGCAAAATCTGGCAAGACAAACGGTTAGCTACACGCACAAAGATCAGGTTGATGCGTACATTGGTCCTGTCAATATTCCTCTATGCTTGTGAGACATGGACAGTTACAGCTGACCTGCAGCGGAGAATACAGACCTTGGAGATTAGATGTTTCTGAAAATTTCTAAACATCACATATAAAGACCAAGTTACAAATGAGGAAATACGAAAAAGAATTAAAGCAGCAATAGGGCCTTTTGAAGACCTCTTGACGACAGTCAAAAGAAGGAAACTCGCTTGGTACGGACACATATCAAGATCAAATGGTATTGCAAATACGATCCAGCACGGAAAGGTGCAAGGTAGACGACGAAGCGGTCGTCCCAAAAAAAAAAAAAGAAGAGAAATGGGAGAACATAAATTAATAGACCAATCTCCTACCTAAGAGTCACATGCATTGGCCACTGACACAGAGGGGTGGCGTGGGGTGTCTTCATATGTGCCCCAACGACCTCACCGATTACGGGAGGACTTGACGTGTAGTCACTATATTATGGCCAAAATCCAAGCGGTACAGCCCAAAATACACCATTAAATAATGGTCCATCCATCACAATCTTAATGTGTAGCTAGGTGAATGAAGTATTTGCACACACTTTGACATATGGGAGTCATGGGTACCAAGGGCTTAGAACATATTTTTAAAATGGGTTTAATTCCCACATGGGCCTTGCTGAATCTGAACGTATATATGTTTGGGTTGTGAGCCATACCACTACGCTACAAAGCCTGTCATTTCAGCCGAATGAGACTTGGTATTTCTTGTCAACATTTTCTAATTGCACGCTTCGTCTCTTCTCCGCTTTTATGTTTTAGGTGGTATTCTGTTTAATATATTTATCACTCTATTAATTCCTGTACGCATCCAGAGTATGCGGGGATGATTTGATTGGCTCATCAAATAACATGATTTTTTATTACAGTGTTCAAATCCCGGAAGTGGCAAAAGAAGGTGCAAGACTACCACAAACAGATACTAGTATGACGTACGAAGAGTCAAAACGGCTTATCAAAGCCAGATACATGACCAAATGGGAAACCGAACATACTGGTTTACACCAAAAACGATGCCTATTACCAGTTGAACAGAAGAGAGCAGGTCGTGGTCTTCAGACTTCGCACTGGCCACAATAGACTCAGGTACCACCTATTCAACAAATTGAAGATAGGTGGTACCGACGAATGCCTGTGCGGTACCGGTAAAATGACAGCTGAACATCTGCTGCAGAACTGCCCGACATACGAGGATCAGAGAGAGCAGATGTGGCCATCACCAGTGGAACTGCAAGACAAGCTCTATGGCAGTGTCGACAGCCTCAGGATGACCGCCGCTTTTTTCAAAAAAATAATGGTTACTGTCTGACTGCGTACGAAGAAGAAGAAGAAATCCCGGAAGTGCCACTATTTTTTTCTTTTTCATTTGTTCGTTTTCAATCTGATCATTACATTCTATTTATGGCTTCATTAATTAATAGTTGACAGCAAGAAGCAGCTGAAGTTTGTTTATGTCCCTGCTGTAAGTGCCACAGAATTTACATAGTTGTAGAGCAAGCTCATTTTTTGTAATCAATAAAGCAGGGTCATTTTTATACGAAACATGTTTCTGTCTGCCTGCTTAGTCCAAACACACCAAAACTACATTCTTCCTTTGCAGAACTATTTTCAGGTGGCACAGTTGTCTAGAGGTGTCGTCCTTTGCCTGGGGTGCTAGTCCGTGTGGCCTAGGGGTGAAGCACTCGGTTTTTACAATCCCAACGCACCGGGATCGAATCCTCCGTGTCCAGTTTGGCAGGCACAGGGTATTATCTCTGTGCTAATGCTCCTCCGCATACTGAAAGTAATGGCAACCTACTATACTGCACAACTGCCAAGAAACTTATATCCACCAAAAAGGTTGGCTTGGCGCGTTCTCAATCTCCTACTACCAAGCCCTTAAAAGGGCCTTGCAAGTAGCAGAATGTAGTCCAGAGAACAGAATGCGTTGTGTCATAGTTCACAGCCAGACTAATTTTTGCACCTCTCGTTCTGACACATCCGACTTTCAGCTGGCTTTTTTTTTAGTGCTGGGTTAGCCTTTCCTCTTCGATCCCTACTACTTAGCCAGCCTGTTATCCAGGATCACCACGTGGAGGTATAGAGGGTCTTGGTAGCTCTGGTTCGCTGGCCCTGACGCTAGCAGTCAGCTATGGGTCGCTGACCATGCTCAGCATCTTGATCCTCATAATTTAAAATATGTTAATCTTGTGTCCAAGACAAGAACAGTAATTTTATTTATTTCATAGTTAACAACATGCGCTGCTGATCATCTTGGCAGTTGTAAGAAGCAACATTCTGCAAAGGACAAGCTACTTACTTTTCTTAGGGTGCTGGAGGTCCGAGGTTCAAATCCTAGACGAATATTATTTTTTTCTTCAAATTTTCTCTTTTAAAATCTGATTGAAGCTGTTATTAATAGTACAGTTGCGCCTGTGGACAGATGTTCTGCTTGCGTCTGCTAGTACATTGATATTCTTTCTCCTCTAAATTTTGTTAATCCACGTAGTAAATTAATCTCTTGTAATTTTAAATAACTCTCAAACAATTTCTCACATTTTATTATTAGCACGTTACAATGTCTTGTTTTTAATAAAAATATATTATGCATTTCATTTTCTGTGTATTTCTGTATTTTTAAAGTTAATATTTGCCATTGTTTTTAATTTAAGCATGGTTTATCTTAATGTGGTTTATTTGATCTTTTCTTCAAAGTATATCCCTTGTTTTCACTTGAGCTGTTTCAGATCAGGTGGCAGGACAAAGTGTCTAACTGAGATTCTTGGCCAAACTAACATGTTGAGCATCCATACACTTCTGAGAATAGCTCTGCCAAAGTGGACTGGACCCGTTGTTCGCATGTCAGATGAGCGCATCAACAAGCAGCTGTTATATGGTGACCTCATAGTAGGCAGATGCTGCTCCTCCTCCTCTCCCCACTCCCCAGAAGAAACGCTACAGAGGCTCCTTGAAAATTTCTCTGGAAAGCTTCAATATTGATGTCACCTCCCAGGAAATGCTTGTACAAAACCGTACCACCTGGCATGCTAGTATCACTTTATTGAAAGTTATACTGGAGTTGAAGGTTGGTAGATATGCCTGACCGATAGGTGCAGAATATCGCAGTCAAACTGTAAACTAGTTACGCAACGCATTCCGTTCTCTGGACTCCATCCTGCTACTTGCAAAGCCCTGTACAAGACTTGGTAGCGGGAGATTGAGAATGAACGTCTAAGAAAATGGAAATGAACAATAAGGGGAAGCACTATAAGTGGGAGAGCAACATCAAAAGATGGTCTAATGTCAATCTGGCAGAATGTAAGTAAGTAAATTGCCCATCACAAGCGAAGATGGCGGCATCATCAGATTGCCCTCGTCCTGAAGATGTAACTTGCGCTGAATTTGGATTATAGTGAGAAAGGAGCTGCGCCGGACATCAATCTCACTCTCTCATCCTGAGTTAGCTGAAACCAGGGGCAAGGCATACAATCAAGACGGCTGGAAGTAGCTCAGGATGCAGACATTCAGGTCGTACAATCTGTGAGACCAGGGGTCGCTTGAAACTTGTGAGAGTTGATTGTCAACCGTTTCCTTGACGATTTGAGATGCGAATGCTGTACCTCTTGACAGCAGTAGTCCCCAAGCGTAGACTAGAAGACGCTGTTGCTGACCAGCACCCACACCTGTAGGTCTAGGTGAGGGACCATTAACCCATGGCTAAGAGGAGATTTCAGTCGTGGCATGCAATGAAAATGGACGCAATTTCCAAGTAAGTCGTACACACCAACCAAGGATGGTGCGCAATCTGTAGTGACGTCCTATCAAACAACGTGAATTCTATAACACATGCAAAAGTGTTTTCTCCTAATTCCTAGGAGAATTACACACATAGGCTTCCTGTATAGCGTAGGACATGCTAGAAAATGATTGCCACACAGCACTCCATATTATTAATTGGAATGAAGAAACCACACAAAAATCGCAGACCATGAGGGCAGCTGTCGCCATCTTTGTACCGTCAAGACAAGTGACAGGATATTGGAGGCCCACTGCAGCCAACCTTCGTTGCAGAGACGACACTTGAATTGAATACTTCCAATTGTTCGTTCTTTTTCTTTTGCATTATTACTTGTACGTTTCCTTTTGATTTGACATTTCTGTCCTAGAAGAGAACGAGCCCTTTACTGCAGCTGTTGACCGGATTAGTCATTTTATTTTACCCCAGTTCATTCTTTGTTCTTCTTACAATATTTGTTATTAGTTTTGCCATGAAATGTATGTGACAGCTTTGTGATGGATATATGTGTACCAACTAGTTCAATATCAGATATACTGCCACATGGGTTACTGTTGTTGTTGTTGTTGTTGATACTGAGTTCTTCACACTTGGACTTTTTCTTTTTTAGTGGGTTGAAATATCTCTTCTTACTTCCTGGGCATACTTAACTTAATGTAACGATTTAATACTGGTTTAGAAGATTCTGCACAGTCTGCATTCAGCCAGTCTATTTACATTCACTTGATCTAAAAAATACCTATGCACTTTCAATTTATTCTTAATGCATTAATCAACCCTGCTTCCACTATTTTCTATAGTAATGCATTCCAAGCATTCACCACTCTCTGACTAGAAAGTTAATTTCCTGATATCTAATCTGGACCTTTCTTTCATTAATTTGTAGCTGTGCCCTCCTGTTGTAGGCGGTTGTAGCTGTGCCCTCCTGTTGTAGGCGGTTGTAGCTGTGCCCTCCTGTTGTAGGCGGTTGTAGCTGTGCCCTCCTGTTGTAGGCGGTTGTAGCTGTGCCCTCCTGTTGTAGGCGGTTGTAGCTGTGCCCTCCTGTTGTAGGCGGTTGTAGCTGTGCCCTCCTGTTGTAGGCGGTTGTAGCTGTGCCCTCCTGTTGTAGGCGGTTGTAGCTGTGCCCTCCTGTTGTAGGCGGTTGTAGCTGTGCCCTCCTGTTGTAGGCGGTTGTAGCTGTGCCCTCCTGTTGTAGGCGGTTGTAGCTGTGCCCTCCTGTTGTAGGCGGTTGTAGCTGTGCCCTCCTGTTGTAGGCGGTTGTAGCTGTGCCCTCCTGTTGTAGGCGGTTGTAGCTGTGCCCTCCTGTTGTAGGCGGTTGTAGCTGTGCCCTCCTGTTGTAGGCGGTTGTAGCTGTGCCCTCCTGTTGTAGGCGGTTGTAGCTGTGCCCTCCTGTTGTAGGCGGTTGTAGCTGTGCCCTCCTGTTGTAGGCGGTTGTAGCTGTGCCCTCCTGTTGTAGGCGGTTGTAGCTGTGCCCTCCTGTTGTAGGCGGTTGTATTTTTAAAAACTTGTTATACTCTAATTTATCCTTTCCATTGATTATCTTATAAAACCTGTATTGTCACCTCAAATTCAGAAGAAGGTGAGCATGGGAACTCAGGTCTGTAGTACAATGCTAGGCCTATCAGTAGGCTGACGACTAGTAGTTTCTGGCCTTTTACTGTCCAACCTAATTTACGAGGTACTTTTGTTCAAGGCAATGTTCATGGTAAAAATAAGTAACTGTTGTTGGATAATTTAAAAAAATATAAACTAAACGAATAATTTTTAGATTTAAAGGCACATTTGAATTATACATCATGTGAGGAATTCATAATGAAGATGTGCATATATTTTTGTTATTCCATTAGCATGCCAGTGTGGCATATTGGAAATATGTGTTTGGTCCATATTTTATTTTTACCAACAGCACACTAGGGATGAAGTGGTCAACACCACACCAGCTGCCTTTACTTTGTAAAATTATTCTGGTACCAATTTTTTTTTAGAATGTCTCGACCCCAGAAGCACTTTTATGATCTGAAAAATTCTCCACCAACTGGGGACCAAACTCTGGGAAGCCAGGGCACTAACCACTCCTCTATGCCCAGCATATTGTACCTGAATCTAGGGACTTAGTAAACACACCAGAGGGTTGAAGGTTTGAGTCCTTGACTTTATCAAGATCTGGTCAATATTAGACTTATCAGCAGGCTATTACTATGATGGTGTCGACACCCACCTCATTGTCCAAGCTGCTGTAACAAAATATGTTTCAAGTGCACAGAGTGGACATGAGATGGGGGTCTTGGTCAGCATGTTGCATCAGACTCCGATGCTAGCCTTTCCAGAAATTCCTAAGTTCAAGTTTTGTGAGAGTTTTCACAATATCTTATTTTTGGTACAGATAAATATGCGTGTCTACTGGTGAGTGAATGGACATTTGTATGAAGTTTTTGTCATTATGGAAGATGGTTATTTGGGAAAAGGTTTATTAAAATGTTTTGTTGATGTATGATTTTCTTTTGATTTTATTTGATTGTATGGCCACAGCATGAGTGCATAGCAGAATTTGTGAGTCCAAGGGGCGTGAGAGCAGAGTTTCGACTGTGAAATGAATTGCTTGAGGAAGGTTATCAGAGTTAACAGGAAAGATAAACTGTGAAATGAAGACATTCAAAGTCTTGTGCAGAGTATTATTGTTGTTGATTGCCTACGATGAGTAACTTTACTTTTTTTTGTGACAAAAGTGTGTCGAAGACAACAGTGAAGAACTGGACAACGATTTTTAAAGAAGGACGTGAGTTAACGAAAGATCTTCCGAGACCAGGTCAGGCGCATATTGTTTCGTTAAATCACGTCCTTCTTTAAACATCGCTGTCCAGTTCTTCACTGCTGTCTTCGCCACACTTTTGTCACCATACACCGCCTGCATTCTGCGATGAATGTCAACTGGTCGACATCCTTCAGCTGTTAGAAACAGAATCACCGCTCGCTGATCAACTCTGGATGGGTTCCGTATCACACCCGCCATGTTTTCAACGGTCTGCTGAGGAAACTATCAGTCAGGGGCTAATGAAATTTTGTAAACTTAAAGGTTGGTATGTGCTGTTTACACCAGAAGTGATGTGATCATGCACATCGTACGTATGTTCACTTGTTGTAGTTTTGTCCGGTTTCATTTGAACACGCCTCATAATTTACTTCTTCCTCTTCTGCGTTCATTCTCAATCTCCCACTACCGAGCCCTGAACTGGGCTTTGCAAATAGCAGGATGTAGACCAGAAAACGGAATGCGTTGTGTCGCTAGTTTACATCTTGACTGCGATATTTCCACCTTTTGGTCTGACACATCCATCTTCATCAGCAGACATTTCTTTAGTACCAGGTTAGCCTTCCCTCTTAGATTCCTTAGCCAGCCTGCTCTGTTATCCAGGATCACCTCATGGAGGTGTAGAAGGTTTCGACACCTCTGATTCGCTGGCACCAACGCTAGGAGTCAGCCATGGGTTGCTGACCGCTACTGCTCAGCATCTTGATTCCCGTAATTTACAAGATGTTAATCTTGATGTCCAAGACGAGAACAGTAATTTTATTTTTTTCGTAGTAAACAAAAAAAGAAATTACAATTTTTAATTTTAAAATACAGCTTTTGTTTATAAATCAAATTTAGCTAAACAACACAATATGGCGATGAGCGCGTGGCCGAATGGTTTCGAAGTCTGCCTGCTGACAAGGAGGGGAGCGATTTGAATCCCCGGTATAGCATACCTGTATGTTGTTTTTCTGTTGGAGGCGAAATAAACAAAACATAACCAGAACACAACGTGGCGAAGCAGCCTGTAGACCTCCGCCATAAAACCCCCCGTTTACCCCAGCAATAGTTGATATACGCCATATTGTTAAAGATAAACTGGGCTAAGTGGTGCTACTCTAGTTGATTGCAATGAACAATTTGGACTGTAAAGGGTTAACAACGAAACTTTAATTACTAAGGCGTTGCTATAGCCTTGAGATAAAGGCCCTTGTTTCTCAAGAAAAAGTACAAAACAGCAAGGTTTCAAAACACGTTTGAAGTGTCTCCTGATCTCAAGGGAGGTGAGTCTAGTCATATTGGAGACTGACAAAAAAACCAGGTGTGCATTAAAGAACCCTTGGGAATTGAAAATCGACAACAATATGCTGTTGAACGCTGTTCAATGGGAACGGACCAGGACGTCGTGTCAGGGTCAGACATAATACACTGACCAAGATCACAATTCCATGTCGCGTTCCCTGGAAACCAGCTTTTTTCAAGGTAGCCTGACTGGCGAGATGTGATCCCCGTGGTAATGAGAACCACGCAGATGAAGCCAAGCACACACAACCACCTGGAGGACCGCAGTTCACCTTCATCAGCACGCTCGGAATGTGAGGAAATCTACTACAACCCGCCGCTTAACGTCCTTTTCTGGGCGCACAAAAGGGTAAACTTACTTATTGTGGGCATTAAACAACAACCGCTGTCCAAGGAAAAATTATAACAAGCAAGGAAAATGGTATAACGTTTCAAATATCTGGGATCATTGATCAGTAAAGAGGGATCGAAGCCAGGGGTAATTGCAAGAATAGCACAAACAACAGCGGCGCTGACTCAGCTGAAACCTACATGGCAAGACAAGCGGCTCGCCCTCGGCATAAAAGTTAGACTAGTGCGCTCTCTGGTGCAATCAATATTTATATATGCCTACGACACCTGGACCATTACAGCAGATATCCAGGACAGAATACATGTAATGGGAACAAGGTGCTATAGAAAACTCCTAAATGTTACATATAAAGATCGTGTCACGAACGTAGAAATACGACAGAATTGAAGATGATATTAGTTCTTTTGAAGATCTGTTCACAACAATCAAAAGACAAAAGGGATCAAGATGCTGAGCAGCGCATGAGCTGCAGTGGTCAGCGACCCATAGCTGACTGTTACCGTCATGGCCAGCGAACCAGAGCTGCCAAGACCCTTCTACACCTCCACACGGTGATCCTGGATAACAGGCTGCAGCAGGGCAGACTGGCTAAGGAGAAGGGATCGAAGAGGGAATGCTAACCCGGTACTCAAGAAATGCTTGCTGAAGTCGATGTGGTGGACCGAAAGGTGCAAATATCACAGTCAAGCTGTAAACTACGACACAACGCATTTCGTTCTCTGGACTACATTCTGCTACTTAAGCCCTCTCAGGGTTTGGTAGTGGGAGATTGAGAATTAACGAAGCCAAGCCAAAAGACGAAAGATGGCTTGGTGCGGGCACATCGCGAGGTCCAACGGAATTACCAACTCGATACTCTTTGGTTCCGCACCAGGACAGAGAGGGCGAGGACGTCCAAGGAAGAGGTGGGTGGACAACATCACTGAGTGGTCAAGCCTTCGTCCCGGTGAGATACGACATGCGGCGGCAGACAGAGAAGGATGGCGTGGGATTTTGGGAGTGTCTTCAAGTGTGCCCCAACGACCTGATGGGTTATGGGATGAACTGAACTGAATGAAAATTCCAACCCAATAGGCAATATAGCTTCCCTCGGGCTTAGTAAGCCGCAGAAAGTACAAATTGTAAAATAAAGAATGTACTATAGCCTTTGGCTACCTGGCAGCAGGCATAACCTGCCTATGTGAATATCAGGATTCCAAGTATTCCATCAGGAGGATTTATGTGGTTGATGAATAAAGATCGTTTGTCCTTGCAGTTACAGCGCACTGTGCAGGCTAGGTTCTTATTTTACCTCCTTATAGAAGGGGAGAGAAGACTAACGTCCAGTCATGCAAAATATAATGATCAGAATATGTTAGTCAGGGTCAGATGAAAAATACTGATCAGACTATGTTACTCAGGGTCAGGTGAAACATACTGATCAGACTATGTTAGGGTCCGGTGAAACATACTGATCAGACTATGTTAGTCAGGGTCCGGTGAAAAATACTGATCAGACTATGTTACTCAGGGTCAGGTGAAACATACTGATCAGACTATGTTACTCAGGGTCAGGTGAAACATACTGATCAGACTATGTTAGGGTCCGGTGAAACATACTGATCAGACTATGTTAGGGTCCGGTGAAACATAATGATCAGACTATGTTACTCGGGGTCAGGTGAAACATACTGATCAGACTATGTTAGGGTCCGGTGAAACATACTGGTCAGACTATGTTAGTCAGGGTCCGGTGAAACATACTGATCAGACTATGTTAGTCAGGGTCAGGTGAAATATACTGATCAGACTATGTTAGTCAGTGTCAGGTGAAGCATACTGATCAGACTATGTTAGTCAGGGTCGGGCGAAACATATCGATCAGGCTATGTTAATCAGGGTGAGGTGAAACATACGGATCAAACTAAGTTAGTCAGAGTCAGACAAAACACTACTGATCAGACTATGTTGACCACATGTACAATATTCTCGCTTTCAATCAAACCCCAAAACACCAAATTAAGTCTAAATGGCAAATTCCTGCAGATAAACGACAACCCAAACTATCTGGGAGTCACATTTGATCGGCGCATGACATGGAAAAGTCAGATCGAGAGAAACCGAATGAGAGCCAGAGAAAGAATGGCAATCATAAGGAAACTTGCTGGCACAAGCTGGGGAGCAGACGAAAGTATACTAAAGAAACTGTACACTGGAAGAGTGAGACCAGTTCTCGAGTATGGCATTGCGGCATGGACAACAGCAGGAAAGGCGAACTTCGATAAAGTTAGTAAACTTCAAAACCAAGCCATGAGAGTTATAACAGGAGGCATGAAGTCAACGCCAATTGTAGAACTTGAAAAGATTACAAAACTGCAATCCATGACCGATAGAAGAGACTGCAGAGCCCAGCTGCAGTCAGAGAAACTCCGAAGACTGACTGACCATCCAATGCACCAGAGACTAAACAATTTGGGAAATGGGAAACTAAAGCGGAGAAACTTTGCAGAAATAGCCAAAGCAAAGATGCACGAAGATCCCATAAACGCACTAACAACACCAAAGCCCATCACTACTGTACGAAAACCTACCTGGAGGCAGGAGATATTTCCAGAGGTGGTAGAAAATATACCAGGTATTGGAAACAAAAACTGCCAGACTGAAAAAGAAAGGAGAGATACTACCCTAAGCTTTATATCGAAAAACTACCCAAGCATGGACTGGACCCATGCATACACCGACGGTTCTGTAACAAACACTACACAGAATGGAGGGGCAGGAGCATTCCTGAACCTACCAAATGGCAGACAAATAACACTGTCATTCGCTACTGGTAAGTACACAAGCAATTTCAGAGCGGAGGCAGAGGCACTGAGGGCGGCAGTGGAAGAAATGGTGACACATAAAGAAAATGAAAGCTATACAGTCCTGCTTACAGATGCTCTGGTCGTAGTCACAGCGCTAAAACGCCAGAAAAACACTGAGCTTAATGACTTAAGGAGCATTACTCTGTCAACTATGCCAGCAGTCCGCACCAAAAAGGGTAGTGGAACAGTGGGTCCCATCACACTGCAACATCCAAGGCAACGAGGAGGCAAACAGACTGGCAAAAGAAGGTGCAAGACTACCACAAACAGATACTAGTATGACGTACGAAGAGTCAAAACGGCTTATTAAAGCCAGATACATGACCAAATGGGAAACTGAACATACCGGCTACACCAAAAACGATGCCTATTACCAGTTGAACCGAAGAGAGCAGGTCGTTGTCTTCAGACTTCGCACTGGCCACAATAGACTGAGGTACCACCTATTCAACAAATTGAAGATAGGTGGTACCGACGAATGCCCGTGTGGTACCGGGAAAATGACCGCTGAGCATCTTCTGCAGAACTGCCCGACATACGAGGATCAGAGAGAGCAGATGTGGCCATCACCAGTGGCAACACAAGACAAGCTATATGGCAGTGTCGACAGCCTCAGGATGACCGCCGCTTTTTTCGAAAAAATAATGGTTACTGTCTGACTGCGTACGATGAAGAAGAAGAAGAAGAAGACTATGTTAGACAGGGTCAGATGAAACTAACTGATCAGATATCGTTAGTTAGAGTCAGTTGAAATATAAAGATCAGACAATGTTAGTTAGTGTCAGATGAAACATACTGATCAGACTATGTTAGTCAGAGTCAGAACTAAAAGCTCTTTACTGTATTGCGCTTTGAGCGACTCCAAGCTTCTCTTCATAAACTGTTCGTGGGTTCCATACTAGGTCATATAATAATAATTCGCCCATCGTCGTCCATGAGGACCACCAACATCAGCAACATGACATAATGCAACTTTGAGTATGTGTGCGCTCATGACTGATTAAGCCAATTCGAGCCTGGAAAAGTCTGTGATACGACCGACAAACGTAGTCAGCAGTTGTCTCTGCAATTGTCTATGCTCTGCTCTTGACTTCCTGATTGCACGTCTATCCTGGTCTGTCTGGATACGGAGACCATTCGCTGAGTTAAACGCCGTCTGTGACCGTGCTCTTCCACGTTGAGTGATTTTGAGCCAGGTTCTCCCAGGTGTTAATGTGTATTTGACAGCACTTAAAGGACTCCTTCAGACTGTACTTAAACACTTTTTTTTGGTACCTCCTTGTGATCGTTCTACTTCACTCAGTTCATCTTCTTCTTCTTCTTCTGCGTACGCAGTCAGACAGTAACCATTATTTTTTCGAAAAAAGCGGCGGTCATCCTGAGGCTGTCGCCACTGCCATAGAGCTTGTCTTGCAGTTCCACTGGTGATGGCCACATCTGCTCTCTCTGATCCTCGTATGTCGGGCAGTTCTGCAGCAGATGTTCAGCTGTCATTTTACCGGTACCGCACGGGCATTCGTCGGTACACCCTATCTTCAATTTGTTGAATAGGTGGTACCTCAGTCTATTGTGGCCAGTGCGAAGTCTGAAGACCACGACCTGCTCTCTTCTGTTCAACTAGTAATAGGCATCGTTTTTGGTGTAACCAGTATGTTCGGTTTCCCTTTTGGTCATGTATCTGGCCTTCACTCAGTTCGACATACAGGAGACCAGGTCTCTAATCACTGTTGGAATAGCCATACTATTAAAGATGTATGTTTTCTTGCCGTTTAACATCTGTTAAAGTATTGGTTTAACTTCGATATATTGGTTTAGAAGGCTGTACAGAGTTTGATACGATTGAAGCTGGTCTACGTGGAATCTCGCGATTTCTGTATTGGGAGTGACAATATCAATAACGGAAACAAAACGTAGTCTTCACACATGAGAACGCATAACAAATCAAAGCAACAAACAACAGACTTATAAGTATAAATATACACACATACATACATACATACATACATACATACATACATACATACATACATACATACATACATACATACATACATACATACATACATACATACATACATACATACATACATACCTACATACCAGAGGAAGACCTGGTGATCGTAATGCACGTTTTTGTTTGGTTAATGAACCTTGCTTGTTTATATCATTATCAAATTTAATTAATATCTAGGCTCCACTCCTGTGTCCCCACTGTGTGGGAACAACGGCTCACGTGTAGTCTAATGACCCACATAGATATTCCTGCAATAACAGAGTCTGACATGGGCAGATGCCAGCAAACGTGTTTACTTGTAGAGAAGTCAAGGACTATAGAAAGTCAAACGAATGTTGAAATCGAAGCACGGACCACGTGTTAAGGAAACGGCAGAGCACAATTTCACTTTTTGCGGATGAAGAACTTCCGAGCACCTCTGAATATCATATAGTTCTGACACTGACTGAACTCGGAATCAGCAGACGGATTGTCGAGTAAGAAGGACATATACGAGGCTATAGTTTCTAGATAAGAGAAGAATTCAAGGAGACAAGTTTATTTAAATCAAGGGAGGGATAAATTAGACTAGTTTTTTTCAAAGTACAGCCGGCTACAAGAACAACAGGGCATAGTTACACATTAATTGAAGAAAGGTCCAGATTAGGTATTGGTAAATATATTTTAGTAAGAAAGTGGTGAATTCTTGGAATGCGTTGCCACAGCAAAATGTCAGGACAGGGTCAGTTAATGCATTCAAGAATAGATTTGATGCACATAGTAACAGAGAAAACATTCATGGCCATCACCAATACCATTTCTGGACAAACTCTATGGAGATACCAAAGGCCTCCGGCTTTCATTGTTGTTGTTGTTGAATACCCACAATGAGTAGGTTTATTCTTTTGTTCGCCCTGAAAAAAAACGGTGAGTGGCGGGTTGTCGTACCTTTACTCACATCCCAAGAGTGCTGATGAAGGTAGACAAGGGTCCTTCAGGCGGTTGTGCTATGACTGGCTTCATTTGCGTGTCGCTCACTACTACAAGGATCCCCCACCTCGTTAGCCAGGCTGCCATTAAAACAGCCCGTTTCCAAGGAGGTCTACGAAGAAGCCGAGGTGAGGGTCTTGGCTAGTATATTTTGCCTGACCACTGCTTTCTTTAGAAATTTGACGCATTAAACTGTCCGAAGAAGACTGAGAAGAAGACATTTTTTGGCGGGAAGGCTACCTCTGCTGGCTATTGATTGTATTATTGAAACTTCCAACCAACAAAAAAGGAATTGAAATGGCTCTGAAAGGGGCAACTTGAAAATTTAGATCTTCAGTCCAAGAACCGTAACAAGATGCAAACAACATAAATACACTTGTTGAAAGGTTACATAAAATACAACTTTAATCACATAAAGCAAAGCTAAAGATTATGACAATAAATAATTTTACGACAGTAAGATTGCGCTGTTGTTGTTGTTTCGAATGTCCACAAAGAGTAGGTTTGCTCTTTTGTGAGCCCCGAATAGGACGTTAAGTGGCGGGTTGTATTAGCATTCCCCACATCCCGAACGTGCTGATGAAGGTGAACCTGTGTCCTCCTGGCGATTGTGCTCTTCTTGGCTTCATCTGAGTGCCTATCACTACTACGGGGATCACGTCGATCCCTCACCTCGTTAGCCAGGCTGTCGTGAAAACATTCCGCTTCCAGGACGGGCTGCGTGGAAGCCAAGGTGAGGGTCTTGGGCAGTATCTTTTGCCTGACCCTGACTAACATGTCTGGTCAGTATCTTTTGCCTGACCCTGACAAACATGTCTGGTCAGTATCTTTTGACTGACCCTGACTAACATGTCTCGTCGGTATCTTTTGCCTGACCCTGACTAACATGTCTGGTCAGTATCCTTTGCCTGACCCTGACTAACATGTCTCGTCGGTATCTTTTGCCTGACCCTGACTAACATGTCTGGTCAGTATCCTTTGCCTGACCCTGACTAACATGTCTTGTCAATATCCTTTGCCTGACCCTGACTAACATGTCTGGTCAGTATCCTTTGCCTGACCCTGACTAACATGTCTTGTCAATATCCTTTGCCTGACCCTGACTAACATGTCTGGTCAGTATCCTTTGCCTGACCAGACGTTAATTTTCCTTCCCTAAGATTTCGCCGGAAGACATACTCCTATAACATGTAGAATCAATAATTTCATGGCAGCACATGAAGATACTCTTCTTCTTCTTTTTCTGCGTTCGTCGTGAAAAGGACGCTGTGACATAGTTGTCAATTTGTCTCTCAATTACTCTGGCTGCTTGCATAAAGCTCAGTGCCCCAGAGGTGATCAAGACCCTATTCCGTATCCAAACGGCGGTCCTGGAAACTGGCTACACAAGTGTAGTCTAGATAAAAGGATAGGGATCGCAGGGAAGAAGCAAATCCGGTGCTAAAAAAAAGCCAGTTGAAATCGGATATGATGGCAAAATGTGCAGATATCGCAGCCTCACTGGAAACGATGTTGTAGCATCACAACATCCTGTTCAGAACGAACGCAGATGAAAAGGTAAAATTGTGCGGCGGTATTGAGATCCCGAATAAGAGACTGCGCAACAGCGTGTGGGATTGGAGGGTCTTAGCCTTGATACGAAACAAAAAAAGTCTACCAAGCCGTAGTGTTCGCCCCACATATTTATGCTAGTGAGATGTTGACTGTGTACAACAGGCATGCTGGGAAAATAAACCACATCGATACAAGCTGTTTCCGTAGATTGTTGAGAATACAGTAGTAGGATAGGGTATCAAACACCGAAGACAGCACAAAGACCAACATGTCGAACATCCCCATTTTGTTGTAGAAGACTCGGGTCAGGTGGTCAGTCACGTCGTGAGCACGACAGAAAATCGCACTATCGAACAACAAATGTATGGTGAGCTTCGAGGGGACCTGAATCTAGCCGGTGGGCAAAAAAAAAACCAAAGAAACCAACAAGAAATCTCTTCAAAGACTACGTTAAAATATCTCTGACCCTCTTTAACATCGGTCTAAACTCATGAGAGTACCTCGCACAGAACCGCCATCAGAGGCGCCTCTATCGCCATTGAGTCCCGGACCTCAGAAGCGCAGAAAACGTACTGCACGGAAAGACAAAACAGCTGACACTCACATGACCAATTACGACCTTAGATGCTGCTACGTGAAAGGGATTTCTGTACCAGAATCACCAGTGCCTACACTAGACAAGCTCTATGGCAGTGTCGACAGCCTCAGGATGACTGCTGCTTTCTTCGAAAAAATTCAAGTTGACGTCTGACAGCGTACGAAGAAGAAGAAGAAGATGAAGAAGAAGAAGGACTATATAGCCATGTCCGGACTCACCGATGAGGTGAAACACAAAATGTATCTCTGCTGTTGTCATCATTGCTTGCAGTTAACGGGTTTCATTATTATAGGACAGGAGAGTTTATTTTTAGAATCAGAAGTCCCAGTCTTGGCTTGGCTTGGCTTCGTTCATTCTCAATCTCCCACTACCAAACACTGAAAGGGCTTAAGTAGCAGAATGTAGTCCAGAGAACGGAATGCGTTGTGTCGTAGTGTACAGCATGACTACGATATTTGCACCATTCTGTCCTACACATCCGACTTCAGCAAGCATTTTTTGAGTACCGGGTTAGCATTCCCTCTTCAATCCCTTCTCATTAGCCAGACTGCCCTGCTGCAGTCTGTTATCCAGGATCACCACGTGGAGGCGTAGAAGGGTCTTGGCAGCTTTGGTTCCCTGGCCCTGGCGCTAGCAGTCAGATATGGCTCACTGACCACTGCAGCTCATGCGCTGCCGAAGTCCCAGTCTAAATAAGTAATGATAGCAGAAGATGAAGTTTAAGGATTTAAGTGATGTCATAGATCCATCTGCTTCCTTGTGCGTCTTGATCTTGAGGACCCGTTCATCAACTTAGCTGCTGGTCCCGATCCTGTTTTGGGACACGGAAGTCCAGTACACGGTAGGTCCTTCTCCAGAAGCGTCTCGGATGTTGTCGTATACAGCAAGGGAGTCTGACCAACGCATTGAAGGTCTTCACCGCCGTCTCTTTTTACCCCGGGGGTACTAGATTGGATCGACCATCGTTTCGTCACAACACGCGACCTGTCCATTTATCCTGTGCTCCCAGCTACGTGCTTCTGCGGTGAGACATGGACACTAACACAATCATTGGAGGACAAATTGAAAGTGAATCAGGCCTCTCTCGAGAGACGCTTGGTAGAATTCACTGTCTTGAACCAATATATGTAAAATCTCGATAATTCTGACATACAACTATTGTCCTTGGTTAATGAATTTTTTGTTTGCGTTCGCCTTATTTCTCTAATCCCCAAGGCGGTGTGCGTTGCACTGTGGGTTTTATTTTGCACCTGTCGGCCCAGTGCATCCGACTTTGGCATTAATTTTATGTAAGTGTCTGCTTCCTCCTGCATTTTCTAAAATTTGCTTCCCCGGGGTAACGGCCGGTGCTGTGATGGGGATCTAACCCAGCACCTTCGAGTTGTGAGCCGTGTCACTTAACCACTAGCCCACTCCGTACCCTCCTTGGTGAATAATGCGGTAATCTATGCAGAAATGGCAAAACAAAATTGGCAGGTCGTGCACTCTAGCCAGATCAAATTTACCCTGCAATCGTACAATGCTAGTTTTTCAGGTTATTTTCTCATAAGATGGTCGAACCGAGGTATTTTCTGTCTTCATATATAAAAAGGGGCACAATGGGTGATTCTTACTAAGTCTCTAACGCAGGGTTAGGTTATTCAATTTGTTGTATACTTGGCGTCCACTTTTATAACTTTCGTGAGGGTACATTTTCCTTACCACCCATTAATATCTAAATTGAAGAAAATGTCGCGATCGTTAACTGAGTCTGTATATTTTGAATGTGCTTAATACATCATCATCATGTGGCATGTCATTTACAGAACGTCGCTACCATCACAGTCCGTCTAACAGAAACTCGATCTCTTACCAATTCCTTTTCCTGCTCCAGGCATGCCCAAGCATTGCTACATCTTGGTGCCATCATCTTCTTGGTCTGTCTCTGCCTCTCTTTCCCGGCACCAGACCTTATATTTCAATTTCTGGTCGTGATGGAATTGAAGAATTATTTCCCCTCTATGTCCAACTCTTTTCGAATATTTGCAATCTTCTTTTTTCGATTCATGGTTTTCTGAGAAACTTTCTACAACATTTCGACTAGAAGGACGCGACTATTTCTACAGGCTTGGGTAACTGTCTGTGTTTCACAGCGGTATGCTGTTACAGGAAAAACACAGGCTCTTAAAATGTTTACTTTTTGTTGATTTGCTGGTATTCTGCCATAGTTTCATTATGTTGTGTAGCCTTTGCATTGTGTGGCATCGCAAGGCTTTTAGGTTGTGAAGTTTATTTATCTTAGGGTTACAATATCTATCTACACCACGACACGACTTCACACAGTAAAACACAATAAAAACTATCCTGATAATAAAACAGAACAATATAATTTATTACAAAAATAATCTATGCTAGGCATCAGCAAAAAGCAAAGCACATCTAAACTAAATAATCAATTATTAGATATGTTTAACTACAATAGGAAATTGTAAGGACTAGCCTTTGATGTTTCCTCCAAGTTCTATGGTACCCAGAATTCTTGCCGCTATCGGCGCACTCAACACCAAATCATAAACTCTTCTTCAAGATTAGATCACGTACTCAGACTAATCTGTTTGCTCACACATAATTAGATCACGTACTCAAACTCATCTGTTTGCTCACACATAATCAGATCACGTACTCAGACTAATCTCTCTGCTCACACATAATCAGATCACGTACTCAGACTAATCTCTCTGCTCACACATAATCAGATCACGTACCCAGACTAATCTCTCTGCTCACACATAATCAGATCACGTACTCAGACTAATCTCTCTGTTCACACATAATTAGATCACGTACTCACACTAATCTCTCTGCTCACACATAATTAGATCACGTACTCAGACTAATCTCTCTGCTCACACATAATCAGATCACGTACTCAGACTAATCTCTCTGCTCACACATAATCAGATCACGTACCCAGACTAATCTCTCTGCTCACACATAATCAGATCACGTACTCAGACTAATCTCTCTGCTCATACATAATCAGATCACGTACTCAGACTAATCTCTCTGCTCACACATAATTAGATCACGTACCCAGACTAATCTCTCTGCTCACACATAATCAGATCACGTACTCAGACTAATCTCTCTGTTCACACATAATTAGATCACGTACTCACACTAATCTCTCTGCTCACACATAATTAGATCACGTACCCAGACTAATCTCTCTGCTCACACATAATCAGATCACGTACTTAGACTAATCTGTTTGCTCACACATAATTAGATCACGTACTCAGACTAATCTCTCTGCTCACACATAATCAGATCACTTTCAATCAGACTCACTCTCAGTCTTCCTGCCAGTCTGTCGGGTTTTTCCTTGCAGAGTATTTTATAGTCTCAAGCAACAACGTGAATGTTCAATGTTCTTCCGTGGGTTGTCTGACTTAGCCATCACTCCAATTTTGAAGTACCCCCATCTAAAATTTAATTGGTTGACTATCCACGAGTCACTGTCACTTTTAATGTCGTAGCAGCATCAGCATCAGACTGTCACCAACCCCCATCCACGCCAAGTCCGAAACACCCACCCCTGTACTAGATAAAGTCTTCTACCTAAACCTCTCGTTTCCTTTGTCGACCTAGTGTCGAAACGGTGATTGGCTCTGGCGTGACCTGCGTTTGTCCAACGCATACAGGCAACCTTTGTTTCTTATAGTCGCCAGCCCAATCTCTCCTGCAATAAACGCCCATGCTCCAGCTGGAACTGTCACAATTGTCATAATAATAATAATAATAATAGTAATCACAATCTTCTTCTTCTTCTTCTTCTTCTTCGTTCTCAATATCCCGCTACCAAGCAGTGAAAATGAAATGGCTTTGCAAGTGGCAAAATGTAATCCAGAGAACGGAATTGCATTGTATCGTAGTTTGCAGCTTGACTGCGATATTTGCACCTTTCAGTCTAACACATCCTTTAGCAGGCATTTTTGAGTACCTAGTTGCCTTCCTTATTCAATCCCTTCTACTTAGCCAGTCTGCTCTGTTGCAGTCTGTTATCTGGGATCACTGCTTGGTTGTAGAAGAGTCTTGGCAGATCTCGTTCGCTGGCCCTGACGCTAGCAGTTAGCTATGGGTTGGTGACCCCGGCAGCTCATGCGCTGCTCAGCGTCTTTATCCCATAATAATAATAATAATAATACTAATACTAATAATAATAATAATAATAATAATACAATTTTAATGCAGCGGTCAGCGACTCATAGCTGACTGCTAGCGTCAGGGCCAGCAAATCAGAGCTGCCAAGACTCTTCTACACCTCCACGCGGTGATCCAGGATAACAGGCTGCAGCAGGACAGACTGGCTAAGAAGCAGGGATCGAAGAGGGAATGCTAGCCCGGTACTAAAAAAAATGCTTGTTGAAGTCGGATGTGTTGGACCGAAAGGTGCAAATATCGCAATCAAGATGTAAACTACGACACAACGCATTCCGTTCTCTGGACTACATTCTGCTACTTAAGCCCGTGTCAGGGTTTTGTAGCGGGAGATTGAGAACGAACAAAGCCAAGTCAAACCAAGCCAAATCCTCATCATGTAGCATGTCCTTTATAGAACGTCGCTCCCATCACAGTCTGTTTGAAAGAAACTCGTCCCCTTGCCAAAACTGCAGCCTCCGCCAGTCATACCCAGGCAAGGATATCTTGGTGCCATCGTCTTCTTGGTCTACCCCTTCCTCTTTGACCTGGCATCATGCCTTCCATCCCTGTTCTCTCAAGACCGTTGTGTCTCTAGATGTGACCAAAGTATTTGTATTTTCTAGCCAAATTGGAATTGATAAACCAGTTCTCCTCTAAGCTCTTCTCTTGCTGAGTTTTAAATACAGAATGTCATTATTCAGCTACCACCGACCTGAAAGCTAAAATCGACCACTAATTGTCGGTAGCGCTCAGGTTTAAGAGCACTGTTCTAATGTCATCATTTCTCATTTCATCTCTCCTTCAGACACCAATGGCTTAGGGAGCGTGTGGTCTAGGGGTTGGGAGCTATCTTTACAATCCCAACGTACAATGTTCAAATCACATCGCTAGAGATTTTTTTTTTTTGTATTCGCTTTATTTCTCTATTCCCCCCCCCCACCCCCCACCCCCCACCCCCCAAGGCGGTGTGCGTTGCACTACGGTTTCTATGTTACCCCTGTCGGCCCAGTGCATCCTATTTCGGCATGCATTTTATGTTAGGGTCTGTTTCCTCCTGCATTTGATGTTAGGGTCTGTTTCCTCCTGCATTTTATGTTAGGGTCTGTTTCCTCCTGCATTTGATGTTAGGGTCTGTTTCCTCCTGCATTTTCTAAGGGTTTGCTCCGCTGGGGTACGGCCGGTGCTGTGATGCGGAGCGAACCCAGCACCTTCAGACAGTGTCCCACTAACTACTATCCCACGCCGTCCCCTGGATCAAATTTGATATTAGTAGGACACAATTGGTACACTTATGCCGTTTATCAGTTGCTGTTTGGGGAGAGTAGATTGACGTATGTTCAGGCGAACTATACGGACCACACAATATACGGGCTCAATATGCTGAGCAGTGCATGGGTTGTAGAGGTCAACGACCAAAAGCTGACAGCTAGCGCCAGGGCCAGTAGCCCAGAGCTGTAAAGACCATCAACGCCTCCATGTAGCAATCCTGGATAACAGGCTGCAACAGGGCAGACTAGCTAAGGAGATGGGATCGAAGATTAATCCGAGAGAAAAAAAAAACGACATGTTGAAGAAGTAGGATGGTTTAAATATCGCAGCCAAGCTGTAAACTGCGACACAACGTATTCTGTTTCCCAGACTACATCCTGCTACTTGCAAAGCTTCTTTCGGGGCTTGGTAGAGGTAGTTTGACAATGAACGACGGCGATGGGTTAGGAACGCACCTGATTCTACTGATCGAATCACTGTATAAGGAACAACAAGCAGCTGTCAGAATAGCTGGGGGGGGGGGGGGGGTCAAGATGCTGAGCAGCGCATGAGCTGCAGTGGTCAGCGACCCATAGTTTACTGCCAGCGTCAGGGCCAGCGAACCATAGCTGCCAAGACCCTTCTACACCTCCACGCGGTTATCCTGGATAACAGGCTGCAGTAGGGCAGACTGGCTAAGAAAAAGAGATCGAAGAGGGAATGCTAACCCGGTACTCAAAAAATGCTTGCTGAAGTCGGAGTTTTGGACCGAAAGGAGTAAATATCGCAGCCAAGCTGTAAACTACAACACAACGCATTCCGTTCTCTGGACAACATTCTGCTACTTACCCTTTCAGGGTTTGGTAGTGGGAGATTGAGAACGAACGAACGAAGAAGAAGAAGAAGAAGAAGGAGAAGAAGAAGAAGAAGAAGAATAGCTGGGGAGACATCGGACTGGTTCAAGGTTCACAAAAGTTAAGACAGCGACACATACTCTCCCCTTATTTGTACAATATCTAAGCAGAAAAGATGATGAGAAATGTCAAGATTGACAACGATAACGATAACGTCAATGGCGATAACGACGATGACAAGTAACAGAAGAGGAACAAGCAGAACAAAAAGAAGAAGAAGATGACAACATACAAGCCTAGACCGCCACCTTACTTTCCAACCGTTCTTGCTGAACACAGACATGACTTCCATGACAGTCTGGCTAACCAGGTGACGGTCGTTGTGATATTCGTAGTAGCGAACGTCACGCAGATGAAGACAAGCATAGCACAACAGCCTGGCTGACCTCGGTTCACCTTCATCAGCACGTTCGGGATAGAAATATAACTACTGCAACCCGCCACTTTACTCCATTTTCATGGTAAACGGAATAGTAAAAATTAGTTGTTGTTTTACTGGTATGCTGGTGTTAGGGAGTTTTCGGCGGCAAACTTTGGTCTTATGGTCAACATAGAAAAACGGAGGTATTATTCTAGCCTGCTAACCACCATTTGAACTATCCATAGCGACACATCAAATTCCTCTGTTAGAGAACGTAATCTCCGGCGACGGTCCACCCGAATTGCTGCATCAATATTGGCGATGACATCTTCTGAGACAACAATATGCGCCTGACTTGGTCTCGGAAGATCTTTCGTTAACTCACATACTTCTTTAAACATCGTTGTCCAATTCTTCACTGTTGTCTTCGACACACTTTTGTCACCATACACTGCCTGCATTCTGCGATGAATGTCAACTGGTCGACATTCTTCAGATGTTAGAAACCAAATCACCACTCACTGATCAACTCTGGACGGGTTCCGTATCACACCCGCCATGTTTTCAACGGTCTGCTGAGAAACTATGAGTCGGAGGATAATGAAATTTTCCAAACTTTACGGTTGGAATGTACTATTTACACCTAAAATGACGTCATCATGCGCATTGTACGTATGTTCACTTGTTGCAATTAAGTCCGGTTTCATTTGAACACGCCTCGTAATACTGACATTTTGAGTATCCATACACTTCTGAAATTGGCTCAGCTGCGATTAACGGGACATGGTGTTCACATGCCAGATCAGCGCATCATAAATCAGCTGTTATACGGTAAGCTCACAACAGAAACACACTCGCCAGGGAAGAGGGGGCAGAAAAAACGATACAGAAACTCTTTGACAATGTCTGCGAAAAGCTTTAATGTTGATGTCACTACTTTACCATTTGGCGCACTAGTATCACCAAAGGTGCTCAGATCACAGAGATTAAGGCCACCGTGGAGGCTCTGCAAAAGCTTGTTGCCCGAAGAAAAACAATACCCGCAACGATTCCACAGCTGGCTCACAACATGCAGGCCCTGAATGGGTTTGGATGTGCCGTTGCAAGATTGGCTTGGCTTGGCTTCGTTCGTTCTCAATCTCCCGCTACCAAACTCTGAAAGGGCTTAAGTAGCAGAATGTAGTCCAGAGAACGGAATGCGTTGTGTCGTAGTTTACAGATTGAATGCGATATTTGCACCTTTCGGTCCAACACATCCGACTTCCGCAAGAATTTTTTGAGTACCGGGCTAGCATTCCCTCTTCGATCCCTTCTCCTTAGCCAGTCTGCCCTGATTCAGCCTGTTAACCATGATCACCTCGTGGAGGTGTAGATTGGTCTTGGCAGCTCTGGTTTGCTGGCCCTGACGCTAGCAGTCAGCTATGGGTCGCTGACCACTGCAGCTCATACGCTGCTCAGCATCTTGATCCCCTGTTGCAAGATTGATATGTACAGCCATCAGAGAACACATTTCGCAACAATAGTCTGATGCTTAATTAACTTCAGTTAAAGTCATTAAACTGGTTTAAAGGACTCTGCAGAGTCTGTATACAACAATTTTTTTGTCTTGTCTTTCCCCCGCAAGAGGTCGTGGAGGCATCACACAGTGTGTGAGGGATGTGTCTTGGGCATCTTGTTAACCGGACAGGGCCCAATCTCTCCCAGGCGATGTCCATTAGTCCATTATTGTCCCGTGTGCATATTTGACAGCCTTTTGTCTACTAAAAGGGCGAACGGTGTCAAACTCGTGAAGTTTGGTCGTGTGCACTAGATCGTGAAAATACGACACAGCGAAACGGAAATACTATTACACAAAACCGATGACCATGGCAGGTTAATCGAAGGGTAAAAACGTTGCAAATTAAACGAACTAAATTATCCAAATGGAAAACAGCAACACGTATCCGTGGATACACGTGTAAGTAGTCGACTAGCTTGAACTCCAGTCAAATCCGTGGTCTGACGGCATCCTTAATGGACTAAAACATCAGAGCAAAGTTAGACTCGTGACCTGTTAGGTCTCCATCTTCGCTTGCGATAGGAAACTATTATTATTTTTCGTGTGTTTAAGTAGTGTTGACAATTTATGATAAGTCTGCGATGAGATTTTCTGATATCTAATTTCAATTTCTTCATTAATCGTACACGTATTTTTTTCTAGACTGAATGATTAAAAAAAAATATTGTATGTCCATACCTCCATTCTACTTCCTCTAATCAAGGCGCAGATCAGGTAATAACAACTGAACTTCCAATCTCCCAATTGAACGTAATATGTAATTGATCTCTTGTCTTTTTGTGAGTAGTCTGGCAAGCTATTTTCTGCCCATCTCCTGAAGTTATCTTCCCCCTTATAGTGCTGTCTGCATATGCTTTTCCTTTCAGTGTAGTTTCAGAATGGTGTTATATATTTGTGTATATGATCATTTAAGCATTGCAGAGACACGAGGAGTAACATCCTTATCATGCGAAATATTATCGACAAGTGCTGAGAGTACAATGTTGACTTACACACTTGCTTCATAGACGTCATCAAAGATTGTGATCGTGTGCAGCGCGAAATGCTATGGGAAATCATGACATACATTGGGGTCGCAACACACCTGATTCGACTGATCGAATCACTGTTTAAGGAACAACAAGCAACTGTCAGAACAGCTGGAGAGACATCGGGCTGGTTCAAGGTTCACAAAAGTTAAGACAACGATGCGTACTCTCCCATTATCTGTTCAATATCTATGCAGAAAACATGATGAGAAATGTCAAGATTGACAACGAATATTAAAAGTTTGACCCGTTCCCAATTGGCGGGAATGAAATACCAGAACTAAGATACGCGAATGGATGATACAGATGTCATCTCGAAGAGCACTGAAGGGCTGGAACAGATAATCTTGTCGGTCAAACGACAAAGCAAAGAACACAATCTATTAATAAACACAAGCAAGACTAAGACAATGAGTAACAACAAAACTAAAACCACATGTTTAGAACGTTCAGAGTTTTGAATATCTTGGCTCACCTATTAGCAACAAAGAAGATTGTCAAAAACAAATAAAAAGAAAACTGGTCATGGCACTACAGAGGTTAACTAAAATGCAAAACGTATGACAGAACACTTAGCAAAATGACAAAAATAAAGACCTCGAATGATTTGCATCTTCCCAGTGGCAACGTGAGGAGGAGAGACATTGTCAGCCACACAAATCTAATTGAATAAGTTTAAATCCTTTGAGCTAAAATTCTACAGGAGGGTGCTCAAAATACAATGGATAGCAAAAAAGAAAAACGCAAAAATCACATAAAAATTAGATACGCCTAGGAAATTAACGCATAGGAAACAATCATGCCTCGTCTACATCAAATTTCACAATGGTCTAGAAATAACTATACTGGAGGGTACGGTACCTCGCAAAGGAGGCAGAGGCAGAACGAGAAGCTGGACAAGTCACATTACAGAGGCTCTGGCCGCCTGGGATTGACAGTGTCAGAATCAGGGAGAGCTGTCCAGGGATCGAGTGTCACACGAATCTGCTGTCATCACAACCACGATCTACAAATGACATGTTACATGATCACTTCATCCTCGATATCATTGTCTACAATAAACCACCCTTACATTTAGTACGCAAATTACACAACTCACAGAATAGCTCGGCACTTAGAGTACACCGTACCCAAATAATGATGACGTTCTTGGCGTCCGAGGCACCAAAACAAACTAGCCAGCTGATTCTATTCTATTTTTAGACCAGATCTCCTGCTAGAACCAAAAGTTTTAGCTTTGCAGAAGTCACGGTAAGTCGTTGATGTAAACATAACGATACGTCTTTTATCTTTCTGGGGTCTTCATCTTCACATTATTAATTTATAACATTTATTTCAAGCAATAAAGAAATCAGCATCGACCACAATCTAGCCCTTAGACTAACTAAGGCTTAGTTTGTTTAATTGTGACGACTCGAATAATACGACTGAGTCAGTGAGTGAGCAAGCCCAGACTCTAAGACTACAGTCTACACTTAACAGAGAGAATATTATTACTTTTTCCATAATGGGGCATTCTTGTGGTCTACACCTTACAGGATTTTCATATAAATTTGTCTGATTTGTTAATAAAATAAAACTTCATATGATTGACAATAAATAGTAATAGTCAATAGCATATTTTAGTTAAATGGGCAGGTATCTTCTGAAAGTTTCAAATGACGTGGTACAACAATGTTTTATTTAGCAGACGTTTCTCGTGAGAAAAGGATCCATTACAATTAATGATTTATATGATGCATAAATGGTATCCTTATTATTGGATGCATTGTTATATGGAACTAGCAGACTGATGTAACTCACTCACTGATTGTGCTGTGTGCGCCTAGATGATAAATATTACTTTTTGCCTTAATCATTAAGTTAATGTGTTTTAAACGTGTTATCTCAAATGATAAAATGTGACAGCTCATGAGTCCCCTCCTACCTGTTCAAGTTCACGAATTATTTGAGTTTTGTTTGATTAAAATCATTCGTTTTGGGGAGCATACAAGTATTAATTATTAGCAATACATTCTATTAACATTCAGAGATTTGGTGGCTTAGGGATTGTGAGCTCAGTTTATAATTGTACAAGGTTCTTCTTCTTCTGCTTTTGTTCTCAATCTTCCACTACCAAACCCTGAAAGGGCTTAAGTAGCAGAATGTAGTCTAGAGAACGGAATGCGTTGTGTCGTAGTTTACAGCTTGACTGCGATATTTGCACCTTTCGGTCCAACACATCCGACTTCAGCAAGCATTTTTTGAGTACCGGGTTAGCATTCCCTCTTTGATCCCTTCTCCTTAGCCAGTCTACCCTGCTGCAGCCTGTTATCCAGGATCACCATGTGGAGGTGTAGAAGGGTCTTGCCAGCTCTGGTTCGCTGGCCCTGAGGCTAGCAGTCAGCGATGGGTCGCTGACCACCGCAGCTCATGCGCTGCTCAGCATCTTGATCCCGTACAAGGTTCGAATCATGTCTTACTCAGTTTGACAGACCGCGTATGTCAGGGTTCTGTTCATGGTATGATCGCTGCTTCCAATCAACTCAGCCGTCAATGAGCGCCTGACAATAAGGGGAACATTTAGGACCTACTGATGGAGCTACGGAGTTCGTGCTGTCACAGACACTTTCAGTAATGGAATATAATATAGAAGCGCCCAGGTGCAATGAGTCAGTTCTGTGAACTATTTTCATTTTTACTAACATCATTTTACCATTTTTGTTGACTGACTTCTACATTTGTTAGGTTAGTATAATGACTGGATTAATGGCAGAAATTTTGTATTCTTTATCATCTGCTGTGCTTTTTGTGACCTGCTAAGTCTAAATTTGCAGCTCACATTTTGAAATTAAAACTAATTTTAAAGAATAAATAAGTTGGAGGAAGTTTATGCTTTGGGATGAAGAGGATGTTTGTCATTGCACATATCTGATTTCACAATTGTCTGTTAATAGCAGAATTTACAAAGCACTACTCTATTAATTTTTCTTGAAAACTGATTTACTTTATCCATTGCAAGATGTTACATTTTCTGACCTTACTATTCATTGCAGCTGTTTACATGTAGTAATCTCAGTGTGTTTTCTTTAGTGATGTGGTAACTTTTATCTTAACTTAATGTCTTTATGCTGGTTCAGAAGACTCTGTAGTGTCTTTAGACAACCAGTTTCTAATTGTATTCATGCAGTTTTGTCACAAAGTGAACAATTGAAATGTTCATGCCCTCCCGAAGTCTCCTCAAGGGGTCATGCTGGCGTTGGAGGGGTCTGGACTGTTGATTATGGGGTTGACATATGCCATCTCTTACCTGATCAGTGGGCCATGCTTGAGCAGAGTCATTGGTTTCATTACTTTTGTCCAGCTCCCTCTGCCTCCGCCACCCAACGTGTACTTGTATATTGTAATTTTGTGCAGTTTTTATTAAAGAAATTAGATGAATACTCTTTAAAAGAAAAGTAAGAATTAAATTGATGTTCACATTAATGCCATTGAAAATGTTGATGACAAAATTTGTCTTCTTTTATTAGTATTCAAAATGGTTTTTTTAGTATTTTATTTAATTTTTAAAAAATTAGTATTTTGGGATCAAGATGACGAGCAGCAACGGTCAGCGACCAAAAGCTAACTGCTAGCGTCACTGTCAGCGTCCGAGAACTGCGCTGACCCTTCTCCACCTCCACGTGGTGATCCTGGGTAACAGGCTGCAACAGAACAGACTGGCTAAGGAAAAGGGATCGAAGAGGGAAGGCTAACCCGGTACTGAAAAATCTCATGCTGATGTCAGATGTGTTGGACCGAAATGTGCAAATATCGTAGTTAAGCTGTAAACTATGACACAATACATTATGTTCTCCGGACATCTTGCTACTTGCAAAGAACGTTTCAGGGCTTGATAGCGTGATTTTGGGAACAATGACAAAGAAGAAGATTATAAATTTTTTAGAAATTTAAAGGTGCTGGTTTTTGTTTAATATAAATCTAATTGTGTGATCACTTGGTAATGAAAAATGGCATTTATATTATTACTTCTTGTTCTTCTGCATTCAGGCTTTTTTAGTCATGCTAGATCTGTAGTCACGTTAATAGGATGATGTCACAGTCCTCTCCAGGTCTGGGTGGCAGACCCACAGCTTCTGTGTCAGTTCTGCTCCATCTGGTCAGGTCTGGCATCATAGGTCTATGTATTCTGGGCAGTCTTGTAAGGTGTGGGTACTCACTTGCGTGTGATATCTTGAGCTGGTATAGGTGGCCTAATAGTCTGCAGTGGCTTGTTCTCAGGTGAAAGATGGTGGTTTGTTGGTGTCTGTGGAGCTGGTGGATTGGGCCATGCTCATTGGTCACATTGAAGTCTTTCTTCCATTTTGAGGTGTACTAATAATGGAAGATAGTTTTTGCTTCCCTATAAGACACAATGTGTAGAGATTGTTCCATCCTGCCACATTCTTTGGACAGGGCTTCAGATCTCTCATTCCCTGGGATTCCGCAACTGGAGGGTAGCTACTAAAGAGCAACTTGAGGTTCTTTTCATTATTTTGTTGAACTTGGATCTAATTTCCCACAGAATCTGCTCATTTCTGGTGTTTTTTAAGATTCTTTTTGACACAAAGCGTAGAGCGCACAGAACTCTTCAAAATGACACATTGTTCTTTCCCCAAAAAATGGCCTTCACTAACACTCAAAGAATATTCCAGAAGAGATTCAGGGAGTTACTAGATTCCTGACAAAGAGACGGACAGACTATATAGAGGCGTTTGCTGTGTGCTATGTCCCTCAAAGGGTTCTATGCTGCACTGAAATCACTTGATGGTCCATAACCTTCTGGTAATTCTCCAGTTCACAACGCTGATGGACAGAGAAAGCTCAGATCCTCAACAGGTGGACAGAACATTTCTACAAAATTCTTAACAGTCCATCATCCATAAATGAAGAGGCCATGCAACGCATGCCCAGAGTGGAAATGAACACGGCCATGGATTATGTCATAAATGAAGATGAAGTAAACAGCCATCAAATCTCTTTCTCCTGAAAAAGCCCTTGGAGCTGATGCAATACCAGAAGAGGTGTATACAGCAGCAGGAACATGTCTCACCAAAAGGCTCACTGAACTTTTCTGCTCCATGTGGGCTGAAGGAGTAGTCCCAAGAAAGAAGGATGCATCAATAGTACATATCTACAAGAGGAAAAGCAATTGACAGGAGTGTGACAATCACAGCGAAATTTCACTGCTATTTATTGTCGGCAAGATCCTCACGCTCGTGCTGCTCAACCACCTGAATAAACATCTTGAGCTAGACCATCACCTCCCGGAAAGTAATTGTGAATTTAGAGCTGGAGGAATTGTAGATACGATATTTGCAGCGCGTCAGGAAATGTCGAGAACAAAACCGCAAGCTCAATATTACGTTCATTGACCTCACAAAGACGTGTGATACAGTCATCAGAGGTGGGCTATGGTAGATCATGTCTCAATTTGGCTGTCCTGGCAAATTTGCAACCATGGTGAAACAGCTCCATTCTTGCATGGATGGTGCTTTATTCAATCTCTGCAGACTGAAGGCGAAGACCAAGGTGATCTGCATCACAAATACGAACAAATGCATCACGAACTCTTGTTAGTGGATGAATGTGCTCTGAACAGTAGCTCAGAATGGAATATGCTGGAGGGTATGGATTGGTTCTCTGCTCCTTGTGACAATTTTGGCTTAACAATTAGTACAAAGAAAGCTGAGGTCATATATCAATCCGCACCATGCATATCGTATAAACAGCCAGTAGTTACAGCGAGGGGACAGAAATTACAAGCGATTGCTGATTGGCTAGCTAATAGAATAGCAAAGGCCAGTACAGCTTTTGGCAGAATGCCTTCCACAGTATGGGAACATAGTGGAATCAGCATAATGACTGCGCTGAAGGTCTACCATGCTGCCATTGTTCCCACCCTGCTCTGCGCATGTGAGAGCTGGACTGTCTATGCTGGTGACACCAGGAGGCTAAATCATTTTCACATGAACTGTCTGAGACGTATACTGCAAATACGCTGGCAGGACCATATCATAGATACTGAAGTGCTGTCCTGAGCCTACATGCAAAGAATTTATGCACTTTTGTAAAAATCCCAATTGAGATGGTCTGGCCACCTTGCCCGAATTTCAAAGAAAAATGCTTCCAAAGAGGCTTTTGTATAGTGAACTGAGGGTAGGAGAATGCGTTCAAAAAAGCATTTCAAGTACAGTCTGAAGGAGTCTCTTAAGTGCTGTCAAATAAACATTAACACCTGGGAGAACCTGGCTCAAAATTGCTGAACATGGAAGAGCACGGTTACAGAGGACGTTGAACTCAGCGAGGGTCTTCGTATTCAGGCAGCCCAGGATAGACGTGCAATCAGGGAGTGTAGAACAGAGAAAATAGCAGAGACAGCTGCTGACTACTTTTGTGAGTCATGTCATAGACTTTTCCAGGCTCGAATTGGCTTGACCAGTCATGAGTGCACACACATACTCAAGGTGGCATTAAGATATGTGATGATGTTGGTGGTCCTCATCGACGATAATGGATGAATTATTATTATTATATCCCCACATGTTGCTGGGGATCTTGCAACTCAAACTAAAAAAGTACAGAGTACAGAGCACAATGAGATCAAGATATATTGTACACCTCTTACAAGACCAGGAAAGGGAGACAGAATATAGCATAAAACTTAATAACAGATACCAAGAGCTATATGAGGATGGGGAGATGGAGATATAAATAGTATGTGGGACCAGGCTAAAGAGATGTGGAATTAGACATGTGAAGAAACTGTAGGATTCAAGATAACCCAACACAAGGAGTGGATCACAACAGAGACATTACATAGAATATAAGAAAGGATAAAGAAGAAAGCTCGATGCAGGGCTCTATTCACCAAAGCAGAGGCACTGAGAAATTATGTTACATACAAAGAGGTCAAGACAAGGAAAAATAAAAGGGCATATATTGACAAGTTGGCGCAGGAGACAGACACGGTTGCAGAAAGAGGAAATATGAAAGATCTTCACTCATTAACAATGAAAATGACAAACAGATAAATACAGACAGACAGACAAACCGATCAAAGATAGAGAAGACAAGATATTGACATCATCGGAGGAACAACAGAAACGATGGGTTGAGGATTTCAATGAAAGTCTAACAAACCCTGCACCACAAAAAACACCAAACATCCTACCAGCAGAGGAGACCCTGAACTTGGGCTGTAGCCTACCAAGTAAGATAGAAATCCAAAAGGCCATATCTTCCTCTTCTTCTTTGCTCTTCTTTGCGTTCAGGATCTTTTGGTCATGCTATATCTGCAGACCAGTCGCCATGATGAAGTCTGTAGTCTTCACCAGGTCGGAGCGGCTGCCCCACAGCTTTTGTCTCAGCTCCGCACCCTCTGGCCAGGTCTGCCATCTCATTTTCCTATAGACTGGGCATTCTTGTAGAATATGCTCAGGGTTCTGGCATCCTGTTCCACATGGGCACTCATCGGTGTGTGAGATCTTCAGTGGGTATAGATGTTCTAGTAGTCTGCAGTGTTCAGTTCTCAGGCAAAATAAGGTAGTTTGTTGATTTCTTTTGAGATTGTGAGTTGGGTCTGGTGTACTGCTTATGTTTCTGTCTTCTCTCCATTTGTGTATATACTGATTTCTGATGATGTTCTTGATTTCTCTATATGGTACTCGGTGATTAAATTGTGCCTTTTTGCTGCCATCTTTTGCCAGAGCATCAGCTCTCTCGTTTCCTGTGATTCCGCAATGAGAAGGTAGCCACTGGAGCGCTATTGTTGAGGATCTCTGGAGTTTTCCCAGTTCTGATCTGATCTCCGATAACAGTGGTTCGTTGTTTGTTTTTTGTATTGTCTCTAATAGTTCTCTGCAGTCCGTGAATACAGCTATTTTTGTTGTAGGTTGCCTTTCTATTTGAAGTATTCTCAGTGCTCGTAGGAGGGCCATCAATTCTGCTCTAAGGTTTGTGGACAACTTTCCTGTGGGAAGTCCTCTTCTGTTATATTTCCTCTTTTGTGTCTTATGAATATGCCTCCTACCCCGGCCTGCCCCCTCTGCTGAAACATCTGTGTACACCTGTGTCCATCCCTTGGTATTATATTTCTCCTCAATCATATCTAAACTCAAGAAAGAGAAAGCAGCAAGACCAGATGAAATGGCAACAGAAGCCATAATGGCAGATAAGGCCACCGATACATTGCAAGGATTATTCAAGAAGACATAGGGCAGTGCCAACAGAATGGAAAGAAGGACATCTGATTAAACTGCCTAAGAAGGGAGATCTGGCAGATTGCAACAAGTATAGGGGGATTACATTGTTGTCAATGCCAGGCAGGATATTCAACAGAATCATCTTGGACAGATTAAAAGTGGAAGTAGACAAAAAAGCTCAGAGAGGAACAGACAGGATTTCGCCAGGGAAGATCATGCACAGATAATCTATCTACTCTACGCATCACAGTAGGACAAAATGTTGAATGCAAGTCATCCCTACACACAGATTTTACGGACCATGAACAGTTACTTGAGTGTGTGGATAAAACTACTCTATGGCAACTGTAGATACACTATTGGATACCAGAGAATTTCATAACCCTTATACAGAATTCATACGAAGAGACGTTTAGTAGAGTGGTACACAAAGAAGCGCTGATTGATAGCTTCTGGGTGCAAACAGGGGTGAGACAAGGATGCCTGCTCTCGCCTTTCCTGTTCTTGTTGGTTATATATTGGGTAATGAAGACATCTGTTGAGGGAAAAAGAACTGGTATTCAGTGGACACTATTGGACTACGAAGATGATCTGTTACTTTGTTACACAGTCATAGCCAAATTCAAGAGAAACTTGATAGGGGGAAAGAACAATCAGTCAAATTGGGACTCAATACCATGAGGAAAACCAAGCTCCTTATACTCAACACTATCAGCAAAAAACCAACCATGCTGGAGGGAGAGCAATTGGAAGAAATGGATACCTTTACCTATATGGGCAACACAATTGAGACGTCAGGAGGTACAGATGCAGATGTAAGGATCAGAATTGTGCTGTTGTCGCTACAGAGACATGGAGAACGACCAAGGCCATGCATCAAAGATTCCAGCCCTTTGTACAGATACCTACAAAGGATAATGAGCATAAAATGACAGGACATGGTGAAGAATGAAGAACTATGGGAAAGGAGCCAACAACATCCACTGAAACAACGAAGAACTTAAGCAAAGAAAATGGAACTGAATAGGACATATACTATGGAAGGCACCGTCCAACATAGCCAGACAGACTCTAACATGGAATCCTCAAGGGAAGAGAGAAAGAGAGAGGTAAACCCAAAATTGACCGAGAAGAAAATGTGAGAAGAAACTAAGATTAAATGATTACACTTGGAGAGAGGCAGAAATAGCAGCTCGTACTGGCGGGATATTGTCAGTGGCCTATGCACAGAGAGAAGTGACGGTCTTTGATTGATTTATTGATTGAAATGCAACACTGCTACTGATCTCCAACTATGGCTTGATCATTAGCACAAACTTTCATACCATTGACTTTGACACCCCTATTACATCTGTTTTCATCATCATCTCAGAATATGCGTTATAGAGGCACAGTGAAATCATACAACCTTGACCTACATTCTCCATCTTTACGTGCGCCACCGTCCCACATTATTGAAACCTGGTTCTATTAGTTATTCTCGAAACATGCAATATGGATGACATGTTGAGGGGAATGACAAGGCAGTCCACGTGTCTGATCATTGGAAAAAAGATGGTTGACATGGTGCTCAGGACATGGGAAGTAAGTCATGGGGAACAGGACAGGGGAAGTAAGTCGTGGTGCATAGGACAGGGGAAGTAAGTCGTGGTGCACAGGACAGGGGAAGTAAGTCATGGTAACAAGGACAGGGAAAGTAAGTCGTGGTGCACAGGACAGCGGAAGTAAGTCACGGGGTACAGGACAGGGGAAGTAAGTCATGGTGCCCATGACAGGGGAAGTAAGTCGTTGGTGCCCAGGACAAGGGAAGTAAGCCGTTGGTGCCCAGGACAGGGGAAGTAAGCTTTGGTGCACATACCAGGGGAAGTAAATCGTTTGTCTCCCTTCCCTGCAATTCTGCCCGTTGTCACTGTGTGTTCAAACCAGCCTCTTCTCATGATATGCCTGAAAATGGATGACTGCTTTGTGTGACAGAGCCGATGGATTTGCTGGAACTCTGTAGCAGACAGTAAAGGGGTCTGCTCTATCTTATACACTCTACACTCACTCAAAACAATAAATAACTTCAGGCGACACTATTTTTAATATAAACACAATACCACTAGATTCTTTATTTCTACACAACATACATTTCTAACAAATTCAATTCTCTCACACTCCAACAGGTAAACCTAACCTTATTAATGCTGCTATTGCCTGGTTCTCTCTCCTCTCCTAATCTGGCCTGCTGGGATCGAACGTGGTCCTGTTCCACTTCGTCGGAGGTACATTAATGTGGTATCAACATGACCAGGATAGACTGTGTCAAATATGGTTAATGGGATCAATGGAAGACTGCTTCTAGCTGCTACTGACGATTGTAATTACGACCAATACATAGCATGTGCGTAGTTACCAGTATGGCAAATGTTGTTTTTCTGTTGGGGGTGAAATAAACAAACACGACGTGGCGACAGTATAGGCGAAGCTGCCTGTAGTCCTCAGCCTTCAAAACCCCTCGACTATACCAGCAATGGGAAAAATGTCATTTGACAGTTACCTTGCTTGCTGCTAATACTGAAAGGGGTCCTACCTCGGCTGTTCTACCTCGCTCACTCTTTCCTTGACTGTTCTAATATGGCGTTCTCATCTGCATCTCAGCTCAATCTCAGTTTCGATCTCATGTTTCTCTCATCTGATGTGTCTCTCAACTGAATGTCTCTTCTGTGTTGAACTCAATCTCATTCCTATGTGTCTCTCAACTGAATGTCTCTCCTGTGTCGAACTCAATCTCATTCCGATGTGTCTCTCAACTGAATGTCTCTCCTGTGTCGAACTCAATCTCATTCCGATGTGTCACTCCTGTGTCGAACTCAATCTCGTTCCGATGTGTCTCTCAACTGAATGTCTCTCCTGTGTTGAACTCAATCTCATTCCGATGTGTCTCTCAACTGAATGTCTCTCCTGTGTCGAACTCAATCTCGTTCCGATGTGTCTCTCAACTGAATGTCTCTCCTGTGTCGAACTCAATCTCGTTCCGATGTGTCTCTCAACTGAATGTCTCTCCTGTGTCGAACTCAATCTCACTGTCTTCCAAATCTCTGTGTCGAGCTCAATCTCGTTCTGATGTGTCTCTCATCTGAATGTCTCTCCTCTCAGCTGCGTGTCTACCTCAAGTGCCTGTCTCCGTCAACTGCTCTCAACTGCCTCTCTCTCAAATCTGCCCTTTGTGTGTCTTGTCTGGGACTTATATTTGATCTGCATCCCCAGATTGCATGATTTCCAAATGGCGCGCATTTTGTCTGCCTGCTTGCCCTTATCTCCCATCCTGATTGCGTGGTTTCCAGACGACGCGGGTTTGTCGGCGGCAAGTCTACCTGTTCTAACTGGTTACAATGCTATCGGGCCACATGTGCCTCGACGCGTGGCTGGCATTACCTGTAAATTACGTCAGATTACTTAAAACCCCCACCTGTGTACTTTGAGATAAAGCGTATGTTTTTTGTTTTGGTTACTTAAATTCTAGTGGGACTGAGTTCAGCTACACTGACTTGGTCCCTTAATTAAACCCAAGAAAGAGAAAGAAAAATGGTTGTCTACACACTTTCTATCCCAACTCTGTTAAATGTAAAACATGACTTATTCCTTCCTCCCAACTCGGTTAAATGTTAAACATGACTTATTCCTTCCTCCCAACTCTGTTAAATGTTAAACATGACTTATTCCTTCCTCCCAACTCTGTTAAATGTTAAACATGACTTATTCCTTCCTCCCAACTCTGTTAAATGTTAAACATGACTTATTCCTTCCTCCCAACTCTGTTAAATGTTAAACATGTCTATGCTCCTCCCTATAATATGTCTCTACAGCTAAGATTGTTACACTTCTCCTGATTTGTGTCATAAATTGTCTTTGTATCTGTGCTTCATCCAGAACCACGTTATTCGATTTCTCTGCAGTACTTGGAACTTTAAACATACTTCTATAAAGCCACATTTCCATTGCCTCCAATTATCCCTGTATGTGCCTGATGATTGTCCATGACTTGCGGCAGTATGTCAGTACTGGTTGGACATAGCATCCAGGAATTCTCTTCCTTAAATCCAGTAATAGGCTTTTGTTGCACAAGATTCCACTTAAACTCTGGAAGACTGATTTTGCCTTGGCTATTCTGTTCTTAATTTGCATCTCCCATCAGAATTTATGTGGGTGCCCAAGTATTGAAATGAGTAAAAGTAAAGTATCCCATAGCATTACTGCCGTAGGGGTGTGAGGTGTTAGCGATCTCACATTTCAAAGGCTCGGCTATATGAGGGCGGTAGCCATCTCCTCTCCCTCGCCGCTTTTACTTCCCGGACTGAACCGGTACCCATTTAAGACTGGGTCGACCCAGGAGCCATTGCGGTCTGAAAAAAACATTACCGCCTCAACTGGGGAATGAACCCAGGACCACTCAGATGCAAAGCCAGTGCGCTAACCACTGCGCTACGCGGCTCCCATTTGAAATGAGTGTACCTGGTTTTAGTCCGTCTCATTCACCTTTGTACAACAATTTGGAGACTTATGTTTCTTATTTACCATCTTATTTACTGTGTTATTGTAAGCCTGCTATTGATAAGGTGGGACATGAGGCCCTATGGCAAACTCTGTGCAAGTACAAGATAAGATGGTGGCTCACCCACGTCATTGAGAAACTATACTCTGATGCCAGCAGTGCAATTTACCTAAATGGGACCACAGGTGTATGGTTCCGCACGACAGTCGGTATGTGTTAAGGGTGTCTCTTCTCTCTGACGCTTTTCAATGTTTTTCTAGAATGCATTATGTCAGAAGCATTGGATGAACACGTAGGGACGGTCAGTATAGTTGGACGCATGCTCACCAACCTTCGGTTTGCCGATGACATTACCTGCCTGGCTGAAACAGAACCTAAACCTGCAAGGCTAGTCGCAAACCTGGACAATGCTGCCCATAAATTTGGTATGGAAATCAGGGCAGAGAAAAGTAAGATTATGGTCAATGCCCCAGAGGGTATTTTACACTCGATTATGGTCAAAGGTGAGCCTCTGGAAAGTGTTACGTGGTTCAAATATCTGGTAGCAGAAATGGATGCGGAGGGGTCTAGAGCGGAGATTCAGTCAAGAACAGCGATGGCTATGGTTGCCCTGACCAGACTGTGGATAATCTGGAAAAACAAGAACATTAACCTTAAATCGAATCTGACTTTAATGTATACAATGGTCACTTCAGTATACCTCTACGCAATTCACATTCTGCAGATCTTTGATATCGTGCCAGATTCGAGGGGACTGCGGTGCAAGGGAGGACTGAGCAGATTCAGTAGCAAAGCGTGAGGTTAATTTTAGGGTAAGCTGAGTCATGAACATAATGGGACATAATCGTTCACATGTACTAAAAATAGAAATCCAATCAGGAAGACCGTCTAATTTGTGGCTTTTGGGCTGTGAGAGAAATAAAATAGCGCGCTAATGACCATCTCCTAGCTACCAATTGATCTAGTTCCTACGTTGTGTTAGACTGGACGCAATCAGCCTTGCCACATCTTTGCTAACATGCCACTATTAAACAAAAATGACAATTTCAATTTCTAATTTATTTCACATCTGTTTTATGCAAAGGATTGTCTTCTCTAATTGTTCACAAAACTTCAGGGATAGCTCAGCCAATTCTAACGTTTCGCTACTGGATATCATGCGAGGTTCGAGTGGACTGTTGTGCAAGAGTCAGTAACAGATAATACTCATATCAATAATAGTAATAATAATGTTTGCTTAGGCGTCTGATGCCAGTTGCATTGATAGGCCACATCCATGACCCACTACTGCGACGTCGCTCTACGTGCAGAGCGGAATTGGAGGTTGCTATCTGTTGGAGCCATACTGTGCAGGAATGGCCTCTTCTACACCTCTAGCCAGTTGGGGGGGGGGGGGGGGGGGCTCTTCGCGCCGAGAAACAGCCTGTGGAGCATCTTGTGGGTCGGGGTTTCCTGATCCAGTCATATGAAATGCCCGAACCAAGGAACTCGGCGGTGGTCCAGTGTCTCAGAGATTGGGAGGTCGCCTGTTTTAGCACAGACCTCCACGTTGCGGATGTAGTCATGCCATCAGATACGCTCCTAGTTGTGCATGTCAAGGTCTCCATTCTCGACATGTCATGTTTGAGTAATGTCCAGGTTTCGTAGCCGTAAAGCATGACTGGGACCACGCAGCACTAGTAGATGCAGATGTTTGTTTTAAGGAACAGAAAAGAAAAAGAAACACTACAGAGGCATGGATTGATAATAACAACCTTCATGCTTTAACAACTAGTGGACAGATGTGGTGATCAGAACATAAAAAGTATTCTCCTGTCTCTACAATGTCCATTGATATGCTCTGTGATCTTTTGAGGTTTAATTTAAAGAAATTCTGTGAAGCATTGAGAGGATACCAGAGCCCACATCCTATTACAGTGTTTTTTGTGTTCTCTGAGTCAGTTTTATTTCATTTTTCAATTCACTTGTGCCAGTTTAGGGTTGTTGGGAGCTTACGTTGACGTTCTTGGACCAAGTTGTTTGCGTTGGTAGTTGTACTGCCTGTTATTGTAAGCCAGTTTTTTTGTAAGCCAATGTCATTGTAAACCCATGTCATTGTAAGCCCCTGTCATTGTAAGTCACTGTCATTGTAAGCCCCTGTCAATGTAAGCCCCTGTCATTGTAAGCCTGTGTTATTGTAAGCCCCTGTCATTGTAAGCCTGTGTTATTGTAAGCCCCTGTCATTGTAAGCCCCTGTCATTGTAAGCCCCTGTCATTGTAAACCTGTGTTATTGTAAGCCCCTGTCATTGTAAGCCTGTGTTATTGTAAGCCCCTTTCATTGTAAGTCCCTTTCATTGTAAGCCTGTGTTATTGTAAGCCCCTTTCATTGTAAGTCCCTTTCATTGTAAGCCTGTGTTATTGTAAGCCCCTGTCATTGTAAGCCCCTGTCATTGTAAGCCCCTGTCAATGTAAGCCCCTGTCATTGTAAGCCCCTGTCAAAAGTAAGCCTGTGTTATTGTAAGCCCCTGTCATTGTAAGCCTGTGTTATTGTAAGCCCCTTTCATTGTAAGTCCCTTTCATTGTAAGCCTGTGTTATTGTAAGCCCCTGTCATTGTAAGCCCCTGTCATTGTAAGCCCCTGTCAATGTAAGCCCCTGTCATTGAAAGCCTGTGTCATTAAAGGATTACTCTTATGCCACCTTTCCATCAAGCCCATGTCTGCTGGTAACATTTTTATAGGCACTAGGAATAAAGATAATGTTTTTAAGCATTTACCATTAAGTGTGCAGGCTAGCTTTACACATCAACTGATTTTAACAATCAAGACCTTAATTGGGTTGAAAAACCTATGTCATTGGGGTGAAAAATGTCATTGGGTTGCAAAACCTATGTCATTGGGTTGAACAACTTTTGTCATTGGGTTGAACAAGTTTTGTCATTGTGTTGAACAACTTTTGTCATTGGGTTGAACAACTTTTGTCAATGTGTTGAAAAACTTATGTCATTGGGTTGAAAAATGTCATGGGGGTTGAAAAATCTATGTCGTGGGGTTGGAAAACTTATGTTCAGGGGTTTAAAAAGCTTTTTCAGGGGGTTGAAAATCCAATGTCACAGGGTTGAAAAACTTATGTCATTAGGTTGAAAAACTTATGTCATGGGGTTGAAAAACCTTTGTCATGGGGTTGAAAAACCTTTGTCAGGGGGTTGAAAAACTTATGTCATGGGGTTGAAAAACCTTTGTCATGGGGTTGAAAAACCTTTGTCATGGGGCTGAAAAACCTTTGTCATGGGGTTGAAAAACCTTTATCATGGGGTTGAAAAACTTATGTCATGGGGTTGAAAAACTTATGTCATGGGGTTGAAAAACCTTTGTCATGGGGTTGAAAAACTTATGTCATGGGGTTGAAAAACTTATGTCTACAGGATACCAATTACCTAACAGCTTGGGCACCATATACAATATTACATTGCAGAGGATAGTCTTTTATTGCCTTTAGATATAGGCTTATTTGTTATTCTGTATGTTTTTCCATTCCACAATGGGTGTGCTGTACACTTTGTACAATTAATACTTTGCCACATATCAATTCCGCTCTTTGAAAATGCATCTGTAACTGACAAACCATGTACATAAGGTTGTAGCTGATAGGGGTTTTCATAGGGTTGTAACTGATGGGGAGGTACATAGGGTTGTTGCTGATGGGGATGTACATAGGGTTGTTGCTGATGGGGATGTTCATAGGGTTGTAGCTGATGGGGATGTTCATAGGGTTGTAGCTGATGGGGATGCTCATAGGGTTGTAACTGATGGTGATGTACATAGGATTGTAGCTGATGGGGATGTACATAGGGTTGTAGCTGATGGGGATGTACATAGGGTTGTAACTGATGGTGATGTCCATAGGATTGTAGCTGATGGGGATGTACATATGGTTGTTGCTGATGGGGATGCTCATAGGGTTGTAGCTGATGGTGATGTACATAGGGTTGTTACTGATGGTGATGTCCATAGGATTGTAGCTGATGGGGATGTACATAGGGTTGTTGCTGATAGGGATGTACATAGGGTTGTAACTGATGGTGATGTCCATAGGATTGTAACTGATGGGTATGTACATATGGTTGTTGCTGATGGGGATGCTCATAGGGTTGTAGCTGATGGTGATGTACATAGGGTTGTAACTGATGGTGATGTCCATAGGATTGTAGCTGATGGGGATGTACATAGGGTTGTTGCTGATAGGGATATACATAGGGTTGTAACTAATGGTGATGTCCATAGGATTGTAACTGATGGTGATGTCCATAGGATTGTAACTGATGGTGAGGTACATAGGGTTGTAACTTATGGTGATGTACATAGGGTTGTAACTGATGGTGATGTCCATAGGATTGTAACTGATGGGGATGTACATATTGTTATAATTAATGCCATACACATATTCCTATTCTGGGCCATCGTCTTGTGGGTTGCCGTTAAGAATCCCTCTCTCTTAACCACCAGTTCCATTGTAGTTTTTCAGTTGTTCAATGTTATTCCATCCCTCTCTTCCCCTGCATGATCCATTTGAGTGCATCTCTGGCTAGTTTGAAGTTTTTTTATGAGAGTGTTGCCATAACCTTCTCATCCTTCTCTCTGCAATCCTCGGCTAAATTGGTTGTTTTTATGTTCATTGCCAAGAGATCTGTGTTTGGCATTTTATAGATTTAGTAGTAGTTGAATAAATCAATCAATCCATTTTCAGCTTCCAACATTGAAGTAGTTTAACGTACTCAAACTTTGAGGAATTGCCTCAACAATTGATTGCAGAAGCCTCTCCCTCTTCGGTCACGTTGTCCGTCTCTCCCAGGAAGCCCTAGTTCACGTGATACTCCGGCAGGCTGTGGAGGCGAGGGACGGAAAAAGGCTGTGCCCACCCTGGAGACGTCGGGGCCACCCTTGCAACACCTGCTTAAAACAGATCGCCACCTCGCGAACAGAACTGCATGCTATCTGGGGCACGGCAGCCAGACGTGTTCATGGGCATGGTCATTCGACTTGATTGGCCCTAGTTGCAATAAGCGTACTATGGATTGATTGATTGTAGAGCATAGGTCTTCAATAAGATTTAGTAATAGTTTAATAAATCAATCAATCAATCCCATTTCAGCTGCCTATAGAGCATAGGTCTTCAATGAATACATGTCAAGTCATGAAAGCTGACCTCACTATTTTTGCTTAGTTTCGTAGCTTAAAGTTTATGCCGGATAGGATAGACAGCCCAATGCCCAAACCTCCTTAGTCGCCTCCTAAGACATGCTTGGTAGGTCACAGTATTAGTATTTTTTGATACCCTCTTGAGTCATAGGTACCACTTAAATTAGTTGTTACAGAAATACAATTAGTAGTAGTAGTAGCGAGTCTTAGCTGTAACAGAAATACAAATAGTAGTAGTACTAGTAGTAGAAGTGAGTTTTAGTTGTTACAGAAATACAAATAGTAGTAGTAGTAGTAGTGAGTCTTAGTTGTTACAGAAATACAAATAGTAGTAGTAGTAGCAGTGAGTTTTAGTGGTTACAGAAATGCAAATGGTAGCAGTGAGTCTTAGTTGTTACAGAAATGCAAATAGTAGTAGCAGTGAGTCTTAGTTGTTACAGAAATACAAATAGTAGCAGTGAGTCTTAGTTGTTACAGAAATACAAAAAGTAGTAGTGAGTCTTAGTTGTTACAGAAATACAAATAGTAGTAGTAGTAGCAGTGAGTTTTAGTGGTTACAGAAATGCAAATGGTAGCAGTGAGTCTTAGTTGTTACAGAAATGCAAATAGTAGTAGCAGTGAGTCTTAGTTGTTACAGAAATACAAATAGTAGCAGTGAGTCTTAGTTGTTACAGAAATACAAAAAGTAGTAGTGAGTCTTAGTTGTTACAGAAATACAAATAGTAGCAGTGAGTTTTAGTGGTTACAGAAATGCAAATGGTAGCAGTGAGTCTTAGTTGTTACAGAAATGCAAATAGTAGTAGCAGTGAGTCTTAGTTGTTACAGAAATACAAAAAGTAGTAGTGAGTCTTAGTTGTTACAGAAATACAAATAGTAGTAGTAGTAGCAGTGAGTTTTAGTGGTTACAGAAATGCAAATAGTAGTAGTGAGTCTTAGTTGTTACAGAAATGCAAATAGTAGTAGCAGTGAGTCTTAGTTGTTACAGAAGTACAAATAGTAGTAGCAGTGAGTCTAAGTTGTTACAGAAGTACAAATAGTAGTAGCAGTGAGTCTAAGTTGTTACAGAAGTACAAATAGTAGTAGCAGTGAGTCTAAGTTGTTACAGAAGTACAAATAGTAGTAGCAGTGAGTCTAAGTTGTTACAGAAGTACAAATAGTAGTAGCAGTGAGTCTAAGTTGTTACAGAAGTACAAATAGTAGTAGCAGTGAGTCTAAGTTGTTACAGAAGTACAAATAGTAGTAGCAGTGAGTCTAAGTTGTTACAGAAGTACAAATAGTAGTAGCAGTGAGTCTAAGTTGTTACAGAAGTACAAATAGTAGTAGCAGTGAGTCTAAGTTGTTACAGAAGTACAAATAGTAGTAGCAGTGAGTCTAAGTTGTTACAGAAGTACAAATAGTAGTAGCAGTGAGTCTAAGTTGTTACAGAAGTACAAATAGTAGTAGTAGTGAGTATTAACCACCGTCAATTGCAAGTTTGGACATGGGAGTTAATCCATGTGCTTTATTTATTATCGTATTAGTTGAGGTTGTTGCCCTTGAGTAGTAAATCTGCTTATAGATAAAGGTAGATTTTTTCTTTGCTTCGATTGCACGTTGATGTAAATGCAGGGACATAGTGTCTTCAGTGTGTTATAAAGAACCAATATTACTTTGTGCATGTGAATCTTGGACAGTGAAAGGAAAAATGTATACAAATTACGCCCAGCAACTGCAGGAACATACAACAATCTTAATTACATGTATGATCTATTATAACCCCTAAGTCCCTTTCTTTATCTATCTTTCTAATATTGTTCTCTCCCATTCTGTAATTATGTTCCATATTGGATCTACCCATGTGCATGACTGTACATTTATCTACATTAAACTCCATTTGCCAGATTACAGACCATTCTCAAATTTTATCTAAATCCGACCTCAATATATCAACTTCTGCTTTAGATGAGACACTACTGCATAGTTTTGTGTCATCAGCAAATTTTGCAATAATGGATCCCATACCTATGTCCAAATCATTTATATATATCAAGAATAAAATTGGTCCCAAAACCAAGCCCTGTGGCACTCCACTTTTCACTTCACACCACTCAGAGTACTCCTTATTTATACCCACCCTTTGCCTTCTTCCCGTTAACCAATTTTCAATCCATTTAGCAACTTCCCCACCTATTCCATGTGATTTTAACTTTCAAAATAATCTTTGATGAGGTACTCTATCAAAGGTAAACCCATGCTGACTATTTCTAATTAGATTAAATTTCTCTAAATGCATTACAATGTTTTCTTTGAATAATGACTTTAACAATTTACAGACTATGCTCGTTAAGCTCACAGGTCTATAGCTTGCTGGATCTGCTTTTTTGCCTTTTTTGAATAAGGGGATCACTCCTGCATCTTTCCAATCCCGTGGAACAATCCCTTGTGATTGAGAACATAATATAGACAATAGATACAAAAATAAGGCTCTAAAACATGATTTTCCTACCCACATTGTGCTATCAGGGCTAAAATTGGAGATTGACAAGCAAAGATAAAAAAAACATTGTAACAATAGAGATGAAATGCCTGCGCAGAATGCATGGAGTAACAGGAATAAATAGAACCAGAAACAAAGTTTTTAGGAAACAAGTAGGTACAACACCAATGCTATACCTCATCAAGAGAGAGCAAACCAAATGGTTCGGCCACGTGACATGTCAAACACCAGATAGTATCCCTCAGAAAGCAATGCTATACAGATACAATGGATAAAGAGCGAAGGGTCGATCATGTAACAGAAATACCAGAAGCAGTAAGGATCCCCATGTATGAAGCACATACTAGGGCCTGGTGAAGAAACCTCTTCATAACATGACACTGAAAGGCACAAGCACATACTAGGGCCTGGTTAAGAAACCTCTTTATAACATGACACTGAAAGGCACAAGCACATACTAGGGCCTGGTGAAGAAACCTCTTCATAACATGACACTGAAAGGCACAAGCACATACTAGGGCCTGGTCAAGAAACCTCTTTATAACATGACACTGAAAGGCACAAGCACATACTAGGGTCCGGTCAAGAAATCACTTCATAACATGACACTGAAAGGCACAAGCACATACTAGGGCCCGGTCAAGAAATCACTTCATAACCTGACACTGAAAGGCACAAGCACATACTAGGGCCCGGTCAAGAAATCACTTCATAACCTGACACTGAAAGGCACAAGCACATACTAGGGCCCGGTCAAGAAATCACTTCATAACATGACACTGAAAGGCACAAGCACATACTAGGGCCCGGTCAAGAAATCACTTCATAACATGACACTGAAAGGCACAAGCACATACTAGGGTCCTGGGTAAGAAACCTCTTCATAACCTGACACTCAAAGGCACAAGTAGAACACCAACCGAAAAGAAGAAAGAAGAATAACAGGACTGTGGTTCCTATGGAAAAAGATATTGATACAATGAACAGGTAGTACAAGAAAATGAAGGGAACAATGCAAAACATGAAATGAGAGTATATTGAAAGACAATAGTGAAACAAATAAACACATTATAAGGGAATAATTAAATTATGGAAAGATCTCTTTACTATAGAGAACTGATCCGTCTCTGGTGCTGGAAGTCGCGGGTTCAAATCACTGTGGAGACATGATTTTTTCAATTGGTTTTTCTGGTGTTTCCTCGGATCTATGGGTGGTAAAGATCGGCACCCGTGTGCAGTGTCGTGCACGTTAAAAATCCCTCGGAAGTTGTATATTGAAAAGAGTAGGCTTAACGGCTGCTCCCCGGGCAAAATTTAAAATTATGTTAAAAATGTACCCAATCTATTATTGGATCATTGCCAGTGGGTAGGAGTTCGTGCATTCTGCTGAGATTCTCTAAAAATATGGAGAAGAGAAGAGCACTTATGGGTTAAACCGTGTGCAATGATGTTGATTCTTCGACTAGACTAAACTAAACTAAAGATCCATTACACTTTATGTATGTAGCACATTGGGAATATAGTGTAGTCAGTTTCTTTCCACTTATGCCGTTAAGTCGTCTGGGGACGGTTAAGTCGACTGTCATGCACCAAGTGCGTTGCTTCGGTCAGTGTGAGCCCGTATAACTGCACAATCACTCTAATGTTATCTATCCACCTGCCTTGAGGCTGCCCTCTTGCTATATAGCCAGATCTACCAGTGTTGTAAGCCATCAGCAGAAGTTGATGACGGTGCATTCTCATGAGATGACCAAACCAACTTATTTTGTGCCTGGAAATGTAGTAGAGCCGATCATACTACTAATGTTGACGTTCCGCATTCTGTCTTTCCTGATAACACCGATGGCCTTCCTCAAACACTTCATTTCACAAGTCGAAATTCTGCTCTTACATGCTCTGGACAGAGACCATTTTTGGTACCGGTAGCACAGAGTCGGCATAAATATACTGTTTATCAGCTGATGCTTTGCTGCCAAACTAATGCTTGGGTGCCTAAGCAGTGGTGACAGCCGATACGTTACAGCATATGCTTTCTGACACCGAGTCCCAATTTCCCAGTCGATTTTGCGGTATGTAGAAAACATTCTGCCCAAATACTTAGAACTCATAGGCCTGTTGAAGAGCAATATCATTAACACTTATCTTGAGTGGCCCAGGTGTTCTACTGATCATCGTAGTTTCTGTTTTCTTCTTGCTAATTTGCAAATTGTATTTAGTACAGGTAGTTGCAAGCCAATATATGTGATTTTTCAGTTCATTTTCTTCCTCGTACAACAGATCATCTGCAAAGAGTAATTTGTGTAATTTCTGTTCTGCTTAAAAAGGCATACATTTGACTGGTCTCCTGACCAAAGGCACTCTAAGGATGATGTGGTCGAGTCGGCCGCCTTTACTTCCCAGATTATTCTCGTAGCTAACTTCTTTAGGCCGGTTCGACTCCTGAATCCGTTCTGTGATTGCGTTTTGTGTGGTTGACACCTGTGTTATGGGATTGACACCTGTGTTATGTGGTTGACTCCTGTATTATGTGGTTGAATTCTGTGTTATGTGGTGATACCTGTGTTATCTGGTTGACACCTGTGTTATGTGGTTGACACCTGTGTTCTGTGGTTGACACCTGTGTTCTGTGGTTGACACCTGTGAAAAAAAACTCGCGCAATAAACTGGGAACTGAATCTAGATAGCTCGGCTGGGATGCCAGTGCACTAGTCCAGTAGTTCCCAAACTCTGTTGTTTGCCCCACTCTGGAGTGCCGTTGCTGGTTCACAGGGATGCCGCGAAACATTCAAAAATGAGGCGTGTTCAAACGAAACCGAACCAAACTGCAACAGGTGAACACACGTATTATGCGTATGATGTCACTTCTGGTGTAAACAGCACATACCAACTGTCAAGTTTGCAACATTTCATTATCCCCTGACTCATAGTTTCCTAAGCAGACTGTTGATAATATCACCGGTGTGATACGGAATCCGCCTAGAGTTGATCAGCGAGCAGTGATTCGGTTTCTAACAGCTGAAGGAATTCAACCAGTTGACATTCATTGCAGAATGCAGGCAGTATATGGTTATAAAAGTGTGTTGAAGACAACAGACAAACTGGACAACGATGTTTAAAGAAGAACGTGAGTTAACGAAAGATCTTCCGAGACCAGGCCAGGCGCATATTGTTGCGTTAACTCACGTTCTTCTTTAAACATCGTTGTCCAGTTCGTCACTGTTGTCTTCTACACACTTTTGTCACCATACACTGTCTGCACTCTGCGATGAATGTCAACTGGTCGACATCCTTCAGCTGTTAGAAACCGAATCACCGCTCGCTGATCAACTCTGGATGGATTAAGTATCACACCCGCCGTGATTTTAAGTTTCTGCTGAGGAAACTATGAGTCAAGGATAATGCAATTTTGCAAACTTGACGGTTGGTATGTGCTGTTTACATCAGAAGTGATATCATCGTGCGTATGTTCACTTATTGCAGATTGGTCCGATTTCATTTGAACACGCCCCGTATTTTCACGAACTGCGCATTGTTAAGAAGACTTATTTTCTGACTTGGGGTACCATCATCATCATGTGGCATGTCCTTTATAGAACGTCACACCCATCACAGTCTGTCTGAAAGAAACTCTTTAACTTGCCAAAACTCCAGCCTCCGCCACAGTCACACCCAGGTATTCCTGGATATCTTGGTGCCACTGTCTTCTTGGTTTACCCCTGCATCTTTTGCCTGGGACCATACCTTCCATCACTGTTCTCCCAAGACCGTTGCGTCTCTTGATGTGAACAAATTATTTACATTTTCTGGCCAAAATGGAATTGATATACCAGTTCTCCTCTATGCTCAACTCTTGCCGAATGTCCATATTTGTCTTTTACGCCGTCCAGGGTATTCTTAAAATCTTTCTGTAACATTCGGACTCGAAGGATTCGATTCTTTGTCTAGAAGTTTTGGTAATTGTCCATGATTCGCAGCCATAAGCTGCCACAGGAAAAACACAGGCTCTCAAGACTGTCACTTTTGTCGATTTGTTGGTATTCTGCCATAATTTCTTCAGGCTGTTCAGCCTCTGCGTTGCCATGACGAGCCTTCTTCTGATTTCTTTCGAGACGTCGCCATTTTTGTCAATTCTGAAGCCCAGATATTCAAAATGCGCGACCTGATCTATTTCCTCACCATCTACTGTAAATTTATGTTGACAAAGTGTTATGTTGGTGGTCATTATCTTTATTCTGTTTATGTTTATAAACAGGTTTTGATCTTTACTGTGTCCATTTATGGCTGAAATTAGCTGGTCCAGACTTTCTGTACTTCTTGATAGTATCAATGTGTCGTCTGCGTATCGTAACTCTGGAATCTCGTAGCCGCCAATCGTAAATGTATCAAAACTTTCAATGTTCTCGTCTTCTCTAACATTTCTTATTATACATATCGCATAGTGGGGTGTAGTGGAAAAATTATAATACACTAAGGGTGTCATGCATCGAAAACGTTTGAGAACCACTGCTCTAATCACAAAATATTAAATGCACACCCTTGTTAGTCTTATTTGCTGCACTTCGAATTCTTCACATTATTTTTTTTATAAAACCACATCTGTGTGACAACCAGTGATTGTTTTATTTATCGTTGGTTGTCCTTGTTTCACTTCCATATGACAGGACTGGCCCTATATAGCACACACGAACTTCCATTCACAATTAATTGTTGGTTTTCACTTTTTTAGAAGCTAAATCTTTTGTTCGGCGGAGATTTACCTCTGCTGCTCAAGGCAAAGGTACTGAATTCGATTATCGTTATCGACACGCTCCAGTTAACCTAGCTGTAAATAGTTCTACTATGTTACTACTTTGTACCGTTATCCTGTTTTAAAAAAATAACTGTCTCTCGACTTTATTCCCATTGCTAGGTAGTCGAGAGGTGTTAAAGGCTGTTGTTGTCACGTTATATGCTAGCTGTATTTGTTTAATTCATCCCCAACAGAAAAACAACATATGCTTTACCGGAGATTCGATCCTCTGCTCTCCTTGTTAGCAGGCAGGCATAGAAGCCATTCGGCCACACCTGCCAGTTATCATTTTAAATGAACGGGGGAAGGGGAGGAAAATCCACGTTATCAGATTAGTTCATTCACTCCAGAGTACTTTAGACCTATGGATACATTTTTTTCTTGCAATGTAAAACTGCCAAGGGTATATTTCATCATTTAGGAATACTTGGCACGGAGAAACTTTTATGTATTGTATATGCATGACAACTGTTCTAATCAATATATTAGCTAGACGGCATTGTAAGAAAGCTTAGGAGCCGATAGATCGACTGGGCGGCATTGTAAGAAAGTTTGGTCCACATTACAAACAGATACACACATGCATCCATGCAATGGCCAATACGTCCACATTACAAACAGATACACACATGCATCCACACACTGGCTAATACGTCCACATTACAAACAGATACACACACGCATCCATACACTGGCTAATACGTCCACATTACAAACAGATACACACACGCATGCATGCACTGGCCAATTCGTCCACATTACAAACAGATACAAACATGCATCCATTCGCTGGCTAATATGTCATTATACCACCTAAATGGCTACTGTCTGGGTTGGAAAGAGACGTGTCTTCCCCAGTAGAATCCAGAAAGGCAAACCTTTAATTTTAAAAAATACACCTTGGAAGCCAGTATATCAGCTCGACGACATTGTAATAAAGTTTGTCGGCTCTACATCATTGTAAGACTTAAGGAAAAAAAGTTTAGAAAGGTCACAATGATGGGCATTTTAGATAGAGCAGATGGGTCAGACTATCTAGATAGCAAAATAATAGGTATTAATCTTAGGTTGCAGGTGATGTGTGCGGACATGGGAATGGAATTTATTGATGTGAAAGTAGACAAAAGTAAAATGTTAAACAGGGGAGGTTTACATCTAAATGAGATAGGACAGCATGTTGTAGCAAAGTATATGTTTAATCATTGTGTTAGAAATTTAAACCAGTAAGGCCTATGAAGTATGAGACTAAAGATAGGCCTACAATAGGGTGATATAGAGGATATAGTTAAAGGGGAGAGTTGGGGTCAGGGAAGTGTGAAATAAGTAGTGGAAAAGCAAACACTGAAATGATAAAGCAGAAGCAAACAGTGGACAATCAACAACATTATAAACTATAATACAAATGTGAGAAGCATAGTAAATAAAAGAGAAGAATTGGAACTGTATGTAGAAGAAGAAAAACCAGATATAATAGGATTAACAGAATCATGAACATATGAGGACATTGCAGATAGTGAACTTGAAATAGAGGGATATACAATGCTAAGGAAAGATAGGATAGTTTGAGACAAGACTAAGGGAGGTGGTGTTTTATTATACTGTATACATTCTGTTAATATGACGATCAAAGATGATTTATCATGTGGTAATAAAAATGAAAGTGTATGGGGAGAAATAGAAAGTAGGGGTGAAAAAACAGTGAATGGAGTGTGCTATAGATGTCCATCAAGTCAAAAAGAGGAAGATGAGGAGCTGATTAGTAGCATAGCAAAGGCAAGTGAAGGGAAATTATTATTAATGGGGGATTTCAACTTTCCAGAAATAAAATGGGATATGGCAGAAGCACTTGTAGAGTCAAAACCTTTTGTTAAATGCATAACTGACAATTTTTTAATTCAACATGTAGAAGCAGCCACCAGAGGCAAAATAACACTCCACCTAGTTTTTGCTACAGAGGAAAATATGATTGAAAACGTTACCGTTGGAGAACTGTTTGGCTCAAGTGACCATCAAATCATCCATTGGGATCTTATTGCAGGGAAAGAAGTAAACATAAACATGCGAACATACGACTACTCTAAGGCAGATGTTAAGAGGATGAAAGAGGCAGTGAACCACATAATCTGGAAAGATATTGTCATAGGAACAGATGTTGAACAGGAGTGGGAGAGTTTTATAACAGTTCTAGAAACGCTAAATGAGGAATGTGTTCCATGTAGGGAGGTAAACCCCAAGCGTAAAAAGTGGATAACTAGATTTGTAGTTTAATGTAGAAGAGCGAAAAATAAAGTACGGAAAAAAAAAAAGAGGCAGGTAAATTCAAAGAAATATATTTTAAATATTTGGACAAGCAGAACATATCTCAGAAAGTGAATAAAACAGCAAAAATAGACTTAAAAAAAAAATCTTGATCAAGACTAAAAGTAAAAGCTTCTTCTCTTATGTTAAAAATAATCAAAGAACGAAAGACAAAGTAGGCCCTCTCATAGACAGTACAGGGAAAGTAATAAGTGAGAATAGGGAGGCAGCTAATCTACTCAATCAGTACTTTAGCACAGTCTACACAAAACAGGACTGCTTCAAGATCCTAGAGCCTATAGATATTTTTCAAAGAGACATGGATACATCGGGATTAAGATCAATCTGTATTACAGAGGAAATGGTTTTTAAAAAATTGGAGGGGTTGAAAGTGGATAAATGTCCAGGTCAAAATGGTATTCATCTAAAATTGCTGTATGAAATTATAGACCAATTATCAAAACCATAGGCTATATTGTGTTCTCAATCACTTACAAAAGGGATTGTTCCACGGGATTGGAAAGATGCAGGAGTGATCCCCTTATTCAAAAAAGGAAAAAAATCAGATCCAGCGAATTATAGACCGGTGAGTTTAACGAGCATAGTCTGTAAATTGTTAGAGTCAATAATAAAAGAAAACATTGTAATGCATTTAGACAAATTTAATCTAATTAGAAATAGTCAGCATGGGTTTACTAGAGGGAGATCATGCTTAACAAATCTATTAGAATTCATGGAGGAGGTTACTAAAATGATAGATAAAGGGGAGCCAGTCGACATTATTTATCTAGATAAATAAAGGTCTATATATTTATCACAATATTAGAAAGATAGATAAGAAAAGGTACCTAGGGGTTATAACAGATCATACATAAAAGGTGAGTGAGCAAGTTAAGGTAGCAGTGAAAAAGGCAAAGGCAATGTTAGGTATGATAAAAAGAAATATTAAACATAGGAGCAAGGAAGTGATCGTCAAACTGTATAAAGCTTTAGTTAGACCTAGATTGGAGTACTGTGTACAGGTGTGGAGTCCTTATCATAGAAGGGATATAAACATGCTAGAAAGAATACAAAAAAGAGCGACAAAGATGATAATGGGATTCCAGAATTACAGTTATCGGGAAAGACTCCGAAAAACCTGCCTACAGTGTCTAGAAGAGAGAAGAATTCGTGGTGACTTAATACAGGTTTATAAGATGATCAGAGGAATGGATAAATTAACCTATAACAAGTTTTTTTAAAATAAAGCCACCCACAATAACAGGGCATAGCTACAAGCTGACTAAAGAGAGGTCCAGATTAGATATTAGGAAATATATTTTTAGTCAGAGAGTGGTGTCTGCTTGGAATGCATTGCCAGGGGAGGTAGTGGAGGCAGAGACAGTTAATGCATTTAAGAATACACTGGATGTGCATAGCTTTTAGAGCAAGGTGATGCAAAAGTAACTGGTTGTATACATACTCTGCAGGGTCTTCTAAATCAGTATTAAGACGTTAAGTTAAGAAAGTTTGAAAGCCCGTATATCGGCTCTACATCATTGTAAGAAAGTTTGAGAGCCCGTATATCGGCTCTACATCATTGTAAGAAAGTTTTTAGAGCTCGTATATCGGCTCTACATCATTGTAAGAAAGTTTGAGAGCCCAAATATCGGCTCTACATCATTGTAAGAAAGTTTGAGAGCGCGTATATCAGCTCTACATCATTGTAGGAAAGTTTGAGAGCCCGTATATCGGCTCTACATCATTGTAAGAAAGTTTGAGAGCCCGTATATCGGCTCTACATCATTGTAAGAACGTTTGAGAGCCCGTATATCGGCTCTACATCATTGTAAGAAAGTTTGAGAGCCCGTATATCGGCTCTACATCATTGTAAGAAAGTTTTAGAGCCCACATATCGGCTCTACATCATTGTAAGAAAGTTTGAGAGCCCTTATATCGCCTCTACATCATTGTAAGAAAGTTTAGAGCCCGTATATCAGCTCTACATCATTGTAAGAAAGTTTGAGAGCCCGTATATCGGCTCTACATCATTGTAAGAAAGTTTGAGAGCCCACATATCGGCTCTACATCATTGTAAGAAAGTTTGAGAGCCCGTATATCGGCTCTGCGGAGCGAGTCAGCTAAATATCTTCTTTAGTGGGTGCTAGCGTCATGGAACACCCACTTCTAGTGTTTTGACGGGTTGTCGGTCTGAATTATAACCAGAACCAGAATGCCGTGGCTGGTTGAGTGAATTCTATCAGGTTTATGAATGTCACACCGAGCTGTCAGTGTATAATTGGAGCGATACGACTCTTTTCATGAGCGACCAGGCGGGGAAGGATCACTTGCTAGAGTCTGATCAGTGAGGGGGATCGTGGAGATAACGACATTTCAAACAGCTACTCTTGTATCAGACCCCTGCTGTTTCCTTGAGAGCGGACTCTATGAAAGTCGTCCACTTGTACGGATTTGGAGAAATGACGTGTTTTTTTTTTCTACCGACATAACGACATTCTGGACAGACTGATATGTGATCACTGACTTTTAGATAATGACGAATGACTGTAGTTCACGTAATACGTTATCTGTAGTAGTTGTTGTTGTTGTTGTTGTTGAACGTCCACAATGAGTAGGTTTACTCTTTTTGTGGGCCCTGAAAAGGACATTTAGTGGCGGGTAGTTGCAGCTGTCCTCGCATTCCGAGTGTGCTGATGATGAAGGTGGACTCGGGTCCTCAAGGCGGTTGTGCTTCATCTGTGTGTCGCTCTACAGCGGCGATCACACCGATTCCCCACCTCGTTGGACAGGCTGCCATGAAAACAGCCCTTTTCTAGGGAGGACTACTTGGAAGTCGAGGTGAGGTCTTGGCCAGTATGTTTTGCCTGACCTTGACTAATATGTCTAATCAGTATGTTTTGCCTGACCTTGACTAATATGTCTAATCAGTATGTTTTGCCTGCCCCTGACAAACATGTCTGATCAGTATGTTTTGCCTAACCCTGACTAACATGTCTGATTAGTATGTTTTGCCTGATCCTAACTAACATGTCTTATTAGTATGTTGATCCTGGCCCTGACGAACATGTCTGATCAGTATGTTTTGCCTGACCAGATTGTGTCTTCCTCCCCATTATCGGTAGTAGTAGCCCGTTTCAGTTATGACTACTGATAAGACCTTGGAGTGGTAAACACACCTGTCTACTTAGCTCTTTTGTTTTCTTTCTGCGTACTGCATTGTCGGCTCACTTCTCCATGTTGCAAGAACTTCCCTTCACCAAGCGAGATGTGATCCTTCAGCGTACATCTCTACTTGGATCGATCTTCAGCTTTGTCTCCCAAGGATGTTAGTCATGTCCATGGCCTTCATATCACGCTTACACACATCTTTGAACCTCAAGCGTGTTGAGCGACTGTTATTTTACCATCCGCCAACTGTCCATAGAGGATATATTTGGGAATGTGCCCATCTACCATGTGTCGGACCTGACCAAGCCATCATAGTCTTCGGTGCCTAAGGGGAGGGTACATGCTGCGGAGACCGGTGTGAGAGTTCCCCTCTGCATTTGTCACTCTGTTCCTCCATGCAATTTCAAGAACGGATCATAGGTGCCCCTAGATGGAAGTTGTTAAGACACAAATCTAATCAATTTGGTCAGACTAAATGGTTAAGACACAAATCTAATCAATTTGGTCAGACTGTAAAGGGTTAAGACACAAATCTAATCAATATGGTTGAATTGTAAAAGGTTAAGACAAATCGAATCAATTTGGTCAGATTGTGAAGGATTAAGACAAATCTAATCAATTTAGTCAGATTGAAAAGGGTTAAGACACAAATCTAATCAATTTGGTCGATTGTAAAAAGTTAAGACACAAATCTAATCAATTTGGCAGGACAGTAAAGAGTTAAGACACAAATCTGATCAATTACGATGAACTTTAAAGGGCTAAAACACAAGTTTACCCACATCTAATTAATTAGACCGATTTTGTAAAGGGTTAAACACAAAATAATTAATTAGACTGGATTATAAAGGGTTAATCATGTGCTCGTGTTTGGTATAGGATGTCCAAGTTTTGCTACCATATATATTCTGACCACACAGCATTGTACATCATGGTCTTGGTTTTGGTTTTACTTAAAACCAAGGTCATTATCTACCTATCTATACACACTTCAAATTCCTCGACCTAGATTTGATTTAACTTAACTTAACTTAGAAGACTGCAGAGTCTGTATACAACTAGTTTCATTTACATTACCTTGCTCTAAAAGCTATGCGCATCCAATTTATTCTTAAATGCATTAATTGTCCCTGTCTCCACTACCTCCTGGGGCAATGAATTCCAAGCATTCACCACTCTCTGGCTAAAAAAATATTTCCTAATATCTAATCTGGACTTCTCTTTAGTTAATTTGTAGCTATGCCCTCTTGTTCTTGTGGGTGGTTGTACTTTTAAAAACCTGTTATAGTCTAATTTATCCGTTCCTCTGATCATCTTATAAACCTGTATTAATTAACCTCGAATTCTTCTCTTTTCTAGACACTGTAGGCCGGTTTTTCTGTCTTTCCTCATAACTGTAATTATGTAATCCCACTATCAGCTTTGTCGCTCTTCTTTGTATCCTTTCCAGCATGTTTATATCCCCTCTATGATAAGAACTCAACACCTGTACACAGTACTCTAATCTAGGTATAACTAATGCTTTATACAGTTTGACTATCACTTCCTTGATGCTTGATTTGATGTTCCTACAAATCTGTGACTGCTGATTCATCAATGTGTTATTTAACCTGCATCCATAAATTACTTGTGCATCATAGACTAAAAAAATCTTTAGACAGAGTTCATTATAAACAACTAATATCTGGAAGAAATAAGTATGGATCATAAGACACACGAAAACTCAGACCCAATACTGGGTCCGCAACTGACGAATGCACCTGTGGTACTAGGAAAATGATCCCTGAACATCTTCTGCATATTTCCCGGAAAACGAGGACCAGAGAAACCCTTAGAAAATACAGGAGGAAGCAGAATCTTATGTAAAATGCATGCCGAAGTCCGATGCACTGGGCCGACAGGCGCAAAATAAAAACCACAGTGCAACGCACACCGCCTTGGGGATTAGAGAAATAAGGCGAACGCAAAGAAAAAAAAAAAATTATGTGGCCATCACCAGTGCCAACACTAGACAAGCTCTATGGCAGTGTCGACAGCGTCAATGTGACCGCTGTTTCCTTTGAACAAATTTCAAGTTCACGCCTGACAGTGCACGAAAAAGATTTACTGGGACCAAACTGCCACAGAAAGATTTGACAGGATTTACTCACCATCTTGATCTTGACGACTTGGCGTAGCTGCGGCTGCCAACGGTGAGCGATGAAAGGGGAGGCAGTGGAACCTACATTGAACACTCCATTGGCAACATAGAAAATCACTACATACCAGCAGGAGAGACGTCCCAATTTCAGAGCTGAAGCAAAAGCTGTTCATGCAGCAACTCAGATTCGTATCAGCCAAAATATAACTACAAGGAAAACGGTCATTCTAACAGACTCCAGGAGTGTACTCCAAGTCATCTCAAGTCCCAACTAAGATAGACTTACATGAATTAAAATATAACATAGGATTGCTGTCTTAAAAGACAATGGATTCTGGCCCACTGTGGGATCCCAGAAACTAGAAAGCAGATAAACTTCGATAAGCCGGTAGTGGACGCACACAGACTCCCCATCCACAGAGCTATAAAGAAGCAAAGACACCCATCAAACGATTCATGAAGACAGAATGGAGAGACCATCACAAAGAATACAAGCCAGAAAATGACAGCATAGACAAACTTGGCAGAGATGGGCAGAGAACGGGACGTTGTAGACTCAAGGCCCACCTCCACAGAATGGGTCTCAGAGACACTGCCACTTGCGATTGTGGAGCACCCAAGCAAACATCAGAACATATTTTGCAAGAATGCTCTACTAATGCAGACCAAAGAGAAGCAAGAGAGGATGTATGGTCTGGGGGAGCGACGATGCTCGAAAAGCTGTAGGGGACCGGTGAAGACCTGAAACGCACAGTCTCCTTCGTGAACCTCTCCGGACTAGAAGCACAGCATCAGTTGATCGATGAAGAAGAAGAAGAACTGCAACCCACCACTTAACGACCTGCAAAGATAGATTATTCAATGGTTGAAACATACGACAATAACACTTCTAAACCTTCCGACCGCACGCAACGGTAACACAAAACAGCTGGACTACACAGCAAAAAGAATACCTAGTCAAAAGATGGATTGCCAGGTTTGTTGTTAATTAGAAATAAGGCCTTTTGAAGACATCTTGGCAATGGTCAAAAGATGGATTGCCAGGTTTGTTTGTTAATTAGAAATAAGTCCTTTTGAAGACATCTTGGCAATGGTCAAAAGATGGATTGCCAGGTTTGTTTGTTAATTAGAAATAAGGCCTTTTGAAGACATCTTGGCAATGGTCAAAAGATGGATTGCCAGGTTTGTTTGTTAATTAGAAATAAGGCCTTTTGAAGACATCTTGGCAATGGTCAAAAGATGGATTGCCAGGTTTGTTTGTTAATTAGAAATAAGTCCTTTTGAAGACATCTTGGCAATGGTCAAAAGATGGATTGCCAGGTTTGTTTGTTAATTAGAAATAAGTCCTTTTGAAGACATCTTGGCAATGGTCAAAAGATGGATTGCCAGGTTTGTTTGTTAATTAGAAATACGGCCTTTTGAAGACATCTTGGCAATGGTCAAAAGATGGATTGCCAGGTTTGTTTGTTAATTAGAAATAAGGCCTTTTGAAGACATCTTGGCAATGGTCAAAATATGGATTGCCAGGTTTGTTTGTTAATTAGAAATAAGGCCTTTTGAAGACATCTTGGCAATGGTCAAAAGATGGATTGCCAGGTTTGTTTGTTAATTAGAAATAAGGCCTTTTGAAGACATCTTGGCAATGGTCAAAAGATGGATTGCCAGGTTTGTTTGTTAATTAGAAATAAGGCCTTTTGAAGACATCTTGGCAATGGTCAAAAGATGGATTGCCAGGTTTGTTTGTTAATTAGAAATAAGGCCTTTTGAAGACATCTTGGCAATGGTCAAAAGATGGATTGCCAGGTTTGTTTGTTAATTAGAAATAAGGCCTTTTGAAGACATCTTGGCAATGGTCAAAAGATGGATTGCCAGGTTTGTTTGTTAATTAGAAATAAGGCCTTTTGAAGACATCTTGGCAATGGTCAAAAGATGGATGGTGTTGAAGGAATGTCGACAATAAAAATTACCTTTAGTGGCGGTTTGTTGTAGCTTTCCTGATACCGCGATCGTGCTGATGAAGGTGGGCCGGGGTCCTCCAGGCGGTTGTGCCATGCTTGGCTTCATCTGCATGTCGTTCACTACTACAGGGATCACGTCGATTCCTCAACTTGTTAGCCAGGCCGCAATGAAAACCGCCCGTTTCTAGGGAGTGCTACGAGGAAGCCAAGGCGAGGATCTTGGCCAGTATATTTTGCCTGAACCATACTAGCATGTCTGATCTGTACATTTTGCCTGAACCAGACTGATCAGTATATTTTGCCTGAACCTAATTATGTGAAGCGTTCTTTGGAACGTTCCTCTCTCTATGGCTTGATCATCGGCAAATTAATGGCACTAACTTTCCATTGATCTTGACCATTGACCTTGACAACCCGAATACAACTCAGAAAAACTTTTTCCACAATAATCACAGAAAATGAGTTATAGACTCGATGAAAGCAAACAACCCTGTCGTATCCCCAAGATCTTTCCTTCTATGATTAAAATAATTGACTTGATTTTCTTACATGTTCCAGATTCTCCTACAGGATTCAAACCACATTTTGCTTTCAATTCTCTTCGCTGTGCTGAATTTGTTCTCTGGACTTCCCCCTTAAAGGATCATCTTACACAAGGCTTTATCTGCAACACAGTGTCACTTAGCATATGTCACTTGGCCCTCCCCTCCCGGCGCATAATTCGTTTTAGTCAAGACATTTAGCACTTAATATAACGTAACGTGAACTAGATTTGAAATTCCTGGGACCCGTTTGAAGAGACGGACCACCATTCCTAGAATAGCTTGCTCAAGTTATGTAATAGACACCTGTTTAACAAGCATATAGCCCGGTTCTCCCCAACCTTATTATACTTGGCACCCAATTGTATAACTTACGTGTGGCTACATTTTCCTGACATCCCGCGGAAATCTCAGTTGAAGAAACATTTCGCGACCGTCCACTGAGTTTGTATATTTTTGTTTTTAATACAGGATGTAATTATTCTGCTACCACCCACCTTCTTTTCTTCGTCTTCTTTTTCTTTTGTTCGTCTTCTTCTTTTTCTTTTGTTCGTCTTTTTTTTCTTCTTCTTCTCCTTCTTCTTCTTCTTCTCGGTTCGTTCTCAATCTCTCGCTACAAGGCTATGAACAGGGCTTTTCAATTAGCAGGATATAGTCCGGAGAACCGAATGCGCCGTATCACTAGTTTACAGCTTGACTGCGATATTTGCAACTTTCGGTCCGACACATCCGTCTTGGACAGCACCACCCACCTTAAAGCTAAAGTCGCCCACTAGTGGGCTCTAGCATCCAGGTAGAAGAGCGCTGATATAGACCATGTACAGGTAAACAGAAGATGGTAATCCCATATGAGACACTGTAGTTGTGGATGAGGTGTTAGATGCTTTATTTTACTCTCTTATAAGCCAGATAGAAGACCTGCTGATGAAGTGTTAGAGACTCCATTGTTCTCTCAGCTTGTGTGAGGTGGGGTCACCGGTTCCCTTCCTCGCTGCCTTTCTTTCCCTAATCGTAGGGCAGGTATTCATTAGGAAACTAACCCCCTGTGCAGCTGGGTCAACTGAAATGTGCCGGTAGTGGGAGTTGAACCCCGCACCTTTTCATTGAAAAGCGAGAGTACTCTACCACTACATTAATCAAACGCTCTTTTTATACTAGGCCTCAGTTTTTCTGTCAGTTGAAGCGACCATTCCTCCTTTACAATAAGTCAGGTACTAATTTACAGCTGGATATGCTGGTGCATGTCATTAATGGGGTACGAACATATTATCTTAGCCACAAAAGAATGCAGTCGTTAATCAGAGGCGAAGCGCCTGGCCGAACGGTTTCGATGCCTGCCTTCCGACATGGAAGACAGCGGATCGAATCCCCCGTTATTGTTGATATTCTTAAATGTCCACACTAAGTACGATAACTCTTCTGTGCACCATGACAAGGGCGATAAGTGGTGGTACTGCAGGGTCGCATTATCTTTCCTCGCATCCTGAGCGTGCTGATGAAGGCGAAGCGGAATCCTCCAGGCGATTCTGCGTGTCGATCACTACTACGGGGATCAGGTCGATCACTCACATCATTACCCAGGCTCACACGAAGACAGTCCGTTTCCATTGAGAACTACGGGGAAGTCGAAGTGGGGGCCAGTATATTTTGCCTGACCCTGACTGACATGTTTTCATGTCTGATCAGTATATTTTGCCTGACCCTGACTAACATATCTGATCAGTACATTTTGCCTGACCCTAACATGTCTGATCAGTATCCATATCAGTATATCAGAGGAAAGACTAACCAGGTATCCAAAAATGCCTGCTGAAGTCGGATGTGTCGGACCAATAGGTGCAAATATCGCAGTCAAGCTGTAAACTACGACACAACTCATTCCCTTCTCCTGACTACATCCTGCTACTTGCAAAGCCCTTTTCAGTGCTAAGTAGCGGACCTTATTTCTCTATTCCCCAAGGTGGTGTGCGTTGCACAATGCTTTTATTTTGCGCCTGTCGGCCCAGTGCATCCGACGTCGGCATACATTTTATGTAAGGGTCTTCTTCCTCCTGCATTTTCTAAGGGTTTGCTTCCCCGGGCTAACAGCCGGTGCTGTGATGGGGATCGAATAGCGGAAGTTTCAGAAATAACGAGAAATAAGAAGAGAAGGACGTTCTTGCCTAAAAACTAATTTTAACCCAGCAGACCCAGTTTCTCCTTTAGGCATCTCTGGTTTAAGCATACATCTCTCTCGAACCCAACAACGATCATTATCAGTTTAAGCCAGCTTTTGTAGAAAATGGCCATCCGTCCTGTGTGCTGGCTGACAGCGAATCATGTACACATAAATACGGATTCGCCAATCTTATTATGTTCTTGACATTTCATTGTCTGCCCTGACAGAGTTGTCTGGCCTGAAGGAGCCAGCGTGCCAATTCTACAAATAAAATTAAACCCCCCTTAGGCTATTAGTTTCCACAATAAATACTCTGGTAATGCGATAAGTCATTCAGGATACAATACTCGCTGTTGAGGTCCTGTCAAAACAAGCGGCACTTTACTCATAGCGGTGATATATTTATGATATGGAAAACGGATTCACATCTACTTATCGCTAACTCTCGTTACACCGGTATCACGTGGCGAGACTGTTGGTGTAGCAGACACGAAGACTGAACCACGCTACATGCGCAGACAATGGCGCTCTTACAGAGAGTGATAGCTTGCTACAACCACTTATGTATTAACGTCACAGACAGTATTTATTATCACAAGAGAAAGAAAAATGTTATTTCAAAAGAGGCTGGTTACGAAAAGATTAAAGTATGACCAGACATACTAACAGCACCACCACACAAACATTAATGTCGTCCGCTTCTTCTTCTTAACCTAACTTTACAAAACATATTTATGGTGGTGAATGATTGGAATGCATTACCCCAGGAAGTGGTGGAGGCAGAGACAGTTAATGCATTTAAGAATAGATTGGATGTGCGTAGTTTTTAGAGCAGAGTAATGCAGATGTGACTAGTTGTCTACAGACTGATGAGTCTTCTAAACCAGTTTAAAAACGTTAGGTTAAGTTTATACTGATTTAGAAGACTCAACCAGTTTCTTGGAGGGTGGTTTAACTGATGTGCGAGTCTATCTTAATAGACTCAAAGACTAGAGCTAAATAGACCCGCAGCCTGTTGGGCGTTATCTATTACTACTCTTTAAACATCACTGTGAATTTTTCGCTTATGTCTTCAACACACTTTTGTTACCATACACTGCCTGCATTCTGCGATGAACGTCAAGGGGTCGACATCCTTCAGCTGTTAGAAACCGAATCACCACACGCTGATCAACTCGACGGATCCTGTATCATACCCGCTATGTTTTCAACGGTCTGCTGAGGAAACTATGCCAGAGGATAATGAAATTTTGCAAACTTGACGGTTGATATGTACTGTTTACACCAGAAGTGACATCATCATGTGCATCGTACGTATGTTCACTTGTTGTAGTTAGGTCCGGTTTCATTTGAACACGCCTCGTAATTAACTTTGGCATTGCCCGTTTGCGTAGACGGCTATTTCTTCTCCCTATCACATAGAGAACTACAATTTGTGAAAACCGCCTCTACAAAATGGCAGCTCTCTAGATTATGGAGAAGTTGGTTTCAACAAGAGATTTGGAAGCCCACGAAAAAAGGTCATGCTCCTATTACAATCGTTCATGTTCAAATCTTGACTTGGGCTAGTGGTTAAGGGAAGGTGCTGGGTTCGCTCCCCATCACAGCACCGGCTGTTTCCCCGGGGAAGCAAACCCTTAGAAAATGCAGGAGAAAGCAGACAGTTATATAAAATGGATGCCGAACTCGGATGCACTGGGCCAACAGACGCAAAATAAAAATACAGTGCAACGCACACCGCCTTGTGGAATAGGGAAATAAGGCAAACAACAAAAAAAATTTTAAAAAGACGTGACCAGTATAGCATGGACTACTATTTCTCCTATTTTAACCAACTTCCTCAGAACCTACAGAGCTGACATTTTGTACACAGGCCGTACTAGTGCGACCTGTCAACTAAACTTAACGTCTTTATACTGGTTTAGAAAGCTTTGCAGAGTCTGTACACGACCAGTTTCTTTTAATTCACTTGGTCTAAAAGCTATGCGCATCCAATCTGTTTGTGAATGCATTAATTGACCCTGCCTCCACTATTTCCTGTGGCAATGCATTCCAGGCATTCACCACTCTCTGAATTGGAAAAATATTTCCTAGTATCTAATCTTGACCTTTATTAATTAATTTGTAGCTGTGTCCTGTTGTTCTTGTAGGCGGCTGCATTTTGAAAAACTTGTTAAAGTCTAATTTGTCATCGATTGTCTTACAAACCTGTATTGAGTCACCTCGAATTATTATATTTTCTAGACACTATAGACCAGGTTGTTAATCAATCAAATTTTGAATTATGTAGTCCCCCAAATAAAATAAAACATGTCTTTGTGTGTGTGTGTGTGTATATATATATATATAAACATATACACACACTTGAGGGGGATTTTAAAATGGAATTTTCTGGGTAAATTTATTCTGAAAAAGTGAAATACAGCTGTATCATTTTTTGACGTAGTCACCATTGTGTTCGATACAAGCCCCCCCCCCCCCCCCCCCCGCCTATAAAGTGTATGGATTTATGTAGAAAACAATTTGCGTGTCTAACCGCTGCTGCACCACCTGCTGGACCTCTTCATCGGACCTGAACATGTTTCCTCCCAATGCCTCTTTTAGTTGTCCAAAGACGTGGAAATCATTTGGGGTTAGGTCTGGTGAGTACGGTGTGTATGGTAGACACTGAAAGTTGAGGGTCGCGACGGTTGCAGCAGTTGTACCGTCGGTATGGAGTCCAGCATTGTCATGTTGCAAAAGGACACCTCTACTCAGAAGTCCTCGTCGTTTGGATTTGATTGCAGATCGAAGAAGATACCTGAGAAAATGTGTCTACCTGATACTGGTGACAATGCTTCCCCTGGGCTCCCCCAGTACTCTACAATAACGCCGCATTCATCTCAAAAGAGATTCAGCGTAACCTTTGCTGCAAATTGCTGCATGCGAAACTTCTTATGCTTCGACCAAGAGGGAAGGTGCCTTTCATTGTTCGCTCTCTTCGTTTCAGGCTCGTGGGAGTAAACCCATATTTCATCTTCACTAAAAACTTGCTAGAAAGCCATCATCTTCTGCTTCAAAGCACAAAGCACCGCAAAAGTTCCTGACAGGCAGCAACATGTCTTTGTTTCAATTTAAGAAGTAAGCTGGCGTGGCACCCACTTTGCAGACACTTTGTGGTGCTGTAGCACAAATGACTGATGATGCGGCGTACTGAACCCTGACTGAAGTCCAGATGTGCAGCAATTTCATTCACAGTCACAGTCAATCGGAATAGCAGCGAATGGGTGAAACCGATATAAATGAATCTGCGAATGAAGGTCCGGTACGGTGATGCATGCCTTTTCACTGATAGTCAATCAGGAAGTTTCCTTTACGAGACGGTCAATGGTTGTAATCAACTCTGTGGTCACTATTCGGTGTGCCTGATCCGGTCATACAGTCTATCACCGAACTCACATTTTGAAACTTCCTACTTCACTCATTCACTTGCTAATAACAGAACGCTGCTCCTCTTTTGTTCATGTCAATAGTGGGGTGGCCATCTTTAAACCGCAATTATGACGTCATGTTGTTCGTCTACCGTGATGACACACACAGGACATTCTTGACATCCTTAGCAACCAAATTAACAAGTTTCAATACAAAGACTTGGTTTTTCTAATTTCTATCGCACTTTTAAGGTTTTCTTTTGAAGCTCCCTCGTACTTGAGAAGTAACATTGACAAAGATGGGGAGAGTAGACTAACGTCTGGTCAGGCAAAATATGCTATGTTAGGGTCAGGTGAACATACTGACCCGAACGGCATCTCACTTCCATCCAGTTCTCCTTAAAAACAGACTTTCATGACACGAAAACGGTCATTCTAACAGTCTCCAGGAGTGTACTCCAACCCATCTCAAGCCCCCATACAAGATAGACTCCAGGAGTGTACTCCAAGCCATCTCAAGCCACAAACAATGTAGGCTCCAGGAGTGTACTCCAAGCCATCTCAAGCCACAAACAAGATAGGCTCCAGGAGTGTACTCCAACCCATCTCAAGCCACAAACAAGATAGGCTCCAGGAGTGTACTCCAAGCCATCTCAAGCCACAAACAAGATAGGCTCCAGGAGTGTACTCCAAGCCATCTCAAGCCACAAACAAGATAGACTCCAGGAGTGTACTCCAACCCATCTCAAGCCCCCAAACAAGATAAGCTCCAGGAGTGTACTCCAAGCCATCTCAAGCCACAAACAAGATAGACTCCAGGAGTGTACTCCAACCCATCTCAAGCCCCCAAACAAGATAGGCTCCAGGAGTGTACTCCAAGCCATCTCAATCCACAAACAAGATAGACTCAAGGAGTGTACTCCAACCCATCTCAAGCCCCCATACAAGATAGACTCTCACGTGAAATAAAATACAACTTCGGATTGCTGTCCCAAAAATCAGATTTAGTCCAACAGTGGATTCGGGTCCACTGTGGGATCCCTGGAAACGAGAAAGCAGATGAGCTTGCAAAAGTAAGAAGTGGCAGCACGCAGAGAGCTATAAAAAAGCAAAAGACACTCATCAAACTATCCATGAGGAGAGAATGGGGAGACCAGCACAAAGAATACAAGCCAGAAAATGACTCAGAACGGGACATTGTAGACCCAAGGCCCACCTCCACAAAATGGGTCTCAGAGACACCACCATATGCGATTGTGGAGCACCCAACAATGTATTCTGCAAGACTGCCCGACCTATTCGGACCAAAGAGAGACAGTCTAGCCTGGGGGATTAATCATGCTCGAAAAGCTGTAGGGGACCGGGGAAGACCTTTGTGAACCTCCTTTGTGAACCTCACCGGACTAGAAGTACAGCACCAGTTGATCGAAGAAGAAGAAGATGTGATACCCGTAGTTCTGCGACACGCATATGCAGCCACACATTGCACAACTGCCTGGAGGACCCTGGTCTAAGTTCATCAACAAGCCCGGGACGCCCTTTCAAAGGCGCACAAAAGAGTAAAGTTCTTCTCCCTTCTCCTCCTCCTTCTTCTCAACCTTCTTCTGCTGCATCATTTTATTCATATGCCTTCTATCTCTTCCTCCTCTCTCCATCCTATTTCCTGTTTTCTATTTTCTTTCCATCTGTACTCCTTGTCTTCTCATCCTCTTCATTCAACTGCCTCTTTTTTTTCTTCATCAACTGCTTCTTCTCTTCCTAATCTCTTCTTCTTTTTTTTCTTTTTCTTCTTCTTCTTCTTCTTCTTCTTCTTCTCCATCTTCTGCTCCTTCTCCTCTTCTTCCTCCATCTTCTGCTCCTTTTCTTCCTCCTCCATCCTTTGCTCCTTCTCCTCTTCCTCCTCCATCCTCTGCTCCTTCTCTTCTCCCTTCTCCATCTTCTGCTCCTTCTCTTGCTCCTCTGCTCCTTCTCCTCTTCCTACTCCATCCTCTGCTCCTTCTCCTCTCACTCCTTCATCCTTTGCTCCTTCTTCTCTTCCTCCTCCATCTTCTGCTCCTTCTCTTCCTCCTCTGCTCCTTCTCCTCTTCCTCCTCCATCACCTGCTCCTCCTCTTCCTCCTCCATATCCTGCTCCTTCTCCTCTTCCTCCTCCATCCCCTGCTCCGTCTCCTCTTCCTCCTCCATCCCCTCCTCCTTCTTCTCTTCCTCCATCCTCTGCTCCTTCTCCTCTCCCTCCTCCATCCTCTGCTCCTTCTCCTCTTCCTCCTCCCTCTGCTCCTCCTTCTCTTCCTCCTCCATCCCCTGCTCCTTCTCTTCCTCCTCCATCTTCTGCTCCTTCTCCTCTTCCTCCTCCGTCCTCTGCTCCTTTTCCTCTTCCTCCTTCTTCTTCTTTATTTTCTTCTCCTTCTTCATTGGCTCTCTAATAATCACATTCTTTTTCTCTCATTTAACAATTAATTTTGTTTTACAACGCATTTCAGCCAGATGGCGGTATAGGCCTAGATGCCTACCAGCCCTGTCCCTTATGTACATCCCAACCAGAGCACCTTCTACCTTAGCCAGTGCCCACAGACAGAACGGATTTGTTTCTACAATTCTTTCCCATTCGACATCGCTTTCAAAGGTGAGCATCCATTGGCTGCGAGTGTTTGCAGCTAAACACTGTGAACATGTGTTTGTCATTAAACACATTGAAAGTGTATGTGTTGTCCTATCTATCTGTCTGTCTGTCTGTCTGTCTTTCTACCTACCTACCTACCTACCTACCTACCTACCTATCTATCTATCTATCTATCTATCTATCTATCTTCAGTCCACTTATGTCGTTAGTTAGACGTCGTGGGGAGGTCTGACCTCCTTTGTTTCATATTTTTTTGAAGGTGAAAATCTGCTGGTGACTTGCCAGGTCAATCTCAGCATCTGTTAGCCCCTGGAGTATATGATCGCCAATTTTTGAAACTGGTGGAGGTATATGTATTGCTTTAATTGATCAAGAAAAAGCGTTTGGTAGGGTAGACAGGACTAAACTTTGGAAGATACTGGAATATAATGGTGAACAAGGCCATCTTCTTGATAATGTCAGAGCACTGTATCGTTCGAGTATAAACGTCATCAGAACTACTGATGGTGTCACAGATGCTTTTGAAATCATTACCTGCGTTAGACAAGGGTGTGCTTTCTCCCCTGCTGTCTATCATCTAGATGGACAAAATTGCATCAAGGACCAGTCAAATTGCGACATCTGAATCGAACTCAATACATCAATTACACTTTGCAAATGATCTGTCTCTGATGATAATAAACTGCAAAAATCACATGAACGCACTTTGACTACCTGTGCTAAATAAAATATGTGAATTAACGAGATGAAAACAGAAACTCAGGATTATCAGTGTACTTGGGCGACTCAAGATAAGTGTAAACGTTATTGCTCTTCAACAGGCCCATGAGTTCAAGTATTTGGGCAGTTTTTTCAGCAGGATCAACAGGAAAATCAAGACTAGGTGTCAGAAAGCATCTTATCAGCTGTTCCCACTCCTTAGGCACCCGAGCATTAGCTTGGCAACAAAGCAACAGCTGATAAACAGTTTATTTGTGCCAATTCTGTGCTACCAGTGCCAAACATGTCCTCTGTCCAGGGCGCATGAGAGCAGAATTTCGACGTGTGAAAATGTTTGAGGAAGGTCATCAGTGTTACCAGGAAAGACAGAATATGAAACGACGACATTCAAAGTATTGTCTGCACTACGTCTTGTGCCGAATACATTTCCAGGCAGATAATAAGTTGGTTTGGTCATCTCATGAGAATGCACCCTCATCAACTTCTACTGATGGCTTACAACGCTGGTAGAACTGGCTACAGGGTTAGGGGGCGGCCGCAAGGTAGGTGGATAGATGACATAAGAGTGATTGTGCAATGATACGGCTCACATTGACCGACGCAACGCACTTGGCGCAGGACAGACGGCTTAAGCTCCACACGACACTTAACAGCATAAGTGGAAAGAAAACTAACTAGTTAACTAAATCATCTTTAAAAAAATGTAATTGTTTTTTAAATTTAACTTAACGTCATTATACTGGCTTAGAAAACTCTACAGAGCCTGTTTACACCAGTTTCTTGGAGAGTGGTTGTTACCTATGTGCAAGTTCATCTTAATAGACTCAAACACTAGAGCTAAGTAGACCCGCAGCCAGCTAGGTGCCATCTATAGCTGCTCTTAACAAACCATTGGGGAAAGGTACAAATAACTTGAGTAGATTTTAATTTGCATATTGTCCTGGCCTACTCTTTTCGATTTTCAACAGCCAAGGAATTTGTGACATGCCCGACACTGAACATGGGAGTCCGATTTCACTACCCAGAAATCAGGGGAATTTTTACCAAAAGATCCACGTGAAAAAAAATTCCGGCCTCCGCCGTGATTCTTCTTCTTCTTCTTCATCGTACGCAGTCAGACAGTAACCATTATTTTTTCGAAAAAAGCGGCGGTCATCCTGAGGCTGTCGACACTGCCATAGAGCTTGTCTTGTGTTGCCACTGGTGATGGCCACATCTGCTCTCTCTGATCCTCGTGTGTCGGGCAGTTCTGCAGCAGATGCTCAGCGGTCATTTTCTCGGTACCACACGGGCATTCGTCGGTACCACCTATCTTCAATTTGTTGAATAGGTGGTACCTCAGTCTATTGTGGCCAGTGCGAAGTCTGAAGACAACGACCTGCTCTCTTCTGTTCAACTGGTAATAGGCATCGTTTTTGGCGTAGCCGGTATGTTCAGTTTCCCATTTGGTCATGTATCTGGCTTTAATAAGCCGTTTTGACTCTTCGTACGTCATACTAGTATCTGTTTGTGGTAGTCTTGCACCTTCTTTTGCCAGTCTGTCTGCCTCCTCGTTGCCTTGGATGTTGCAGTGTGATGGGACCCACTGTACCACTACCCTTTTTGGTGCGGACTGCTGGCATAGTTGACAGAGTGCTGCTCTTAAGTCATTAAGCTCAGTGTTTTTCTGGCTTTTTAGCGCTGTGACTACGGCCAGAGCATCTGTAAGCAGGACTATATGGCTTTCATTTTCTTTATGTGTCACCATTTCTTCCACTGCCGCCCTCAGTGCCTCTGCCTCCGCTCTGAAATTGCTTGTGTACTTACCAGTAGCGAATGACAGTGTTATTTTTCTGCCATTTGGTAGGTTCAGGAATGCTCCTGCCCCTCCATTCTGTGTAGTGTTTGTTACAGAACCGTCGGTGTATGCATGGGTCCAGTCCATGCTTGGATAGTTTTTCGATATAAAGCTTAGGGTAGTATCTCTCCTTTCTTTTTCAGTCTGGCAGTTTTTGTTTCCAATACCTGGTATATTTTCTACCACCTCTGGAAATATATCCTGCCTCCAGGTAGGTTTTCGTACAGTAGTGATGGGCTTTGGTGTTGTTAGTGCGTTTATGGGATCTTCGTGCATCTTTGCTTTGGCTATTTCTGCAAAGTTTCTCCGCTTTAGTTTCCCATTTCCCAAATTGTTTAGTCTCTGGTGCATTGGGTGGTCAGTCAGTCTTCGGAGTTTCTCTGACTGCAGCTGGGCTCTGCAGTCTCTTCTATCGGTCATGGGTTGCAGTTTTGTAATCTTTTCGAGTTCTACAATTGGCGTTGACTTCATGCCTCCTGTTATACGCCGTGATTCGAACACGCGGCCTCTGGCACCTGAAGCGGACACCTTAGCTCAAGACCACTGAAATATTTAATATATTATTCATGCCAGGTATAGATAATGCACAAATGGGTCAAATCAGTAGAGGGCGACCTGGTTTTTTTATAAGCAATATTTTAAGTGAACTTATTTGAGTTAAAATGCAATTCATAATTTTGATGTTTTTCAGTTGACAATCCTAACCCAAGCATCTACTCTTTGTCTCTGACACAAGGCCTGATCAGTAGTTCCAATAAGATTTACATGTGAGTGATTAGCTTCATTTGTGTGTGTGTGAAATTGCTCTTACTTTCTTTGCTAATGTTCATTGTATTTTTTTCTCTACTATGAAGATCATGTGGATTTCAGTTTTTCCTCTGTAGAAATTTACTCATTTTTTTTCTCCAGTTTCTCATTGGGAAATTTTACACATTCCGTAGTAAAACTTGACTAATTTGTTTTCTCCAGTTCCTGTGTAGTACAACTTGACTAATATTTTTTTTGTACAGACTCTCTGTAGTAAAACTTGGCTAATAGTTGTTACCCAGACTCTCTGTTGTAAAACTTGGCTAATATTTATTCTCCAGTTTTTCCATTGTAAAACTTGACTAATATTTTTTTTCATTGCAGAATTGAATAAATATGAAGTTACATCAAACGAAAACCTTAAAAGTGGCATAGATATGAGAAGATCCATGTGTTTGTATTGTAACTTGTTAATATGGTTACGAAGGATGTCGGGAGTGTCCTACATGTGCCGTCACAGTGAGGACAAACAACATGATGTCATAATTGCAATTAAAAGATGGCCACCCCACTATTGACATGCACGAAAGAAGACCACTGTTCTTTTTTTCCATTTTTTGAAGAGCGAAGGGGTGAAACCTATAGAAATTCATCATTGAATGAAAGTCCAGTACTGTGATTCATGCCTTTCACCACAAGTATATCTTCTTCTTCGTACGCTGTCAGATGTCAACTTGTGTTTGTTCGAAGAAAGCAGCTGTCATCCTGAGGCTGTCGACACTGCCATAGAGCTTGTCTAGTGTTGCCACTGGTGATGGCCGCATGTGCTTTCTCTGGTCCTCGTATGTCGGGCAATTTTGCAGCAGATGTTCAGCTGTCATTTTCCCTGTACCACAGGTGCATTCGTCAGTGCCACCTATCTACAGTTTATTGAATAGGTGGTACCTCAGTCTGTTGTGGCTTGTGCGAAGTCTGAAGACCACGTCCTGCTCTCTTCTGTTCAACTGGTAATAGGCATAATTTTTTGTGTAGCCAGTATGTTCTGTTTCCCATTTGGCCATGCATCTGGCCCTAATAAACCTGTTGGACTCTTCGTATGTCACACTAGAATCTGGTTGTGATAGTCTTGCACCTTCTTTTGTCAGTCTGTCTGCCTCCTCGTTGCTTTGGATGTTACAGTGGGATGGAACCCACTGAACCACTACTCTTTTTGGTGCGGACTGCTGGCATAGTTGACAGAGTACTGCTCTTAAATCATTAAGTTCAGTATTTTTCTGGCTTTTTATTGCTGTAACTACGGCCAGGGCATCTGTAAGCAGGACTATATGGCTTTCATTGCTTTCGCCCAAAAAGTATATGAGTGGAGTAGGAAGTTCTAAAACGGCATGAGTTCTGTGACAGAATGTTCACGACAGGGTCAGGCACACTGAGTAGTGATCTCAAAGTTGACTGCAGCTATTGGTATCGAGATGCCTCGCAGTCAAACTGTAAACCACGACACGATGCATTCCATTCTCCTGACTACATCCCCGGTCATGGTAGAGGAGGATTGGGAACGAATGAAGAAAAAGAAGAAGATTGCAGCCGCTGATGCCTGGTAAAGGAAAATCGCAGATTGACTTAGTGAAATCCATACTTCACGGTGCTGGACCTTCATTCGCTGATGAATTTCTATACGTTTCACACCTTTGCTGCTCAAAAAAAGGATAACACAAGACTGCTCCTCTTTAGTGGGTTGGCCACCTTTTAGCTGCAGCACTCTTGACATCCCTAGCAACCATATTAATAAATTACAATACAAAGGCATGACTTTTCTTATTTTTAACTCACTTTTAAGATTTTCATTTCTTCTTTGTTCTCAAACTCAAGCCCTGAAAAGGACTTTGCAAGTAGCAGAATGTAGTCCAGAGAACAGAATGTGTTGTGTTGTAGTTTACAGCTTGACTACTTAACTTAACGTCTTTATACTGGTTTAGAAGACCCTGCGGAGTCTGTATACAACCAGTTACATTTACATCACCTTGCTCTAAAAGATATGCGCATCCAATCTATTCTTAAATGCATTAACTGTCTCTGTCTCCACTACCTCCCCTGGCAATGCATTCCAAGCAGACACCACTCTCTGACTAAAAAAATATTTCCTAATATCTAATCTGGACCTCTCTTTAGTCAGCTTGTAGCTGTGCCCTCGTGTTATTGTGGGTGGCTGTATTTTAAAAAACTTGTTAAAGTCTAATTTATCGATTCCTCTGATCATCTTATAAACCTGTATTATGTCACCACGAATTTTTCTCTCTTCGAGACACTGTAGGCTAGTTTTTCTGAGCCGTTCCTCATAACTGTAATTCTGGAATCCCACTATCATCTTTGTCGCTCTTTTTTGTATTTTTTCCAGCATGTTTATATCCCCTCTATGATAAGGACTCCACACATGTACACAGTACTCCAATCTAGGTCTAACTAAAGCTTTATACAGTTTGACGATCACTTCCATGCTCCTATGTTTAATATTTCTTTTTATCATACCTAACATTGCATTTGCCTTTTTCACTGCTACCTTAACTTGCTCACTCACCTTTCCTGTATGATCTATTATAACCCCTAGGTCCCTTTCCTTATCTATCTTTCTAATATTGTTTTCTCCCATTCTGTAAGTATGTTCCATATTGGATCTACCCATGTGGATGACTGTACATTTATCAACATTAAACTCCATTTGCCAGCTTACAGACCATTCTCGAATTTTATCTAAATCCGACATCAATATATCCACTTCCGCTTTAGATGAGACACTACTGCATAGTTTTGTGTCATCAGCAAATTTTGAAATCATGGATCCCATATCAATGTCCAAATCATTTATATATATCAAGAACAAAATTGGTCCCAAAACCGAGCCCTGTGGCACACCACTTTTCACTTCACTCCACTCAGAGTACTCCTTATTTATGCCCACCTTCTGCTTTCTTCCCGTTAACCAATTTTCAATCCATTTGGCGACTTCCCCACCTATTCCATGTGATTTTAACTTTCAAAATAATCTCTGATGAGGTACTCTATCAAAGGCCTTTGCAAAGTCTAGACAAATAACGTCACTGGCTCCCCTTTATCAATGATTTTAGTAACCTCCTCCATGAATTCTAATAGATTTGTTAAGGATGATCTCCCTCTAGTAAACCCATGCTGACTATTTCTAATTAGATTAAATTTGTCTAAATGCATTACAATGTTTTCTTTGATTATTGACTCTAACAATTTACAGACTATGCTCGTTAAACTCAACGGTCTATAATTTGCTGGATCTGATTTTTTGCCTTTTTTGAGTAAGGGGATCACTCCTGCATCTTTCCAATCCCGTGGAACAATCCCTTTTGTAAGTGATTGAGAACATAATATAGCCAATGGTTTTGCTAGTTGGTCTCTAATTTCATACAGCAATTTTGGATGAATAACATCTTGACCTGGACATTTATTCACTTTCAACCCCTCCAATTTTTAAAAAACCATTTCCTCTGTAATACAGATTGATCTTAATCTCGCTGTATCCATGTCTCTTTGAAAAATATCTATAGGCTCTGGGATCTTGGAGCAGTCCTCTTTTGTGTAGACTGTGCCAAAGTAGTGATTGAGCAGATTAGCTGCCTGCCTATTCTCACTTATTATTTTACCTGTACTGTCTATGAGAGGGCCTACTTTGTCTTTCGTTCTTTGTTTAATTCTAACATAAGAGAAGAAGCTTTTACTGTCAGTCTTGATCCTCTGAGCAAGTTTTTTTTAGAAGTCTATTTTTGCTGTTTTATTCGCTTTCTGAGATATGTTCTGCTTGTCCAAATATTTTACATATGTTTCTTTTGATTTACCTGCCTCTATATATATTTTCCATGCTTTATTTTTTGCTCTTCTACATTTCACTACAAATCTAGTTATCCACTTTTTACGTTTGGGGTTTACCTCCCTACATGGAACACATTCCTCTTTTAGCGTTTCTAGAACTGTTTTAAAACTCTCCCACTCCTGTTCAACATCTGTTCCTACGACAATATCTTTCCAGATTATGTGGTTCGCTGCCTCTTTCATCCTCTTAACATCTGCCTTAGATTTCAGTCCAACACATCCGACTTCAGCAGGCATTTTTGAGTACCGGATTATCTTCCCTCTTGGGGAGGAAGACTAATGTCTGCTCGGCACAACATACTGATAAGACTTGTTAGTCAAGGTCAGGCAGAATATACTCGCTAAGACCCTGACCTCAGCTTCCTCTCAGTCCTCCCTGGAAACTGGCTGTTTTCATGTCTGCCTGGCTAACAAGGTGAGGGATTGACGTGATCCCTGTAGTAGTGAGTGACACACAAATGAAGCCAAGCATAACAAAACTGCCTTGAGGACCACCACGGTCTACCTGCATCAGCATGCTCATAATTTGAGTAAAGCTACTGCAACCCGCCACTTAACGTCCTTTTCAGGGCACACAGAAGAGTAACCTTCTCATTGTGAGTATTTGCAAACAACAACCTTCCCTCTCCAATCCATACTCCTTAGCCAGTTTGACCTGTTGCATCTTGTTATCCAGGACCACCGTGTGGAGGTGTAGAAGGGTCTTGGTAGCCCTGGTTCGCTGGCCCTGTCGCTAGCAGTCAGCTATGAGTCACTAGCAGTCAGCTATGGGTCGCTGACCACTACATCTCATGCACTGCTCAGCATCTTGATCCCAGGTTTTAATTTGAAACCCCCTCATATTTATCTCAAATTTCTCCATTGTATAAAAAAAAGAAAGTAAAGATCCAGTTTACTCGTTGTGTGGCATATTGGGAATACAGTGTCAGGCTAATTTTGTTTCCTGACAAACAGCACAACAGAGATGATGTGATCAACATCACCCTGACCGCCTTTACTTCCCAGATTTGTTCTGGTGCCCAATTTTTTTAGGTTGGGTCGATCCAAGGAGCCATTTCCGATCAACAAAATGTTCTGCACCAATTGAGGTTTGAACCTAGATCACTCGGCTGAGAACCAGTGCACTAATCACTGTGCTATTGGAGCTTCCATAATTGAGGTTTTTGCCTGAGGTTTTTGTCTCAATGAGGTTTATGCCTGAGGTTTTTGTCTTGATGAGGTTTTTGCCTGAGGCTTTTGCCTTGATGAGGTTTTTGCCTGAGGTTTTTGCCTTGATGAGGTTTTTGCCTGAGGTTTTTGCCTTCATGAGGCTTTTTATCTTGATGAAGTTTTTTTGTCTTGGTGATGTAACTTGCGCCGTATTTAGTCTTAGTCGACCTGTACTTCCACAGGGACGGATGGCCTTGTGCAGGTTCCAGCTCTGGCGTGAGCTGGATGTAGCCAGGAGAAGGATTTCCTGCTTATGGGCTAGGCTCGAGCAGCTTATTACTCCGCTGCTTTGGACAAGTGCCACGGAGGATGGTTAACCAATGTGCGAGTCTATCTTAATAGACTTAAACACTATAATAATAGCCGTCCATCGCAAACGATGATGACAACAGCAGTCAGACATGTCGTGCTGCACCTCACCGGTGATTCGGAGGTGCCTATATAGTCAAATTCTGGCACGGAAAATCCTTCCACATATGTAGCATTTGATGCCAGAATTGGACATGGGAGTGTCAGTTGTTTTGTCTTTTCGCAAGCTGCGTTTTTTTCTGTGCTTTGGAGGCCCGGTAGACTTTGTTTCATATCAAGCCTGAGTCTCCTCCGATTTCAGACGCTGTTGCGCAATCTCCCAGAGGCAGCACTGGCCTCAGAGATTCTGTTACTGACCTCAGAGTCAATAGTAGTTTCCTTGAAAAGAGTGCTGCCAAGGTATGTGAAGCTGTCTACTGATAATAAACTCAAACACTAGAGCAAAGTAGACCCGCAGTCTGTTAGGCACTATCTATGCTCCTCTTAACAAACCACACCAAACCATGACCGGTTTTATGCTATATCACACAGTCGCCTTTATCGACATGCTTTCTGTGGGGCATTGATGCATTATTGTCCTTGTCATACACAAAGACCCCGGCAGAGCACTCACGCTATTAATTTATGTATGTTTATTAAATATGTGTATATTTATATATTTTATTTATTTATGTTTTATTTTTGTGTATGTAACTTAGCTTATCGTAACTTAATGTCTTTATACTGGTTTAGAAGACTCTACTGGGCCTGTATACAACCAGTTTCTGGGAGGGTGGTTTAACCGATGTGCGAGTAAATCTTAATAGACCCAAACACTAGAGCTAAGTAGACCCGCAGCCAGTTTGGCACCATCTATAGCTGCTCTTAACAAACTACCTGGGGAAAGGTGGAAAGAATAACTTTAGTAGATTTTTAACTTGAATTTTGTAGACATAGCGGCCGTTAAGCCTACTCATTTCAATTTCTAACTGCCAAGAAATTTTTAATGTGCTATACACTAAATAGTCCAATCTCACTACACAAAGATCAGGTGAAATTTGTTACCAGAAGATCCACATGAAAAAATCCTCCACGTGAAAAAATCCTATCTCCACCTTGATTTGAAACCGCGACCTCCTGCACTCGAGGCCACATATTTTAAAAATTGTTTATGTTTTTTATTATATTTATATGTTTGATTAATTAGTCTACATTTCATTGATTTGTATGTTTGATTTATTTATCTACATTTACTTTGTTTTGTTTGTCCATATTTACTGTTATTCGTTTATTCTGCATATTTTTACATGCTCTATTTAATTTTTAGTATTTTATCTGTGTGCTCACATTAATTTATTTGCCTGTGTTTGATATTATTTGTGTTTTACTTATGTCTCCAGAGATCTCACTTGCAACTCCAGGGTTACTACCCCTGATGGAGTTCTGCAAGTGAGGTTCTTCAGGTGTTTCCGATCCAGACATGGACAGAGACCTCATTTCCAGCAATATGTTGGTAAGGATGAGTCCCTCTTTCTTAGTTACCTTATCTTGATCCAGTGAGCCATACTGCCATCTTCAGAATAGAGAGTCCTAGGTTCAATTTATCAGTTTTGCTTAAATTTCATATTTTTATTTCCTTCTCATATTTTAAAATATCTTCCACCTCCTCTTCTTATTGTGTTTTCAGGTGTCAAATTGAATATTCTTCTTTTTCTTTGTTTGTTCTTAATCTTCAGCTACAAAGCCCTGAAATGGGCTTTGAAAGTAGCAGGATGTTGTCTGGAGAACAGAATGCGATGTGTTGTAGTTTACAGCTTGACTGCGATATTTTCACCTTTCAGTCCGATACATCTGGCTTCAACGAGAAATTGAATATATCATCACCATAATCAGTTGCCCATCGAGAGTAATGATGGTGACAGAATTGCAATTGAAAGATTTTGGGTTGTTGATGTTGTTGAATGCCCATAATGTTAAGGATTACTTTTTTATGCGCCCTGAAAGGGACGTTATGTGGCAGGTTGTTGTAGCTTTCCTCACATCCTGAGCGTGCTGATAAAGGTGGACAAGGGTGTTCCAGGTGGTTGTGTTACACTTTGCTTCATCTGGGCGTTGCTTACTACTACGGGGATCACATCAATTCCTCACCTTGTTAGACAGTCTGCCATGAAAACAGTCCGTTTCCAAAAAGGGCTATGGAGCCGAAGTGAGGGTCTTGGCCAGTATATTTTGCCTGACTTTAACATGTCTGATCAGTATGTTTTGCCTGACTGGACATTAGTCTTCCTTCCCAAAGATTTTGGGTTAATTTATGGTCTGACATTGTGACTTCCAATTTAATTAGATTAAAGTTAGGACAATTTTGGTTAACATTAACCAAACACTTTCGTCCTGAGTTATCTTGAAGGCAAGACATGTTAGTCGAGGCAACTGGAGATAATACATCATTAGATTCCATTTGGATCTGCAATTGTCTTTTACGAACCATCTGTATTTTCAAACATGTCTTTGTAGTGTGTCTTTAACACTGTTTACATGTTGTCTTGGTCTTCTTCTTGCTCTGAAGCAGCCCTGCATTGGCCTCTGTAAACTTGAGAGAGTAAGTCAGTAAGTACGTCACAAGTGATATGGGATAGCTGAAAAATGTAGTTGATAGTTTCTAAAGGCATCATCTGGGTTTGTGATTACTGTAGGTAGCAATTACTAGGTGTCACATGCACATGTGCAGCTCAGATAAATGGTGTCCATGCTCACAGAGTGCACAATCAAATGGGGGGGATGGCAAAAAAAGCATTTCTTAAATACAAGGCTTGTTCAAATGAAACCGCACCTAACTGCACCAAGTGAACATACGTACAATGTGCATGATGACACCACTTCTGATGTAAACAGCACATAAGTGTGTCAAAGACAACAGTGAAGAACTAGGCATGATGTTCAATGAATGAAGTGAGTTAGCGAAAGATCTTCTGAGACCAGGCGCACATTGTTGTGTCAGAAGATGCCATCGCCAAAATTGATGCAGCGATTCAGGTGGACTGTCGCTGGAGCTTACGTTCGCCACACTTTTTTCACTATACACTGCCTGCATTCTGCGATGAATGTCAACTGGTTGACATCCTTCAGCTGTTAGAAACTAAATCATCTCTCGCTGATCAACTCTGGACGGATTCTGTATCACACTTGCCATGTTTTCACCGCTCTGCTGAGGAAACTATGAGTCAAAGGATAATGAAATTTTGCAAACTTCATGGTTGGTATGTGCTGTATACACTAGAAGTGACTTCATCATAGGCATCATACATATGTTTGCTTGGTGCAGTTAGGTCCGGTTTAATTTGAACACGCCTCGTATATTCATTAGGAAATGCTTCCTGTTTACAGTGAGAAACGTTTGTCACCTAAAATGGTGCATAACTGTGTCGATAAATATTCTCAAGGGCACTACAAAATTGCTGATGAAGCCCAACCTGCTCATCCAGTTCAAATTGAAACAGAAAAATGTATGTCGCATATTGTGGGGATGATTTAATCTGACAGGCAAGTAACAATAGGCAATGTAGCAACAGCAATAGGGTGTTTGCAAGGTCTAGCCTACAGGATAATGCATCACGCCACCTTGGCACGGGACGTTTTGCAAATGATGAAGAGGTTGAATGTAAAGTGCAAATGTGGCTGAGACAGCTGATCAATATATTCTGCTGTTTTTGATTCACTGATAAAGATTAGTACAGCAAAGACTGAGTCAATGAAAATAAGCAGAATAGAGAAAACACTAAATATACAGATAAAAAGCACAGAGCTTAAACAAATCAAGTGAATTCAAATACTTGGGTAGTGTGTTCACATAAGATGGAAGGCTAGATAAAGAGGTGGGATCAAGAACACAGAAAGCCAATGCAGTTTCCTATCAGCTCTCACCATTACTAAGACACAAACACATTCCAATGAAGACAAAGAAGAGACAGATGATAAATAGTATGTTTATACCAACTCTCTGCTACCAGTGTCAGACATGGACTCTCACTAAGGTACAAGAAAGAAAAATCATGGTATGCAAAATGAGGTGTTTGAGAAAGGCTGTCGGGGTAACAAGGCTGGACAGAGTATGAAATGAAGTAATCAGACAGACGGTGAGTGCAACACCGTACATGGAATACATAGGAAGGCAGAGAATAAAATGGTTCAGACTCCTGACAAGAATGCAACCAAAGTTACCAACTGCTCGTATCTATAATACCAGATATCAGGGTTGCAGAGCAAGAGGCAGACCAGGTAAAAAATGGATAGAAGGTGTCAGTGAGACACTGAAGAAACACGGAATGACATTAAAGTTGACAAAGATGGCACACGACAGAAAACTACACCTCCCAAAGCCGTCTAATGACACAAGTGGATAGAAGATGAAGTTGATGATGATAAAGCGTTGGGATAACTGTATCAATGTTGGTGGAAAGTATTTGAGTAAGAATTACAATGTAAGTGCAATAATAAATAGTTTTAAGTTCGTATTTCATTTAATGCTTAAAAAGTCATGTGTGACCTATTTACTGACTTCATTTCAATTGATCATCTTCACCAGGATTTCGTGAGGTCAAACTTTCCATTTTGACAGACCGCAATGAGAGGCAGAGAAGCCCTGCTGAGGAGCTGGCTTCTCCTTCCTCTAGTGGTATCTCTGAACCTTCAATAGGCAGCAACCGTGACAGTGTCAGTACCTACAGCACAAGTAGACAATCAGGGAGGAGGATTCAGGGTAAGATACATTTCAACCAGTTCTTATGTTATGTATATAATATCATACAGCATCAACATCACCACACTCTAGGCATATCTATAGGCACTCAACCCCTTCTAACGTCAGTTTCACAATCCCAACGCGCCGAGTTCGAAACACACCATGTCCAGTTTGGTAAGGAAGAGTTTTTTTCTAGGGGCAATCGCCAATCACCAGATTTTAGTTCAAAATTTCTGTAATCGTATTACTTTTGTGGCCAAACTTCATGTAAACATATTACTTCTAGTAATTTACTAGTAAATTACTTCTAGATTACATTGTTCCAAATTCCTGTGAACAGATTACGTTTAGTTCAAAATTCCTATGAAAACAGTACTTTTAGTTCAAAATTCCTATGAAAAGAGTACTTTTAGTTCAAAATTCCTGTGAAAAGATTACTTTTATTTCAAAATTTCTGGGAATAAAATTACTTTTAGTTAAAAATTCCTGCAAAAAGGTGGGCGATTGACATGATCACCATTGTAATGAGCGACATGCAGATTAAACCCAAGCATAGCACAACAGTCTGGAGGGCCCTTGTCCATCTTCATCAGCATGTTTGGGATGTCAGGAAAGCTACTGCAACCCTCCGCTTAACGCTCTTTTCAGGGCGCACAAAAAAGTAGACTAACTCGTTGTGGACATGCAACAATAATAACAGTTCGAAACTTTATGTAAACAATTACTTGGTGTTTAAAAATTTATTTGATCAGATTACTTTTAGTTCAAACTTCATGTAAACAATTACTTGGTGTTTAAAAATTTATTTGATCAGATTACTTTTAGTTCAAACTTCATGTAAACAATTACTTGGTGTTTAAAAATTTATTTGATCAGATTACTTTTAGTTCAAACTTCATGTAAACAATTACTTGGTGTTTAAAAATTTATTTGATCAGATTACTTTTAGTTCAAACTTCTTGTAAACAATTACTTGGTGTTTAAAAATTTATTTGATCAGATTACTTTTAGTTCAAACTTCATGTAAACAATTACTTGGTGTTTGAAAATTTATTTGATCAGATTACTTTTAGTTCAAACTTCATGTAAACAATTACTTGGTGTTTAAAAATTTATTTGATCAGATTACTTTTAGTTCAAACTTCATGTAAACAATTACTTGGTGTTTAAAAATTTATTTGATCAGATTACTTTTAGTTCAAACTTCATGTAAACAATTACTTGGTGTTTAAAAATGTATTTGATCAGATTACTTTTAGTTCAAACTTCATGTAAACAATTACTTGGTGTTTAAAAATTTATTTGATCAGATTACTTTTAGTTCAAACTTCATGTAAACAATTACTTGGTGTTTAAAAATTTATTTGATCAGATTACTTTTAGTTCAAACTTCATGTAAACAATTACTTGGTGTTTAAAAATTTATTTGATCAGATTACTTTTAGTTCAAACTTCATGTAAACAATTACTTGGTGTTTAAAAATTTATTTGATCAGATTACTTTTAGTTCAAACTTCATGTAAACAATTACTTGGTGTTTAAAAATTTATTTGATCAGATTACTTTTAGTTCAAACTTCATGTAAACAATTACTTGGTGTTTAAAAATTTATTTGATCAGATTACTTTTAGTTCAAACTTCATGTAAACAATTACTTGGTGTTTGAAAATTTATTTGATCAGATTACTTTTAGTTCAAACTTCATGTAAACAATTACTTGGTGTTTAAAAATTTATTTGATCAGATTACTTTTAGTTCAAACTTCATGTAAACAATTACTTGGTGTTTAAAAATTTATTTGATCAGATTACTTTTAGTTCAAACTTCATGTAAACAATTACTTGGTGTTTAAAAATTTATTTGATCAGATTACTTTTAGTTCAAACTTCATGTAAACAATTACTTGGTGTTTAAAAATTTATTTGATCAGATTACTTTTAGTTCAAACTTCATGTAAACAATTACTTGGTGTTTAAAAATTTATTTGATCAGATTACTTTTAGTTCAAACTTCATGTAAACAATTACTTGGTGTTTAAAAATTTATTTGATCAGATTACTTTTAGTTCAAACTTCATGTAAACAATTACTTGGTGTTTAAAAATTTATTTGATCAGATTACTTTTAGTTCAAACTTCATGTAAACAATTACTTGGTGTTTAAAAATTTATTTGATCAGATTACTTTTAGTTCAAACTTCATGTAAACAATTACTTGGTGTTTAAAAATTTATTTGATCAGATTACTTTTAGTTCAAACTTCATGTAAACAATTACTTGGTGTTTAAAAATTTATTTGATCAGATTACTTTTAGTTCAAACTTCATGTAAACAATTACTTGGTGTTTAAAAATTTATTTGATCAGATTACTTTTAGTTCAAACTTCATGTAAACAATTACTTGGTGTTTAAAAATTTATTTGATCAGATTACTTTTAGTTCAAACTTCATGTAAACAATTACTTGGTGTTTGAAAATTTATTTGATCAAATTACTTTTAGTTCAAACTTCATGTAAACAATTACTTGGTGTTTAAAAATTTATTTGATCAGATTACTTTTAGTTCAAACTTCATGTAAACAATTACTTGGTGTTTAAAAATTTATTTGATCAGATTACTTTTAGTTCAAACTTCATGTAAACAATTACTTGGTGTTTAAAAATTTATTTGATCAGATTACTTTTAGTTCAAACTTCATGTAAACAATTACTTGGTGTTTAAAAATTTATTTGATCAGATTACTTTTAGTTCAAACTTCATGTAAACAATTACTTGGTGTTTAAAAATTTATTTGATCAGATTACTTTTAGTTCAAACTTCATGTAAACAATTACTTGGTGTTTAAAAATTTATTTGATCAGATTACTTTTAGTTCAAACTTCATGTAAACAATTACTTGGTGTTTAAAAATTTATTTGATCAGATTACTTTTAGTTCAAACTTCATGTAAACAATTACTTGGTGTTTAAAAATTTATTTGATCAGATTACTTTTAGTTCAAACTTCATGTAAACAATTACTTGGTGTTTAAAAATTTATTTGATCAGATTACTTTTAGTTCAAACTTCATGTAAACAATTACTTGGTGTTAACATTCATTTGATCAGATTACTTTTAGCTCAAACTTCATGTAAACAATTACTTGGTGTTAAAATTCATTTGATCAGATTACTTTTAGTTCAAACTTCATGTAAACAATTACTTGGTGTTAAAATTCATTTGATCAGATTACTTTTAGTTCAAACTTCATGTAAACAATTACTTGGTGTTAAAATTCATTTGATCAGATTACTTTTAGTTGCAAATTTTTTTTCCTTTATACTTCTTTTTTCTTTCTACTTCTTCTTTTTTGTTTTGTGTCCTGTTTGTGCCTTTCAGCATCAGGTTATGAAGAGGTTTCTTGACCTGGCCCTAGCAAGTTCTTTGTACACGTGGAGCTTCACTGCTTCTGTTATTTCTGCTATCCATCTTTTGCATGGTCGACCTTGACTTTATATCCATTTTATCTGTAAAGTTTAGCATTGCTTTTCTGCAGGATACTATCTGGTGTCTGTCGTGTCACATGGCCAAACTATTTGGTTTGCTGTCTCTTGATGAGGTCTAGCACTGGTGTTGTACCTACTTGTTTCTTGATGAGGTCTAGCAGTGGTGTTGTACCTACTTGTTTCTTGATGAGGTCTAGCACTGGCGTTGTACCTACCTGTCTCTTGATGAGGTCTAGCACTGGTGTTGTACCTACTTGTTTCCTAATATCTTTGTTTCTGATTCTATCCATTCTTGTTATTCCAAGCAGGAGACGGTGTGGGCTTGTGGTTAAATAACACGGCTCACAATCCAAAGATGCTGGGTTCGATCTCCATCACAGCATTGGCCGTTCTAAGGGGAAGCATACCCTTAGAAAATGCAGGAGGAAGCAAACCCTAACATAAAATGCATGCTGAAGTCAGATGCACTGGGTTGACAGGCGCCAAATAAAAACCGTAGTGCAATGCACATGGCCTTGGAAAATAGAGAAGTAAGGCGAACGCAACAAAATAAAAATTATAATAATAAATTACTCCAAGCATTCTACGTAGGCAGTTCATCTCTGTTATTACAATGTCTCTTTTATCTTTGCTTGTCAAAATTCTTAAAATGTTTATTTCAGTTATAACGAACATCATCTTGGCCGTTCTCCTGGTTATATCCGGTTTCATCATCAACCAAACCGATGAGATCTGGTTTGCTACTCACATTGGCGGAGTGACAGCTCAAACATGTGCAGTTGTTTGTTACAGTAAGTTTCCTAGTCAGCAGCAGTTCATTGTTTGTCCCCCTTTTGGGCCCTACTGACGTCTTACTTGGGGCACTGTCAGCATCTCACAGATGTCAGAATGTCCACCTATCTAATGTAACCTCATCTATATCTATGTCCCCATCCATATCTAGTTTCCTCATTGATATCTAATGTCTCCATCTAAACCTAATGCTCAACATCCATATCTAGTTTCCCCATCAATATCTAATGTCCCCATCCATATCTAGTTTTCTCATTGATATCTAATGTCCCCATCCATATCTATGTCCCCATCCATATCTAATGTCCCCATCCATATCTAGTTTCCCCATCAATATCTAATGTCCTCATCCATATCTAGTTTCCCCATCAATATCTAATGTCCCCATCCATATCTAGTTTCTTCATTGATATCTAATTTCCCTATCCATATCTAGGTTCCTCATCGATATCTAATGTCCCCATCCATATCTAGTTTCCCCATCAATATCAAATGTCCCCATCCATATCTAGGTTCCTCATCAATATCTAATGTCCCCATCCATATCTAGTTTCCCCATCAATATCTAATGTCCCCATCCATATCTAGTTTCCTCATCGATATCTAATGTCCCCATCCAAATCTAATGCTCAACATCCATATCTAGTGTCCCCATCCATATCTATGTCCTCACCCATATATAATGTCCCAATCCATATGTAATGTCCCCTCATTCATATATAATGCTCCCCATCCATTTCTAATGCTCCATATATAATGTCTCCCGTTAATATTTAATGTCCCCATCCATATATAATATTCTCTCATCCATATTTAATGTCCCCTAATCTATATCTGATGTCCCCCAACCATTAATATATAATGTCCCTATCCATATCTAATATCTACATATCAAAATCTAATGCCCCAATCCATATTTAATGACCCAATTCATATATTTAATATTCCCTATTCATATCTAATGTCCCCATTATAGGTGCTTTATGAAGACAGGATGCTAGTTCTTTCATTACCCATAGATGTCAACTGGTATGAGATACTATTATCTCTACAACCTTATCATGTTACCCATAGATGTCAACTGGTATGAGATACTATCATCTCTACAACCTTATCATGTTACCCATAGATGTCAACTGGTATGAGATACTATTATCTCTACAACCTTATCATGTTACCCATAGATGTCAACTGGTATGAGATACTATTATCTCTACAACCTTATCATGTTACCCATAGATGTCAACTGGTATGAGATACTATTATCTCTACAACCTTATCATGTTACCCATAGATGTCAACTGGTATGAGATACTATTATCTCTACAACCTTATCATGTTATCCATAGATGTCAACTGGTATGAGATACTATTATCTCTACAACCTTATCATCTTACCCATAGATGTTAACTGGTATGAGATACTATCATCTCTACAACCTTATCATGTTACCCATAGATGTCAACTGGTATGAGATAATATTATCTCTACATCCTTATCATCTTACCCATAGATGTCAACTGGTATGGAACACTCATCATCTCTACAACCTTATCATGTTACCCATAGATGTCAACTGGTATGAGATACTATCATCTCTACAATCTTATCATGTTACCCATAGATGTCAACTGGTATGAGATACTATCATCTCTACAATCTTATCATGTTACCCATAGATGTCAACTGGTATGGGATACTCATCATTGCTACAGCCTTATCCCATTCCAGTAGATGTCAATCAGTATGGGTCACTCATCATTTCTACAGCCTTATCACATTTCCTCATGTGCATTTATTTGTTTTCCCTAAAGAAGTTTTGTTATTTTGTTAATACAAATCATGTACATATATTTTTTTTATAAAACCTAAATTGCCAGACATAATTTTTCAGCCACTTTCCTTTCAATTTATTTTTGTTTGAAAAACTGCCATTAAGATGTTGATTCTGATTGCTGGGGACTGTCTAATCTTTAGATATCTCAATTCTGATATTCAATCAGGTACATTAGTCGGATGCCAGGTAGCCAAACGTTGAGTAAATTCGCTTTGTTTTTTTTTGCCTGGGTGTAACATGTTGGACCCAGGGCCTCCTTCAGGACATCTCTCTACCTCAACCTCGGTTGTCCTCAAGGGGCCACCAGGATGTCACTGTACCTGTCTATCTGTTATCTGGCATGCGCAACACGTGGCTGACCCATCTGTATCTTTGTAATAACACAACATCTATGATGTCAGTGAAGGGATTTTGATGTCTTATCTCCACATTGCAGATTTGGTCAAAAAGGGACATCTTCAATGTTCTTCAATCCATTGCTCGATGGACTATGCAGAGTCTATCTGCATCACCTTTCCACATGTTCCACACCTTGCAGCTATACACTGTGGCTGAAGTAACCACACGTTTTGCATCTGTTGCAGTGTGTGTGAATACAGTTGAAGCTGAGCCAGCCCCCTGCTAACTTTTGCCAGATCTCTCAATTTATTTAATGGGAGTTTGTGCTTTCTTGGCCCAAGTAGATATGGGGAATGACAGAGGAAATTCATGCCATGAATGAGAAGTGACAAATGCACTTCTTGACCTTTTTTTAAATTAGTGGAAATGATTGTTTTCAATTTGCTATCAAAAATAAGTAACTGTCGCCCGCTGAGCTTGATGATGATGGTGATGTTAAGCGCCATCTATGCATCGAAGGTTGACTATAATGGATTTCCAACAGGCTCTGTTTCTTGCCTGTATGGCCATCCCAAATCACAAAGACATCAACAACCTCCTCCATCGATAATTTTCCAAATCCCTCTTCTCTGGAGTCCTATTCACTCATAGGCTAACCTGTCACCTTTGTCAATCTCATAGTAGCAGTTTGTCCCCAACTTCCCATGTCACGCAAATACCTCTACCTCTGGTTCGTGTCTTTAGCTGTTATAGCAATTGGGCTGGACCAGTAACCCCCCCCCCCCCCCCCCCACCCCAGCACCACCTTTGACAACAGTTTCTAACAGTATAGTTGACATTTCCTTCACCTGCTTGAGTAGCTAATCAAAACCCAGCCTTGTCAATGAATGTACGCCGTGCATGACCTTTGTTTGAGCTGTCCCAACCTGTGCTGAACTATCCTATTATTGTCCCAGCTAATTTCAACTCTCTGAGTTGGCCAACGTTAATAACTGGAATAGATTAATTGCGTCTTAGTGCCTGAATAATGACACAAACTATTTGTTTGGTGTGGTAAAAATTTGGGTGAAATAACAGGCAGTACAAAATAAATTTTAATTTGGGTAAATTAAACGATAATTGCTCATTTGGTTGTATATTTAACGTACATTTAAATGTATATTTAGTTATTTCAAATACTAATTCCTACACAATGTTCCACATCGTGCGTTCACTCTGGTTAGATGTCAACGTCATTTAATACAGTAGGTCACTGTAACGTCGTCAACTATGCTTGCCTAGCCGACAATATTACTAGAAATTCTCTTTACACAGTCCATTTTCATGGATATACCATGCGGAGTATCTTGTTCCAGCTTCCTCATTAGTGCACTTACTCAAAGGGCAGCCAATTTACAAGTAAAAAAAGGGTAAGGGAGGCAGAGGGAACAATTCAGTAGCCGGACAAAAGTAGTGAAACCAGCGACTGCACTCAAGCCTGGTCAGCTGATCAGAAAAGAAATGAACAATGTCAACGCCCAGAACCAACAGTCCGGACGCCTGCAACGCCAATATGACCGCACAGGGGCGATTTCAGGGGATATGAACAATTGAATCGTTCACATGTCACTGTCTGACAAAACTACACAACTTGAGACAGAGTTGAGGCCCACACAAGATAACTACCTTGTCAAATGGGAGGAAGACTAACATCTGGTCAGGCAAAGTATACTGATCAGACATGTTAGTCAGGTTCAGGCAAAACATACAGGCCAAGATCCTCACCTCGGATTCCTAGTAGCCCTCTCTGGAAAAGGGCTGTTCTAATGGCAGCCTGGTTAATGAGGGGAAGGATCGATATGATCCCTGTAGTAGTGAGTGATGCACAGATGAAGCCAAGCATAGCACAACCACCTGGAGGACCCCAGTCCACCTTCGTCAGTACGCTCGGGATATGAGGAAAGCTACTGCAACCCACCATTTAACATCCTTTTCAGGGCGCACAAAAGAGTAACCTACTCATAGTGGGCATTCGCAAACAACAAAAATCTTGCCAAGAAACAAATTGCTTATGATTTATGATGACTTATGTATACTAAAAGAATACCTCTTGATGCTCTTTTTCAGCTCTGGCATTTGTACTCTTATTGAGAGTAGTGACAATAAGATGATTAAGGTAATGACATGTTTCTAGCTGAATTCTTTTTCTTCCATACACATTTTCTTCCCATTTTCACTGTTTTTGACATAAGAGTGATGGTAGAAAAGTTGTGCACTTAGTATGAAAGAATCATGACACTTACTTGGAATCCTGGTATTTAAACAGTCATGTTAATGTCTGTTGCCAGGTAGCCGAATGCTTCGGCTATAAGTAGTAGGTATTTTACAAGTTCCTGCGGCTTACTAGGCCTGGGGGAAGATACAACTAATTTTGTAGATTTTTAACTAGAATATTTGTCCGGACAGCAGCCGTTAAGCCTACTCTTTTCTATTTCTAACTGCCAAGGGATTTTTAACGTGCTTGACACTGAACACGGACGTTCGATTTCACTACCCACAGATCAGAGGAATTTTTGCCAGAAAATCCAAGAGAATAAAATCATGGTTTCCACCCAGATTCAAAACTGCGACCTTCGGCACTCGAGGCGGACACCTTACCTAGAGACCACTTGCCTAAAAATTGGTGCGAACTTTAGTCCTTCTCTATTTATTCACCCTGAAAGGCGGTACACTTCTCCCATCTATTCTTCATCTTCTTAATGCCCTGATTGTAGGATTTCCTCTGACTGGGATCAAAACCACGTCTCCAGTTCAGTAATCAAGTCATTGACGTCACCTTTTGTGACTTACATGGAGGTGTGGTTGCCCTATTATTTCCCCCCCCAGTAAGGGACCCAGAGATCCACTCAGGAAATTACTTGTGTTAAATCCCCATGTTGTTGTTGTTATTATCTCATAGCTGCTGAGCAAGGCTGTTCTTAGCAGCCCAATGCCATTCTTATTTAGATGAGACTTTGGCTGTGAAATTTCGCTAAATACACTGTGACCTCTGTTGTTCCTGTCTTCACCCAGATTTGCCTGGTATTATTCTTATTAATTCGTTTTACTGTGTGGTTACTGTAGGGTCTATCCAATTGATGTTCGAAAGCTCCTGTTTTTGCCAATCTGTCAGCCATCTTGTTTCCCGGTAGCCCGCTAAGTCCAGGGATCCATTGCAAGGTGACATTAATCTCGTGGGCAGTGATAATGTTGTTGATCGTTCTCCCCATCAAGAATTTTTAATTTTTGTTGTACGTGGTGTGCTTCAGTGCTTCCAGAACCACTCGAAATCACAGTGTCTATCAGCATCAGTTCACTCATCTAACTATTGGTGCAAAATCTTGACTGCTGTTTTTATAGCCTGGGTTTCTGCTTCATCATTTGAACAATTTTTGCCGCATGATTTGCAAAACTCATATCCGCACCCATCCGGGTATTTCATGTTAAATCTCTCCGTGTTTCTTGAAACTCTGTATTCATGCTTACTTAATTACTTGTGTTTAAAAAAACTATCATATGACATTTTCCCATTGCTGGGGTAAGTAAAGTAAAGTAACGTAACACATAACATTACTGCAGTAGAGGTGTTAGCGATCTCACATTTCAAAGGCTCGGCTATATGAGGGCGGTAGCCATCTGATCTCCCTCACCGCTTTTACTTCCCAGACTGAGCCGGTACCCATTTAAGGCTGGGTCGACCCAGAAGCCATTGTGGTCTGAAAAAATATTACCCTCTCAATTGGGGAATGAACCCAGGACCACTCAGATGCGAAGCCAGCACGCTAACCACTGCGCTATGCGGCTCCACAATATCTGGGGTAGTCGAGAGGTTTTTAGGCTGAGAACTACAGGCCGCTGCTTCGCCACTGCTGTCATCACGTCGTGTGCTGGCTATGTTTGTGTATTTCACCCCCAACATAAAAACAACATATGCCATACCGGGGATTCGAACCTCTGCTCTCTGTGTGAGCAGGCAGACATCAAAACTATTTGGCCACGCGCTCCCCTATTACTTGTGTTAATAGTCTTGTCATTTTCTGTCCTTGTTTTTTGAAACTCTGTATTCACGTTTGCTTAATTACTTCTGTTAATTTCCATTAAAGTTTTCATTTTCTCTTTTTGTTTCTTGAAACTCTGTATTCATGTTTGCTTTCAGGTTTTTAAAAGATCGTCAACCCATCACCACTAGACAAGATAGTTTATCATCACAATAACATCAAATGCTGGAATCTGGGAAGAATATTGACACTTTGAAAGGACTGTAGAAGGACTATCATTTATTCCACATCAGAAGACATATAGAACTTCTACAAGAAGTTCTAAAATAGAACAGACATTCTCTCTTGTCGTTCACTTAAAGAATTGCTATTTATAGTTATATTTAATCAGTGGTATAAATAAAAGTTCTAGAGGGACTAATATAGAAAAACGTTCACTTATAGAACTAATAATGTTTAATCAGGGGTATAAATATAAATATAAGTTCTAGAGAGACAACAATTTTAGAAGAATATGAATTCTCACTTTCTGTTTACTTATAGAACTTTTATTTATAATTATGTTTTAATCAGTGGTATAAATATAAGTTCTAGAAGAACTAAAATAGAAGAACGTTCACTCATAGAACTGTTATTTATAATTATGTTTAATCAGTAGTATAAATATAAGTTCTAGAGAGACAACAATTTTAGAAGAATATGAATTCTCACTTTCTGTTTACTTATAGAACTGTTTTTTATAATTATGTTTTAATCAGTGGTATAAATATAAGTAATAGAAGAACGTTCACTCATAGAACTGTTATTTATAATTATGTTTAATCAGTGGTATAAATATAAATATAAGTTCTAGAGGGACTAAAATGAAAGAACTTTCGCTTATAGAACTGTTATTTATAGTTATGTTTAATTAGAGATATAAATATAAATATAAATTCTAGAGAGACTAAAATAGAAGAACATGAATTCTCACTTGCTGTTTAGTTATAGAACAGCTATTTATAAACATGTTTAGTTATTGGGGTAACTGTGATGAAGACCCCTAAGCACTAATAATCGGGATCCCCTTTATATTATGGTTTACTCAACAGCCCTAATCAATGTTCTGCAAAAATGTTGACATTTTACTTTAATATTGACCATTAGCACAAAATATGTGTAAAGATCATTGGGGTCTCTTACCTGGAAGGAAGGCTCACTGAACCCTGTTGATGGTTAAAGCTACTCATGCTGTATTTTTTTAACTCTTGGTGATGTTCCTTTGGTAGCAGGTTTCAGTGACTCTTCTGGGGCATATTAAGGAAGGTGGGCCTTGATCTTCTTAGCTGTTGTGCAGTGCAAGGTTTCTCTTTAGGCTCACCACTATGAGGATTAAGATGTTGATCCCCACCTCTTTGACCAGGCTGCTTGTAATACGGACTCATTTCAGAAACACTGCCTGGACGCGAGATATGGTAATATGTTGCACCTAAACATCATAGGTTGAGTCTTGGATGCCATCATTGCAGCCTAATATATGTGACATAAATAGTGACAATGTAGGGTTGTGCATGGGGGCTGACATAAAACAAAGTGCCACAGAATTCATCTATACAACAAGCACACACAAAATATTTCTTTTTCTTTATTGTTCATTCTTAAACTCCTGCTACCTAGCCCTGGGTATTTTTCTTTTGTGTGACAGATGTGTCGTTATAATTTGTTTTTTTTGGGGGGGGGGGGGGGGGAGATGTAGTTTTCTTTCATGTGCCACATGTGTCGTTATATGTTGTGGGGAGGTGTAGTTTTCTTTCATGTGCCAGATGTGTCGTTAGATATGCCAGATGTCGAACAGAGGTGTAGTTTTCTTTTGTGTGCCTGATTTGTTGTGGGGAGGTGTAGTTTTCTTTTATGTGCCAGATGTGTCGTTAGATATGCCAGATGTCGAACGGAGGTGTAGTTTCATATTATGTGTCAGATGTGTCGTTAGACATCATGGGGAGGTGTAGTTTTCTTTAGTGGGGCAGATGTGTAGCCAATGCAATTGTCATTCTGTATTTCTTCAGTATCTCACTTACACTATCTATCCATCTTTTTCTTGGTCTCCCTCTTGCTCTGTAACCCTCTTGTCTTATGTTGAACATGCGAACAGCTTGTAGATCTTGTTGCATTCTTGCCAGGTTTCCGAACAACTTTAAATTCGGACTTTCCAAGTATTCCATTTACGATGTTGTACTCACCTGTCTGATTTATTTGTTCTTTACTCTGTTCATCTTTATGGCCTCTTTTTTTCAAATACCTCATATTGCAAACCTTGGTGTTTCTTTTTTATGCCTTTGTGAGAGTCCATGCCGCTGCCTTCTTCATCGTTCGTTCTCAAACTCGTGTCACCAAGTCCTGAAAATGGCTCTGCAAGTAGCAGGATGTCCGGAGAACGGAATGCCTTGTATTGTAGTTTACAGCTCAACTGCGATATTTCCACCTTCTGGTCTGACACATCCAACTTCAGTGGTGAGAGCTGATGGGAAACCATATTTGCTTCCTGGATTCTTGATTCCACCTCTCTGTCCATCCTTCCATCTTGTTGGAACACACTGCCCACATATTTGAATTCTCTGACTTAAGTTCTGTGCTTTTCACTTGAATATTTAGTGTCTTCTCTAGTCTGCTGATTGTCATTCTCTCTGTCTTTGCTGTGTTAATCTTCATATTATATCTATAACATTGTATAATGTTTGTACATTTCATCAGAAAAGACAAGCCAAGTTGTGTTTTGCTACATTCATAACAAATGTTCCCCCAACACACATCATCATCATCATCATCATAAAGTCATTCAGTCCTGGGACTGGTTCCCAAACTCACGATTCTGTCTTTCCATTTCTTCCTGTTATCCGTGGCTGTCTTCAGCTCTGCATAAGTCTTCACTGCCATGTCTCTGCATGCTTGTATCACAAAGGTATTTCATGGTCTGCCCTTTCCTTTCTTTCCCTGTGTTCTGTCTTCCAAGATTTTCTTCCCTGGGCCTTCATGACGTAGGTCGTAGTCGAGCCAAGACAGTTGTTTTTATACCTTTTGTAGCAACTTTCTTTCATCTCCCACTTTCGCCAGTACCTTTCATTTGATTTCCTCTCAGTCCAGCTCACTTTATTTATCTTTCGGTAACACCACACCTCAAAAGCCTCCACTGAAATTTCTCCACTCTTTTATTCATCGTCCATATTTCAGAACTGGATAATACCACAGACTAGACATATATGGTCAGTATTCTCTTCCGTATCGTCGTACTTATCCTACCTGATACCAAACTCTGTTTCTCTCTAAATATCTTCTTTACCAATACAATTCTAGTTCCTATTTCTCTACTTCACCCCAAATAATGAATTATAACAGATTCTCATTTCTGTGATTACATTTCAAATGTTATTTTTAGCAATAACTGAACTTATATATATGAACTGAAACACGCCATCAAGATTTTTATGCGGTTTTAAATTAAAACAGAAACATTTGTGAGACTGATATTTCTTCCTAAGAAGATCTTTATCAAAAGACTGTAACTAAATACTGTAAGGTTACAAAACAGGAAATGTTATTCAGCAAAGTAATGAATTGTACAAAACAATTAAGTAAACAAAGTAGTGAATGCAGAAATGTTTTTATTGGGTTGTCAATGTGTTGTGAGTGAATGGAGTAAAGAACCAATTGTGACTTTAATTAGTTTTTTGTTATTGAATTTATTTCTCTGTTAATTAATTTCTCAGTTTTACCACTTTCACTTATTGATGTAGATCAATTAACTGGCTTTGTCTGTGATCTTGTTTAATTAGTTTTTGTTGTTATTGTTGCGTTTTTATTGTTAATTACTTTGTCAGTTTTGTTGCTTTTACTTATTCATGTAGCTCAGTTAACTGGCTTTGTCTGTGACCTTGTTTAATTAGTTTTGTTGTTGTTATTGTTGTGTTTTGTTGTTATGTTTTTGTTTATTTCTTTATTAATTACATTTTGAGTTTTACTACTTTTACTTGTTGATGTAGCTCAGTTAACTGACTTTGTCTTTGATCTTGTTTAATTAATTTCTTTGTTTAATTTATTTCTTTGTTCAATAACTTTTTCAGTTTATCACTTTCATGAAGTTTAGTTAACTAGCTTTTTAAGTGCTGTTTTTTGATATCTAGTTCTTGATAAAGACCTTTATTTGTAGAAACATTTGCCATTGTCTAGTTTTGTTCTCATGTAAAACACTTTTTGTGTTTTTGGTTATTGTTAGTCTCCAGTTTTACTCCAGCCCTTGCACATTAATAAAACTTTCATACAAGTTGTGATTAAAAAAGTATCCGGATCAAATTTACTTGATAATATCCGTATCAAATTTATTTTTAAAATGAACACATGTTTTACAGGATTGTAAGTTTATCATCTTTGTAATAGTTCCCCTTTGAATCCACACACTAAGACAAGAGCAGCTTCTACTGCACGAAGTGTGTTTTTAAGCAGTAAAGATGGTGTCTAACAGACAGTGGATCTAATTTTTAGTCAGTCATGGATGCTGCCAGGTCACAGATTTTGACTTGCTTGATCATCTCCAATGTTCCTACTTGTTATGCCAGTAAATTAGGGAATATATTAAAAATCACCATGGCAAGGATGTACCTTTTAAATTCTGCGGTCATACCAGCCATGATCTACGGATGTAAGTGTGGAATCTACACAACGCATATGCAGAGAAACTATGAGTTACCCAGCGAGCGAGGGAAAGCGGATGTAAGTGTGGAATCTACACAACGCATATGCAGAGAAACTATGAGTTACCCAGCGAGCGAGGGCAAGCGGATGTAAGTGTGGAATCTACACAACGCATATGCAGAGAAACTATGAGTTACCCAGCGAGCGAGGGAAAGCGGATGTAAGTGTGGAATCTACACAACGCATATGCAGAGAAACTACGAGTTACCCAGCGAGCGAGGGAAAGCGGATGTAAGTGTGGAATCTACACAACGCATATGCAGAGAAACTACGAGTTACCCAGCGAGCGAGGGAAAGCGGATGTAAGTGTGGAATCTACACAACGCATATGCAGAGAAACTATGAGTTACCCAGCGAGCGAGGGAAAGCGGATGTAAGTGTGGAATCTACACAACGCATATGCAGAGAAACTACGAGTTACCCAGCGAGCGAGGGAAAGCGGATGTAAGTGTGGAATCTACACAACGCATATGCAGAGAAACTACGAGTTACCCAGCGAGCGAGGGAAAGACATGTCGTCAGGATCTTGATCAGAGATCGAGTTCACAATGTTGAAATCAGAGAATGCACTCTATTTTGAGACGTCGTTGAGGCTGCGTTGTCTCGCAAATACCACTGGGCTGGCCATGTGGTGCGCATGCCAGATAGACACTCAGAACAACGTTTTGGTACAAAATGGTACGACACTGCGAAATATTGGACTGCATACAGGATATTGTTGGCTACCTCGTGTATAGCACAGCGGCCGGACTGAAATCGAGGTTATTGTATTGTATTGCATCCTGTATCTAATTTACTTGACACAATACGTTGGATACCAGCCTGGACCATAGTCTGACCCCCCGAGAGACAGAAACAGGTCTAAAAAGTAACCCATTGCATTACTGCCGTAGGGATGTGAGGTGTTAGCGATCTCACAAATCAAAGGCTCGGCTATATGCGGCAGCCATCTCCTCTCCATCGCCGCTTTTACTTCCCGGACTGAACCGGTACCCATTTAAGGCTGGGTCGACCCGGGAGCCATTGCGGTCTGAAAAAATATTACCGCCTCTGGGGAATGAACCCAGGACCACTCAGATGCGAAGCCAGCACGCTAATCACTCTGCTACGCGGCTTCCCATACAGATCTAGCTTGATCATAATCCGAATTACATGTGTCGTCATTCAAATAGTCACTTGTTCTTTTCAGAAAAAATCACCATCTAAATCCATTTTATCGACCTCCAAATCCTTGAGAATACTTTCAATGAGTTGCTTTGTTGTTAGCCTTTTAGAATGGTAATTTTCTGAATTTTTAAAAACTACTTATCTTCTTAAAAATTGCAAAAACATATGGGTGTCGTGGGTTCAAAGAGTTAAGTATTTGTCTTTACATGTTGCGGGAGGTTTTTGACAAAATCTGATGCAAATTTGTTGATAGAATTCTACACCATGTCAATGCAATGAATGGAGTTCACAAATGTAAGGACAGAACACTACTGCATCATTATGTAGCATGTCCTTTATAGAATGTCGTTTCCATCACAGTCTGTTTGAAAGAAACTCTTTCCCTTGTCAAAACTCCAGCCTCCGCCACAGTCATACTCAGTCATTCCTGGATATCTTGGTGCCATCATTTTCTTGGTCTATCCCTGCCTCTTTTTTCTGGCAAAGTAATTACATTTTCTGACCAAAATTGAATTGATAAACCGGTTCTCCTCTATATTCAACTCTTGCCGAATGTTTATATTTGTCTTTTTTTCTGTCCAGGATATTCTGAGGATCTTTTTTGTAACATTTTGACTTGAAGGATTCGATTCTTCATCTGGAAGTTTTGGTAATCGTCCATGATTCGCAGCCATATGCTGCCACAGGAAAAACACAGGCTCTCAAGACTTTCACTTTTGTCGTTTTGTTGGTGCTCTGCCATAACTTCTTCAGGCTGTTCAGCCTCTGCATTGCCATAGCTAGTCTTCTTCCGATTTTTTTTCCAGCAGTCGCCATTTTTTTCAATTCTGGAGCCTAGATATTCAGATATTCAAAATGCGTTACCTGATCTATTTCCTCACAACCCACTGTAAATTTATGTTGATATGAGCATTTATTATGATCACTACTGCAAATAAACTAAATGAATGGGGTAGATGTGACTCAGGCTAAAAATACACATTAGGTTCAGAAATCAACCTGCTCCTAGATACTTTTGACTGTATCTTGCGGTTCTATAATTTTGAAGCCAATCCAGATGCTTATTGATCATATCTGGTATAGTTGCATAAAAATATGTATAAGAGTGTGTAGACCATTGAGGTTGTGTTTGAGTACATTTTGTAGTAGCTACTTAAACCCTGCATGTCATCAGAGATTTGTTTCCCATTTTATGCAATTTATGGACATTACTTTACTGTAAGGCTTTTCTCAATACCACTAGTCCGCAACCAACAGCATGTGGGCCAAATCTGGTCTATGGCTTGTTACTTCTTGCCCCATCTAATCTGTTCTCACGATTTAACTGCAATTTAAATACAAATCTCAGATGTTACGTTAGCTTTGACCAACTGGTTTCTCGGAAGGTTGTGTGTGTGATAGATGAATGTCATAAGATATGATTAACAGTGCAGTCTAACCCCTCCAGGATAGAAGGCCACCCAACTCATGGGTTTGTCATTCACATGAGTCAAATGCCTGTCAAATGTCAAGTGTTCATCTTGGTTGGAAAGAAAGTTCTAGAAACAGTTCAGTTCAGGTGCCATATCTGCATCAAAGGTCGACTGCAATGGATCTCCAGTGTACACTATCTCTTGCCATAATGGTGCATTCTGAAAGGCTTTTTTCCAGTCCATCTTCTGATGTTATCCACCCACTTAAAATGTTGTCTGCCTTTTGGACGACTGCCTTGAACGCTACCCTCTAGAATGGTCTTCAACAAGAAGGTATGTCTTGTTATATGACCAAAATAACGTAACTGTCTAACCCTGATTTCGGTCATTAATTTTTTTTTTCACCCCCAACTCTTTCAATACCTCCAAATTTGTTTTCTTTTCTTTCCAAGACATGCCACCCAATTTTCTATATACCCACATTTCGAAGGCTTCAATACTCTTTTCCAACTTGTTATTCAGTGTCCATGTTTCTACGCCATAAAGTAGTGAAGATTATACATAACACCTGACAATTCTCATTTTCAAATTCTGATTTATCTGTTTGGATGTCAATATGTGTTGAATACCATTTTGGCCATCCTTTTTCTCTTTCTTATTTCTTTTTTCACAGCTGCCTTTTTCCGTTATTGTATGACCTGGATAGGAGAAACACTGTACCTGTTCATATAGTTGATCATTTATGTGTATCTGCAAGCATGGTTTCTTGTCACTTTTCCCAATTATCGTAGCCTTTGTTTTCTTTATGCTTATGTCTAATCCAAACTCTTGATTTATTGTGTATATTGTTGTCACAAACTCCTGCAATTCTTACTCACATTTTGTCATCAAAACTGTATCATTAGCATTTCTAAGATTATCCATTGCCATTTCTCCAATGACAAGCCCTGACATCCCCTCTATCTGTTCGAAAGAAAGTTCTAGAATCAGTGTCCCATATATGATGCAGGAATAACCTGACCTGTCTTTAGTAATTCCTCTTCTACCATGGGATGTAGAGTTGTTTTTTTCTTGAGAGAAAGTTTCTTCAGTATGGGACTGTCGGCCTTATGATGAAACCTTCTTTACCACCTCTTACTGTATGCTAACCATGTTAAATTGTTACTATTCTTTGTCCCTTTTTTTTTGGACCTCAGTAACACATGGGTGATACATGAATAAAAAATATGATGGTAAGTAGGTCACAAACTGATATGGGATAGCTGAAAAATAAAATTAATAGTTTCTAAAGGCACCATTATTTTATGCTTTCCAATCCAGTCCAAAGCATCGTAATTTTTACAGACTCATTATCAGCCCTTCAAGCTCTGGAAGATAGTGGTCATTGTAAGCCTGAACTTACCCAAATATCTCTAGATGCCAACCAACTTCTCACATCCCATGAAGTCAGAATAGTTATACAATGGATTCCTGGTCACTCAAACACACCTGGCAATGACAAGGCAGACAGACTGGCGAAGAAGGAATCAAGTCAAAAAGAACAATACACACCTACAACCCTACAGACAGTCAACAGAGAACAAAGAGGCCTGGCTGAATAGATGGGCACTGGGAAATACTGGGTGAGAAATCTACAAACAAATGGCCATCCCAAATCCCAAAGAAAACATCAACCTCCTGAAAATGAGAGGTCAAAGCACCATTTTCCGACTTGTGTTGTTTATCAGTTCCGCCGTTGATCGATTCCAGTGCCTTCAAACTGTCCAATATTGAATCTCTTTGCCTCCCTCTATCCCCCTTGCTAGCAATTCTGCCCGTTGTCACTGTGTGTTCCAACTAGCCTCTTCTCATGTAATGCTCAGAAAAGGATGACTGCCTTGTTCTGATTTTTGCCATAAACTGCGTTTGTGTCTGTGCTTCCTCAAGAACCACATTATTCAATTTCTTTGCATCCATGGAACTGTCAACATTCTTCTGTAAAAGAACATTTCTGTTGCCTCCAATGATCCCTGCATATGCCTGCTGATTGTCCATGACTCGCTGCCGTTTGTCAGTACTGGTTCCACATAGCACCCAAAAACTCTCTTCCTTAAATCCTGTGATAGGATTTTATTGCATTAGATTCCCCTCATACTCTGGAAGACTCATTTTGCCTTGACTATACAATTCTGTATTTCATAAGTGCATCTCCCATCAGAAGTGATGTGAGTCCCGAAATATTGAAATGACTACTTGTTTTAGTTCCGTCTTGATCATCTTTATACAGAAATTTGGAGATTTATGTTTCTTAGGCATCATCATTACTTCTGATTCCTTGTGATTTAAGCTAAGACATTTATTTTCACTTTAAAGAACTACCATGCTGACCAGTTCTTGTTAAGTCCAACTCATTCTGCACTATTGACCCAGTGCCATCACCATAACGCAAGCTGTTCATGTTCTGTCCACCAACTGATGTTCCAGGCATTGCCTCTAGAGATATAAATTTGCTGTACGGAGAGAACAGATCAGGGGGACAGCACACAATCTTTAATATTAGTCCAATTTATCCCTCTGCTAGTGCTTGGTTATTATTATAGTCTGCGCCTGGTCTTGTTCTCTGCTATATTTACTTGACATATTCCGGCAGAGGTGAATTTATTGAGATCGGATTTTTGTTTTGTTGTTGTTGTGTTCGCCTTATTTCTCAATTCCTCAAGGCGGTGTGCGTTGCACTACGGGGATTTATTTTTCCACCTGTTGGCCCAGTGCATCCGACTTCGGCATGCATTTTATGTAAGGGTCTGCTTCCTCCTGCATTTTCTAAGGGTTTGCTTCCCCAGGGTAGCGGTCGATGCTGTAATGGGGATCGAACTCAGCACCTTCTGGTTGTGAGCTGTGTCACTTAACCACTAGCCCACGCCGTCCCCACAGGATTTTGATATAATTCATAAATGGTCTGGTAGCTCGCAGATGGAGTTTAATGTAGAAAGATGTATGGTCATTCACATGAGAAGATCCAATAATGAATATAATTACATGATGGGAGAGAACAATATTAGGACAATAAAAATGGAAAGAGACCTGGTAGTTATAATAAATCATACAGCAAAGGTGCGGGAGCAAGTCCAGGTGGCAAAGAAAAAGGCTAAAATGCCATGTTGGGCATGATAAAAAGAAACATTTCACATAAGAGCAAGGAAGTAATAGTCAATCTGTATAAATCATTGTTAAGACCTAAATTAGAGTACTGTGTTCAGGTGTGGAGTCCATATCATAGAGTGGATATAAACATGCTGGAAAGGATACAAAGAAGAGCTAAAAAAAATGATAGCAGAGTTTCAGAATTATAGTTATGAGGAAAGACTAAAAAAAACTGGTCTTTAGTGTCTAGAACAAAGAAGAATTTGAGGTGACTTAATACAAGTGCATAAATTAATTTTAGTCATAGAGGGGTGAATTCTTGGAATGCATTGCCACAGGATGTAGTGGAAGCAGTCAGTTAATGCATTAAAAAATAGATTGTATGCTCACAGTATTTTCAGTATCCGTGGAGTGAAATAAACTGGTTGTATACAGACTCTTTAGAGCCTTTTAAACCAGTATAATGAAGTTAAGTTAAGTTCTGGTTCCCCTCAATACAATTGGATGCAATGGATGTTCTCCACTTTTTACTATTTTGTGACATCTTCAGTAAAGCGCAATCAGCAAACAAGTGCATAGCTCTTTGGAAGTAATGGAGATGTGGCTTTACAGAAGAATGCTGCGGATCCCATGGACTGCAATGAAGAATAATGATACAGTTCTCGAAGAGGCACAAACACAAAGACAACTCATTGCAAGGATCAGAACAAGGCAGTCATCCTTTTTCAGGCATGTTATGAGAAGAGGCGGCTTGGAGCACGTTGTGACAATAGGAAAGAGAGACAGAGGAATGCAGAGAGAGATGTTGTACAGTCAACAAGGCAAAGGCCGCCGTCCATCGTAATCGATGATAGCATAATTAATTTTGCTAGCGCTATTTTTAGTAAGGATTAACTGCGCTATTTTCTATCCTCGCTCTCTCGTCTCGAGCCATCCGACCCCAGTGGCAAGTCAAGGACAAGACGACTAGGGGCGACTTCGAGATGTAGGGGACTCTGCATCAATCACCCGTGAAAAAGATGACGAAGTCCGGAGTCGAACCCACACCACCTGATCACGAGGCCGGCGGCTTAACCACTTCACCATGGAATCCCCTAACAACAATCAACAACAGAGTTTGTAAACAACACATGTGATAGAAGTGGTTGGAAGTCCATGATCGCCAATGGTAACGGGCTGGGCACCTGATGATGTGCCTTCTTCTTAACCTCACTCATAAGACTCCACTTGCTCTGGCAATTTACTTCACCTTTCTTCTGCAAGTGATTTTTATTCTCTTTACCTGTGGGTTCTAATCCAAGCTATATCTGGTTATATTGTAAAGTGTTTTTTTTAGTTCTAAGGGTGTGTACAATCAATCTCCAATTTCTCTCCCCAGTATGTAACTGAATTGGTCTTTTTGTATGTTTTTAATAATAGTTCTGTGTTTGCTATGACCTCTAACACAAAGTATGCCACGAATCACTGAATACATGTATAAAAATAGAAATATAAATATATAATAATAATCCGCTTAGGCGATCAAGGCCCGCTGTGTCAGTTGTCTGTGACTACGTTGACGGCTGAGGTCCATGATGCGTAAACTTCTGATGAGGTGCGAGTGATTTGTCGCAACCAGGTATTGCGTGGGCAACCTTGGGGGCATCTTCATGTGGGACAAAGTCTTTTTCCACTGGGACAAAGTCTTTTTCCACCCTTGATATAGACAATCAGGCCCAGGATTTGGGGGGGGGGGGGGGGGGGCTGGCTGGCCACATGATCAAAGCTAGTGAGGCAGTGGTCAACCCATCTTAGAAACAATACTCTCAAGATATGTTTGTCGGACGACCTCATGATAGCCAGGTCATACAAGTGGATCTAAGGATACGCCCTTGATTGCTGATATGGAAGGCTTCAAGACTTCTGATCTTATGGCAAAACCTTCCAAGTTTTGGTGTCTTACAGAAGGATTGGAATGATTCAGGATTTTTAAAGGCAAAGTTTTTTTCACGGGAGAATATACTTGGAATTCTGGTATTCAAACAGGCATGTTAATGTCTGTTGCCAGGAAGCCGAAGACTATCGGCTGTCCGTAGTAGGTATTTTAAACTTCCTGTGGCTTACTACCTGGGAGAAGGTACAAATAATTTGGGTAGATTTTTAACTTGAATTTTGTCTGGACAGCAGCCGTTAAACCAACTCATTTTGATTTCTGCCAAAGAATTTTTAACGTGCTCGATACTGAACACGGAAGTCCGATCTAACTACCCAGAGATCAGGGGAATTTTTACCCGTGAAAAAATCCTGGTCTCCACTGTGATTCAAACCAGCGTCCTCCGACATACGAGGCGGATACTTTGCCTCGAAACCACTAAGCCCCCAGAACTGATCTAGAGAGAATATACAATAGAAATATAGTGTATGTAACTAACTCATTTAGTCATTTTTTATAGAAGGTGCTCTATTTGTAATTTGACATTTTTAACAACAATCTTTTATCGCTAAAATCTTTTAAAAGTTAAATTGCCCATCGCAAGCGATGATGACGCCACCATTAGACAGTTTGTGTCTTGATGACGTAGCTTGCGCTGTATTTGGATTATAGTGAGGGAGAGGCTGCGCTGGTCATCAAGCTTTCTGGTCCCAAACTACCTTGGACCAGTGGCAAGACTTAAGTCAAGATGACTGGAGGTAATTCAGGATGCAGACTCTCTGGTCTCACCTCTTTGGGACCAAAGATTGCTTGAAACCTGCGGGACTCGAACCCACGACGTTTTCATTCATTGCTTAGAGAGGCGAGTGCCTTACCTCTCGACCACACTGACCCTCAACATAAATTATGTTATTATGCTAAAATCTACATTTCTATTTGCAACTTTGTTAGACTATGTATTTTATAATCAACCATGGTTAATCCTTTTTTGTTACAAATATATCTATGCGCTTCTTATGAGGTGGAATAAGGGGGTCTTTCACCAGCCATTTGATAACTTTCATATTTGCATTTTATGTTTCCCTCCTCATGTATCAAAGCCCTCTATTCATGGGTGCATGGAAATCATGGCTTTACCCCCTGCTGTGTAATGTCCCCTTCATGCCATAGGTTCTAATAACATTGGCCGCTTGACTCAACATAAGTATGCCTCTAATGCTGTTTTCATGTGCACTGTGGATTGATGTATGTGTCGCCAAACACATTTATATTTATTCGCCTAGTTTATAAATCTGCATAAAAATACCTTTATATCAATTGGGAATATAGAGCTGATCTGTGAGAATATGGTGTCTGTGGCTGGAAACGAACATATGATTAGTACAGAGGTCGAGCACTCACTTTTCAAGGTGCGGGGCTCAACTCCCGCTACTGACACGCTTCAGTCAACTCAGCAGTTCATTTGTAAATGTGTACCTGGCCTACAGCTAAGGTAGAAAGGCAGCAAGGAAGGGGGGAACTGGCCACTCCACCTCACACAAGCTATGACTTAGTATTCTCTAATGCTTCATCACTGACAGCAGTTTCTGCTATGGGACTTTATTTATGTAGTCTGGAAACACGGGTTCAAACCCATGAAAAGCCTAGGATTTTTTATGTCGAGGGTGAAATAAAAATCTATTTTGGACACTGCTTGGTGACTGCAAGTGAAGTAGCCTTTATTCCTACATCTGTAAATATTTATCTACACCCAGCGGACCCCAGCAACTGGAAGACGCTATAATGATGATAATTTTTTTTTTCTACTTCGACATTCGTCCTGAAATGGATGTTTGGACATGTCATAATTTACACGAGGTTGTGATCTCTGCAAGCTTTTGTTTGGCTACCATATTTACCTTCCCACCGCGATTCCTATTTTCTTAACCAGACCACACTAGTGCAGCCTGTTTCCAGGGTCGCGGCTCAGAGGCGGAATAGCGTTTTGGTCAGCTCTGATTTGGTAACACTGATGCAATCAGCCAGCTAAGCGTTCCTAGCTGCTGTCTACTCATTCTCTTTATCTTCAGCCTTGTAATGGTGGTTGTTGTTGTTTAATGTCCATAATGAGTAAGTTTCCTCTTTTGTGCACCCTAACAAGATCGTTGAGTGACGGGTTGTAGTAGCTTTCCTCACGTCCCGAGCGTGCTGAGGAAGGTGGACTGTGGTTCTCTAGTCAGCATGTTTTGCCTGACCAGACTAGCATCTCAGTTCCCCTTGTAATGATGATAGTATAAATATTATACTGTAATTAACCATTTCTTTATTGTTCTTTAAATATTTGACAGAATAGTTAGAGTGGTTACCTTTTGCCGCTGAGCTGACCATGGGATGTTTCCCAGCCATGTCACGCTTAACTCCACCACTCATCTGTCATCGGGTTGATGTGATTGCTTCTTCTTTGCTCATTCTCAATCTCCTGCTACAAAGTCCAGAAAAGAGTTTTGCAAGTAGCAGGATGTTGTCCGGAGAACGGAATACGTTGTGTCGTAGTTTACAGGTTGACTACGATATTTGCACCTTTTGGTCCAACACATCCGACTTCAGCAAGTGTTTTTGAGTTAGCCGGGTTAGCCTTCCCTCTTTGATCCCTTCTCCTTAGCTAGCCTGCTCTGTTGCAGCTTCTTATCCAGGTTCACCGCGTGGAGGTGTAGAAGTGTCTTGGCAGCTCTGGTTTTGCAGACCCTGATGCTAGCAGTCAGCTATAGGTCGCTGACCATGCAGCTCATGCGCTGCTCGGCATCATAATCTGATGTGATTTGATTCGCATACTCACCCTAAGTGCAGCGTAATTCCATCACTACAGCATTACTTGAAGCAGTGATATTTTATAGCAATTGTTTTACATGATGAAATTGCTAGCCCCATGCACAGCCTTCATTAATCACCATTTACAAAATGCTCAAAATGTGACAGCAATTCTAATCTTTTCAGCCCCGATATTCTTGAAATATAAGGCGAGGTAGTTAAAAGTGTTTGACTACCATTGCAAAACTGATTGACGGGTTTGTCTTTGTCTTTCTCCATGAAACTCTAATCTATACATCTCTTCTGGTCTGTTCTGTTCTGTTCAGAATTTACATTATTGCACTACAGGCAGACCCATAGGTGCTCAGTCTATCTTAGAAAAGGGCGAAAAGTGTAGATATTGATGGTTCCTGTAGCGTGCTGGTTGTACATGCTCCAGCTCTGTCCGATCAGGTGCCCCTTACTGCTGCATTCGCAAAATATTTCAAAACCTTGGTTCAATGAGGATTTGGTGTGAGGCTGGCAACTCCGTCCTTTAGGGACCATAAGCCGCAAGAAAAAGAAAGATGACCTCTACACCCAAGGGTAGAAGTGTATTGATTAAAGTAATTAAAGTAAGAACAATGTTCGTTCGGATCAAGGCTGGCTTTTAGCCAATAAGGTCTCCTGTTACCTGGGAAAAATCAAAATTAATTATTTTATAACATCTATCCATCCTTCCATCATACATCCATCTATCTATCTATCTATCTTCAGTCCACTTGTGTCGTTAAATGTTGTGGGAAGGTGCGAACTCGTTTGTTTCATATTTTTATACCATCAGGTTGGTAGCCTCTGGAATATATGATTATCTAATTTTGCGACTGGTGGTGGAGGAAGCGTAAATTAGAGCAAGGTACACCCGCAGCCTGTCAGGCGCTATCTATGCCGCTCCGCTAACCACATAACCAAGACCTGATGTTATAGCTACACAGTCCCCTTTCTGCGACATATTCTCTGTTGGTCGAGAATCCCTAAAATAATTTGAGTAGATTTTTCATTTGAATTTTCCCCAAGCATCGACTGTTAAGCTTACTACTCTGAGATCAGACAACATTTTTAGCAGATGATCCATGTGAAAAAAATCCAGTCTCCACCGAGATTTGAACCCACGACCACATTACCTCGAGACCATTTATAACATTTACTGGCTAATATTAAATATTTTATGGACCCTGCTCTCATAGTCCAATCAGGCTAAGACCAACTGTCTGTAGAGATATACATTTTGTGTATATAGTGAAGAATTTTGCTTGTGGGACCCTGCCATCATGCTCCATTCAGGCCTAGATATGCTAATATCGGCTGTGTGAAAGATAAACATTCTGTAAAAGTAAAGTAAGAATTGAAGACTTTGTGGCCTAGGGGTGAAGCGCCCGTTTCACAATCTTAACGCACCTGGTTCGAATCACGCTTGCATCCAGTTTGGCAGACATGGTTTTTTTTTCACTCCTACACATATGGAAAGTAGTGGCAACATATCGTACTCTACACTTGCCAAGAAACTATCTCTTAAAGGCCATAATTTTGTAACTAGTTTTGCCAGAATTATTTTTTCTATAAAAGCAGTCTCTTGACTTTTCTTAATTATTTGATAAGGAAGATAAACATGTTTTATATCACATTAAACGAAAATGAATATGCAGTAAGAATATGAAGGTCTTGAAGAATTTCATAAAATATTACAAGTAACAGTTAATAATTATATTGTCATTTTTAGTAATAGAAACTATTTTTCACACACAAAAATGTCACCAATCCATGAATAACCACCGAAATGTAATGCGAATTGGTCTATAGTACTTCAGAATAACAGTAATCCACATATGAATATCTACAAGAAAATATTTTTTTGTAGCAGTCAAATGGAGTTGATGTGTCACTGAGTTGCAGGTCTCCATTCACTCCATATGGCCGATCGCATTTTGGCAGCAATGTGGATGAATTCTGGGTCTCTGAAACCCATTGGTACTGAAACCCATTTGCTATCATGTTTTCTAGAATTTGCTTTAGAAATATTGCATCTTTGTTTTTTTGTTGATGGTGCAGTCAAACGTTTTTGCCTTTTAGCAACACTAGGTCTTGGCTGTGGCAATGCCCCCTCATCTTCAGCATCAAATTCAGTAGGCTGAGTAGGCTGAATAATATTATATTCTATGTCAACTCTGATTCAACATCAGAAAAATGTGAATCCTTGTCATTAAATTCATCTAGAATACACAACTTCCTAGCCTTTTCTACGGATAAAAACAACCTACTGTTAGACAATCTTGATATGCTAGGTTCGCTACACATTTTTGTGATACACTGACTTGAAAGATGACAAGTGTTTTCCAACTTTGAATTTCCACACAATGCACATCGCTGCTTTTACAATTGAAACGCAAATATAAGAGTTACTTCTCTTACCATGTAATGTCAATTAAAATTTAGAAACACTGAAAAAACTAAATAAATTTAGTTCAAAACGATATGAGCGCTTTTCTGGCATCAAACAGACGCCAGGAAGAACGCTGACAGCATTCTTATGGCCTTTAAGAATTATAACAGCCAAACAAACTTGTTGTAATAAGCGACATTCTGCAAAGTACATGCTACTGACTTTAAAGAGGAATTTGGTTTGAGAGGCCCTGCCATCATCTTTCATTCAAGCACGTTTGCCTAGATTGACTGTGAGAAAGATAAATAGTGTGTGTATATAATTTGGAATTTGACTTGGGTTCAGATAAAGACTAATGTTTAGCTTATGTAATAAATTCACTTATATTATTTGTGTTGGATATGTAATTTACAAATTTGTTTGTTTGTATGCCTCTTACAGTAAAGGAACCACATCTATGTTCACTGTACCTTTAGGTTTGCTCAGCTTTAACAATTGGTACCTGACTGTTCTAAGTTTAAGTTTGTTGAACATTGAGACAGAAGGACAAGAACATCTTTAACTCAACATCCTTTATACAGGTTTAGAAAACTCTGCAGTTTCTATACAACCAGTTTCTTTTACATTCACTTGATCTAAAAATACCTATGTGGATCCAATCTATTCTTTAATGCATTAATTGACCCTGCCTCCATTATTTCATGTGGCAATGTATTCCAAGTATTCACCACTCTCTGATTTAACCAAATATTTTATGGTATCTAACCTGGATGTTTCTTTAATTAATTTGTAGCTGTGCCCTCCTGTAGGCGACTGAATTTTGAAAAAACTTGTTATAGTCTAATTTATCCGTTCCGTTGATTATCTTAGCATCCTTGAATTAAGTCATCTCGAATTCATCTTTTTTCTAGACCAGTTTTTCTGAGTCTTTCCTCATAATTGTAATTCTTGAATTCCACTATCAGCTTTGTTGCTCTTTTTTGTATCCTTTCCAAGCATGTTTATATCTCCTTAAAGATAAGGACTCACACCTGTGCACAGTACTCCAATCTAGGTCTAACCAATGCTTTATACAGTTTGACTATTACTTCCCTGCTCTTATGTTTAAAATTTTTATTATCATACCTAACATTGCATTTGCCTTTTTCACTGCTACCTGGACTTGCTTACTCACACAATAGATTTGTTTACGGTGTGACACATCTGTCTGATGCCCACCAAATACCTATTGTAGATCTCAACATTTATCAGCAAAGGGAGAGGCTGATGACCAAAACCTGTATCCTTGCTTGAGAAACTGTATGGCAATGTGAGGAACCTTTAGCTGACTGCTGCATTTATTTAACTTAACTCAACTTAACGTCTTTATACTGGTTTAGAAGACTCTACAGAGTCTGTATACAACCAGTTTTTTTTTTTTACAGTGGCTGTTACCAATATAAGAGTTTATCTTAATAAACTTAAACACTAGAGCTAAGTAGACCCGCAGCCAGTTTGGCGCCATCTATACCTGCTCTTAAGAAACCACCTGGGGAAAGGTTCAAATAACTTGGGTAGATTTTTAATTTTGTCCGGGCAGCGGCCGTTAAGCCTACTCTTTTCGATTTCCAACTGCCAAAGAATTTTTAACTTGCTCGACACTGAACACATAAGTCCAATCTCGCTACTCTAGAGATCAGGGTAATTCTTAGCAGAAGATCAATGTGAAAAAAATCCCTGTCTCCACCTTGATTCAAACACAAGATCTCCAGCACCCAAGGTGGACACTTTATTTCAAGACCACTGAGTTTCTCTCATGGCAAGAGAGAAAGAAACTAACAGTAGCTAACATCTAACTTAACAGATTGACTTGGCTTCATTCGTTCTCAATTTCCCGCTACCAAACCCTGAAAGCGCTTAAGTAGCAGAATGTAGTCCAGAGAACGGAATGCGGTGTGTCATAGTTTACAGCTTGACTGCGATATCTGCACCTTTCGGTCCAACACATCCAACTTCAGCAAGCATTTTTTGAGTACCGGGTTAGCATTCCCTCTTCAATCCCTTCTCCTTAGCCAGTCTGCCCTGCTGCATCCTGTTATCCAGGATCATCGCGTGGAGGTGTAGAAGGGTCTTGGCAGCTCTGTTTCGCTGGCCTTGATGCTAGCAGTCAGCTATGGGTCGTTGACCACTGCAGCTCATGCGCTGCTCAGCATCTTGATCCCTTAACAGATTGAATTGGAATATTTAATTCTCCGACAATCCTTAAGATGGGCATTAATGTTTGCTTCACCAGTTTGCATTCTAGCAGATCTGTTTGTAACTCTAATACTTCAAGATTTGTATTTCGTATTCAGAATGTGATACACTGACTTGAAAAATGACAAGTGTTTTCCAACTTTGAATTTCCACACAATGCACATCGCTGCTTTTACAATTGAAACGCAAATATAAGAGTTACTTCTCTTACCATGTAATGTCAATTAAAATTTAGAAACACTGAAAAAACTAAATAAATTTAGTTCAAAACGATATGAGCGCTTTTCTGGCATCAAACAGACGCCAGGAAGAACGCTGACAGCATTCTTATGGCTAAGATGTTGAAATGCCTTTCTCTTTCATAAGGAGACAATCAGTTCAAGCTCTGCTATAGCCTGTTTTTTTCTGTTGGAGGTAATAAAGGGCCTAGACTGTACACTACCTGCGCAGATAATCTTAATCCATCAGTCTCATAAATCTCGTGCAGCAAACAGCTGTAATCCCTCCGGCACATAATCTTAAAGCAGCCTTAATCTCTCAGCACCATAATTTTATGAAGCAAGAAGCCTTAATATCTCAGCCCTATAAAATAAGCAACCTTAAACTCCCAGCCTAACAAATCTCACAGAGAAAGTAACCTTAAACTCCCAGCCTAACAAATCTCACAGAGAAAGTAACCTTAAACTCCCAGCCTAACAAATCTCACAGAGAAAGTAACCTCAAACTCCCAGCCTAACAAATCTCACAGAGAAAGCTACCTTAAACTCCCAGCCTAACAAATCTCACAGAGAAAGCAACCTTAAACTCCCAGTCTAACAAATCTCACAGAGAAAGCTACCTTAAACTCCCAGCCTAACAAATCTCACAGAAAAAGCTACCTTAAACTACCAGCCTAACAAATCTCACAGAGAAAGTAACTAAACTCCCAGCCTAACAAATCTCACAGAGAAAGCAACCTTAAAATCCCAGCCTAACAAATCTCACAGAGAAAATAACCTTAAACTCCCAGCCTAACAAATCGCACAGAGAAAGCAACCTTAAACTCCCAGCCTAACAAATCTCACAGAGAAAGTAACCTTAAATTCCCCGCCTAACAAATCTCACAGAGAAAGCAACCTTAAACTTCCGACCTAACAAATCTCACAGAGAAAGCAACCTTAAACTCCCAGCCTAACAAATCTCATAGAAAAAGCTACCTTAAACTACCAGCCTAACAAATCTCACAGAGAAAGTAACTAAACTCCCAGCCTAACAAATCTCACAGAGAAAATAACCTTAAACTCCCAGCCTAACAAATCTCACAGAGAAAGTAACTTTAAACTCCCAGCCTAACAAATCTCACAGAGAAAGCTACCTTAAACTCTCAGCCTAACAAATCTCACAGAAAAAGCTACCTTAAACTACCAGCCTAAAAAATCTCACAGAGAAAGTAACTAAACTCCCAGCCTAACAAATCTCACAGAGAAAATAACCTTAAACTCCCAGTCTAAGAAATCTCACAGAGAAAGCAACCTTAAACTCACAGCCTAACAAATCTCACAGAGAAAATAACCTTAAACTCCCAGCCTAACAAATCTCATAGAAAAAGCAACCTTAAACTCCCAGTCTAACAAATGTCACAGAGAAAGCAACCTTAAACTCCCAGCCTAACAAATCGCACAGAGAAAGCAACCTTAAACTCCCAGCCTAACAAATCGCACAGAGAAAGCAACCTTAAACTCCCAGCCTAACAAATCTCACAGAGAAAGTAACCTTAAATTCCCCGCCTAACAAATCTCACAGAGAAAGCAACCTTAAACTCCCAGCCCAACAAATCTCACAGAGAAAGCAACCTTAAACTCCCAGTTTAACAAATCTCACAGAGAAAGCAACCTTAAACTTCCGACCTAACAAATCTCACAGAGAAAGCAACCTTAAACTCCCAGCCTAACAAATCTCACAGAGAAAGCAAACCTTAGACTCCCAGCCTAACAAACCTCACAGAGAAAGCTACCTTAAACTCCCAGCCTAAGAAATCTCACAGAGAAAGCAACCTTAAACTCCCAGCCTAACAAATCTCACAGAAAAAGTAACTTTAAACTCCCAGCCCAACAAATCTCACAGAGAAAGCAACCTTAAACTTCCGAGCTAACAAATCTCACAGAGAAAATAACCTTAAACTCCCAGCCTAACAAATCTCACAGAGAAAGTAACTTTAAACTCCCAGCCCAACAAATCTAACCGAGAAAGTAACCTTAAACTCCCAGCCTAACAAATCTCACAGAGAAAGCTACCTTAAACTCTCAGCCTAACAAATCTCACAGAGAAAGCAACGTTAAACTCCCAGTCTAACAAATCTCACAGAGAAAGCTACCTTAAACTCCCAGCCTAACAAATCTCACAGAGAAAGCAACCTTAAACTCCCAGTCTAACAAATCTCACAGAGAAAGCTACCTTAAACTCCCAGCCTAACAAATCTCACAGAAAAAGCTACCTTAAACTACCAGCCTAACAAATCTCACAGAGAAAGTAACTAAACTCCCAGCCTAACAAATCTCACAGAGAAAATAACCTTAAACTCCCAGTCTAAGAAATCTCACAGAGAAAGCAACCTTAAACTCCCAGTCTAACAAATGTCACAGAGAAAGCAACCTTAAACTCCCAGCCTAACAAATCGCACAGAGAAAGCAACCTTAAACTCTCAGCCTAACAAATCGCACAGAGAAAGCAACCTTAAACTCCCAGCCTAACAAATCTCACAGAGAAAGCAACCTTAAACTTCCGAGCTAACAAATCTCACAGAGAAAGCAACCTTAAACTTCCGAGCTAACAAATCTCACAGAGAAAGCAACCTTAAACTCCCAGCCTAACAAATCACACAGAGAAAGCAACAATAAACCCACAGCCTAACAAATCTCACAGAGAAATCAACCTTAAACTCCCAGCCTAACAAATCTCACAGAGAAAGTAACTTTAAACTCCCAGCCCAACAAATATCACAGATAAAGTAACCTTAAACTCCCAGCCTAACAAATCGCACAGAGAAAGCAACCTTAAACTCCCAGCCTAACAAATCGCACAGAGAAAGCAACATTAAACTCCCAGCCTAACAAATCTCACAGAGAAAGTAACCTTAAACTCCCAGTCTAACAAATCTCACAGAGAAAGCTATGTTAAATTCCCAGTTTAACAAATCTCACAGAAAAAGCTACCTTAAACTACCAGCCTAACAAATCTCACAGAGAAAGTAACTAAACTCCCAGTCCAACAAATCTCATAGAGAAAATAACCTTAAACTCCCAGCCTAACAAATCTCACAGAGAAAGTAACTTTAAACTCCCAGCCCAACAAATCTCACAGAGAATGTAACCTTAAACTCCCAGTTTAACAAATCTCACAGAGAAAGCTACCTTAAACTCTCAGCCTAACAAATCTCACAGAGAAAGCAACGTTAAACTCCCAGTCTAACAAATCTCACAGAGAAAGCTACCTTAAACTCCCAGTCTAACAAATCTCACAGAAAAAGCTACCTTAAACTACCAGCCTTAAAAAATCTCACAGAGAAAGTAACAAAACTCCCAGCCTAACAAATCTCACAGAGAAAATAACCTTAAACTCCCAGTCTAAGAAATCTCACAGAGAAAGCAACCTTAAACTCACAGCCTAACAAATCTCACAGAGAAAGTAACCTTATACTCCAAGCCTAACAAATCTCACAGAGAAAATAACCTTAAACTCCCAGCCTAACAAATCTCATAGAAAAAGCAACCTTAAACTCCCAGTCTAACAAATGTCACAGAGAAAGCAACCTTAAACTCCCAGCCTAACAAATCGCACAGAGAAAGCAACCTTAAACTTCCGAGCAAACAAATCTCACAGAGAAAACAACCTTAAACTCCCAGCCTAACAAATCTCACAGAGAAAGCAACCTTAAACTCCCAGCCTAACAAACCTCACAGAGAAAGCTACCTTAAACTCCCAGCCTAAGAAATCTCACAGAGAAAGTAACCTTTAAACTCCCAGCCTAACAATTCTCACAGAGAAAACTACCTAAAACTCCCAGCCTAACAAATCTCACAGAGAAAGTAACCTTAAACTCCCAGCCTAACATATCTCACAGAGAAAGCAACCTTAAACTTCCGAGCTAACAAATCTCACAGAGAAAGCAACCTTAAACTCCCAGCCTAACAAATCTCACAGAGAAAGCAACCTTAAACTCCCAGCCTAACAAATCTCACAGAGAAAGTAACCTTAAACTCCCAGCCTAACATATCTCACAGAGAAAGCAACCTTAAACTCCCAGCCTAACAAATCTCACAGAGAAAGCAACCTTTAACTCCCAGCCTAACAAATCTCACAGAGAAAGTAACCTTAAACTCCCAACCCCATAAATACACATAGCTAGAAGCCCCTATCCTTCAGCTTCATAAATATCACAGATTCAAGCATTATTACTTTCTCAGCTCACAAAAATGTCATCAAAGAAGATAAACTAACTTAGCTCAATAAATCGCATTTCAAAGCAAGCAGCTTTAATCCCTCTGTCCCATAAATATCACGACAGAGCAAGTAGCCTTGATCCACGGCCTACTGTCAATACAGGCCTTCTGACTCACAAAGAAATCCCTTTGAAATGTCACATCCGAAGGCTGACTAAACAACGAAACTTACATGTGTCAACTATCAGTGCAACTAAAATAGCGTGTTAGGGAAACAAAGATAGAAATGCAGTTGGTTTCGGGGCAGGATTCTGTGAAAGGATCACTCTCAACAGTGATGTATTGTGTTGTGCAAGTTGAATTTGTTTTATTTCTATGTGGGGAGTATATGTTGATTATAAACCTGGGCACAAAATTAGTTCCGTTATTTAGTCTGCGGTGAATGTGACGTTTCTAGGGGTTTTCCCCATTGAGACCATTCTTGATCTCTCATTCATATAAATCTCACAAGTTCAAAACTGTGATGTAATAATAGTATTTTCTTGTTTGTTTTTTTCTTCAAATTCAGAATGTATTTCTTATATATTCCATCATACGATGTGTTTAATATGTGAATCATTATCACTACATTAGAATCATGTGGTGATACAGCCAAAGAAGTGAATGAAGATAATAGCTTTTAGTGAGAAATAAAGTATGCATAAAATTGCTAAAACACCGCATTCTGTGTTTTAGGTGTGGTATGGCTGTATACATCTTTGCTCCAAGGAGGTTTTTCTTAAAACATACAACTGCAGTAGATGGCTCCCCACCAATTTCTTTTTTTGAGTCGCCTTCTTATCTTCTGACCATGGGATCCTAGCGGACCTGCATTAGTCAGCTGCTGCTCTTTGCTAGGTGGTCCAAGGCCAACCCACTTTTCTCTTTGCCAGTGTATTGCAATCCAGTGCTTGTCTTGTTACATTGTCATGCTCTTTTCTGGGAATTTTGGCGCAGCACAGATGGATTTAGTTTGATCACGTCTTGTATTTATCTACACTCTTTCTAGTAAGTCCTATCTCCAGTTTTCTGAAGATGTCATTTCTCCAGTTTTTTTTTGGGTGTATTCTTTCTCCAGTTTTCTGAAGATGTGTCATTTCTCCAGTTTTCTAGGGGTGTATCCTTTCTCCAGTTTTATGAAGGTCTGTCATTTCTCCAGTTTTCAGAAGGTGTGTCATTTCTCCAGTTTTCTAGGGGTGTATCCTTTCTTCAGTTTTCAGAAAGTGTGTCATTTGTCCAGTTTTCTAGGGGTGTATCCTTTCTCCAGTTTTCTGAAGGTCTGTCATTTCTCCAGTTTTCTAGGGATGTATCCTTCCTCCAGTTTTCTGAAGGTCTGTCATTTCTCCAGTTTTCTAGGGATGTATCCTTCCTCCAGTTTTCTGAAGATGTGTTATTTCTTCAGTTTTTTGGGGGTGTATCCTTTCTCCAGTTTTCTGAAGGTATGTAATTTCTTCAATTTTCTGAAGATGTGTCATTTCTCCAGTTTTCTAGGGGTGTATCCTTTCTCCAGTTTTCTGAAGGTGTATCCTTTCTCCAGTTTTCTGAAGGTGTGTCATTTCTCCAGTTTTCTTAAAGTTTGCCCTCTACAGTTTTCTAAAGGTTCGTTCTATCTCCAGTTTTCTGAGAGTTTGCTCTATCTCCAGTTTCTTTCAATAGAAAGAAAAACCCAGCTCATGATCCACACGTTCTGCTCAAAAGGAGATATGCGCCTTGGAGATTGTCCCTTCGAATACGTAAATTCGTATATCTACTTGGGCCAAGAGATCACGAACTGCCATTTATTAAATCGGTGAATCTCACGAAGGATAACAGCGGGCTGGCTCAGCTTCGACTGTATTAAACCCATACTGCAACAGGTGAGCAACGTCAACGCAAGGGCTCACACCTTCAACAGTGTGGTTACCTCAGCCATGGAACCCACGGAAAGCTGATGCAGGTAGACTCCGCGTTACCCAACGTGCGATGGAGCGAAGAACATTGAAGATCTCCATTCGAGACCAAATGCGCAACACAGAAATCAGTCGACGAATATGCTTGCCTGACATCATAGATGTCGCGCTGTTACGAAAATGGAGATGAGCCGGGCATGTGTTGAGCATGTCGGATAACAGATGGGCATGTAGTGATGATGTGGTGGCCAAACAGCTTTAGGTGGAGACTGAGGTGGAGAGATGGTCTAAAGGAAGCCTAGATCCGAACGTTGGTCTTAGTTTGTCTAGACTAGATGTCAAGTTTACTTTGTTCAAATATCGTCCTGTTCTATTATTTGACCGTCTAGACCAGATGTCAAGTTTACTTTGTTCAAATCTTGACCTGTTCTATTATTGACCGTCTAGACGAGATGTCAAGTTTACTTTGTTCAAATCTTGACCTGTTCTCGTATTTGACCGTCTAGACCAGATGTCAAGTTTACTTTGTTCAAATATAGTCCTGTTCTATTATTTGACCGCCTAGACTAGATGTCAAGTTTACTTTGTTCAAATCTTGACCTGTTCTCGTATTTGACCGTCTAGACTAGATGTCAAGTTTACTTTGTTCAAATCTTGACCTGTTCTATTATTTGACCGTCTAGACTAGATGCCAAGTTTACTTTGTTCATTATCATTAGTTTTCGTTTTCACCTGACTTTTGTTCTTTTCTGAAATCATCAATTTAGTTAATTCTTGTTTTTGTAGACTACAATTTATAATACTATTCCGCTGCCGCAGTGACCAATAGTTGACCAAGATCCTATTTCGCCTCCAAGTGGAAAGACAGCAGCATGCAGCCTGGCTCAGATTATATGGATTGAATAGGGAAGGCAGATCCTGAAAATGTTCTGCTGAAACAAAATATGTCGGACCGAACGGCATCGATATCGAAGCTTCGTTAAAAAAAAAAAAATCGGGACACAAGATCAACACTTCTCATCCACGAGGAACGTCGAAAGAGAAGAAGTAGAAGAGGGGATACAAGAACCATTTAAAAATATAGTAGGGGTCCTACTGCAAGATAGGTTGAAATAAGGAGCCATGTGGGTTAGCCAAAGAAAGAAAGCATACCTCAAAACTGAAGAAATTGTGACATATGGGGATGTTATTAAACAATGATTGAAAATATAGCCTCAAAGACTAATGCCACTTCTTCTTCTTCTTCTTCTTCTTCTTCTTCTTCTTCTTCTTCTTCTTCTTCTTCTTCTTCTTCTTCTTCTTCTTCTTCTCCTCCTCCTTCTTCTCCTCCTCCTCCTTCTTCTTCTCCTTCCTCATCCTTCTCCTCCTCCTTCTCATCCTTCTGCTTCTCTTCCTTCTACTCTTCTTCTTCTTCTTCTCCTCCTCCTCCTTCTTCTTCTCCTTCCTCATCCTTCTCCTCCTCCTTCTCATCCTTCTGCTTCTCTTCCTTCTACTCTTCTTCTTCTTCTTCTCCTCCTCCTCCTTCTTCTTCTCCTTCCTCATCCTTCTCCTCCTCCTTCTCATCCTTCTGCTTCTCTTCCTTCTACTCTTCTTCTTCTTCTTCTCCTCCTCCTCCTTCTTCTTCTCCTTCCTCATCCTTCTCCTCCTCCTTCTCATCCTTCTGCTTCTCTTCCTTCTACTCTTCTTTTTCTTCTTCTTCTTCTTCTTCTTCTTCTTCTTCTTCTTCTCCTCCTTCTTCTTCTTCTCCTTCCTCATCCTTCTCCTCCTCCTTCTCATCCTTCTGCTTCTCTTCCTTCTCCTCTTCTTCTTCTTCTTCTTCTCAGATCAACTGATGCTATGATTCTACTAGCCCAGTAAAATTCACGGAGGAGACTGTGCGTTTCAGGTCTTCGCAGTTTGCCCACAGCTTTTCGAACATGGTCACTTCTCCAGGCCAGACTGCATCTCTTTGGTCTGCTTAAGTGGGGCAGTCCTGCGTACTATGTTCTGGTGTTTACTTGTATGCTCCGTAGTCGGATATGGATGATGTCTGTTAGACCCATTCTGTTGAGGTGGACCTTCAGGCTGCAAAGTCCCGCTCTGATTCTGCAATGTCCCATTCTGAGTCTAAAGGTCTTTGCCTGTCCAACTCTGCAAAGTTTGTCTATACTGTCATTTTCTGGCTTGTGTTCTTTCAGTTGGTCTCCTTACTCCGTCCTCATGGATGATCGTTTTATTTGTGTCTTTGCTTCTTTATAGCTCTGTGGATGGCAGATCTTGGTGCCGGCACTTCCGGCTTTTTGCAAGTTCATCTACCTTCTCGTTTCCAAATATCCCACAGTGGGCGGGAATCCACCGTAGAACTATATCTGGTGTTTTCGTACAGCAGCCCAATGCAATATTTTATTTCGTATGAGAGTCTATCTTGTTTGAGGCTTGAGATGGCTTGACGTACGCTCCTAGAGTCTGTTAGAATTAGCGTTTTTCTTGTAGATGTGTTTTGGCTTATACGTTTGTTGGGTTGCAGCATGCACATCTGTTGCTTCAGCTCTGAAATTGGCACATGACGCTCAAACTGGAATGGGGTGGGTTTCTCCTTTGGAGTGTGCGATGTACTAACGTCACTGAGAACACACACATTGTGGTACAACAGATACGTGCTACTTACACAGAACAGATCGAGAGACAATGCTCAGACTACCAACCGGCCAAAACAGACACCATGAGCTCAGAAAACTAGCATTTCAACACACAGACATGTGCCCTTCCGGAGAGAACAGTAGAACATGTTGTTCGGGCCTGTCGGCACCATGAGAGGAGAGTGAAGACAACATGGCCCTCTCCAGCCAGGCTAATGGTTAAAGGGTATAATAACGAGGGATAGACGAGACAGACCGCATGTTCACGATGAAAGCAGATTTGACAGGAAACAATGAAGATTATAATACAACAATTTTTTCCTTCAAAATACAGCCACGTACAAGAACAACAGGACACAGCCAAAAATTAATGAAAGACAGGTTCAGATCAGATACCGGGAATTTTTTTTTAGTCAGAGAGTGGTGAATCCTTGGAATGCATTGTCATAGGAAACAGTGGAGGCAGGGTCAGTTAATCTTTTCAAGAGTAGAATAGATGCGCATATATATTTGTAGGTCAAGTGAATGTAAAATAAACTGGTTGTATACAGACTCTGCGGGGTCTTCTAAATCAGTATAAAGAAGTTAAATTCCGTTAACGTGAGAATGCAGCAACAACAATATGTAATGTAGAAGACAACCAATACAGATGGATGGATTCTGGGGTGTGAAAGTGGAGATGGATAGGATATGTAATGTAGAAGACAACCAATACAGATGGATGGATGTTGGGGTGTGAAAGTGGAGATGGATAGGATATGTAATGTAGAAGACAACCAATACAGATGGATGGATGCTGGGGTGTGAAAGTGGAGATGGATAGGATATGTAATGTAGAAGACAACCAATACAGATGGATGGATGCTGGGGTGTGAAAGTGGAGATGGATAGGATATGTAATGTAGAAGACAACCAATACAGATGGATGGATGCTGGGGTGTGAAAGTGGAGATGGATAGGATATGTAATGTAGAAGACAACCAATACAGATGGATGGATGCTGGGGTGTGAAAGTGGAGATGGATAGGATATGTAATGTAGAAGACAACCAATACAGATGGATGGATGCTGGGGTGTGAAAGTGGAGATGGATAGGATATGTAATGTAGAAGACAACCAATACAGATGGATGGATGCTGGGGTGTGAAAGTGGAGATGGATAGGATATGTAATGTAGAAGACAACCAATACAGATGGATGGATGCTGGGGTGTGAAAGTGGAGATGGATAGGATATGTAATGTAGAAGACAACCAATACAGATGGATGGATGCTGGGGTGTGAAAGTGGAGATGGATAGGATATGTAATGTAGAAGACAACCAATACAGATGGATGGATGCTGGGGTGTGAAAGTGGAGATGGATAGGATATGTAATGTAGAAGACAACCAATACAGATGGATGGATGCTGGGGTGTGAAAGGGGAGATGGATAGGATATGTAATGTAGAAGACAACCAATACAGATGGATGGATGCTGGGGTGTGAAAGTGGAGATGGATAGGATATGTAATGCAGAAGACAACCAATACAGATGGATGGATGCTGGGGTGTGAAAGTGGAGATGGATAGGATATGTAATGCAGAAGACAACCAATACAGATGGGTGCTGGGGTGTGAAAGTGGAGATGGATAGGATACGTCATAAAATAGAACGGACAATATACCCAGACATGTGCCGGGTTGAAACTTACATTAGATGCCAAAGAATGCATAGCAAACAAACCATAGAAGAGAAAGATAGGACAGCTGGGGATTTACATGCACAGTTAGAGTGAACAGCCCAACAAGCTCATGGAGAGCTTTTGGTTCAGCCCTATACTCCAAAAGGAATCTTAGTTCTTAGTCGACCTGCACTTCTACATGATCAGATGTCCATGTGCAGGTCCCAGCTCTGGTATGAGCTGTATGTAGCCGGGAGAAAGATTTCCTGCTTAGCGGACTTGACTCGAGCAGCTTAATACACCGCTATGTTGCTACAGTCGCTTACAGAGGGTGGTTAACCGATGTGCGAGTCCATCTTAATAGACTCAAACATTGTTGTTATTCGTCCACCACGAGCGATGAGGACCTTTTCACTCACCCAGTCCTTCCAGTCGAGTATTCTGTAATTCCGGGTTGTGGATGTGTGCGGAGATGGCTGACGAGTCCGATTTGGGATCTACATTCTCACAGGCAGTGAAAGCATGGAAAGTTCGCTTTGCGAGACGGTGAACATGATTGTCAGCAAATCCATGTATCTCATCCGCTTTATTGCTCAGCCAGGAGACCCGCAACTGACGCAGCTTTTCGACTGTAGTTTAGCTTGTCAGCGACTTACGCTCTCCGCTTCGCCGCTCGCCTGTCGTCATAGGACTCGACTGTGTTAGTACTGGATAAATGAAAAGAGAATGACTTGCGCGATGAATTTGATCTAAGTGTGAAAGGGTTGCGCAGTTCGTCGATCTCACTCTATCGTTCGAGTCAAACTTTAACCAGTGGCAAGACAAGTCAGGACGATTGGATATGGACTCGGGTGCAGTGGGTGACCATGGCTGCTCAAGTGCCTCGCCGTGTTCTGTGCGGTCCGCACCGCTCAGCACATGTGATGTCGTGGTAGCTGGCTAGGCTTGAGCAGGGCAGAACATATCTAAAAAGCTTTCCCTTTTCTTGGGTCCCTACTTTTTCTTTTACCACCTCTCCTGCCCTTTTTCTTTCCGTACGTTTGTTTGGATCTCTTACTGACAAGGACTCCGAGGTAGGCAAGACGTCTTGTCACCTCCAGTGATAACGAGTGACCCCTACACACCTGCGGTCTAAGTGTCAGCAAGGTGCCTCTAGAGTACGTGTGTATTATCGCTGCACGACCCAGCGATTTGGGCTCACGCGATGTCGGTAATAGGGAACGATAGGCTTAGAGTTCGACCACAACTAGTATACGGCACATTATCAAATAGGTGTATCTTATTTCACATATACTAATTATAGTACGGCCCTCATTTGGTGTTCCGTCGATAAAACACTTCTTCAATTCATTCGAGTTTTGGAAGAAGATGAAATATCACGGAATATCCGAAGCTGACGTGTCAGTGGCCAGTCACGGCGCTCGACCGGAAGAGCAAACACTAGAGCAAAGTAGATCAGCAGCCTGTTAGGCGCCATTTATGCTGCTCTAAACAAACCATCTAACCATGATCTCGTGTTATGCCATGCCACACAGTTAGTCGCCACTTACGACATGCTCTCTGTGAGGCAGTAGTGCTATTCTTGTCATTGTCATTCACAAAGACCCCGTCAGATCACTCGAGCAAAAGGAATCCAAAAGGAACAGGACGGATTAAGTAAATCACTCAAGTTGTCCATTGGGGTATCGTATTCACTTTCCTGATGGGCGGAGACCTCTTCGGCATGGCGGACCGGCTGTTTAAATAGAGCGCTGAGAATGTACGTTGGAGGCCTGTCCATCGGGAGACTTCACCGTTTGAAACCGTCATACCAATGGATCTCAAGAATACGTCTCTGACGGCGCAAGTGGGGGGCTTCAATGCGCTTACGAATACTCTGCTGTATATTCCATTTATTTTTCATAATAAAAAAGTATTTTGAGAAATAGGGGTGGAGGTGTTCGTTTAAGTTATTTGTGACGTCATTTTGAGAGCAGGAGAGAGAGAGAGAGTGAGAGAGAGAGATGGGAGAGGGTTAGAAGATGAGGGGAAGGTTACGAGTTTTTGTAAGAACGTGTGAAACACATATGCAGGGTAAAACAAAAAAAGACAAGCATTGAGAGACGGAAAAGTGAACAACCTCTAGCTGTTGTGAAATGGAAGTCAGCGAGGAAGGGAACTGGCCACCTCCCCTCACAAGAAAGCCGAGTCTTGGTGCAACAAAGTCTCTAAAGACTCAACCCCTTCATCCCGACAGCAGTTTTTGTTGTGGGACTACGTATGCCTTATAAAATAACACATACTTTCACAACACCATCGTTATCTGTTCATTGTGACTCATAATTTGTTAACTGTTTTAATTTGTTTATAGTTGTGTTGCTTTGTTTCATTGATGAATTCATGTTGTCCGTACCGTACGTTTTGTTCAAGTTCTTGTTCTAATGCAGCATCTTAGCCAAACTTATCTATGTTTCGTGCTTGATTACTGACATGGACCATTACATCTTGGACTGAAATTTTGGACACGTTTAATCCAAAATGGCGAACCAACCCAAACACGTAATGAGGTATTAGTGTGTTGTTGAACTTTGTTTTTAAACTTATAAACATTAATTTGCATTTATATTATACTGTTTACTGAACGAAGGACGCACAACCAAACTTGAGTTGACTGACTATTATCTACTAGACAGTATATAATATAGTAGCAGTGATGAAAAATAAAAAGACAAATTCAATCAATCAATGACAAACAATGTATCATTCATTCATTGTAAATTGTTATAGACATTGTATGTTAATATTTTAATTGTTTTGTTAGACTTCGATGGACGATATTAATAATATTACTATTACTATAATAGTAACTACTAACTTAGAAATGATAAAAAATAATAAAAAGTATAGAAATAGCCAGCAAAGACGTGATAGTCCAACTTTATAAAACATTAAGTTAGACCTAAATTGGAATAATACTGTTTCAGGTGTAACTGTAAAGTAGTGACACCAGTGTAGTAAAGTCCTTATCAATATCACTCTATCAATCATCTATGTTATAACTATAGTTTATTAGTTATTATTTAATAGTATATCAGGCTTATGCCTACTTTATCATTTATGGTTATCGTAGAGAGGGGATATAAATATTAAATGTGCTGAAAAGTTTAAGTCTAAGAGAATGACAAAACTGATAGTGATACTGATAGTGGATTCCTGTATTAATTTATTATGTCGAGAAAAACCGACCTAGTAAAACTAAAACCAATAGAGTAAATAATAGTATCTAGAAAAGAGGTTATTTAATACACGTTTATAAGATCATCAAGGGGAAGTATACTTAATTACCCAAAGGTTCAGATTAGATACCAGAAATGTTTTTTTAAAGTTGAGAGTAGTCATGAGTAGTGTAGTAGAGAGTGGTGTAGTAGAGAGTGGTGAACGCTTGGATGGAAGGCATTGCCACAGGAAATAGTGGAGGCAGGGTCAGTTAATGCATTTACTAATAGATTGGATGTACATAGTTGTTTTTACATCAAGTAGCTAACAAGGCTTCGGTGGTAACCCTGAGGCAAAATCTGCATCCTATGCTATCTCCAGTCGTCTCGATGAATGTCTTGCCACTGGCAAAAGGTAGCTTAGGCTCTGTGAGTGAGGTTGACAAAAGGCGCAGTTTCTTCCTCACTTTAATTCAAATCTCCGCTCAAGTCACCCATTTCAGCGGATACAGCAAGAGATACGACTGTCCGCACGGCTGAACAAAGAGAGTGGTCTTCATCACTTATGATGGACAAACTATCAGATAACAAGAAACTGGCTGTATACAGACTCTGCAGTCTTCTAAACTAGTATAAAGATGTCAAGTTATGTTAATTGCCAGATTAAAAAACACTGGCCGAATTAATTTATGTTTACGTTTTTCTACTAGAAGTACGTCCATAATTTCAGCTATAGTTTTCTTGACTTTCAACAGATTTAAAAAATGATGTATTATTTTAAAGATAACTGATTCATTTGGTAATACACTTTTTCTTATGTTAATTGAGTAACCAAGCAAGAACTTTACACTATGTGAAGAAAGTCTGACCTAGGAGAAAATCTATGAGTCATAGAAAAGAAAGTACAACACCCAGCACTGGCTAACATGCACAACATCCTGATACCTCCACAACACATCAAACTTGTGCTACCTCCACAACACATCAAACTTGGCATGATGGGAAACCTAGTTAAATCATAGACCGTTCTGGATCAGCTTTGAAGTACTTGACTGATCAATTCTCTCAACTCAGCGAATCGAAAATTAAAGTTGGAATGTTTGTCAGTCTTCAGATCCAACAAGTCCTCTTCTTCGTCGTTCGTTCTCAATCTCCCGCTAACAAGTCCTGAACGTTCTCAATCTCCCGTTACCAAGCCCTGAACATTCTCAATCTCCCGCTACCAAGCCCTGTAAAAGACTTTGCAAGTAGCTGGATGTTTTCCGGAGAACGGAAAGCGTTATGTCCTAGCTTACAGCTTGACTGAAATATTTGCACCTTTTGGTCCAGCACAACCGACTTCAGCAGGCATTTTTGAGTACCGAGTTAGCCTTCCCTCTTCGATCCCTTCTCCCTAGTCAGTCTGCTCTGTTGCAGTCTGTTATTCATGATCACCGCTTGGAGATGTAGAAGGGTCTTGGCAGCTATAGTTCGCTGGCCATGGCACTAGCAGTCAGCTATGGGTCACTGACCACTGCAGCTCATACACTACTAAGCAACTTGATCCCCAACAAGTTTGACAAGCTGCTTGAGGGTGGCAAGAAAAAAGCTTGATGCACAGTTCATCTGGTCTCAACTAACTTTCTAGGTGACGGCATGGGCTAGTGGTTAAGTGACATGGCTCACAACCCGAAGATTCTGGATTCGATCCCCAACACAGCACCAACCGTTACCCTGGGGAAGCAACCCCTTAGAAAATGCATGCCGAAGTCGCATGCTATGGGCTGACAGATGCAAAATAAAAACATAGTGCAAAGCACACTGCCTTGGGGAATATAGACAACTACTTTAGTGATGCATCTCACCCTGAAAATTAAAATACAGCCTGCCCCCACACACACACACACGTACACGCACGCACACCATAGCACAGCACAGCACAAGTGGATAATACAAGACAAGTTTTTACCAAATTTATTATTTTCAGTAATCCCAATATAAAGATTGCTGCTGGGGCCATTGTGTGTGAGGACTGTGATCTCATTGGGGATATCACTATCGGTATGTTTCATATCAGCATTTTATTTACTTGATTGTTTGTATCTGCCAGTTGGCACTGATCAGACATTGTTAGCCAGGGTCAGGAGAAATATACTGGCCAAGACTCTCACCTGACCTCCTCGTTGGTCGTCCTGGAAACTGGCTGTTGTCGAGGACAACAGTCCGGCTAACAAGGTGGGGTTCGGCGTGATCCCTGTAGTAGTGAGCGGCACGCAGATGAAGCCAAGCATAGCACACCCACATAGCACCACCAGTCCACCTTCATCAGCACGCTCGGGATGTGAGGAAAGTTACGACAACCTGCCACTTAACGCCCTTTTTAGGGTGCACAAAAGAGTGACCTACTCATTGTGGGCATTCGCAAACAACAACATCTGCCAGTTCCTCTTTAATTCTTCTTCTTCTTCTTGCAGACTATGTCCTGCAAGCAGACTAAAAGGATGCATCATTTGCTTGTGCATGTAGAAGTCCTTAAACTCACTTCTGATCTCCCTGTAAGACTGTTCAGGTTTTGAAGCCATTTCAAAGGGTTGTGAGTAGAGTAAAGTAACCCATAGCATTACTGCCGTAGGGGTGTGAAGTGTTAGCGATCTCACATTTCAAAGGCTCGGCAATATGAAGGCGGTAGCCATTTCCTCTCCCTCGCCGCTTTTACTTTCCGGACTGAACCGGTACCAATTTAAGGCTGGGTCGATCCAGGAGCCATTGCGGTCTGAAAAAACATTACTGTCTCAACTGGGGAATGAACCCAGGACCACTCAGATGCGAAGCCAGCACGCTAACCACTTCGCTATTCGGCTCCCAAAGGGTTGAAATGACAGGATTTATAGAAGCACAGAATGTTCGGATATAAGCCACAAGACAAAGAAAAGAAGCCTTCTACACATTTATGTCTAGTCCCCTAGGAACAAACGTCTACAACAGATGCTCTCTGTTTCTATTTTGTGCTGACTTCTCAGGTTCTTCTTTGTTCATTATCAATTTTTGTGACCGGGCTTGCCCTCCCGTGGACCCATCATCTCTGCGTGGCTGCTTTTAGGGTTGTCTCTTGGAAGTGGAATAGGGTCTTGGTCACTTAAGTTGCATTTTTTACGTGGCTTCTAGATTTGTAACCTTCTGCTGTAGAGTTCCTCCCTGTCTGGCAAGCTCGTCTACCTATTCGTAGCCTGTGATGCTGTAGTGAGCTGGCATCCACTTCTTCTTCATTCGTTCTCAATGACAAGGGCTTTGCAAATAGCAGAACGTTGTCCAGATAACGGAATGCGTTGTGTCATAGTTTACAGCTTGACTACGATATTTACACCTTTCGGTCCGACACATCCGACTTTAGCATAGCATTTTTCAGTACCAGGTTAGTCTTCCCTCTTCGATATTTTCTCCTTAGTCAGTTAATCAGTCCGCTCTGTTGCAGCCTGTTATCCAGGATCACTGCATGGAGATGTGGAAGGGTCTTGGCAGCTCTTATTCGCTGACCCTGACACTAGCAGTCAGTCTTGGGTCGATGACCGCTTCGTTTATGCACTGCTCAGCATCTTGATACTACTCTCGAGTTCCACCCACATGACCTCGATTGAACTGATTTCCTCTTCAACCATTCACCACCATGTTTCTTAGCCTTCCTACTCATCTCTTTCCCTGTGGGTTCTAGTCTAGCACTGTCTTGTGTTGTTCATCTATTTTCTGAGAATGTGTTCAATCCATCCCCAATTACCTGCGAAATAGATTGTTGCTGCGTTGGTTTCCATAGATCAGGTGTTTGACATTACCTTTGGCCATATAACATGAAGTATGCGATGTGACACTTCTGAATTCTGGATCTTTTTTTTTTTTTTTTTTTGCGTTCGCCTTATTTATCTATTCCACAAGGCGTGTGTGCGTTACACTGTGGTTTTTATTTTGCGCCTGTCGGCCCAGTGCATCCGACTTCAGCATGCATTTTATGTAAGGGTCTGCTTCCTCCTGCATTTTCTAAGGGTTTGCTTCCCCGGGGTAACGGCCGGTGCTGTGATGGGGATCAAACCCAGCACCTTCTGGTTGTGAGCCGTGCCACTTAACCACTAGGCCACGCCGTCCCCTTGAATTCTGGATCTGATATCCAGAAGTTCAAGTTAAAAATCAACCCAAATTATTTGTACCTTCACCCAGGCCTAGTAAGCCGCAGGAGGTTTAAAATACCTACTACAGATAGCCGATAGACTTCGGCTACCTGGCAACAGGCATTAACATGCCCGTTTGAATACCAGGATTCCAAGTTTTCCAAGTGTATCCTTAGTCACATGGTATGTCTCAGAGACATATATGACATGTGTGTTAAACAGCATAATCTTATTTTCCGTGTCGAATGGTGTCGAGCTCCGTATTGAATGAAGAACGATGAAAGCAAATCTGGCCTTATTATAATCCTTGTTATAATCCTATCATTAACATCTAGGTTTAAAGAGAAGTCCTGGCCTTAACATCTAGGTTTAAAGAGAAGTCCTAGCATTAACATCTAGGTTTAAAGAGAAGTCCTAGCATTAACATCTAGGTTTAAAGAGAAGTCCTGGCCTTGACATCTAGGTTTAAAGAGAAGTCTTGACATTAACATCTAGGCTTAAAGAGAAGTCCTGGCCTTAACATCTAGGTTTAAAGAGAAGTCCTGGCATTAATATCTAGGTTTAAAGAGAAGTCCTGGCCTTAACATCTAGGTTTAAAGAGAAGTCCTGGCATTAATATCTAGATTTGAAGAGAAGTCCTGGCATTAACATCAAGGTTTAAAGAGAAGTCTTGACATTAACATCTAGGTTTAAAGAGAAGTCCATGGTGGTAACATCTTGTTTTGAAGAGATGTCTTTGGCATTAACATCTTGGCTTGAAGATAAGTGCCTAGCGTTAACATCTAGGTTTAAGAGAAATGCCTGGTGTTAACATCTTGTTTTAAGAGAAATGCCTGGTGTTAACATCTTGTTTTAAGAGAAATGCCTGGCATTGACATCTTACATTGAGAGAAATGCCTGGTATTAACATCTTGTTTTTTAAAAAAAGGCCTGGCGTTGATATCTTGTTCTAAAAAAAATGCCCAGTGTTGACTTCTTGTTTTAAGAGAAATGCCTGGTCTTAAGGGGGCCATGCTACCAAGAAAATTTTTTTTAAAATTAATAAAGTTAGACCAAATATTTTATGATGGTAATATTAGGCTATGAATGTAGATATATTTTTAGGTTTAAAAAAAAAAAATACTTGGTTGCCGTGAAAACTGCGTTGACCTTGAAAAAGCACTTGCTTGAAGAATCCTTCAATATAACAACAAACATATGTATTAAAAGTAATATGATTGATCCATGAATGTTAAGCATATTTCTAGGTAACGGACATATTTTTATTTTTTGATAAAGTTCAAAAATATTTTTTTTTCTATTTGAGCTCCATGAAAAGTCGACAAAATGCATCAATATTTGGCACAAAAAAATGTATTAAAAAAAATATCTTTGACCAAATTAGCTTTTCTTTAAAGGATTACCATCAAGAGTATGAGAAATGAACACACCAAATTGCATGTTTCTAGCATCTATATTAGCTGAGATTTTAAGGTTTCAGATACATAACAAATGGGGAAAAAAGATTTTGAGATAATTCAATTTTAAATTTTGAAAGCAAATAAAAATAAGTTTAATAACAAAAAAATGTATTCTTTCATTCTTTTTTTAATTAAGCAACATATACATAGTCATTTGCAAATATAATTAATTGTTAAATGCACCAGCAACATATGTTTCACCTTCTGCTAACTCGTGCTGGTGTTCTCGTACAATACGCCTTTTTTTTAAGGTTTTTCCTTTTCCACTTTAATACACCCAATGTTCGTCTTTTTGAATCATAGTATTTTTTGTTCAGCATTCGAGTAGCATGTATGTGATTTACAACACCCCATTCCAGTCCAATTCTGTCTGTTACCATTTTTAGCCCTACAGGACCACAGTTGAAAGAAAGAGTGGCAAAGGAAGTTGCCGTCTCTACCGCTGACAGTGAAGCAAATGTTGTTTTAGGGCAGCGCTGCCAAATCAATGAGTTGAAGCTTTCATTGGCATTCTGCGTGCCCATTTTTGCACAGCGAAGGAGGAGATTTGTGTCTGTCAGCCTTGTCACAATCGGGTAGATGAGTCTGCCAACTTCCGCTGAAAATGTAGGCCAATGTTTTTGGCGCAACCCTGTCTTCAGAGTTCTCTGGAAGCGGCACCAGGAATTCTCGCCCTCTGGACAGAGTCTATGGTTGGGTGCCTTGTCAGTGCTCATCATATAAAACTCACCCTCTGGACAAAGTCTATGGTTGAGTGCCTTGTCAGTGCTCATCATATGAAACTCACCCTCTGGACAAAGTCTATGGTTGAGTGCCTTGTCAGTGCTCATCATATAAAACTCACCCTCTGGACAAAGTCTATGGTTGGGTGCCTTGTCAGTGCTCATCATATGAAACTCACCCTCTGGACAAAGTCTATGGTTGGGTGCCTTGTCAGAGCTCATCATATGAAACTCACCCTCTGGACAAAGTCTATAGTTGGGTGCCTTGTCAGTGCTCATCATATGAAACTCACCCTCTGAACAAAGTCTATGGTTGGGTGCCTTGTCAGTGCTCATCATATGAAACTCACCCTCTGAACAAAGTCTATGGTTGGGTGCCTTGTCAGTGCTCATCATATGAAACTCACCCTCTGGACAAAGTCTATGGTTGGGTGCCTTGTCAGTGCTCATCATATGAAACTCACCCTCTGGACAAAGTCTATGGTTGGGTGCCTTGTCAGTGCTCATCATATTTTTTTTTTTTTTTTTTTTTTTTTTTTTTTTTGCGTTCGCCTTATTTCTCTAATCCCCAAGGCGGTGTGCGTTGCACTGTAGTTTTTATTTTGCGCCTGTCGGCCCAATGCATCCGACTTCAGCATGCATTTTATGTAAGGGTCTGCTTCCTCCTGCATTTTTTAAGGGTTTGCTTCCCCGGGGTAACGGCAGGTGCTGTGATGGGGATCGAACCCAGCACCTTCGGATTGTGAGCCGTGCCACTTATCCACTAGGCCACGCCGTCCCCTACTCATCATATGAAACTTACCCTCTGGACAAAGTCTATGGTTGGGTGCCTTGTCAGTGCTCATCATATGAAACTCACCCTCTGGACAAAGTCTATGGTTGAGTGCCTTGTCAGTGCTCATCATATGAAACTTACCCTCTGGACAAAGTCTATGGTTGGGTGCCTTGTCAGTGCTCATCATATGAAACTCACCCTCTGGACAAAGTCTATGGTTGGGTGCCTTGTCAATGCTCATCATATGAAACTCACCCTCTGGACAAAGTCTATGGTTGGGTACCTTGTCAATGCTCATCATATGAAACTCACCCTCTGGACAAAGTCTATGGTTGGGTGCCTTGTCAATGCTCATCATATGAAACTCACTCTCTGGACAAAGTCTATGGTTGGGTACCTTGTCAATGCTCATCATATGAAACTCACCCTCTGGACAAAGTCTATGGTTGGGTACCTTGTCAATGCTCATCATATGAAACTCACCCTCTGGACAAAGTCTATGGTTGGGTGCCTTGTCAATGCTCATCATATGAAACTCACCCTCTGGACAAAGTCTATGGTTGGGTACTTTGTCAATGCTCATCATATGAAACTCACCCTCTGGACAAAGTCTATGGTTGGGTGCCTTGTCAGTGCTCATCATATGAAACTCACCCTCTGGACAAAGTCTATAGTTGGGTGCCTTGTCAGTGCTCATCATATGAAAAAACCCAGCTAACACTCCCAGCTTCATTTCTGTAACATCAGGGGCATTGTCTTTTAAATTTTTGGAATATGTATTTGTAATTTTTTCGATTGACGACGTGGTCAGTTTATGTTTTAGTGACTCCTTATTTGTTTTCTTCAAATTGCTCAGAGCATTAAACATTCTTTTTGCTATGTGGTTAATGCAATTCTCTTTTTTTATCTCAATGTCATAGCATTTAGAATTTTGGACTTCATTGAATGCCTTTGCATCACCGTCGCAAAGCATAGTGCCATAAATCAGAGATCTCTTCTCAACTGACCTTGAAAAAATAATCCTCGCTGCCAGTCTCCATTGCATTTGAAGAACAATCTGCATTCTGCTGGCATTGAGGTTTGTGCATTTGTATCCAATTCATAAACTCAGGAGAACCTGGCTTTGGACCAACTGCACATATTTTGCAATAATTGCTGATGACCTGAGTATCCAAAACTAGGCTACTTTCAACGTAAATGGCAACACCAACTCCGTTGTGTGCTGAATGGCCACGTTTTTGCCATATACCATCATAAGACACAGCGATGATAGGACACCCCTGTGTTTTTTTGGCATGGCCTGGGAGGGGACCTGTAGCTGCTGCTCTTTCTGCAACTACACGAGCTGCTTGACACATTGCTTCTTCTGCTGCATCCTTTGCTGCAATGCTAACAGTTTTGGATAGCTTGTAAAATGTTTTGTGGTGCATCTGGTTCTTTATGTTCATGGTGGACAGCAATGGCTGCAACTTTGCATGTCCAATACCATTGTCATGACAACCAATGACTGTCCTATAGTTAATGTCATACCATTGTCATGACAACCAATGACTGTCCTATAGTTGATGTCATACCATTGTCATGACAACCAATGACTGTCCTATAGTTGATGTCATACCATTGTCATGACAACCAATGACTGTCCTATAGTTGATGTCATACCATTGTCATGACAACCAATGACTGTCCTATAGTTGATGTCATACCATTGTCATGACAACCAATGACTGTCCTATAGTTGATGTCATACCATTGTCATGACAACCAATGACTGTCCTATAGTTGATGTCATACCATTGTCATGACAACCAATGACTGTCCTATAGTTGATGTCATAACATTGTCATTACAACCAATGACTGTTCTATAGTTGATGTCATGCTGTTTATTCACTTGTGGAGATGTCCAGTCTGTCCACTCTGACTCACAATCTGGACAGAGAATTTGTATAAGAACAGCAAGACCATTTAGTTTTTTTGTAATCAACTGTAAATTATTGCTTCTGCAATTTCTACATCCAACTGTGGAAACAGGAGAATGTAGAAAACTGTGATGGATTAAGCTATACTCATCACTGTTCAGGTTCAGTATCCCTTCAGTGAGATTCTTGTACACTGCAAACTTCTGCTCCGCTCATGAACCGCTTTGGGGTACTATAGTTTCAACAGCAGCTGTAGGCTCACTGACTTCAGCATCCACAGTTGAACTGCAATACAGAAAATGACCCATAAATATAAAATACTATGACAAATAAACTCATATCACAAATATCCCAATTTCTTTTCAAAATAAATGACAGTTTGACATTCTCACATGTAACATTCTGTCCTATCTAAGACTAAACTATCTTTCTAAACTTTCACGATGTATTCATAAATTTTCACAGGAGTTCTAACTATTAATGGCTAGTAATAAATGTGTACTCGTAACTCTAGTAATATAACAAACATTAAATGAATACTTACAGTGAGTAACTTACTGAATAAGTACGTACACAATCTACACAAAATAATATTTATTGAATAGCGTAGAGATCAACAAGCCGCTGTCCGAGTATCTGGGCAAACATCAGATTGGTTTGCAGTACAAAAGGGAGTCCGACAGGGATGTATCCTCTCACCTTATCTGTACAACATATATGCGGAATGTATAATGAGAAATGTACGAGAAGATGAGAACATTGAAAGTTTCGACCCATTTACGATTGGGGGGTACGAGATTTCAGAGTTACGATACGCAGATGACACAGTGATACTATCAAGAAGTGCGGAAGGGCTAGAGCAGCTACTTTCAGCCGTTAATGGACATAGTAAAGATCAAAATCTGTTCATAAACATAAACAAAACAAAGATAATGACCACCGATAAAACACAATGTCAGCATAAATTTACAGTGGGTGGTGAGGAAATAGATCAGGTTACACATTTTGAATATCTGGGCTCCAGAATTGACAAAAATGGTGACTGCTTGAAAGAAATCAGAAGAAGACTAGCTATGGCAATGTAGAGACTGAACAGCCTGAAGAAATTATGGCAAGGCACCAACAAAACGATAAAAGTAAAAGTCTTGAGAGCCTGTGTTTTTCCTGTGGCAGCATATGGCTGTGAAGCATGGACGATTACCAAAACTTCTAGACAAAGAATCGAATCCTTCGAGTCAACATGTTACAGAAAGATCCTCAGAATACCCTGGACAGAGAAAAGAACAAATGTAGACATTCGGCAAGAGTTGAGCATAGAGGAGAACTGGTTTATCAATTCCATTTTGGCTAGAAAATGCAAATACTTTGGTCACATCAAGAGACATAACGGTCTTGAGAGGACGGTGATGGAAGGTATGGTGCCAGGCAAAAGAGGAAGGGGTAGACCAAGAAGATGATGGCACCAAGATATCCAGGAGTGCCTGAGTATGACAGTGGCGAAAGCTGGTGTTTTGGCAAGGGAACGAGTTTCTTTCAGACAGACTGTGATGGGAGCGACGTTCTACAAAAGACATGCTACATGATGAGCGTAGAGCTCTTTTTGAATTAAATATTGAAGTATTTGAAGCAAGGTACAACGTGGCGTGAAAAATAAACATAATTCAGTAAACTTACTTGAATTCAAAGATTCTCTTAGTTTCCGAGCGTGAATGCCTCTAGGTTTTTGGTGAGCACGTTTTTTGCCGTACATATAACCTTTCTTTGGCATGTTGATTCTGTTTGCTGTTTCTAAATGATAGTAACACAATGGTCAATTACTCAGTGGAGAAGTGACGGGACGGAACGAAGATGGTTTGGAAAACACCTCTTTTACGCATGCGCGACTATTTTGTTCCCAAAGACGATACCTGTTTCAACCAATCAGAAATAGAAAAATAATAAAACCAATGAAATATCGCATCAGTCGTTATATTTGAAGTGTCGTATCGTTTAGACAAAGCTAGCATTTGCTTTCGAATGAAAAATTCTGAAGAGAACTTTGGACCCCGGTCATTATGATATATAATATGACCAATTATCCTTTTTTGAAAAAGCTGTTGCTATGTGTCAAACATTGTGTTTTATCATCGGTTTTCTGTATCTTTTTAAAGTAGGTCAACTTTAGAACCCTTGGGTAGGGTGTTTATTATTAATTTTTAAATGTCAATAAGCTTGCAAAATTAACATTATTTTATATGTAAACGATTCTATTAATGTCGAACTTAATAAAAATTTACAATTTGAAAAATCAATATTTTTAACCCCCCAAAAACAAATTACAAAGCGCATGGCCCCTTAACATCATGACTCGAGAAGTGCCCGGTGTTAACATCTTGTTTTAAGAGAAATGCCTGGCATTGACATCTTGTTTTAAGAGAAATGCCTGGTCTTAACATACATCTTGACTCGAGAAGTGCCTGGAGTTAACATCTTGGCTCGAAGAGAAGTGCCTGACGTTGACATCTTGGCTCGAAGAGAAGTGCTTGGCGTTGACATCTTGGTTTGAAGAGAAGTGATCAATAGAATCAAGCAAAGATGGTTTCCTTGTTAATCAACCAACTTTCTTATGAGTACTTCAACACTTGAGATGTTCGTTGGTTTCCCCACCAAATTTGACATGTCATTTCAATTTGGCTCTGATTTTTCTTTTGCTGCTCGTCTTCCTGTTGTCACAAGGTTTTTCAGGCCTTCATCCCATGTCCAAGGAACTTTCCATTTTGATGTTTGAAGTTCCCTACTAGTTCCTTTTTGTTTGCTCTGTTTGTCACTGCAGGTGCAAGAACAGTCATCCATCCAAAAGCAAGAATTCTTGCAGAAACTGGACCAATAATTATTGGGGAATTCAACATCATAGAAGAGCTGGTGACAGTGACAAACACGTATGTTTTAAAGCTTGTATGACAGACAATCTATGATCATAACAAACATATATTTAAGAGCAGTACTTTGTCAACTATGCCAGCAGTCCGCACCAAAAAGAGCAGCGGTACAGTGGGTTCCATCCCACTGTAACATCCAAGGCAACGAGGAGGCAGACAGACTGGCAAAAGAAGGTGCAAGACTACCACAACCAGATTCTAGTGTGACCTACAAAGAGTCCAAAAGGTTTATTAGGGCCAGATGCATGGCCAAATGGGAAACAGAACATACTGGCTACACAAAAAATGATGCCTACTACCAGTTGAACAGAAAAGAGCAGGTCGTGGTCTTCAGACTCCGCACAGGCCACAACAGACTGAGGTACCATCTATTCAATAAACTGAGGATAGGTGGCACTGACGAATGCACCTGTGGTACAAGGAAAATGACCGCTGAACATCTGCTGCAAAATTGCCCGACATACGAGGACCAGAGATAGCAGATGTGGCCATCACCAGTGGCAACACTAGACAAGCTCTATGGCAGTGTCGGCAGCCTCGGGATGACAGCTGCTTTCTTTGAACAAATTCAAGTTGACGTCTGACAGCGTACGAAGAAGAAGAAGATAACAAACATATGTTTTAAAACTTTAATGACAAGGACATTTGTAAGACTAACGAACACATATGTTGTGATGCTTGTATGACAGACAATCTATGATCATAATAAACATGTATGTTTTAAAGCTTGTATAACAGACAATCTATGATCAAAACAAACATGTGTGTTTTAAAACTTAAATGACAAGGACATTTGTAAGACTAACAAACACGTATGTTTTAAAGCTTGTATGACAGACAATCTATGATCATAACAAACATGTATGTTTTAAAGCTTGTATGACAGACAATCTATGATCATAACAAACATGTATGTTTTAAAGCTTGCATGACAGACAATCTATGATCATAACAAACATGTGTGTTTTAAAACTTTAATGAAAAGGTCATTTGAAAGACTAACACATGCATATGTTTTAAAGCTTGTATGACAGACAATCTATGATCATAACAAACACATATATTTTAAAACTTTAAGGACAAGGACATTTGTAAGACTAACAAACACCACAGCACCAGATCAGCACAGTGCTGAATAACTTCCATAGTTTGATGAAAAGTGTGCTTCATAGCTCTTGTTATAACATATCATTTAATTGCTTTTCTGGATAAGGTCATCCATGGATGAAAACAGTGGGAAAGTTCAGATCATAGGGAACAATAATGTGTTTGAAGTTGGTGCCCGTATCCTTTTACACATGTTGTGACCATATTGCATACAAGTCAATCTTTTGTATGTTGTTATAGGAAACAGCTGATGAACTTTATTGTATAAAAAATGCAGAGAATGCTGTATTAAATTATGTTAGGTTATGTTATATTATGTTATGTTCTATTATGTTATGATATGTTATTTTACATTAATTTATATTGTTGTGTTATGTTATATTATATTATGTTGTGGTTCTAAATGTTGTTATAGCCGGGGATGGGTTGAGGATGAACTCTCGACAACTTAATGTTCCCATGGTGTGCATCTCATATAGTCTCTGACAACAAACTCCTGGCCTTCGTGCGGTAGAACTGTTTTGACTCACAGGAGAAGGGTCGGAAGGCGAGTCACTGGCACCTTAAAACCAGTAGTTTCGGACAGATGGAGCTCGAAAGTCTAGGAAGGCAGCTCATCTAGAAGGAAAACTCTGATTTCAAACCATCTGAAGCCTTGGAGATAAGATACTGGCGTATCTTGTCGGGTTTTGTCAGATATGGCTGTGCAACCTGTTTTCTGATGACTCTGAAAGTTGGTCAGCGTCTACAAACCCGACAACCGATGTCCGAAGGAGCACACGCAAGAGGATACAATGCCTTATCCTAGAGCGAGGAAAGACAACCTCAGCTGAGTGTTGTGGCAGGGCAGACCAGGCCCTTAACCTTGGTTGGTAGCTGGTCTAGGATTGAAGCACAACAGGCAAACAGATATAGTATTGCTTTGATCCAGAAGATTCTGCAGCTTGTCTTGTTCCAAATATATTGGTATCACCTTTCCCTTGGAGCAAACAAGGCAGACAGAGAGAGGGACCATACTGCATGGGTAACACATGATCTCTAAATTTCTGCCCGGGCATTGTGCTTATAGCACAATTACTATCGTTTGATAAGACGAAAATGCTAATGATGATGTTGTGAGGCTCGTGACCGAATGGTTTCGATGCCTGCCTGCTGAGAGTGAGGACAGCAGATCAAATCCTCGGTGAGGCATATGCTGTTTTTCTGTTGGGGGTGAAATAAACAAACATAGCTAGCACTTGATGTGGTGACTGCAATGGCAAAGCGTCTTTTAGTGCTCAGCCTTTCTTCTTCTTCTTCTTCATCATTGATCAGCTGATACTATGCTTCTGGTATGATGAGGTTCACGAAGGAGACTGTTTGTTTCAGATCTTTGCCGGTCCCCCACAGCTTTTCGAGCATGGTCGCTCCCCCGGATCAGACTACCTCTCTTTGGTCTGCATAAGTGGGACAGTCTTGCATGATATGTTCTGGTGTTTGCTTGGGTGCTCCACAATCGCTCGTCACTCTGAGACCCATGCTCAGACTTTAGAACTCCTCAACTACCCCAGTATTGGGAGTGAAAGTTTTATGTTATATTGTGTTATGTTATTTATATTGTTGTTATATTATGTTATCCACCTAAATTTGAATGTTTTGGGTTGAAAGGTCCACATATGGCACCCTCGTTATAAACTACGTCACAGCGTCCTTTTCATGACAAATGCCAAAAAAGAAGAATATTATATTATGTCAGATTACATTATAATATGTTATGTCATGTTATGTTCCATTATGGAATATTATGTTATGTCAGATTACATTATAACATGTTATGTCATGTTATGTTCCATTATGGAATATTATGTTATGTTATATTATGTTATGTTATATTATGGTAGTTATAGTATGTTATGTTGTTATATTATAAAATGGTAAAGTATGGTATGTTATGTTGTAATGTTATATTATGTTGTTATGCTATATTATGGTTTATTTCTTAGTCGACCTGTACTTGTACAGGGATATCTGTTCCTGTGCAAGTTACAGCTCTGGTATGAGCTCGATGTAGCCGGGAGAAGGGTTTCCTGCCTAGCAGGCTAGGCTCGAGCAGCTTAATACTCTGCTGTGTTGGGACAAGCGCTTACAGAGGGTGGTTAACTGAGGTGTGAATCCATCTTAATAGACTCAAACACTAAAAGCAGAATAGACCCACTGCCTGTTAAGCAAGAATACGTCTGTGATTCTACGGTGAAAGAAAACAAAACTTTCAATAATTACTTACCTTAACCTTTGTTAAGATGTGGAATCCATCAGAGTTGGAGATAACAACATTATTGAAAGCAAAGGTAACAATCTATTATACATAAATCTTAGGAAGGATTAGATTGGAAAAATATCAATAGAATAATTAAGATGACTCTAAACCACAATAAACAACGTTTTTTTTTTGGTTTTATTTTTCTTCAGCATTCGTCCAGAAAAGGACGTGGCTGTGATATTTACTTCTTTCGACCCAACACATTCAATTTTTGCACAGTAAATGTTTGCACTGTGATGCTACTTCCAAGATTGCCTTCATAATCTCTTTGTTGAGCATTTCAACACTGTTGGTTGTGTTTATAAGAATACAGTCTGATGTTTCTTGAAATAACTGCCAGTTCAATTTTTAGAAGCTCAAGCGCGTTTTCTGTTTGAAATATGCTGTTGAGGGAGTTCTTATGTTTGTAAGGAGTAATGTGTGATCACTTCCAATGTCATCAAGAACTTGCAGGTTGCAGGAGTTTATCAAATCAGATGATCAGATCGTGAAGTTAGGTTGAATGAGAGAGAGGTGGGCCCTGTGTAGCAGCGTGTTGGGGTAGAGCATGCATTCTGCAATACAGACAAGTTGGTTGCATCGCAGAGCTCCTTGATAAATGTTCCTGTACTGTTGTGGTCAGTGTCACTTCAACGAGGCGAGTGTCCATTGAAGTCACCTGCAAGGAGTGTTTTATGACATTGTGTTTCGTGCCGGTCAGGCAGGTTGCAGGTCGTCTGTAGGGGGCTGTATATGTTGTATATAGTGTATTTTGATCCAGTGTGCGAGATAGTGGTTTTCTGTATGTCTGTGAAATGGCCTGTTATATGTCGGACATATCCCTGAATGTCATTTCGGATGTAGGTAACTATGCCACCGCAGTTAGTGAACTCACAGTCATAGCTAGTGTTTCCTGCCAAGCTCAGGTCATTGTCCTTGTGTAGAATTTCTTGCAGGAGAGCCACATGAACCCTGTGGCTGTTCAAAGCCTTGGCAAGCTCAAGCTTCTTATTTCCCAGGCCACAAATATTTAACTGTAGAACATTAAATGAAAGCGTGTTATCTTGTTTCTGCACATGCTACCTCCTAAGCTTTTGCGTTTCAGTTTGTTTGTTTGTTTCCAGTAGTCCATTTTTCACCAATTGCAGACTGGTCACCCACTGCCAGGCGCGGATCTTGATGACCGAGGCGTCGTCCGAACTCATTTGTAAAATTTTTAAATTGTGTACTTCCCATATTTTGACATTGTCAGACTGGTGGGTCTGTAGATTTTCTTCCCACCTCAGGCAGAAGCCAGAAATGTACTGACCTGACATTAAGTAATTGAGAAGGTGCATTAGCAACGCTCCAAGGTACTGAAGCCATGGTAGGGTTCACTGCGCTCATTCCCTGCAACCAATTGTCTACTGGTTCGGCCGAGCTCTCCTAGACTCTAGACCTGTGACCAAAAGTTCTAGACAATTGGATCGTCACATCCTGAGTCACTGTGCCTTTACAATTGGCCTCGAGTGTCTTGGTGCGGCGAATATAGATTCTCTTTTCCCAGCTATGTTCAGCACGGTGCTGGTTCCTTTCTCACCACAGAGGGTGCATGTGTATTGTCCAATAGTAGACCCATTTGTACAGATGGGTTACTGGTAAGGTTTTAAGAATAAAATTCTCATTATATAGTACCTCATCTGCTAAGTTATACTGTAGCATAGTGTTAGGTCTGATAGGTCATGGGAAAGGCCATCAGAGCTGACAAATGCTGAAGTTGGTCATGTAAATTTGTAGTTTTTTCTTTTTAAAAAGTTGGTCATGTAAATTTGTTTGTTTTTTTCCATTTATAAGTTGGTCTTGTGTATTAGTAGTTTATTTTCTATTTAGGAGTTGGTCATATAGATTTGTAGTTTTTTTCTATTTAGGAGTTGATCATGTAAATTTGTAGTTTTTTCTATTTAGGAGTTGGTCATGTATACAGATATATAGAGAGTCAGGATAGTTATTATAGCAGACAATGGTATAGAGAGTCAGGATACTTCCTATTGCAAACACTGATATAGAGAGTTAAGTGCTAGGGACTAATTTGTACAATGGTCTCAGCCTCTCCTGAGGTGTGGAACCACCTTTCCTCACCCCCTGCCCATCCATAACTAAATAGATTGGATACACATAGTTTTTAGTGCAAGAAAATGTAAATGAAACTGGTTGTATACAAACTCTGCAGAGTCTTCTAAACCAGTATAAAGACATTAAGTTATGTTAGTTAAAACAGGTAACTATTTACACGTTGTGTAGACTGGAGCATGCTGAGACCAATGACTGAACCCAGTCTCTAAGAAAATAGATAAGGCTCATATTGTTCCTGTATTTGCTATTCCTAGCTAAAATTGGTTCCAAAGTCGAGGTCTCCAATGGCTGCATTATCGGTGCTGGCTGTATACTCAACATGGCTGAAGAACTTCCAGAGAACACTGTCGTATATGGAGACAATTGTCAGCGCAGAATTCAGAGAGAAAAGCCTCCTGTAAGTAAAGTTTTTTTGACTGATGTTTACCATAAAGTTGACTAAATATGTTGTCGTGGTACTCACTTTCTGTGTCTCACAACCTCACAAAGTATTGTACCAGAGGGGACGGTGTGGGTTAGTGGTTTAGCGACACGGCTCACAAACCGAAGGTGCTGGGTTCATTCCCCACCACAGCACCAGCCCTTACCCCGGGGAAGCAAACCCTTAGAAAATGCAGTAGGAAGCAGATCCTTACATAAAATGCATGCCGAAGTCGGATGCACTGGGCCGACAGGCGCAAAATAAACACCGTTGTGCAATGCACACCACCTTTTGGAATAGAGAAACAAGGCGAATGCAACAACAAAAATGTGGACCAGAAATCATCCACCATAGAAGCTCTTTCATTTGCCGCCATGCGATCTGTCAAAGTACATTGTTCTTGCATTCTTGACCAGTTATACAGATGTTCGGGGTCTTGGATTCTTGACCAGTTATACAGATGTTGGGGGTCTTGGATTCTTGACCAGTTATACAGATGTTCGGGGTCTTGGATTCTTGACCAGTTATACAGATGTTCGGGGTCTTGGATTCTTGACCAGTTATACAGATGTTCGGGGTCTTGGATTCTTGACCAGTTATACAGATGTTCGGGGTCTTGGATTCTTGACCAGTTATACAGATGTTCGGGGTCTTGGATTCTTGGCCAGTTATACAGATGTTGGGGGTCTTGGATTCTTGGCCAGTTATACAGATGTTGGGGGTCTTGGATTCTTGGCCAGTTATACAGATGTTGGGGGTCTTGGATTCTTGGCCAGTTATACAGATGTTGGGTGATTGGATTCTTGGCCAGTTATACAGATGTTCGGGGTCTTGGATTCTTGACCAGTTATACAGATGTTGGGGGTCTTGGATTCTTGGCCAGTTATACAGATGTTGGGGGTCTTGGATTCTTGGCCAGTTATACAGATGTTCGGGGTCTTGGATTCTTGGCCAGTTATACAGATGTTGAGTGCTTGGATTCTTGGCCAGTTATACAGATGTTGGGTGCTTGGATTCTTGGCCAGTTATACAGATGTTGGGTGCTTGGATTCTTGGCCAGTTATACAGATGTTGGGTGCTTGGATTCTTGGCCAGTTATACAGATGTTGGGTGCTTGGATTCTTGGCCAGTTATACAGATGTTGGGGGTCTTGGATTCTTGACCAGTTATACAGATGTTGGGTGATTGGATTCTTGGCCAGTTATACAGATGTTCGGGGTCTTGGATTCTTGACCAGTTATACAGATGTTGGGGGTCTTGGATTCTTGGCCAGTTATACAGATGTTGGGGGTCTTGGATTCTTGACCAGTTATACAGATGTTGGGTGCTTGGATTCTTGACCAGTTATACAGATGTTGGGTGCTTGGATTCTTGACCAGTTATACAGATGTTGGGTGCTTGGATTCTTGGCCAGTTATACAGATGTTGGGTGCTTGGATTCTTGGCCAGTTATACAGATGTTCGGGGTCTTGGATTCTTGACCAGTTATACAGATCTTGGGGGTCTTGGATTCTTGGCCAGTTATACAGATGTTGGGGGTCTTGGATTCTTGGCCAGTTATACAGATGTTCGGGGTCTTGGATTCTTGACCAGTTATACAGATGTTGGGGGTCTTGGATTCTTGGCCAGTTATACAGATGTTCGGGGTCTTGGATTCTTGACCAGTTATACAGATGTTGGGGGTCTTGAATTCTTGGCCAGTTATACAGATGTTGGGTGCTTGGATTCTTGGCCAGTTATACAGATGTTGGGTGATTGGATTCTTGGCCAGTTATACAGATGTTGGGTGCTTGGATTCTTGGCCAGTTATACAGATGTTGGGTGATTGGATTCTTGGCCAGTTATACAGATGTTCGGGGTCTTGGATTCTTGACCAGTTATACAGATGTTGGGGGTCTTGAATTCTTGGCCAGTTATACAGATGTTGGGTGCTTGGATTCTTGGCCAGTTATACAGATGTTGGGTGATTGGATTCTTGGCCAGTTATACAGATGTTGGGTGCTTGGATTCTTGGCCAGTTATACAGATGTTCGGGGTCTTGGATTCTTGACCATTTATACAGATGTTGGGGGTCTTGGATTCTTGGCCAGTTATACAGATGTTGGGTGATTGGATTCTTGGCCAGTTATACAGATGTTCGGGGTCTTGGATTCTTGACCAGTTATACAGATGTTGGGGGTCTTGGATTCTTGGCCAGTTATACAGATGTTGGGTGATTGGATTCTTGGCCAGTTATACAGATGTTTGGGGTCTTGGATTCTTGACCAGTTATACAGATGTTGGGGGTCTTGGATTCTTGGCCAGTTATACAGATGTTGGGGGTCTTGGATGACTCCACATTTGCAGACATAATTTGCACATCCCCATTTATTAAAGTTCTATCTACACCTGGACACTCCCGTTTCTAATCTGTTTAGAACTCTCCACGCAGGATATGGCTTGTTGCAAGTTCTTCTTTGACCTACACCCATTCCTAACCATATCTTTGATGCTATTTGTTGGTGTAGTTTTTTGATCAGTGTTTTAGTCTATTAACTGTACAGCTTGCAGAAAACAAGTTATAGTTGATTTCAGTCTTCCCCCTTCTGGATTATATCCAAAAAAGGGGTGTTTTGATTGCGGGGCTACTTTTTCCTTTCAACTTCTCATGCAACACATCTCCTGATTTTCGGTGGTGTGATGCCAACGATTGCATAAACCTTTCCCATTGGTGTTGGCACCTTGTTACAATGCAACATGTTTGATTTACTGCTGCATTGACGTGTCTCATGTGTACTCACTTGTTCCATACTGGCGTAGTGCATTCTGCTGCACAGAGGATAAAAACATGCTGGAAAGGATACAAAGAGGAGTGACAGAATTGATAGTGGGATTCCAGACAAGTTATGAGGAGAGACGCAGAAAAACCAGTATCTAGAAAAGAGAAGAATTTTAGGGCATTTAATACAGGTTGATAAGATAATCAACGGAAAGAATAAATAAGACTATGACAAGTTTTAAAAAAATTCGATCACCTACAAGAACAAGAGAGCACAGCTACAAATTAATTAAAGGAAGATTGAGATTAGATATTTGAAAAACATTTTTTAGTCAGAGAGTGCTGAATGTTTGGAACGCATTGCAGCAGGAAGTAGTGAAGGCAGGGTCAATTAGTGCATTCAAGGATAGATTGGATGCGCATAGTTTTTTTAAGATCACGTGAATGTAAAAGAAACTGGCTGTATACAGACTCTGCAAGTTTTCTAATGAGTATAAAAACGGTGAGTTAAGAAGAAGAAAGAGAATTAGTCAAACCAAGCTCTGATATTCTTGTGTTATATTCTTTCCCAGATCCAGAGCTTACAGATAGACTTTCTGACTAAGATCATGCCCAACTACCATTACCTCATTAAACCGAACATTCAACCTCGACTGCCTGCAGCTGTCAAGAAATAATTTATCAAAGCAATCATTTTGCCTTTGTAATGTTTTCTTTCCATAATGTATTGCTGTGATTCCCAGGACATATCATTTGTTTGTGCCTGAACGCCACGAAAAGTTGAAATGTTGTTTTATATTCGAGCTGAAACAAATCTTCTTCATATTTGCAATATATGTCCAGTTCTTTGGAATAATGTTGCCAGGGTGGAGAGTTCATCCGGCACAAATAAGTTTTTATCAATAAAAGTCTTTATCCAGAGTAGACAAAATGAAAACAGCACAGAGGAAGCCAGTTAACTAAGCTATGTAAATACGAGGGAAATCGCAAAAGCTTTGCAGTTTGCAACAAAGGAGTAGAGGCACACCTGGAAATTGGTGTGAACTTTAGTCGTTCCTTCTCTATGTATTCACAAAATACTACTCACTTCTATTCTTAACCTTCCTGATGTCCTGATTATAGAACTCCTCCGTCTGGTCCCGGAACCAATCCAGTAATCAAGTCCTGGACGTCAGAAAAGCATGCGGATATTAAATCATGCCCCATCCACCATACTCACTGGACTTGGCACCTAGTGACTTCTTCCTGTTCCCAAGCGTGAAGAATTTGCTTTGGGGACATTGTTATTCTGACGTTCAAAACTTGATTACTGAACTGGAAACGTGAATTCTGGGCCCAGGCGGAGGAGTTTTATAATCAGGGCATCGGGAAGATGAAGAATAGATGGGAGAAGTGTATCGTCTTGCAGAGTGAATACACAGCTAGAAGGACTAAAGGTTACACCACTTTCCAGGTATGTGCTTTGACTCCTTCGTACTAAAGTGCTAAATTTTTATACTATCCCTTGTAGTCATCAAAAGTGCAATACAAATTTATATTGTGGCTACCATTTTATTGTACTATTTCAGGATTGCATTATTATTCATATAACTTAACAATCTATTATACTCAGTGCTATTCATTGATTCTTATTGGTGGAGAGAGTTTCTTACTATCCTGAAAGGTGCCATCAAACATAATGGGCACTGACTGGTTTGTCAGACGGCCGCCTTGGATTCTTTTAGTCAAAGAGTGGTGAATGCTTGGAATGCATTGCCACTGGAAGTAGTGGAGACAGGGACAATAAATGCATTTAAGAGTAGATTGGATGCGCGTAGCTTTTAGAGCAAGGAAATGTAAATGAAACTGGTTGTATATAGATTCTGCAGAGTCTTCTAAACCAGTATAAAGAAGTTAAGTTAAGATTCAAGAAGTTATGTTTCAACTGGCTGTTAACGTGACATGGCTCAAATTTGAATGCTTGTGGTTTTGTATTTTTGAGTTGCAACGGAGTAGGTGGACATCGATACTCTCGAAGGTTGTGGTTAGATTATTATGATGAAAACAAGGAATGAATTTGATGGTTCATTGAAAAGGGAGAAAAAATTGATTACTCAATCTATTTCAGGAAATGGTAAATGATATGAAAACAGATGGCTCATGTACTCTGTTGGTTGTACACACTCATGCTCTGTCCTCTCATGTGCGTCTCGTTGAACACCTATATTTAATTTTTAAAACCTGAAGTCTGTAAAATGCTAGTTCATCAAATGTATTGTCAACTTAAAATAGTCTTTGTCATCTTCTAATATGATCTGTGTCATCATCTAATATAGTCTATGTCATCTTCTAATATAGTCTATGCCATCTTCTAATATAGTTTAGGCCATCTTCTAATATAGCCTATGTCATTTTCTAATATAGCCTATGTCATTTTCTAATATAGCCTATGTCATTTTCTAATATAGTCTATGTTATCTTCTAATATAGTCTGTGTCATCTTCTAATATAGCCTATGTCATCTTCTAATTGTCAGTGTCAACTTTTAATCGTCTTTCATGGATTAATTTCAAGATGCCAGCTCTTTCATTACAAAAACCACTACAGTAGATGCTTTGGGGCATCTGATCCATTTAATTCCCAGAGTTTTGGGGCCCTTGATCCATTTAATCCCCAGAGTTTTGGGGCATCTGATCCATTTAATCCCCAGAGTTTTCAGGCCCTTGATCCATTTAATCACAATAATTTTGGGGCCTCTACTCCTGTATGTTATCCACTCAATCCATCATCATCCCTTCTGTACCTTCTGAAGCACACATCAACCTGACCTTGAATCTCTTCAAAATAGTGTATTACCAGGCGAGTTGCTCTTTCCACTCTCCCATCTCCGGACACTGCGTTGATTAATTGTTTTCAATATAATTTTGAGTAAATGTGTTCATAAATGATATGTAAATTTAGAGTGAGATATTTTGGATGTACATAGGTTGCTCTCTCCGATTTTAGAAAGCTGCATTTACACATTTTTCAGTTATGTTGACAAGCTTTGTGTACAACAGCTGTTGGGTTAATCAGCAGGAACTCTTAACTTTTGACATATCTATTCACCTATATATCTATTCACCTATATATCTATTCACCTATATATCTATTCATCTATTCACCAGAGGAAAGCCAGAAGGTTTATAAAGGGTTGTGGAAAGCAGAGTTCGGTAATCTAGGACCCATAGGCTGGATCTAACCCACTTGCTGAAAATAATCTAGAACCCATAGGCTGGATCTAACCCACTTGCTGAAAATAATCTAGGACCCATAGGCTGGATCTAACAAACCTGCTGAAAATAATCTAGGACCCATAGGCTGGATCTAACCCACTTGCTGAAAATAATCTAGGACCCATAGGCTGGATCTAACCCACTTGCTGAAAATAATCTAGGACCCATAGGCTGGATCTAACCCACTTGCTGAAAATAATCTAGGACCCATAGGCTGGATCTAACCCACTTGCTGAAAATAATCTAGGACCCATAGGCTGGATCTAACCCACTTGCTGAAAATAATCTAGGACCCATAGGCTGGATCTAACCCACTTGCTGAAAATAATCTAGGACCCATAGGCTGGATCTAACCCACTTGCTGAAAATATACGTCCTGTAGTCCCAAAACTAAAAACCATATTCTACTCGTAAAAATAATTGTAGCAATTCAACCCGGCACGATTTTCATGAATGATATCAATTTGGCTTGATAAATATATCACGAGGAGTCTTACTTACTTTGCTTTCTGTGTCATATAGCGTTCATCCAGTGCAGCGACTTGAATTGCCCTGCCATTCGCCATCAGCATGTCGTTCTCGCCACATGTATACGGAAGGTTGGCACAAATTATTAGATGACCTGGATCTTGTACCACACCGCAGTCACATATATCCCTGTCTGAGACCCCATTTGTTCATGCTCTTCCTACATTGTGATATGCCAGTTTGAAGTCTATTGTCTTCAAAGTAAGTGGAGTAAATGATGTACAGGGGCAGGTTTCTCTTGAAGCTTGATCTCTGGGTCCCTTATCAATTTCGTGCCATAATTCAGTGCAATGACTTTCAGGGCTTGACTTAATGAGCTTTGTTGATTTAAGAAGGTTAAGAGATAACTTTATTATTTTTGAGTGAAAATAATAATGAAAAAAATTGTTTTTTTAATTTTAACAATTGTTAGTTGAAAGCGGTAGGTCTGCAAATACAGCAGGGTAAAACTGTCCTAGTCTGGGAGAAGGTTCCCAACTTCTGGTGTCGGATAATTTCGAGAATATCTATCACAAACCTTTGGGAAGGACAGAAGGTGTGAACACTGAGGGGAGTTGGGAAGGCAAGAAGGTTTAGACTCCCTGATTTAATGTGTTTCTTGTTTTTACTCTGGCTTGGTAATTTACATATCCAATTTGTATATATTTGGGATAAGGTGTTCCCTGTTGATGTAGAAGCTTGACTTTTATATTTATTTATTCCTTTTTTTCTGCTGCAGGGTTCTGTGCAATATTTTTGATGCAATGTCCATCCAATATACTTTTATCAGTCACATAATCGTAAATTTATACTTTATTTATGCAGATCTGTGCAAAACAAAGATGATATATTTTTAATGCATTTTAAAAAGAGATTACATTATAATATTTTCAATGAAATATTCAAAGGAAGGTTCTCAAGCATGTCACGAAAGGACCACGTATTTAGTGGCACAAAATCAGTGATATCTGAAGATGTAATAGAGACAATAAATGTTGGACAAGATGAACTATGAATTCTGAAATACAAAGTTGGAAAAGTATTTGATTGGTAACACCACTAGGCATGACACATGACGATGGTATTTGCTTTCTAACCATTGATAAGTCCACTTGCCTTATCCAGCTAAGAATCTTTTTATACTAGTTTATGTGTTCATAACTCTTTTTGATGCATTCATCTCTTCTACAGTGATGTGGTAGCTTTTATTTGCATTGTCTGTTGTCCCTGATAAAGGTTATTTGGTTGTAACATACGTTTCTTTTCTTATTTCCTCCTGGCACGGTATATTCTTCTTCTTCAGATTTTGTCCTGGAAAGGCCGTTGTCACATTGTGTCATAGTTTATAGCGAGGCTACGATATTTTGTCCTGGAAAGGCCGTTGTCACGGAAAGGCCGTTGTCACATTGTGTCATAGTTTATAGTGAGGCTACGATATTTTGTCATGGATGCTGCGAGGAGGCAGAAAACGGTCTTGGTCAGCTCTGATTCGCTGAACCTGATGCAAGCAGCCAGCTATCAGCTATGGGTCGCTGACTGATGTCAGCTCATTCACTGTGCTGCATCTTCAGCTTCAGAATGATATCTGAACCATACTTACTTGGAATCCTGGTATTCAAACAGGCATGTTAATGTCTGTTGCCAGGTAGCCGAATGCTTCGGCTATATGTAGTAGGTATTTTACAACTTCCTGCGGCTTACTAGGCCTGGGGGAAAATACAAATGATTTGGGTAGATTTTTAACTGGAATTTTTGTCCGGACAGCAGCCGTTAAGCCTACTCTTTTCTATTTCTAACTGCCAAGGGATTTTTAACGTGCTTAAAATTGAACACTGGAGTCCGATCTCACTACCCAGAGATCAGGGGAATTTTTTTGCCAAAAAATCCACGTAAAAAAATTATGGTCTCCACCGTGATTCGAATCTGCGACCTCCAGGACTCGAGGCGGACACCTTACACATGCTTACACATTTTAAAAAACCACAAAAAACTGGGTATGACAGAGCAGTTATACAAATAAGATAACGTAGTGGCCAACCCTTGTGTCAGGAACAGTAAAATACATATCATTAAAATGTCTTTATCAAATACTTCTGCATGTTTTACTGTGGTTCGGGGAGGAAGACTAACATCTGGTCAGGCATAATATACTGATCAGACATGTTTGCCAGGGTCAGGCAAAATATACTGGCCAAGACTATTACCTCAGCTTCCATGTAGCCCTCCCTGAGGCTAATGAGGTGAGTGATTGATGTGATCCCCGTAGTAGTGAACGACACACAGATGAAGCCAAGCATAGCACAACCGCCTGGAGGACACCTGTCCACCTTCATCAGCACGCTCGGGATGTGAGGAAAACTGCTGCATTCCTCCAATTAATGTCGTTGTCAGGGCACACAAAAGAGTAAACCTACACATTGTGGGCATTTGCAAACAACAACTGGGGTTCAACCCTAACGTCATTGACCTTGTCCTTGTGCAGCCATTTTTCTTCTTCGCTATTCGTCCTGAAAAAGAAGTTTGTGACGTATCATAATTTACAGCAAGTCTGCGATATTTGCACCATTCAGACCAACACATCATTTTTGGGACCGAGTTTGCCTTCCTTCTTTGATCCTTAATCTCTTAGCCTGGCTGCATGGTTGCAGTCAGTTTCCAGGGCCAGCAGTTGGAGGCGAGATATTGTCAATGGCCCTAATATAAGTAACCAGCTATGAGTCGCTGACTGCTGTCAGCTCATTCACTGCAGCATCCTCGGCACCCTGCAGCCATTGAACCTATCTTCTTTTAACCTTTAGGGTCGTTTGAAATTGAGACTCCTGGTGTTACGTGTATTTGTGCAGTATTTATACTGAACAGGGCATACATGTATCATTGCAGTATTTTTCTGTAACAAAACCTGATAACCCACTGGTAGCAGCTTGGTGTTGATATTCAACGCTGACAGGTGTCTGTCAACATTTTTTCTCATTCTTTTTCCAGAGCATTCTTCCAGCAGCATAAACATTCCTTCTCCACAGGAGATGTACAGTTAAATAGGTTGTTTGCAGACATGTTCCTTTTACCTTTTAGGTAAATATAATTGTATTTTTTTATAGAGGAGTGTGTTACACCAGTTGACATGCTGGTTTCTTTGACGTGGGGGCATGATGGGAAGGTTCAGTACACTGACTATTTTGACTCGCAACCGAAAAATTGCCACGTGTTAAAATTCAACCAGCTAGTGATAAGTATGACCATTTTCCAAAATATGTGCTGAAGTTGGATGAGCTAAACCATTAGGTGCACAACACAGTAAACGCACTTTGCTTTAGGACAAACCAGATGAACTGTGAAAACATCCGGATTAATTTCCATCATTAAACTAGTGGTCAGTCTTAGCTTCTCTCAGGATAAACTGTACAACGACAAGAGAAGCTAAGACTCCAAATGCCCTGGTTTCTTCTTCCACTGTTCTTGGCCAGGTGCTGTGTGTCGTCTTAACATTGACAAGGTGTCTTCCTCTGGAAAAATTAATCCCCCCCACACAGCTGTTTTGGTTGCTGTGTTTATTAAATCTGGCCATCTAATAAGCAGTTTCCGAGGGAGATGTCTGTTGGTGAAGGTCTGCAGTTTTAGTGTCATGCCGTCATTCTAACAGACTCCAGGAGCGCACTCCAAGCCATCTCAAGCCCCGAAACCAGTAGATTCTGGCCCACTATGAGATCCCTGGAAACAAGAAGGCAGATAAGCTTGCAAAAGCTAGAAGGGGCTACACGCAGACTTGCCATCCACAAAGCTATAAAGAACCAAAGACACTCATAAAACTGTCCATGAGGATGAAATGGAGAGACCAGTACAAAGAATACAAGCCAGAAAATAACAGCATAGACAAACTTGGCAGAGATGGGCAGACAAAGATCTTCAGACTCAGAACGGGACATTGCAGACTCAAGGTCCACCTCCACAGAATGGGTCTCAGAGACACCGCCACGTGCGATTGTGGAGCACCCAATCAAACACCAGAACGTATCCTGCAGGACTGCCCCATTTTTGCAGACCAAAGAGAGGCAACGTGTCCTGGGGAAGCGACCATGCTCGATAAGCTACGATTAACCTGTAACCTGCGAAGACCTGAAACGCACAGTCTCCTTTGTGAACCTCACCGAACCAGAAGCAAAGCATCAGTTGATCGAAGAAGAAGTGACATGCCATTCTCCGGAGGATGTGTTTCTGATGGCGTCACATCTTAGTAGTGACATTTTAACTAGGCAGCTTTCAAAGTTTGTAGGTTTTTCTGCCTTTGTGCCTTATTTAACTGATTCACCCCGAAGAGCTGATATATTGGCTTGCAAACTTTCTTACATTGTAACAGAGCCGATATATTGGCTTGCAAACTTTCTTACATTGTAACAGAGCCGATATATTGGCTTGCAAACTTTCTTACATTGTAACAGAGCCGATATATTGCTTCAACAATTGCCTCACTTATATTTAATTGTTTCTTTAAAAACAACTTTTCCCAAGTTAATATATGCACCTATATTTCCTACCAAGAGTTTTACATTAAAAATATGTATGTATGTGTCCTGAAAATTCCAGAGTGGGTGAGTTAATGTCCGCAGTTGGCTTTCGTAGTAGAGATTCTAATTTTTTGTACATTTGTGACTTGCTTTTTGATGGCAATGCTATGTCATGGCAACATGAAGACTTCTTACCACACTCTTACTCTTATTCTTACCACACACACTTACTCTTATTCTTATTCTTACCACGCACACTTACTCTTACTCTTATTCTTACCACACACACTTACTCTTATTCTTACCACACACTTACTCTTACTCTTATTCTTACCACACACACTTACTCTTATTCTTACCACACACACTTACTCTCACTCTTATTCTTACCACACACACTTACTCTTATTCTTACCACACACTTACTCTTACTCTTATTCTTACCACACACACTTACTCTTACTCTTATTCTTACCACACACACTAACTCTTATTCTTACCACACACACTTACTCTTACTCTTATTCTTACCACACACTTACTCTTACTCTTATTCTTACCACACACACTTACTCTTATTCTTACCACACACACTTACTCTCACTCTTATTCTTACCACACACACTTACTCTTACTCTTATTCTTACCACACACACTAACTCTTATTCTTACCACACACACTTACTCTTACTCTTATTCTTACCACACACACTTACTCTTACTCTTATTCTTACCACACACACTTACTCTTACTCTTATTCTTACCACACACACTAACTCTTATTCTTACCACACACACTTACTCTTACTCTTATTCTTACCACACACACTTACTCTTACTCTTATTCTTACCACACACACTTACTCTTACTCTTATTCTTACCACACACACTTACTCTTACTCTTATTCTTACCACACACACTAACTCTTATTCTTACCACACACACTTACTCTTACTCTTATTCTTACCACACTCTCTTGTTTCATTTGACTCTGTCCAGCAATCACACTCTTGCACAACTTTCACAGTTGCCTTCAGGGTGAGGCCCTTCCATTGCACTTTGGTTGGGCTGACTTCTAAGAGCACACAAACCTAGCATAGGTACATACAGACGCACACATGCATCCAAGCACTGGTTTATGCGTCTTAATATCGCCTAATTGACTACGTTCTGAGGTGGAATAGGCACACCTCCGCCAGTAGAAACTAGTGAGGCAAACACGTAAAATAAAAGAAATTTGAAGATTAATAAAGTCTTGGATACATTATTTGTTCATAAAATCATTAGATCATAAGGATTTGACAAAGAAAAATCATGGATAAATTATTTGTTCCTAAAATCATGCAATCTTAGATTTGACAAAGAAAAATCTGGTTCTTAAAATCATACAATCATAGATTTGACAAAGAAAAATCATGAATAAATCATTTGTTCCCAAAATCATTCAATCATATAGATATGATAAAAACAAATTTAAATACATCATTTGTTCCTAAAATTGCAAAATGATATTGATTTGGCAAAGAAAAATCATGAATAAATCATTTGTTCCCAAAATCATTCAATCATATAGATATGATAAAAACAAATTTAAATACATCATTTGTTCCTAAAATTGCAAAATGATATTGATTTGGCAAAGAAAAATCATGAATAAATCATTTGTTCCCAAAATCATTCAATCATATAGATATGATAAAAACAAATTTAAATACATCATTTGTTCCTAAAATTGCAAAATGATATTGATTTGGCAAAGAAAAATCATGAATAAATCATTTGTTCCTAAAATCATGCAAACATAGATTTATAAGGAAAAATCATGGATAAATCATTTGTTCCTAAATCTTACAATCATATAGTTCACAATGAAAAATCATGGATACCAGTAATTTATTTTTCTAAAATCATACAATCATTTAGATTTGACAAAGAAATATCATTAATAGATCATTTATTCCTAAAATCATAGATTTTACAAAGAGAAATAATGAATAAATCATTTGTTCTTAAATCATAAAATCATATAGTTCACAAAGAAAAATCACGGATAAATCATTTGTTCCTAAAATCATAGATTTGACAAAGATAAATTTAAATAAATCATTTGTTTCTGAAATCATAGATTTGACAAAGAAATATCATAAATAAATCATTTGTTCCTGAAATAATAGATTTGACAAAGAAATATCATTAATAAATCATTTGTTCCTGAAATCATAGATTTGACAAAGAAATATCATTAATAAATCATTTGTTCCTGAAATCATAGATTTGACAAAGAAAAATCATGAATAAATCATTTGTTCCTAAAATCATACAATCATATAGATTTGACAAAAAAAAATCATGGATAAATCATTTGTTCCTAAAGTCATACAATCATATAGATTTAACAAATAAAACAAATCATAAATAAATGATGACATTTATGTTTTATATTGTTGAAATGTTATTGTTGTCTTGGTCCAGTGGTGCTTGGATTCCTAGCTGCCAGCTTCATGTTGAGTTGAAGTGTTAGTGGATTGATTGTTTTACCTGCCCTGGTTTGAAGCTATAAACAGATTGTGGTATCAGTAACTGGGATGTTTGTACGAGATGTCTTCAAATAAAACCGGACCAAACAGCAACAAGTAAACATACGCACGATGCACATGATAAAATCACTTCTGGTGTAAACAGCACATACCAACCGTCAAGTTTGCTAAATTTCATTATTCTCCGACTCAAAGTTTCCTCAGCAGACTGTTGGTAGCATGGCGTGTGTGATACGGAATCCGTCCAGAGTTGATCAGCAAGCGGTGAATCGGCTTCTAACAGTTGAAGGATGTCAAATCAGTTGACATTCATCGCAGAATGCAGTATGGTGACAAAAGTGTGTCGAAGACAACAGTGAAGAACTGGATAAGGAAGTTTAAAGAAGGACGTGAGTCACTCCAGGAACGTACTCCAAGCCATCTCAAGCCACAAACATGAAATGAAAGTTTAACATCGAGTTGCTGTTCCCAAAAAACAGATTTAGTCTTTCAGTGGATTCCGACCCACTGTGGGATCCTTACAAATGAAAAAGTAGATGAGCGTGCAAAAGCCGGAAGTGGTAGCACTCGGACTCGCCATCCACAGAGCTATAAAGAGGCAAAGACACTCATAAAACGGTCCATGAGATTGGAGTGGAGAGACCAACACAAAGAATACAAACAAGAAAATGACAGCATAGATAAACTTGGCAGACAAAAGCCTCAGAACGGGACATTGCAGACTTAAGGTCCACCTCCACAGAATAGGTCTTAGAGACACCACCACGTACGATTGCAGAGCACCCAAGCAAACACCTGAACATGTCCTGCAGGACTGCCCCACTTCATCATCACCATCTTCTATCCACTTGTGTCATTAGATGTCATGGGGAGGTGTAGTTTTTGTTGTGTGCCAGCTTTGTCGCAGATGTTATTGTCATTCCGTGTTTCTTCAGTGTCTCACTGACACCATCTATCCATCTTTTCCGTGGTCTGCTCATTAGTCTGCAACCCTGGCGTATGGTATTGAACATACGAGCAGTCGGTAACTTTGGTTGCATTCTTGTCAGGTGTCCTAACCATTTTGCTCTCTGCATTTTCATGTATTCCATGCACGATGTTGCACCCACTTTCTAACTACCGTACTTTGCTTTGTACTCTGTCCAGCCTTGTGACCCTGACAGCCTTTCTCAAATACCTCAATTCGCATACCATGATTTTTCTTTCTTGTGCCTTTGTGAGAGTTCATGTCTCACACTGGTAGCAGAGAGTTGGTATAAAAATAGTACTTATCAGCGGTCTCTTTATCTTCTTTGGAATGTGTTTGCCCAACTTTTGTAGACCAAAGATAGGCAGTCTGGCCCGAGAGAGCGACTATGCTCAAAAAGCTGTGAAGACCTGCAATGCAGTCTCCTTCATGAACCTCACCAGGCTAAAAGCACAGCATCAGTTGACCGAATAAGAAGAACTGAAGTCGCCATGTTAAGACACCTCCAAGTGAGAATGACGGTGACACAATCAGAATCCAGACCCCGCACGCGTCGCTGCTGCAGGTTCCCCATGCCTAGTAGGAACATGAAGGAAACTACCTAGAAACGAAGATGGCGTCTAACAGTCCGCGGTTCTAACTTTGCTTTGGTGTTTTAGTCCAAAATGGATGTTGCAGGCCACGGATTTGACTGTAATTGACACTAGTCAATGACTTACACTTGTGTCTACGAAAACGTGTTGCTGTTTTCAATTCGGGTTAGTTAGTTTGTTCATTTTGTGGTGTTTTATTCCCTCCGATTATCCTGGCATGGTCATCGGTGGTTACCCTGTGTCGTATTTTCACGGGCCATTGTACGCGGCTGAACTTTACGAGATTGACGCTCTTCGCTCTGATTGCAGACACGATTTTGTTGTGGTTATATATTTATTATTTATTTTCCGTGTCCAAGCAACACGTTATATGTCTTGCATCCAGTATTCAGTGACATTGATTGCCTTGTCATTTGCCTACAGCATGTTACGACTATGGCATATTTTCTGGAGGTTGGGGCAGGTGATCTGGGTCCTGCATTGCACCGTGTTCACATGTGTCATCATCTGTGTATCCCCATCGCTTCATATTCCTCTTGCACCGTGATACACCAGTTCGGAGTCTGTTCAGCGACTTCCATGTTGTGTGTGGTAGATGATGTCCAGGAGCAGGTTCCTCCCAAAGTTCCATCTCTGGGGCCTGCACCAATTCGTGCCACCTCTCGATACTGCGACTTTCAGGGTTTGTCTGTTTGGGGTTTGTTGTTTTTAGAAAGCTATGTCTGGATTTGAGTCTTGTGTTTTGTACCTGATGTCCAAACATTGGGTGCCTTGGGCCATGCTCCTGTTTGCTCGTTCGATTTCTGCTGCGACGCTTCTTCGGATCTCGTGGGGTGCTATGCCAATTATGAGGTATATTTTATCAATGGGGGTGGGTTTTAGGTACCCTGATCCTATCCGACCCGCCTCATTTATTGCTGTATCAACTAGTTTCGCAAGAGCAGAGTTTTTCCCGGCAGCGCAGCGTATTCAGCTACGGAGAAACACAAGGCAAGTGTAGATGTCCGAAGGACTGATGGCTGTGCTCCCCATGTTGTGCCGGTCAGTTTTCCGATTATATTAGTTCTTGCGTGTATCTTATGCTTTGTGTCTTGGCAGTGCGTTATGTAAGACAATGTGTGGTCTAATTTCCCGCCTAGATATTTGGGAGCCGCCCAGTGTTGTGGCCGTGAAATGTAAACACGGACAATAATGGACTAAAACACATCGTCCGTAAGAGATTGGCCCCTGACCGGCTAGCAAGATACCCAAGACACATTCACGCGCTGAGTGTTGACCCTACGACCTCTTCCGGTTGCGTGAAAGACAAGACACAAACTGGTTGTATGCGGACTCTGCAGAGTCTTCTAAACCAGTCTTGTCTTGTCTTATCCACTTGTGACATGGGGAGCCGTAGTTTTATGTCCAGGGCCAGGCGTGTCACTGAAGTGGTCGTCATCCCATGACGATTTAGAATATCCGCAACATTTCCTATCCATCTAGTTCTAGGTCTGCCACGGTTGAGAAAACCCGAACGTCATGCGTTATAAGCAACAGAGAGTTGGCATGTATATATTGTTGATAAGCATTCTTTTTGTGGACATGTTTGTGTTAGGGTGTTTCAATAATGGTGACAGCTGGTATGCAATCCCATTCGCTTTTCGGCACCCGATTTCAATCGCTCTATCTAAACCTCCATCTTGTGTGAAAACACTGCCCAAGTACTTGATCTCAATCTCTCTATCTAAACCTCCATCCTGTGTGAAAACACTGCCCAAGTACTTGATCTCAATCTCTCTATCTAAACCTCCATCCTGTGTGAAAACTGCCTAAGTACTTGAACTCCTGCACTTGTTTGATCTTGGTCCCGTTTACCGTAATGTTCATGTTTTCAGGCGATCTGCTTATCCGCATAGTTTCTGTTTTGGATGTTTTAATTCTCATACTGTATTTTTTTTTAAAACAGAGTTGAGCGCAGTCAGATGTTGATACAGATCATCTTCACTCTCGTAAAGTAGACATTGATCATCTGCAAAAAGCAGTTCGGTTAACTGATCAGCCTCTGTTCTTTCTTCCTCCGCATTTCTTGACAGATGCTCCAATTTGGTCTCCAGCGTTATTCTGTCCATATTTGTGTTGAAGAGTAGGGGCGACAACACACCCTTGTCTCACCCGGGTTGTTATCTCCCTTGTTTCAGTCAGACCATCTGTTGTTCTTACCAAACTTTGACACCCTTGGTACGGTGCTCTAATATTCTCTAATAGCTGCCCCTGTACTCCGTAGTTGTCTAGGATGGTCCATAGTTTATTTCTGTTTACTCTATCGAAAGCCTTTTCTTGATCTATGAAAGCCGGGACGACGAGGCTAACATGTGGTCAGGAAAAACACACTGATCAGACAATGTTAGCCAGGGTCAGTAGAAATATACTGGCCAAGAGCCTCACCCGATCGCTTTGTTGGTCGCCCTGGAAACGGGCTGTTGTCGAGGACAACAGTCTGACTAACAAAGTGAGGTTCGACGTGATCCCCGTAGTAGTGAGTGACACGCAGATGAAGCCAAGCATAGGACAACCGCCTAGAGGACCCCGGTCCACCTTCATCAGCACGCTCGGGATATGATGAAAGCTACGACAACCTGCCACTTAACGCCCTTTTTAGGACGCACAAAAGAGTAACCTACTCATTGTGAACATTCGCAAACAACAAGATCTTAAATGATGCCTGTGGGAAGAAAGACTGACGTCTGGCCAGGCAAAACATACTGATCTGACGTGTTAGTCAGGGTCAGGTAAAACATGCTGATCTGACGTGTTAGTCAGGGTCAGGTAAAACATGCTGATCAGACGTGTTAGTCAGGGTCAGGTAAAACATGCTGATCAGACGTGTTAGTCAGGGTCAGGTAAAACATGCTGATCAGACGTGTTAGTCAGGGTCAGGTAAAACATACTGATCTGACGTGTTAGTCAGGGCCAGGCAAAATATACTGATCAGATGTGTTAGTCAGGGCCAGGCAAAATATACTGATCTGACGTGTTAGTCAGGGCCAGGCAAAATATACTGATCAGATCTGTTAGTCAGGGCCAGGCAAAATATATTGGCCAAGACCCTGACCTCGACTTCTACCTGGAAAGGGCTGTTCTTCTTGGCAGTCTGACTAACGAGGTGGAGGAGCGATGTGATCCCCGTAGTAGTGAACGACACGCAAATGAAGCCAAGCGTAGCACAACAGCCAGGAGGACGCCGGTTGACCTTCATCCGCCTGCTCGGGAATTGAGGAAAGCTACTGCAACCCGCCATTAAAATTCCTTTTTAGGGCGCACAAAAGAGTAATCTTACTTATTGTATGCATGCTCAACAACAACAAATGATGCATGTCGACCATAATACTCCCATTTCATTTTATTTATCAGGGGATAGCGCGAAAATTACATACTCGAGTCGTTCACATTTGAGGCGATCGCAGGGGTAAACCCAAGCGAAGTGCAATGGAAGAGCCTCACTCTGGAAGCACTGCCTTATTTATTTTTTAAAAATTGTTTTTATTGATCTTTTGTGCAATACAAATTCGCATATTTTGTTCATTTGTTGTAATTTTACATAGCAATACAATTGAATCATGAAATTTGAATAAAACTGCGTAACAAAGAAAGATATGAAGGAGAAGGGATTGATAATGAGAAATAGTGTTGCAGAAGGAAAAGGAACAAAGTGGAGTAAATGTGAAACAAAAAAGAAAAAAATGAAGTTGAAGAACCATATCTCTAATTAGTGAAATTTAAAAAAAAAAATTTTTTTTTTCGTTTTAACTGTTATTTTTTAAAACAAAAAAAAAATTAATGTTGTCTTTACATGAAAACAGCAAAATATGCTGTTGAATTATTTTTTCACTAGTTTCAAGAAAAGTGGATAAAAGGAAACCACAAAAGTTAAAAATACAGTATCCAATTGCATGTTCTTTAAATATTGTATATCTAAATTTTGTGTCTTTGTGTGTATATGTAATTTACAAGTTGTGTAGTGTATATTCTTTGTTCATAAAATGCTTTGTTCTTGCGTGTCCATAATGCCCCCATTGATGTTAAAGGAAGATTTCCACACATTACATATTAAATGATCCCGTTACAGACCATGCCAGTTACAGGGTTTGAGAATCGCTATTGTAGGAACTGTGTCATAATGGCATACGCAGAGATAACACTTGGATATGTGAAACCCAGTTGAGACGATAGTCAATGCAGAAGAATGGGTCCACACTGGTGACGACATCTTATCACAGAGTCATCACAATCTTAGGCAGAAAATGCAGTTGTGAAACAGGAAATTTGAGCTTGAGGTTAACCAACTGATAAGTGATAACGCCCTCTAAATTGGCGCGTCATGTATACCAATGGATTGTGCTTTACGATGGACACAGATTGGGGCGTGTCTTATAGAGTAGGAGGTCAGTCTGTTGCTGAGCTGAGCTGGATATACAGAGCTACAACCTCCTGTACGGTGAGGGAGTTCGCGGCAGCTCTTAGATGACTATCTGAGACCTCCTTAACGAAGGTCTTAGCCGACCTGTACTTCTACAGGGGTTGATGCCCATGTGCAGGTCCCAGTTCTAGCTCGAGCTGGATGTAGCGGGGGGAGACGGATTATTTTCTATTTACGGGCTAGGTTCGAGCAGCTTGTTACTTCGCTGCGTTGGGACTAGTGCTGTGGGGAGTGGTTAACCGTTGTGCCATGTAACACAGTTAGTTGATCTAACATCATTGACGTCTTAGTCTCTGTAGATCATGCGCGTGGCGCCCTGTGATTATTGTCCAGCTGTCTTGTGTATTTAAACACTGTCTGCTATGACTGTAAAGGCCGATCCGGCAGTCACAGTCCGTTCCACAGATCGTACAACCATACTGATGAAACTGGCTTCCCGACCTCATCAGCTCTTTTCTTGTCTCTGTAACCAGAAGATCTCTACGAACGTTGGTAGCCACTTTGCCCATTCCAATTGTTTCCAAACAGCTCGATCCTGAGCAATTGTTTCCAAACAGCTCGATCCTGAGCAATTGTTTCCAAACAGCTCGATCCTGAGCAATTGTTTCCAAACAGCTCGATCCTGAGCAATTGTTTCCAAACAGCTCGATCCTGAGCAATTGTTTCCAAACAGCTCGATCCTGAGCAATTGTTTCCAAACAACTCGATCCTGAGCAATTGTTTCCCAGACCTAGGATAGGATGTCGCATGACTACATTTCCATCTTGCATACGTTCTGAATCGCAGTGTGGGACGGCCGATTCTTCTAGATAAAGTGGTCAGCCGTTCATAGAGGATACCCTTTGGCAGGGTATCATCTCCGATGCTGTAAACATGCTTCAACCATCGATGGAGTCATTGACTCTCATCTCCCATGCTGTAAACATGCCCCAACTATTGATGGAGTCATTGACTCTCATCTCCCATGCTGTAAACATGCCCCAACTATTGATGGAGTCATTGACTCTCATCTCTGATGCTGTAAACATGCCCCAACCATCGATGGAGTCATTGAATCTCATCTCCGATGCTGTAAACATGCCCCGACCATTGATGGAGTGGTTGGATCAACAGCGAGTACACACTGTTAATTTTTGCTCGCTGTAAGACCACATTATGTGACACTCTCTCTTGCCACCCAATCCCCAATATACGCCGTAGACACCTCACGTGAAAGGTGTTCAGTCGCCGTTCCTGTTCAGTGTGAGTGCTCCAGGTCTCGCTTCCATACATGAGAGTGCCAAGAACGAAGGTCTGATAGACCCGGACCTTGGTGTAGTGAGACAACGCTGTTCTCCCAGACTCTTCTCGTCAGGTGTGTCATGACGGTACTCTCCCTACCAAACCTACTGTCTATCTCCTTTTCGAGCGAGAGAATGTTTCTGATGACATAACCCAAGTGAAGCTGTTGACTATCTCCAGGGCGACGCCATCAAAAGTAGGAGAAATAAATGGATCGAAGCTGCAACCGTAATCATTATGTCAGACTCAATACTTACTTCCGGAGGTACAAAACGTGCCGACTTAGGTATAAGTGGACATCATTTGTAGAAGGTTCAAACATACAAGGTATGGTGTGGATTTACTGTTTGAGTCGTTCCGTGGTTCATGACAAAGAAGGAGTCAACATTTTGTCTTCGAAAGTAAAAATTATGGGCACATTAGAGATGGATATAGTCACATTTTGAAGTCAATCAATGGCCGCTTGTTGGATGATGGCACCTCAATAGATGAATCAACAAGTCACAGACTGCGTGACTTTGCAATCAAACGCATAACAAACGCTGGGGTGGAACAGGGATGTGCACAACCATCGAACGATAGAAACCCTTCGTTATCACACCCTCTTCAGCCATTTGCTGAGAGAGACTGTGCACCTATACCTGGAGTACAGTGGAGTCTATTCTTAGGAGCATCAACAAAAAAATGTCGACGGCTTCAATTCTCGTTTCAATTCTTTAGTCAAGCTGTCAACTTCGACACAAGGCATTCCGTTTCTTCGGTCAAGCTGTCAACTTCGACACAAGGCATTCCGTTTCTACGGTCAAGCTGTCAACTTCGACACAAGGCATTCCGTTTCTTCGGTCAAGCTGTCAACTTCGACACAAGGCATTCCGTTTCTTCGGTCAAGCTGTCAACTTCGACACAAGGCATTCCGTTTCTTCAGTCAAGCTGTCAACTTCGACACAAGGCATTCCGTTTCTTCGGTCAAGCTGTCAACTTCGACACAAGGCATTCCGTTTCTTCAGTCAAGCTGTCAACTTCGACACAAGGCATTCCGTTTCTTCAGTCAAGCTGTCAACTTCGACACAAGGCATTCCGTTTCTTCAGTCAAGCTGTAAACTTCGACACAAGGCATTCCGTTTCTTCGATCAAGCTGTCAACTTCGACACAAGGCATTCCGTTTCTTCAGTCAAGCTGTCAACTTCGACACAAGGCATTCCGTTTCTTCGGTCAAGCTGTCAACTTCGACACAAGGCATTCCGTTTCTTCAGTCAAGCTGTCAACTTCGACATAAGGCATTCCGTTTCTTCAGTGAAGCTGTCAACTTCGACACAAGGCATTCCGTTTCTTCAGTCAAGCTGTAAACTTCGACACAAGGCATTCCGTTTCTTCAGTCAAGCTGTCAACTTCGACACAAGGCATTCCGTTTCTTCAGTCAAGCTGTCAACTTCGACACAAGGCATTCCGTTTCTTCAGTCAAGCTGTAAACTTCGACACAAGGCATTCCGTTTCTTCAGTCAAGCTGTACACTTCGACACAAGGCATTCCGTTTTTCGGACAGGATCCTGCTACTTGCAAAGCCCTTTTCCGGGGAGATTGATAACAAACCAAGAAGAAGAATTTAAATTTTTCCAAAAATGAGTTCTTTCTAAATCCAAACTGGGCATTCATTACTTTGCTGCAATTCAATTATGGACAATGTCATTCTGTCTAAGGAACTTTGCAAACGTTTTCTTGATTTTACTCGAGAGAGAGAGAGAGAGAGAGAGAGAGAGAGAGAGAGAGAGAGAGAGAGAGAGAGAAAGAAAGAAAGAGAAAGAGAGAAAAAGAGTAGATAGATATATATATATATAGAGAGAGAGCGAGCGAGAGAGAGAGAGAGAGAAAGAAAGAGAGAAAGAAAGAGAGAGAGAAAAAGATATATATATATATATATATATATATATATAGAGAGAGAGAGAGAGAGCGAGCGAGAGAGAGAGAGAGAGAGAGAGAGAGAGAGCAAAGGCTGATGTCATGTTGAGCATGATAAAAAGATACATTTCACATAAGAACAAGGAAGTAATAGTCAAACTACATAAATCATTGGTGAGACCTAAATTGGAGTACTCTGTTCAGGTGTGGAGCCCATATCAGAGAGTGGATATAAACATGATGGAATGGATACAAAGAAGAGCTACAGAAATGATCTCGGGGTTTCAGAATTATAGTTATGAAGAAAGACTAAAAATTAAAACTGGTCTTCAATGTCGCGAACAGAGAATAATTCTATATGACTTGATACAAGTTTATAAATTATTAAATGGAATGGATAAATTAGATCAATCGAGCACTTGACACAGCCGGTCGCTATGACAGGAAGCATCTACTACCAGAAACAGATGAGTTGACCATTTTTTCTTATATGTTGATTTGTTAGTTCAGTGTTGTTGTCCCTGATGAAGGCCTATTGGTCGTAACGTAGGTTTTGTTTATGTTCTCGTCTCGGTGCGGTATTTTTTTTTTGCGTTCGCCTTATTTTCTCTAATCCCCAAGGCGGTGTGCGTTGCACTGTGTTTTTATTTTGCGGCTGTCGGCCCAGTGCATCCGACTTCAGCACGCATTTTATGTAAGGGTCTGCTTCCTCCTGCATGTTCTAAGGGTTTGCTTCCCCGGGGTAACGGCCGGTGCTGTGATGGGGATCGAACCCAGCACCTTCGGTTCGTGAGCCGTGCCACTTAACCACTAGGCCACGCCGTCCCCCGGTGCGGTATCTGACCATACCCATTTTTAAATTTTGATTGAGCTCAACCTTAATCAACTTTTACTAGTTTCTTTCATGTTTTTTTTTCTCATAAATTAGATTTAACACAATTTTTCAAAGTACGACCGACTACAAAAACAAGATGGCACAGCTGCGAATTGTTTAAAGACTGGTCCAGATTAGATATAACGGACTTATTATTTAAGTCAGAGAGTGGGGAATTCTTGGAATTCATTGCCGCAGGATGCAGTAGAAGTTGAGTCAGTTAATGCATTCAAAAATAGTTTGTATACAAGTTTATTTCACTCCACCGATACTGAAAATACTGTGAGCGAATCACATTATTTTCAGTATCGGTGGAGTGAAATAAACTTGTTGTATACATACTCTGTAGAGCCTTCTAAGCCAGTATAATAAAGTTATTTTACGATAAGTTATATGCACTCAAGGTTGGTTTCACATTCGCTAAAAGCTTCCCCTTAAAAAAATAAACACATGGACTACAATTTAATGGGGTGTATGCGCGGGTAGTCGGTACAATTCAAAACTATAATCTGTATTTGACGCGAACGCCAAACCATCCAGCTCACAAAACACAATTGTTTACATTAATTACATCCGACTAACTAAGCTTTCATATATCTTAACAAAGAAATCAAGTGACTATTCCTATCTGTTGCTTTATTTTCTGTTGCTGTTCGCTGCTATCATGACAATTCCACGCTTCTTGACATTAAATACCGGGTTCAAGATGCCCACTATAGGTAAGTTAAAGTTGTGTTGTGTTTTGATTATGCGATTCGTAGTAGTAAGTACTTAGACGCTAGACGAAATTGATTTGGGATTCAATAGCAATACTGAATACTAGAATTAGTGACACGCAGTTTTAGTGTGTAGTTATTTATAATACTCGTGAACACTTGGTTATATAGTCATAGTGTTACTCTATCTCTATGGTGACTGGTCTAACTCTATGTATGTCAATCATTCAAGACAAGTCTGGCAAGTCACAAGCGATGGCGATGACGTTCATTATTGAGACGAAATAAATATAATCGTCACCATGAAAATACTAGTCATGATTACACAGGAGAAAATTAGTCATAAAGTAGACAATGACATTCCTGGAGAACAATTTGCATTTAGATAAAACAAGGGAAGCAATATACTGTATAAGAAGTCTCAAGTGGTCCCCCGGGATCGTTGTGACTGTTGTATGGTAAAGAGTAAAGACAAGAATAGCACCACTGCCGAACAGAGAGCATGTTGTAAGAGGTGACTAACTGTGTGACGTGGCGTAACACCAGCCATGATTAGATGGTTTGTTAAGAGCAGCATAGATGGTGCCAGAGAGGCCGTGGATCTACTTTGCTGTAGTGTTTGAGTCTATTAAGATGGACTTGCACAACGCTTAACCACCTTCCAAGAAACTGGTTGTATACCATAGTAATACAGAGTCTGTAGAGTCGTCTAAACCAGTATAATGACATTAAGTTAAGTTAAATGTCTTCACTTCATATTCTCTTTCCTGGTAACACTAATGACCATTCTCAAACACTACATTTCACACGTCATAATTCTGCTCTCTCATGCACGTTGGACAGGGCACATGTTTGGCACTGGTAGCACAGAGTCTTCAATCTGTATCATCATAGGCATCTGTCTCAGTTTGACGTTTTCTTGAATCTTTCAAATAGGTTTTGGCACTTACATGCTGACAGGAGATGTACTGAAAGAAGCTTTGGATTACGCCTTTTTTATTGGGTATCGGCACATAGATACAGCAGTTGCCTATGGCAATGAGGAAGAAATCGGCCAGGTTATAGATGACAGACAACGCGCTGGAATGTTAGATCGGAAGGACCTGTTTATCACATCAAAAGTTCCAAAATGTTATATGAAACGACATGCTGTGCTAGAAAGTGTGCAGCAATCACTAAACAGTTTAAAGACGAGTTATCTAGACATGCTTTTGATTCATCACCCCTGGGCATGTGCAAAAAAGGAAAACGGTACAGTTGAGTTTGATAACATAGATTTAGTAGAGACTTGGAGTAGTCTTGTGGCCCTCTTCAAAGGCGGTCAGGCCTCCAGCATAGGTGTATCTAACTTCACGATCAAACAGTTAGAGAAGATTATATCAACATCTGACGTGTCCCCCGCTAACGTTCAACTTGAATGCCATGCTTATCTCCAGCAAAAGCAATTGAAAGCATATTGTGACTCCAAGCATGTTGTTGTTTCAGCGTACGCTCCACTAGGAGCACCAGACCGCCCTAGCCGCCATGTACAGAACAACGACAGTCTTCTCTCTGACCCCGTTATTGTTGAAATTTCTCAGAGATACAAAAAAACACCTGCTCAAATTTTGCTAAACTTGTTATTACGATTAGGGTTTGTAGTTTTACCAAAGAGTGGAACAAAGGCAAGACTTCAAGAGAATTTAGGCTCTGTGAACTTTACTATTACAAATAACGATTTTGAAGCAATTTTAGATTTGGATAAGGGCGTTCGTTTTTTTAAGTTTTTGTACATGAAGGGGCATCCTGAATATTTTGAAAATGAGGATTTTTAATGTGTATTTGTGTAACTTTTTATTGATTGTATGAAAATATGTGATGGTTTTACATTAATTATAGAATTCGAGAATTCGAGGTGACTTAATACAGGTTTATAAGATGATCAGAGGAATTTATAAATTAGACTATAACAAGTTTTTTAAAATACAGCCACCCACAAGAACAAGAGGGCATAGCTACAAATTAACTAAAGAGAGGTCCAGATTAGATATTAGGAAATATTTTTTTATTCAGAGAATGGTGAATTCTTTGAATGCATTGGTACGGGAGGTAGTGGAGGCAGGGACAGTTAATGCATTTAAGAATAAATAGGATGCACATAGCTTTTAGAGCAAGGTAATGTAAACGAAACTGCTTGTATACAGACTCTGCAGAGTCTTCTAAACCAGTATAAAGGAGTTAAGTTAGGTTAAGTTATAGAACACATGGTCACCTTGTAGGTTCTTAAGGACGGAAGAATAGGACCACTACACGCTGGTGTGCATTTCATGAAGAGGTGGGGGTGGAGATTATCATGTTTCTGTTTCTAAGAATTAACGTCACTGCACTCCGGACATACCCACAGGTGCTCAGTCTCTCTCAACAAAGGATACAGGGTCTGTATGCTGATGGTCCCTATAGCTCGCTGGTTGTACACTCTCCTGCTCCGTCCTCTCATGCACTCTGCTCAAACCTCGTTTTACGTTGAAACTTTGCAGTCTGTGGATTGCTGATTCATCTATTTCAGTGTCATCATTCAAGAGACAGTCAGTGATTGATTTCTAAATGTCACTCCTACCCATCACCAACGTGCCCATGATGGGAGCTCGTGAAGCCATCATGTCAAATGGGAACCACCACTGAGGAGTGTAGAAATACTTTGGTCCAGGGGCCAACTGTTGTGGTGTCCTCCATGCTTCTAGAAACTTTATCCATTAAAAAAATGCAACAGATACCACTACACCATGAATGTGTGCATGGTCTAGGGTAGTGTTTCCTTGCTCGTATCGGAATCACAAAGAAAGTATGATATCGAAGGCATGTTATAATTGCCTGCATTGTTGAGCAGGTAAATCAGAAGAACCTGTTTAATACATCAATGGTAGATAAATTTGGTGCGAAGAGGCAGGTTATGTTAGAAAGTTGGCACTATTTTCTTTTTCTGCTGTGTTCACCCGAAAAATGCCATTTTGTTATGCTGTGTGTTTAGTGGAGAGCGAGGCTGCAATATCTGCACCAATCAGCCCGACTCATCCGACTTCATCACTATATATTTTTGGTGCTGGGTTTACCTTTCCCCTTTGATCTCTATTCTCTCAGTCAAGCTGCATGGGTACGGTCTGTTTTCAGGACCACCACTTGGTGTAAGAATAATAGTTGCCCATCGCAATGGAAGATTGCGGATAGATCAGAAACATCTCACACAACTGTTTAGTCCTTTCCGAGCATGCCAGGCTCTGGCCATGGCCTACTTTAGATAGGCTGTCTGACTCACCAGGAAAATCTCTATGAAATGTTGCATTCCAAGGCTGACTAAATAGCGGAACTTCTATGAATTAACTATCAGTGCAACTATAATAGCGTGTTTGGGAAACAAAGATGGATATGCAGTTGGTTTCAAGGAAGAATTCTGGGAAAGGATCATTCTCAACAGTGATTTTTGTGTTTTGGACTATGAATTTGTTTTATTTCTCTGTGTGGAGCAGGGATTGATTATAAACCTTGGTGCAATATGAGTTCCGTTATTTAGTCAGCCTTGGCATGTGACGTTTCAAAGGCATTTCAGAAGGCCTGTATCTACAGTAGGCTGTGCTCTGACGCACTTGGTGCATAACTGTAAGGTGTCACACATTCTCTTCTTTTGGGCAGCTCACTGTCTCTGGGCCTCAGTAATGAAATTCTGCTTGGCAAACTGAGAACCTTGTCTTATGGAGGTAGAATAAAGTCTTAGAGGGATTGATGATTAGTAGATTTGTGATCCAGAATTGTGATTGCCTGTTTCTGTTAAATTATAATGAATTTTGAAGATGAAGCTTTGAAATATTTATTTGTGTAACATTTTATTGAATAAATTTTAATGTTATTTTGTGTATAACTGCCAAGGAATTTTTAATGGCTCGACATTGAACATGTACGTCCGATCTCACTAATCAGAGATCAGGCAAATTTTTACCAGAAGATTCACATGAAAAAGTCCCAGTCTCCACCATGATTTGAACCTTCGGCACCCGAGGCGGACACCTTACCTTGAGACCACTGCCCAGATAAAATTAAAAATTTATAGTTGAAAATCTACCCAAATTATTGGTACCTTCCCCAGGCCTAGTCAGCCGCAGGAAGTTGTAAAATTCCTACTACGTATAGCCGAAGCATTCGGCTACCTGGCAAAAGACATTAACATGCCTGTTTGAATACCAGGATTCCAAATACTCCAAGTTATTGTTGTTGGAAATGGAAAATGGCTCATACAGCCGACTTCATTTTGCCAGGACTTCCCTACAAATGCTCAGTCCATTTCATTGCTGAAAATGCGAACAACAGAACACAAACTCCAAAGTCCCTAAATTGTCATCTGACTTCATCAGGTACCCATTTACAGCTGGCTTGACATAAAGAAGCAGTTGTACCATGAAAAAAAACAACATCATGTTTGGTCTACCAAATAGAGTGTGACAGGATTTGAACCTGCTACGTACAGATTGTAACCAAGCTCACAAAACATATACCACCAAATCTCCTAGAAATGTACGAGGAACAGAGTAAGCACTTATGACCAGTTTCATAAATGGACAAGCTCTATGGAAATACAGTTAACCTCAGGTTCTGATGAAGGATCAAAATGTAAGTTGTTGGCCAGAAAGCATAGACAAAAGCAGCGCTTGCACGGCTTAAAAAAATCTTTAAAGACAAACAGTTAGCTGAAGGCACAAAGATCAGATTAATGCATACATTGTTCTTGTCAATATTCCTTCATGCTTGTGAGACATGGACAATTACAGCTGACCTACAGAGGAGAATACAGGCCTTGGTTGTTTCCGAAGACTTCTAAACGTCACATACAAAGACCTAGTTACAAATGAGGAAATATGAGAAAGAATTAAAACAGCAATTTGGCATTTTGAGGACCTCTTGGCAACAGTCAAAAGACAGAAACTCACTTGGTATGAACACATATCAATATTAAACGGTCTTGCAAATACAGTCCTGCACGGAAAGGTGCAAGGCGAACGACAAAGAGGTCGTAGCAAAAAGAGATGGGAGGACAACATAAAAGAATGGACCAACCTCTGACCAGACGAGACACAGGCGGCAGCCGCTGACAGAGAGGGAGGTTTGTTGGGATGTCTTCATGTGTGCCCCAAAGACCTCATTGGTTACAGGATGACTTGACTTGATTTACCATTACTATTTGTTTTCTTGTTTTTTGTTGTTGATATGTTCCAGTAAACATCTGACAGTGTATGGTCAGATCAGGCCATCCCTTAACCAATGAGGTCGTTGGGGCACACATGAAGACATCCTCACAACACCACACCACCTTTCTCTGTCAGCGGCTGCTGCCTGTACGTTTTCTGGTCGGAGATTGGTCCATTCTTTTATATTGTCCTCCCACCTCTTTTTTGGGCCGGCCTCTTCATTGTCTGCCTTGCGCCTTCCCATGGAGGATTGTATTTGCAAGACCAGAGTGTATGGGCAAGCAAGTATTGAAAAACAAAGCTTTTCATCACAAGCTTATATTTAATACTAGGATATGTTTTTTGTTTTCTAGACTACAGAAGTGTAATGTTGACTGATTAACAGGTTACACTAGTAGAGACTGTGTACACAATTTCAGCTCTCTTGGTTATGAGGAAATTGATTAAAATAGGAAAAATAGTAATCCATGCATACGAACAACTGTCATGCCAAGTTAATTGTAAGAAGTAAATACATTTTAATTTAGATTTTATGGTACAAGTTTTTATTTATACTTAGACATGTTTTTGTTTTGTTTTTGGGACTACAGGAGTGTAATTATTTTAGGATCCTCAAAAATTTGAAGGGACACAAACCATAACAATCTATTTTGCAGTAGAGTAAACAGTTATATCCTTCTAGTTGGATACCGAATGGCAGAGGAGACTGGCTAAGGAGAAGGTATCAAAGAGGGAAGGCTAACCCGGTACCAAGACTGGCTAAGGAGAATGGATCAAAGAGGGAAGGCTAAGAGGAGACTGGCTAAGGAGAAGGGATCAAAGAGGGAAGGCTAACCCGGTACTCAAAAAGGACCATGCTGAAGTAGGATGTGTCGGACAAAAAGGGGCAAATGTTGCAGTCAAGCTATAAACTGGACTTACAAAGCCCTTTTCAGGGCTTGGTAGCAGGAAGAACGAACGAAGAAGAAGAAGAAATTGAGATGTGCTAGCTCTCCGATCTAGGCAAGACAAAATAGGCTTTATATAGAGAGAGACGCATCAGGGAAGACCGAAGCATACATCGCGCAGAGATCTTCAGTCAAACATAAAAAGAGCTGGATAGAGTTGTCAGAGGTGGAACAATTGACCCAGAACAGGGGGGGGGGGGGGGGGCTGGGCTCATAATTGTTGAACACATATGCTCCACAGAGAGCTTAGAGGGTTTAGATTGACTGATAATTATTTAACTGTTTTATATTATTTTCTTTGTTGTGTATACAATATAACATGCATGTATATTACTTGGTATCAGAATTGCCCTTGGGCATTGGAAAGCACATCAATTACAGAGCTAGGCAAAACAATACATATTGAACTCCTCGAATTAAGGAGAAAACACAAATCCCTTTCTCGGTTTGAAAAACTAAACAGGCAACCTGATCACTCTCTACACCAGAAGTTCCAAGAGACCACTAAAGACTACTAAGGAAAAGCTCCAACTATCTGGCCAGAGAAATCCACAGAAAACATGCAGACATCCTTGAAGCCAAAATTAAAAAGTGCGAATCACTTATTCCAGAACCATGGATACGGAGCCAAGGCGGGTCCAAAATAATCTTGGAGGTTGCCCGGATAACGGAGAAAAGGGAACATCAACAGAACAAAAAAATCCACATTTTGCAAGAGACGGTAGCTTAGCCTCCTGGACACGTGTACACAGACGGAGCGGTCTCGGTGAGCGAAAAAAGGGGAGGCAACGAAATCTACACCGCACACTATAACGGTGGAGTAGAAAATCACTCCATACCAGAGACCTGTACCAATTTCAGAACTGAAGTAACAGCTATTCATGCAGAAACTCAGCTTTTTATCTGCCAACACATAACTACAGAGAAAATAATCATTCTAACAAAGTCCAGGAGCATACTACAAGCCATATGAAATAAAATACATAGAATTCTTGGACTAAAAAAAAATAGATCTAGTGCTACAGTGGATTCCGGCCAACTGTGGGATCCTTGGAATCGTGGAAGTAGACTCGCTCGCAAAAGCCGGAAGTGGCGGCACGCAGGCTCGCAAATCCAAGAGCTATAAAGAAGCAAAGACACTCATAAAATGATCCATGAGGATGGAATGGAGTGATCAGCACAAAAAATATAATCCAGAAAAAGATAGCAAAGACAAATTTGGCATAGGTAGGCAGACAAAGATCTTCAGACTCAGAACTGGATATTGCAGACTCAAGGCCCACCTCCACTGAATGGGTCTTAGAGACACCTACACGTGCGATTGTGGAGCACCCAAGCAAACACCGAACATATTCTGCAGGACTGCTTCACTTATGCAGAGCAAAGAGAGGCAGTCTGGCTCATGGGGGGCGATCATGCTGAAAAACTGGTAGACCAACGAAGACCTGAAATACACGGTCTCCTCACTAGGCTAGAGGCACAGCATCAGTTGATCAAAGCAGAAGGTTTGACACTTTATGACTAATTTAAAGTTTTTCAGAGGTCATTTTGACTACATGGCAATGTCCTTTATCACTGACATCAGAAAGTAAACTCAAAGTATGACTTGTTTTTTGTTTGTTTTGTTATTTTGGTGGAGAGGGTGTTCCTGTCATTGGTAATGTATTATTGGGCCCTTGTCTGCTCTTGTTGTTGTTTAATGCCCACAATGAGTATGTTTCACATGTGATGGACGAACATCATGGACACAGCAAGAGACAAGACTGTCCACACGGCTGAACAAAGAGAGTGGTCTTCATCACATGTGATGGACGAACATCATGGACACAGCAAGAGAAAAGACTGTCCACACGGCTGAACAAAGAGAGTGGTCTTCATCACATGTGATGGACGAACATCATGGACACAGCAAGAGAAAAGACTGTCCACACGGCTGAACAAAGAGAGTGGTCTTCATCACATGTGATGGACGAACATCATGGACACAGCAAGAGAAAAGACTGTCCACACGGCTGAACAAAGAGAGTGGTCTTCATCACATGTGATGGACGAACATCATGGACACAGCAAGAGACAAGACTGTCCACACGGCTGAACAAAGAGAGTGGTCTTCATCACATGTGATGGACGAACATCATGGACACAGCAAGAGAAAAGACTGTCCACACGGCTGAACAAAGAGAGTGGTCTTCATCACATGTGATGGACGAACATCATGGACACAGCAAGAGAAAAGACTGTCCACACGGCTGAACAAAGAGAGTGGTCTTCATCACATGTGATGGACGAACATCATGGACACAGCAAGAGACAAGACTGTCCACACGGCTGAACAAAGAGAGTGGTCTTCATCACATGTGATGGACGAACATCATGGACACAGCAAGAGAAAAGACTGTCCACACGGCTGAACAAAGAGAGTGGTCTTCATCACATGTGATGGACGAACATCATGGACACAGCAAGAGAAAAGACTGTCCACACGGCTGAACAAAGAGAGTGGTCTTCATCACATGTGATGGACGAACATCATGGACACAGCAAGAGACAAGACTGTGCACACGGCTGAACAAAGAGAGTGGTCTTCATCACATGTGATGGACGAACATCATGGACACAGCAAGAGAAAAGACTGTCCACACGGCTGAACAAAGAGAGTGGTCTTCATCACATGTGATGGACGAACATCATGGACACAGCAAGAGAAAAGACTGTCCACACGGCTGAACAAAGAGAGTGGTCTTCATCACATGTGATGGACGAACATCATGGACACAGCAAGAGAAAAGACTGTCCACATGGCTGAACAAAGAGAGTGGTCTTCATCACATGTGATGGACGAACATCATGGACACAGCAAGAGAAAAGACTGTCCACACGGCTGAACAAAGAGAGTGGTCTTCATCACATGTGATGGACGAACATCATGGACACAGCAAGAGACAAGACTGTCCACACGGCTGAACAAAGAGAGTGGTCTTCATCACATGTGATGGACGAACATCATGGACACAGCAAGAGAAAAGACTGTCCACACGGCTGAACAAAGAGAGTGGTCTTCATCACATGTGATGGACGAACATCATGGACACAGCAAGAGACAAGACTGTCCACACGGCTGAACAAAGAGAGTGGTCTTCATCACATGTGATGGACGAACATCATGGACACAGCAAGAGACAAGACTGTCCACACGGCTGAACAAAGAGAGTGGTCTTCATCACATGTGATGGACGAACATCAGTCTATAAAACACATATGGATACTTTTGTTGTACTTATATATACTGTTCTGCTAACATTCTTATACAAAATATTTATTTACGAACTCTATTGTTCTTTTGAAAACCATATCGTATATTTAAATGAACAATGGCTCACACAAGTCAAAAGGAATGGCAGTCATTAGATGGAACGATGATACGTATTGAACCAAGAAGCTAAGATAGCAATGGGAAACAAGTTTAATACCTTTGTTCTAAAGAAGCTAAGATAGCAATGGGAAACAAGTTTAATACCTTTGTTCTAAAGAAGCTAAGATAGCAATGGGAAACAAGTTTAATACCTTTGTTCTAAAGAAGCTAAGATAGCAATGGGAAACAAATTTAATACCTTTGTTCTAAAGAAGCTAAGATAGCAATGGGAAACAAGTTTAATACCTTTGTTCTAAAGAAGCTAAGATAGCAATGGGAAACAAGTTTAATACCTTTGTTCTAAAGAAGCAAAGATAGCAATGGGAAACAAGTTTAATACCTTTGTTCTAAAGAAGCTAAGATAGCAATGGGAAACAAGTTTAATACCTTTGTTCTAAAGAAGCTAAGATAGCAATGGGAAACAAGTTTAATACCTTTGTTCTAAAGAAGCTAAGATAGCAATGGGAAACAAGTTTAATACCTTTGTTCTAAAGAAGCTAAGATAGCAATGGGAAACAAGTTTAATACCTTTGTTCTAAAGAAGCTAAGATAGCAATGGGAAACAAGTTTAATACCTTTGTTCTAAAGAAGCTAAGATAGCAATGGGAAACAAGTTTAATACCTTTGTTCTAAAGAAGCTAAGATAGCAATGGGAAACAAGTTTAATACCTTTGTTCTAAAGAAGCTAAGATAGCAATGGGAAACAAGTTTAATACCTTTGTTCTAAAGAAGCAAAGATAGCAATGGGAAACAAGTTTAATACCTTTGTTCTAAAGAAGCTAAGATAGCAATGGGAAACAAGTTTAATACCTTTGTTCTAAAGAAGCTAAGATAGCAATGGGAAACAAGTTTAATACCTTTGTTCTAAAGAAGCTAAGATAGCAATGGGAAACAAGTTTAATACCTTTGTTCTAAAGAAGCTAAGATAGCAATGGGAAACAAGTTTAATACCTTTGTTCTAAAGAAGCTAAGATAGCAATGGGAAACAAGTTTAATACCTTTGTTCTAAAGAAGCTAAGATAGCAATGGGAAACAAGTTTAATACCTTTGTTCTAAAGAAGCTAAGATAGCAATGGGAAACAAGTTTAATACCTTTGTTCTAAAGAAGCTAAGATAGCAATGGGAAACAAGTTTAATACCTTTGTTCTAAAGAAGCTAAGATAGCAATGGGAAACAAGTTTAATACCTTTGTTCTAAAGAAGCTAAGATAGCAATGGGAAACAAGTTTAATACCTTTGTTCTAAAGAAGCTAAGATAGCAATGGGAAACAAGTTTAATACCTTTGTTCTAAAGAAGCTAAGATAGCAATGGGAAACAAGTTTAATACCTTTGTTCTAAAGAAGCTAAGATAGCAATGGGAAACAAGTTTAATACCTTTGTTCTAAAGAAGCTAAGATAGCAATGGGAAACAAGTTTAATACCTTTGTTCTAAAGAAGCTAAGATAGCAATGGGAAACAAGTTTAATACCTTTGTTCTAAAGAAGCTAAGATAGCAATGGGAAACAAGTTTAATACCTTTGTTCTAAAGAAGCTAAGATAGCAATGGGAAACAAGTTTAATACCTTTGTTCTAAAGAAGCTAAGATAGCAATGGGAAACAAGTTTAATACCTTTGTTCTAAAGAAGCTAAGATAGCAATGGGAAACAAGTTTAATACCTTTGTTCTAAAGAAGCTAAGATAGCAATGGGAAACAAGTTTAATACCTTTGTTCTAAAGAAGCTAAGATAGCAATGGGAAACAAGTTTAATACCTTTGTTCTAAAGAAGCTAAGATAGCAATGGGAAACAAGTTTAATACCTTTGTTCTAAAGAAGCTAAGATAGCAATGGGAAACAAGTTTAATACCTTTGTTCTAAAGAAGCAAAGATAGCAATGGGAAACAAGTTTAATACCTTTGTTCTAAAGAAGCTAAGATAGCAATGGGAAACAAGTTTAATACCTTTGTTCTAAAGAAGCTAAGATAGCAATGGGAAACAAGTTTAATACCTTTGTTCTAAAGAAGCTAAGATAGCAATGGGAAACAAGTTTAATACCTTTGTTCTAAAGAAGCTAAGATAGCAATGGGAAACAAGTTTAATACCTTTGTTCTAAAGAAGCTAAGATAGCAATGGGAAACAAGTTTAATACCTTTGTTCTAAAGAAGCTAAGATAGCAATGGGAAACAAGTTTAATACCTTTGTTCTAAAGAAGCTAAGATAGCAATGGGAAACAAGTTTAATACCTTTGTTCTAAAGAAGCTAAGATAGCAATGGGAAACAAGTTTAATACCTTTGTTCTAAAGAAGCTAAGATAGCAATGGGAAACAAGTTTAATACCTTTGTTCTAAAGAAGCTAAGATAGCAATGGGAAACAAGTTTAATACCTTTGTTCTAAAGAAGCTAAGATAGCAATGGGAAACAAGTTTAATACCTTTGTTCTAAAGAAGCTAAGATAGCAATGGGAAACAAGTTTAATACCTTTGTTCTAAAGAAGCTAAGATAGCAATGGGAAACAAGTTTAATACCTTTGTTCTAAAGAAGCTAAGATAGCAATGGGAAACAAGTTTAATACCTTTGTTCTAAAGAAGCTAAGATAGCAATGGGAAACAAGTTTAATACCTTTGTTCTAAAGAAGCTAAGATAGCAATGGGAAACAAGTTTAATACCTTTGTTCTAAAGAAGCTAAGATAGCAATGGGAAACAAGTTTAATACCTTTGTTCTAAAGAAGCTAAGATAGCAATGGGAAACAAGTTTAATACCTTTGTTCTAAAGAAGCTAAGATAGCAATGGGAAACAAGTTTAATACCTTTGTTCTAAAGAAGCTAAGATAGCAATGGGAAACAAGTTTAATACCTTTGCTCTAAAGAAGCTAAGATAGCAATGGGAAACAAGTTTAATAGCTTTGCTCTAAAGAAGCTAAGATAGCAATGGGAAACAAGTTTAATACCTTTGTTCTAAAGAAGCTAAGATAGCAATGGGAAACAAGTTTAATACCTTTGCTCTAAAGAAGCTAAGATAGCAATGGGAAACAAGTTTAATACCTTTGTTCTAAAGAAGCAAAGATAGCAATGGGAAACACGTTTAATACCTTTGCTCTAAAGAAGCTAAGATAGCAATGGGAAACAAGTTTAATACCTTTGTTCTAAAGGTTAATTACTCAATACAGCATCATCACCCAATTAAAGCATCCTTAATAGTACACTTCTTAACGGACAATTAATTTACAAGTAAATAAAAAGGTGGAGACAGACGGAGCTGTGCTGCAGCCGGGCGGAACAAAGGTCCTGAGCAGTACTGGTTCTCTGATCAGGGAAGAGATGGCTGCGTGGGGGATGACTTCGGGTAGCATGAACATCCCAAACGTCCGCTGGTCACTTTGTGGCGAAACTACAGGACTATAAGGTGAAAATGGTTGTCTGCAGAGTCACCTGAGGGTCGCTGTGGTTGAGAGGTCAGGCACTCGCCTTCGAAAGCGATGAACAGCGGTGGGTGATCGAATCCGCAAGTAATAAAGTGACCCCTGGTCTCACGTGATGTGGGGCCTGTATCCTGAGTTGCCTTCAGTCATCTTGACTTATGTCTGGTACTGGTCCAAGGTAGCACGGGACCAGAGATTCCATTCTTCTATCGCTATCCCACTTATCAGAACTGACCAAAAGCAAAAACAAGATGTACGTGTTATTGCTTCAAAATACACTTGTTACAAGGTCATTCTAACACGATAATTTGACCAGGACTTCACGAGCTGGGCTATATCTAATCGCACTTATGCATCATTGACATTGCCAGTGGGTCACATTATTGCTGCGTTACTGCGTCTCACAGAGCGTAACAATTATCCTTAGTCCTTTATCAGATAATGAAGTAGGCAAGGTTGCCAGGTGAACATTTGTAAAACTTGCCAAACAATTTTTGAAAAGTTGCCAGAAAATTGCCAAACATGTTTTAAATATTTGTATATATATATATATATATATATATATATATATATATATATATATATATATATATATATATATATATATATATATATATATATATTCGTGTGTGTGTGTGAGCGCGCGTGTGCGTTTGTGTGTGTGAATAAATATAAATATATACACACACACACACGAGCGTTCAAGTGAAACGGACTTTTTTTGTAAGGAATTGTTTTGTTTCTTGGAGTCAAAATGCCATTTATTTTTCAATATAATCTCCTGCAAAGTTTATACACTTATCCCAGCGCTTAAGCAATGCCTGAAAAGCTTCATCGTAGAAAGATTTGTCAGTATATCTGAAGCAATCCTGGACAGTCGCCATCGGTGCTGAAATGCTGACCTCCCAGGAATTATTTTAGGGAATCAAAACAGGTGGAAATCGATTGGAGTCAGATCTGGGCTGTAAGGTGGATTTGGCAATACATCGAGTTGTTGCAGATGGCCGTGAGCCGTGTGAGGTCGAACGTTATCTTGCAGGAGCAGGACGCCCTTTGTGATCAAACCAGGCCGTTTTTTCCACAGACGGTTATGCACATCACTCAAAATGCGTATGTACTGTTATTCACTGTCGATAGTGGCACCAGCGGGAAGAAAATCAACATAAATGATAAGTCTTATAAACCAGTATAAAAACGTTAAGTTAAGTCAAGTTACAAAACACGTTTGAAGCACTAATGGCAAAGCAAGAAAACATGCCTACTGAAGAATTGGTGTCACGTGTGATAGAAGAACTCATCTCAACAGCTCAGGACATTATTCATAAGAAAGTGTGTTAAAAAAAACAGGACTGTATTACAGAGGAGACAATGCGACGCCTAGAGGCAAGAAGGAAACTGAGACAGGCAGGAACAGAACGAAATACCGACAAATACAGAAGTTGTACAAGAGAAATCAGGAGAAGGATTAGGCAAGATAGGAAACAGCACATAATAAAAACATGTAACAAAATAGAGGAACTTCATGGGCAGGGGAAGGAACGTGAAGCATTCAAGGATATTAGATCTGACTGGAGAATCCCGGTTATCTCTACAGGCAATAAATGACAGAAATAGAGCAACTATGACAGAAAGCAAAGACATTCTAGAACGATGGGTGGAATACTGCAGACAGATGTACGGGGGCAACACAAAAAACGAAGACATGCTAACAAACAATGAAGAGGAAGAACCAGAACCCACATTGAACGAAGTTCGAGCAGTGATTAAGGCGCTGAAAAAAAGGTAAAACCCCAGGCTGCGATGATATACCCGCTGAACTGAAACGAGCGGGAGAAGAGGCAAGCATCCGCATATACCATGCAGTCTGTAATAAGATCTGACGCAACAGAGAATGACCCAAAGCATGGAAACGATCTGTGTAACTCCCCATACCTAAGAAAGGGAATCTAAAGTTATGTCCACACTGTTGCACTATCGCCTTGATAAACCACGCCAGCAAGATCTTATTGCGTATAATTATGAAAAGAATAGAAAGAAAGTTGGACTATGAAATAAATGAAACGCAAGCAGGGTTCAGGTTAGGAAGAGACACGAGAGACCATATCTTCAACATGAGAAACATCATCGAGAAAAGCAGAGAATTCAACGGACATGTATGTCTGTTTTATAGACTACACAAAAGCCTTTGACTGCGTAAAACAGCAGCAAATGTGGAACATTATGAAAGATATGGGCTTCCCAAAACATCTGGTTCAACTAATAGAAACCCTCTACATAGGGCAGCCGTCAGAATACATGGTGAAATCTCAGATTGGTTTGAGATACACAAAAGGGTCAGTCAGGGTTGCATTCTTTCACCATACCAGTTCAATATATATATATGCAGAGAACATTATCAGAGACGTAAAGGTAGATCCAATTTCAACAGACTTCGATCATTTCACAATAGATAGAAAGAAGATACCGGAAATACGATATGCCGACAACACAGTTTTTTCCTCGAACAGCGCCAAGGGCCTAGAATAAATAATTACTTCAGTCCAGAAACATAATAAAGCCCAGAATCTCTACCTGAATACAAAGAAAACAAAGATAATGATAACTGACAAGACAAAACTCCAACCTAAAATCGAGATAGCTGACGAAGAGATTAAAAAATGTTTCACATTTTGAATATCTGGGATCAATACTGAACAATGGAGACTGTACAAAGGAAGTAAGAAGACGGCTGACTATGGCAATGCAGAAGATAAGGAGTATGCAGAACCTATGGCATAATACAAACAAAGAACTAAAACTAAAGATCATAAGAACATGCATTTTTCCTGTGGCAACCTATGGATGTGAAACATGGACGATTACAAAAGCAATAAAAGCGAAGATCGGTGCTTTTGAAACACAAGTCTACAGCGTCATCCTGAAAATCCCGTAGACAAAGACAGAAACAAACAAACACATCCGGCAAGACCTGTATGTAGAGGAGAATTAGCTCACAAATGACGCAATCACCCGAAAACAGGTTTTTTGGACACGTCAAACGACACGACGGACTGGATAGAGCGGTTATGGAGGGCATGGTCCCTGGAAAGAGATGCAGGGGTCGACCGAGAAGACAATGGACCCAGGACATCGAGGAAACGCTGGATTTGACCTTGGAGCAGGCCGGAAGACTGGCTGAAAGATAGAGTTTGCTACAGACAGGCTGTCATGAGAGCGACGTTTTGCAAAGGACATGCTACATGATGATATATATATATATAATGGCGAGAGGAGACAAATGTCTGATCAGGCAAAGCATTCTTATCTGACATGTTAATCAGAGTGAGGTGAAGTATTCTGGCGAAGACTCGCACCACACTTCCACGTAGGTCTCTCCGGAAACGGACTGTTTTCATGGCAGCCTGGATAACGAGGTGGTGGGTCGACGTGATCCCCGTACTAGTGAACACGCAGATGAAGCCAAGCATAGCACAGCTGCTTAGACGACACAGATCACCTTCATCAGCTCGCTCGGGATGGGAGAAAGGCTATTGTAATCAGCCACTTAACGCCCTTGTTAGGGCGTACAAAGAAGTAATCTTACTCATTGTGGGCTTTCAACAAAAACAACAATAACAATATATATATATATTCCGTGGTGAAGTGGTCAAGCCGTCGGTCTTGTGATCAGGTGGTGTGGGCTCGACTCCGGACTCCGCTGTCTTTTTCACGGGTACTTGATGTGGAGTCCCCTGCATCTCGTAGTCGCCCCCTAATCGTCTTGTCCTTGACTTGCCACTGGGGTCGGGCGGCTCGAGACGAGAGAGTGAGGATAAAAAGTAGCGCAGTTAATCCTAACTAAAAACAGCGCTAGCAAATAAATTATGCCATCTTCGTCTGCGATAGACGGCGGCGGCCTTTGCTTGATCTTCTTGATCTTGACGACCCGTTCCTTGACATAGCTGCGGCTCCCAACTTCGTCTCCAGCAGACCCTATCTTGGGCCACGAAGGTCCAGTGCATGATAAGCACTACCACAGAGCCGTCTCTGAGCTTGCTGCTAACAGTAAGGGAGTCTGACCAACGCATTGGAGATCTTCCCAAGTCTTTTTATACTTATTGCTGTCGCCGGGCTCCATCAACCATCGTTTCGATGCAAACATGTGACCTGCCCATCTGTGTTTTGCCTTGTCTGCATAGATTCACCCAACATTCACCGAGGACAATCGTCGTATGTCGGAATTGTATAGCTTTAGTCTACGTTGGTTCCGGAGAGTGTTTCCAACCAAGCGTCTCTCAAGAGAGGACTAGGTCACTCTCAATTTGTTCTCCGGTGATTTTGTTACTGTCCATGTCTCAGCACCGTAGCACATAGCAGGGAGTACAGTATAATTGAAGAGGGAGGCTCGAAGGTTCCGTCCAGGACCGTGTTAATGGACGAGAAGGCTGCCCAGCCCACGCGGTGACGTCTTGCCAGTTCAGGTTCCAGATCCTTCTCCATATTAAGAAGGCGCCCAAGATAGATGTACTCGTTGATATCGTCTAGTTGCACCTCCCCAAGGAAGACTGGATTACAATTGCCGAAACGATTGCGGAACACTTTGATCTTCGAGACATTCATCTTCAGTTCCGATTTCCTGCCCTCTCCATCGAGTAGCTGCATCATTTGGTTTGCGTCTGCTGCTGACTCTGTGATGAGCACTACGTCGTCGGCAAATCAAATATAATTGAGGTGTCTGCGATTCTTCGAGAGTGGTGCGGGCTGTGGGATATCGAATTTCTGAAGGCAGGAAGTCTGGAACAGGTGGACAAGGGGATAGGAGGGCAAGTGGAGGGGGTTCTGACGATCTTAACAGGTCGCTATAGTAAGGTTTCATGATTGACTCTATGCCCAGCTTTGACGTTTTGCGAGACCCATCGGAAACGTCCAGACAAGTATTGATTTGGCGGCGCTCGGCGAGGCTTCGAATAGTTGATTTGATGCTGCGCTTATATTCTGCAACCTTCAGGAGACGTTCGTAGACAAACATATGCAATGTGTGTAGCATGTCATTTGCAGGACATCACCCCTGCCTGTTGGCGTTGGGTGACCATAGACCTCAATTTCCTCTAATACGTGAAAGGTGTTCCACGCCACGCCTTCAAGTTGTCCAAAATGTTCTCTCTTTGCCTCCCTATGCCCCTCTTGTCAGCGTGTCTGTCCGTTGTTACCGTGTGTTCGGTAACATGCTCATGACATGCTCGATAGAGAAGGACTGTCTTGTCTTTCTTGTCTGACTGTCTTTTTTCGTAAGCTGTCTTTGTGTATGTGCCTCATCAAGAACTATGTTATTCAATTTATTGTCAGTCCATGGGACTTTCAACATTCTTATGACAATCACATTTCAGTTGCTTCCAATGATCCATAGTACGTGCCTGCTGATTGTCCATGACTCGCTGCCGTATGTCAGTGCTGGTTCCATGTAGCATCCAAGAACTCTCTTCATTTAATGCAGTGATATGCTTTTGTTGTACATGATTCCTTTCATACTCTGGAAGTCTGATTTTGCCTTGGCTATTCTGTTCCTTAAAACATATATATATCATAATCATCTTCCTCGTATAGCATGTCCTTTATAGAACGTCGCTCCCATCACAGTCTGTCTCAAAGAAACTCTTTCCCTCTTGCCAAAACACCAGCTTCCGCCACTGTCATACTCAGGCATTCCTGGATATCTTGGTGCCATCATCTTCTTGGTCTACCCCTGCCTCTTTTGCCTGGCACCATACCTTCCATCACCGTTCTCTCAAGACCGTTGTGTCTCTTAATGTGACCGAAGTATTTACATTTCCCGGCAAAAATGGTAATTGATAAACCAGTTCTCCTCTATGTTCAACTCTTGCCGAATGTCCATATTTGTTTTTTTTCTCCATCCAGGGTATTCTGAGGACTTTTCTGTAACATTTTGACTCGAAGGATTCGATTCTTTGTCTAGAAGTTTTGGTAATCGTCCATGTTTCGCAGCCATATGCTGCCAAAGGAAAAACAGGCTCTCAAGACTCACTTTTGTCGTTTTGTTGGTGCTCTGGCATAATTTTTTCAGGCTGAACAGCCTCTTCGTTGCTCTCTCTCTCTCTCTCTCTCTCTATATATATATATATATATATATATATATATATATATATGTATATATATATATATATATATATATATATATATATATATATATATATATATATATATATATATATATATATAAATAGCATGGGGAAAGAAGATGTCCGGTCAGGTAAAACATTCAGATTAGACAATGTTAGTTAGGGTCAAGTGAACATACTGACCAAGACACCACATCACCTCCATACAGATTAGACAATGTTAGTTAGGGTCAAGTGAACATACTGACCAAGACACCACATCACCTCCATACAGATTAGACAATGTTAGTTAGGGTCAAGTGAACATACTGACCAAGACACCACATCACCTCCATACAGATTAGACAATGTTAGTTAGGGTCAAGTGAACATACTGACCAAGACACCACATCACCTCCATACAGATTAGACAATGTTAGTTAGGGTCAAGTGAACATACTGACCAAGACACCACATCACCTCCATACAGATTAGACAATGTTAGTTAGGGTCAAGTGAACATACTGACCGAGACACCACATCACCTCCATACAGATTAGACAATGTTAGTTAGGGTCAAGTGAACATACTGACCAAGACACCACATCACCTCCATACAGATTAGACAATGTTAGTTAGGGTCAAGTGAGCATACTGACCGAGACACCACATCACCTCCATACAGATTAGACAATGTTAGTTAGGGTCAAGTGAACATACTGACCAAGACACCACATCACCTCCATACAGATTAGACAATGTTAGTTAGGGTCAAGTGAGCATACTGACCGAGACACCACATCACCTCCATACAGATTAGACAATGTTAGTTAGGGTCAAGTGAACATACTGACCAAGACACCACATCACCTCCATACAGATTAGACAATGTTAGTTAGGGTCAAGTGAACATACTGACCGAGACACCACATCACCTCCATACAGATTAGACAATGTTAGTTAGGGTCAAGTGAACATACTGACCAAGACACCACATCACCTCCATACAGATTAGACAATGTTAGTTAGGGTCAAGTGAACATACTGACCAAGACACCACATCACCTCCATACAGATTAGACAATGTTAGTTAGGGTCAAGTGAACATACTGACCAAGACACCACATCACCTCCATACAAATACCACCGGAAACATGCAGTTTCATGTTTAATGGTAGTTTAGCAATCGAGGTGGGGATCGACGCGATCTTCGTGGTTCTCAGCGACACGATACCAAGCATAGCACAAAAGCCTGGAGGACCACATCAGCAAACTCGGGATGTGTGGAAAACTACCGCATCCAGCCACTTAACACCCTGTTCAGGGCGTATAAAAGAGGAAACTTACTCATCGAGGACATTCAACAACAACAATATATACATGGATTTACATGCAGGTATCTGTAGAATGAATAGAGAGAGTTGGACATAAATAAGCTCATATGACACTTTTCAAAGTAAGGCAGACGCTCAAAGAGAAATGTTAAAAACGAAGACTGAGTTGGCTGACCCACACACAATATGAGACATGAAAGTCTTACACAGAAGGTATAGGAGGACAAGATCCAGTGGAAAAAGAGGAAAACGTCGACCAAGACTCGCCTTTAATTCTCAGGTGTGCAGAGACATTATAGCCCGAACCTATGCTGAAATGAAAATAGCTGCAGAGGATAGGGTCAAATGGAGAGACATGCTCAAACAACCTTAGAACCAGTCTTAGGTGTGATCAACCAGGGGATAGGGTCAAATGGTGAGACATGCTCAAACAACCTTAGAACCAGTCTTAGGTGTGACCAACCAGGGAATAGGGTCAAATGGAGAGACATGCTCAAACAACCTTGTAACCAGTCTTAGGTGTGACCAACCAGGGGATAGGGTCAAATGGAGAGACATGCTCAAACAACCTTGTAACCAGTCTTAGGTGTGACCAACCAGGGGATAGGGTCAAATGGAGAGACATGCTCAAACAACCTTAGAACCAGTCTTAGGTGTGACCAACCAGAGGATATGGTCAAATGGAGACACATACTCAGACAATCTTGTAACCAGTCTCAGGATTAACCAACCAGAAGATAGGGTCAAATGGAGTGACTCAGACAACCTTGTAACCAGTGTCAGGACTGACCAACCAGAAGATAGGGTCAAATGGAGTGACTCAGACAACCTTGTAACCAGTCTCAGGACTGACCAACCAGAAGATAGGGTCAAATGGAGTGACATACTCAGACAACCTTGTAACCAGTCTCAGAACTGACCAACCCGAGAATAGGGTCAAATGGAGTGACATACTCAGACAACCTTGTAACCAGTCTCAGGTGTGACCAACCAGAAGATAGGGTCAAATGGAGTGATATACTCAGACAACCTTGTAACCAGTCTCAGAACTGACCAACCCGAGAATAGGGTCAAATGGAGTGACATACTCAGACAACCTTGTAACCAGTCTCAGAACTGACCAACCCGAGAATAGGGTCAAATGGAGTGACATACTCAGACAACATTGTAACCAGTCTCAGAACTGACCAACCAGAGGATAGGGTCAAATGAAGTGACATACTCAGACAACCTTGTAACCAGTCTCAGAACTGACCAATCAGAGGATAGGGTCAAATGCGACCCAAAAGCTAGCTGATAGCGTCATGACTAGCGACCCAAGAGCTGACTGCTAGCGACAGTGACCCAATAGCTGCCAAGACCCTTCTTCGCCTCCACATGACGATCCTGGATTACAAGCTGCAACAGGGCAGACAGGCTAATGAGACGGCTAGCCCTGTTTAAAAAATGCCATGCTTGTCGGATGTGTCGTACCGAAAGATGGAAACGACGCAGTCAAGCTGTAAACTATAACATAAAGTATTTCATTCTATTATTCTCTGAATTGTCATGTTTGGAGACATTGCTAAACCTTGGTGCAATTTTACTTAACTAAACTTAATGTTTTTTTAATACTAGTTTAGAAGACTTAAGAGTCTGTAGACAACTAGTTATATTTGTATTACCCTGCTCTAAAAGCTATGCGCATCCAATCTATTCTTAAATGCATTAACTGTCTCTGCCTCCACTACCTCCTGGGGCAATGCATTCCAAGCATTCACCACTCTCTGACTAAAAAAATATTTCCTAATATCCAATCTGGACCTTTCTTTAGTTAATTTGTATCTGTGCCCTCTAGTTCTCGTTGATGGTTGTATTTTGAAGGAAAAAAAACAACCTTGTTATAGTTTAATTCCTGTGATTATCTTATAAACCTGTATTGTCACATCAAATTCTTCTCCCTTCAAGGCACTGTAAGCCAGTTTTTTTAAAGTCTTTCCTCGTAACTGTAATTCTGGAATCCCACTATCAGTTTTGTCGCTCTTCACTGTATCCTTTCCAGCATATTTATATCCCCTCTACGAAAAAGACTCCACACCTGTAAACAGTACTCCAATCTAGGTTTAACCAAAGCTTTATACAGTTTGACTATCACTTCCTTCCTCCTATGTTTAATATTTCTTTTTATCATACCTAACATTGCATTTGCCTTATTCACTGCTACCAAGACTTGCTTACTCAGTTTACCTGTATGCACTATTATAAACCGTAGGTCCCTTTTCCTTATCTATAATTCTAATATTGTTCTCTCACATTCTTTAATTATGTTCCATATTGGATCTACCCATGTGGATTACTGTACATTTATCTATATTAAACTCCATTTGCCATCTCACAGACCAGTCTCGAATTTTATCTAAATCCGACCTCAATGTGTCTACCTCTGCTATAGATGAGACACTCCTACACAGTTTACAGTGACAATATTTACAATAAACCTCCTTTGATCAATCGTCATCCTTTTATATATCTATACATATGTATTTTTTTTCAATTTACTACTGTCAGACTGTCATAATGCGAATATTTCGATTTCTTTGAAAACATGACAGTAGGTGAAAATAATAATTGATGTTTATTTGTACATAAATGAAAGCATGACAGTTGGTCGTGAGTTTACAAAGAAAAAAACATTACATATTTGGAAAAAATATAATAATATCGCACATATACAATTAATTAAAAATACTATAGCTTCATTTATATTCATGTAAATCCCAATAAATGTGTAATTAATAGGCCAGGTCCCATCACTTAGGATTGAAAATTGAAAGCTCAATTTTTAAAAACTGCTGGATTATTGGCACAGCTCAAATACGGCCAGGTTGAGTTTCAACTTGCCAGATGGAAATAATGAGTACATTATATTGTGCGACATTAATTAATTAACTAATCAATTTTTTAAAACAGAAAACACTTGGAAATGGCTTTTTTTTAAAATTGGCTTTTTAGAAATAAAAGTTGTTCAAAAGATGCCAATTGTTTTTAAAAGTTGCCAAAATTATGGCTGTGGTCAAATCAGAAAAACAGACGTGCCAAAGTTGACAAATGCCAAATTTCTGGAATTTGGAAACTAAGTTGCCAATATGGCAACCCGTACGTGTTACGTACTTTAATGTTTAGGTTTAAGTTTATGGGAGGTGGGCGGATGGATGAGAAACAAACACGGTTAAACAGGGAGTATTGAATGGGAACAATAACAGGCGTATACGAAGTTTCGAACTGTCAATGTTTTTTATCAATGAATGTTTAAACGCGAACGACACACACACACACACAAAGTCCACTGAAGATAATCAAATTAAAAAGTTAAACTGAATGAGTAAAATAATGACACATTTTTCTGATATTGCGATATGTTCAAATGGAGAGACATCAAGTAGAGGATAGGTTCAAATGGAGAAACATCAACCAGAGAATAAGGTCAAATGGAGCGACAACAACCAGAGAATAGAGTCAAATAGAGAATCAACCAGAGAATAGGTTCAAATGGAGAGACATCAAGTAGAGGATAGGTTCAAATGGAGAAACATCAACCAGAGAATAGGGTCAAATGGAGCGACAACAACCAGAGAATAGAGTCAAATAGAGAATCAACCAGAGAATAGGTTCAAATGGAGAGACATCAAGTAGAGGATAGGTTCAAATGGAGAAACATCAACCAGAGGATAGGGTCAAATAGAGAATCAACCAGAGGATAGGTTCAAATGGAGAAACATCAACCAGAGGATAGGTTCAAATGGAGAAACATCAACCAGAGGATAGGTTCAAATGGAGAAACATCAACCAGAGGATAGGTTCAAATGGAGAAATATCAACCAGAGGATAGGTTCAAATGGAGAAACATCAACCAGAGGATAGGTTCAAATGGAGAAATATCAACCAGAGGATAGGTTCAAATGGAGAAACATCAACCAGAGGATAGGTTCAAATGGAGAAACATCAACTAGAGGATAGGTTCAAATGGAGAGACATCAACCAGAGATATGTTCATATGGAGACAAATCAACCAGAGGATAGGTTCAAATGGAGACAAATCAACCAGAAGATAGGGTCAAATGGAGAAACATCAACCAGAGATATGTTCAAATGGAGACAAATCAACCAGAGGATAGGTTCAAATGGAGACAAATCAACCAGAGGATAGGTTCAAATGGAGAAACATCAACCAGAGATATGTTCAAATGGAGAAACATCAACCAGAGATATGTTCAAATGGAGAAACATCAACCAGAGATATGTTCAAATGGAGAAACATCAACCAGAGGATAGGTTCAAATAGAGGGACATACTCAAACACCCTTATAACGAATTTCAGGACTGATCAACCAGATGATAGAGATGATAGAGAGGATAGAGTCAAATGGAGAGACATACTCAAACAACATACAACCAGGACTGACCAACCAGCTGCCGATGACTACCGACTAATCTTCACTAATTCAGAGCAGAAATTCAGAAATTCGGCTGCTAATTACAAAATTGTTCTGTCACACCATGGACTGGATCCTCCGTCTGCTGGTTATACACAACCCACGAGTCATTATTGTACATCTGAGTCCTACCGACCTCTACTACACAGATGCCGTAGTGATACCAGGCCTCCGCCCTAAAGCACTGATAAAACCACTGGAACCACTCAGAAGTCCGTTCGTCTAGATTTAAGCCTGCACATCTTATGGACAAAAACCAAGATATAAAACCTTCGCTGCAATCACAAGACAGCAGGAATGATTTTCGTTGGCAACCATTTCAACTTCACAGGATTTCATTTACCTAGCCAGCAAACAAAACTCTGATGCACGACTCGACCCAGACACCTCAATGAACGTCTTCTTAAGCATAATCGTCAGGCTAAGCCGTCGCCGAGGTTTGGCCCTATTTCTTCTTCTTCTTCTTCTTCTTCTTCTTCTTCTTCTTCTTCTTCTTCTTCTTCTTCTTCTTCTTCTTCTTCTTCTTCTTCTTCTTCTTCTTCTTTTTCTGCTTCTTCTTCTTTTTTTTCTTGTACCTCTTCTTCTTCTTTTTCTTCTTCTTCTTCTTCTTCTTGTCCATCTTCTTCTTCTTCTTCTTCTTCTTCTTCTTCGTTTTCTTCTTCTTCTTCTTCTTCTTCTTCTTCTTCTTCTTCTTCTTCTTCTTCTTCTTTTTCTTTTTCTTGTTCTACTTGTTCCACTTCTTCTTCTTGTCCCTCTTCTTCTTCTTCGTTTTCTTCTTCTTCTTCTAATTCGTCTCCTTCTTCTTCTTCTTCTTTTTCTTCTTCTTGTTCTACTTGTTCCACTTCTTCTTCTTGTTCTTTTTGTATTTGTTCTTTTTCTTCTTCTTCTTCTTCTGCTTGTTTGTTAGCGTTGGTCTTGAAAAGGACGATGTGACGTAGTGTCGTAGATTACAGCGAAGGTGCGACATATGCGCCTTTCGGCCAGATACATCCGACTTCAGATGACTTTTTTTAAGTACCAGGCTTGCCTTCCCACAGCGATCTCTTTCCCTTGACCAGACTACATTAGTGACCAGTACAGCCTGTTTCCAGTTCCGACACGTGAAGACGGAATAGGGTCTTGGTCAGCTATGGTTCGCTGACCCTGATGCAAAGTATGAGTCGCTGGCTGCTATTAGCTCATGCATCGTAGATCAGGCCCTATTTCTCTGTGTGGCCTCCTTTGCCGAGAACATCCCCGCCGACCAGGTCTTAAAGCAGGACATGAACTTCAAGGATGGATAACAGCCCTCTCCATCATGGTCGTCCACGCAACACCTGGCTAGGTCAAATAGAAAAGACATCATTCTCATGGCATGCAGCCTGGGACTCTGTTACTCATCGTGTTTATAGTTAGTTGTCGTTACGGGTCTTTGTCCCCTTTTTTATTTTAACACCTTGGTAAACTGGCGCATGCCACGTCCAGATAATTAAGCTGATTACTTCACTGCGAGAGTCACGTTTTTGTAACCACTCTGCCAATCGTGTGACCCCTTTCGTTAAATCATTTAGATACAATATTTTAATTGAAAGTAAAACCGAAAGATTGCATTTAGACAAAATAATGGCCAGAAAAACACTGAACTTAATGATTTAAGAGCAGAACTCTGTCAACTATGCCAGCAGTCCGCACCAAAAATAGTAGTGGTACAGTGGGTTCCATCCCACTGCAACATCCAAGGCAACGAGGAGGCAGACAGACTGGCAAAAGAAGGTGCAAGACTAGCACAACCAGATTCTAGTGTGACCTACGAAGAGCCCAAAAGGCTTATTAGGGCCAGATACATGGCCAAATGGGAAACAGAACATACTGGCTACACACAAAAAACGATGCCTACTACCAGCTGAACAGAATAGAGCAGGTCGTGGTCTTCAGACTCCGCACAGGTCACAACAGACTGAGGTACCATCTATTCAATAAATTGAAGATAGGTGGTACTGACGAATGCTCGTGTGGCACAGGGAAAATGACCGCTGGACATCTGCTGCAAAACTGCCCGATATACGAGGACCAGAGAAAGCACATGTGGCCATCACCAGTGGCAACACTAGACAAGCTATATGGCAGTGTCGACAGCCTCAGGATGACAGCTGCTTTCTTTGAACAAATACAAGTTGACGTCTGACAGCGTACGAAGAAGAAGAAGAAAAAGAAGAAGAAGAAGAAGAAGAAGAAGAAGAAGAAGAAGACAAAATAATGGTTACCATTTTAGAAAAACATTGAGTTTGTTAGGGTGCAATGGGTTAAACTCTCGTCTTTGAAAACCTGCAAAAGGCTTTGCAAGAAACAGGTTGTAGTCCAGAGAACGGAATGCGCTGTGTCGTAGTTTACACCTTTTGGTCCGACAGATCTGATTTCACCAAAGCATTTTTGGGTGCTGGTTTATTCTTCCCTCTTCGATCCCTTGTCCTTAGCCAGTCTACTATGTTGCAACATTTTATCCAGGATCACCACGTAGAGTAGGAAATAGATCTTGGTAGCTCTGGGTCGATGCCCCTGATTCTAGCAGTCAGCTGTAGATTGCTGACCGCTGCATCTCATACACTGCTCAGCTCTGGATCGATGGCCCTAATGCCAACAATCAGCTGTGGGTCGATGACCCTAATGCTAACAGTCAGCTGTGGGTCGATGACCCTAACGCTAACAGTCAGCTGTGGATTGATGGCCCTAATGCTAACAGTCAGCTGTTGATCGATGGCCCTAATTCTAGCAGTCAGCTGTTGATCGATGGCCCTAATTCTAGCAGTCAGCTGTTGATCGATGGCCCTAATGCTAACAGTCAGCTGTGGGTCGATGGCCCTAATGCTAACAGTCAGCTGTGGGTCGCTGACCCTAATGCTAACAGTCAGCTGTGGGTCGCTGACCCTAATGCTAACAGTCAGCTGTGGGTCGCTGACCCTAATGCTAACAGTCAGCTGTGGGTCGCTGACCCTAATGCTAACAGTCAGCTGTGGGTCGCTGACCCTAATGCTAACAGTCAGCTGTGGGTCGCTGACCCTAATGCTAACAGTCAGCTGTGGGTCGTTGACCCTAATGCTAACAGTAAGCTGTGGGTCGTTGACCCTAATGCTAACAGTAAGCTGTGGGTCGCTGACCCTAATGCTAACAGTCAGCTGTGGGTCGCTGACCCTAATGCTAACAGTCAGCTGTGGGTCGCTGACCCTAATGCTAACAGTCAGCTGTGGGTCGCTGGCCGCTGCAGCTCATACACTCCTCATCACCTCGGTCCCTGTTAAGTATCTGACTTTGTCACTGTGGACAAATCTTCTCTGGTGGCATTTTTTCTCTTTTTGCTTCTCGTGGCATATTCAAGAAAACGATCTGAGTTCTCTTCGCTGTAGTGTAATGCGAGACTTCTCAGCGTATACATGTTGAGAACCATTGATCTAGGGATTGGATTGTCAAGTCAAATTTCTTTATTCGTTACTATCTTTAGCATTTGGATTAGTTACTTATGCTCATTTATGACGTGAAAGTTTCCTACGAAGAGCCTTGTCACAATATATGCTGTTCATTATGTATTTGTGTGCACTTAAAATTGCCACATAATTAAATATGTTATTTACATCCCGCTGCGAAAAGTTATTTTTGGAGTAATATTCACATTCTCAAAAGCAAGGTATCTCATTCCAGAAATTGTGTTTTTTTCTGCTTGGGTGGTTTTCGGGAGGAATCTGTGTGGGGCAGAAAATAAAAAGGGTCATTGTTACACGGGTAACTTAGCATAAAGGACAACTTGCAATATAGTCTAACCAATAGCGGCATATGTGATTGATAGCTTAGCGTGAGGGACAACTTGCAATGCAGTCTAACCAAGAGAAACATATGCGATTGATAACTTAACGTGAGGGACAACTTGCAATGCAGTCTAACCAATTTTGAATCATGAGAACAGGACGCCATGGATCGAGTGGCATGGAGGGACAGGATTAGGCATGGAATACAAACAAAGAACATGCTGATTGCAGATAAACTAAGGACTCAGTTTGAGAAGACACACCACACCACGTGATGCCGCAAACAGTCCTGAATTTCCTTGCACACACTGTGGAAGACGCTTCTCTGGTCGGATTGGTCTTACAAGTCACATTCGTTATCGTCATGGACTCTAGTAACATCATTTGTATCAAAATACAACACACTCAGGTCAGGTTAAGTCATGTTATCCCGTAACTGGTGAGGTCGTTGGGGTACACATGAAGACATCCCCACATACTCACGCTATCTCTCTGTCAGCGGCCGTTGGCTGTGCCTCCTCTGCTCGGAGATTGGTCCATTCTTTTAAGTTGTCCTCCCAAATATTTTTGTGACAACCTCTTCGTCTTCTGCCTTGCACCTTCCGTGGAGGATTGTATTTGCAAGACCATTTGATCTCGATATGTGACCGTACCAAGCGAGTTTCCTTCCTTTGACAGTTGCCAAGAGATCTTCAAAAGGCCCTATTGCTGTTGTAATTCTTTCTCGTATTTCCTCATTTGTAACTCGACCTTTGTACGTGATGATTAGAAGTCTTCAGAAACATCTCATCTCCAAGGCCTGTATCCTCCGCTGCAGGCCAGCTGTAATTGTCCATGTCTCACACGAATAGAGGAATATTGACAGGACCAATGTAAGCATTAATCTGACCTTCGTACATATGACTAACCGTTTTTCTTGCCAGAATTTCTTACGCCATGCAAGCGCCGCTATTGCCTGTACTATTCTGGCCAACACCTCACATTTTAATCCTCATGTAGACAACAGATTCTTGTCTGATAAGATAAAAATAGCCAATGAATTAGTCAATGTTATTTTTAACTCTCAACTCACTCTAACAAAAAATGCAAACGTATTTCCGTTAGTCATCAACAGGTATGCTTGCAGTTGCCAACTTAATAGCAGCTGCTGCCTCAGACCTATTCTGACAATTTATTAATCACACGGGTTTAATTTCTGTGACAGATTATTACACACATTGGCATCCGTAACTTACTGTAAGTGTGTGTTTAATATTCTGCTGCGTACTTGATATATTAAGAATCATCATCATGTGTCATGTCGCTTGCAGAACGTTGTTCTCGTGACAGCCGATCTTAAAGGCACTCGATCCTTGTCCAACTCTCCTGTCTCTGCCACTTTCAACACCAGAGCCTCTTTAATGTCCATTGTCCATCTTCTCCTCGATCTGCTTATGTCTATCTAGGCCAATGTGACGTTTGATGTGGCCGAAGTTTATAAATTTCCTAGACTTAATGTTATTTACTATCCAGTTTATTCAGAAGCAAAATTACACTGGTCAAGACGCTCACCTCGGCTTCCTAGTAGCCCTATCTAGAAACGGGCTGTTTTCATGGCAGCCTGGCTAACAAAGTGAAGGATCGACGTGATTCCTGTAGTAGTGAGTGACACGCAGATGAAAACGAGCATAGCACAACCGCCTGGAGGATCACTGTCCACCCTCATCAGCATGCTCGCGATGTGAGGAAAGCTACTGCAACCCGTAACTTAACGTCCTGTTCAGGGCGCACAAAAGAGTCACCTACTCATTGTGGGCATTCGCAAACAAAAACAACTAGGCCAAGGAAATGGTTATGTCAAGAATTTGAACACAAACTGACTAGCGCCCTCGATGCCCTTGCCGTACATCACCACATGAATCACCTCAAACCAATCCATAGCTAAGCTAAAATGTGTGTACTTTCCACCCCCAGAAATAGAGAGGTCAGAAGAAAACTGCAGATCATATGGCAGTGACAGAAGCTAGAACACGGCACGGCTCCCCCATACCTGGGTGTAAAGTTGGATCGCATACTGTCCTATACGATACACTGACAGAAAACAAAATGGAAGATACATGTGATAAATCTATCTATCTATCTATTGTCTGATCCTGGTTTCCTTTCGGCGTCAGGTGCATAAGGGGCATATGGACAGCGCATTGGTGTGCGCTTCGTATAAGGTGGAACTGGCTGCCTCGGAAATTCCGTCAATCCATCTTTTACGGGGTCGGTCTCTAGGTCTTGGGCCGCTGTGTTTAAGTGTTGGAGCCATCTGAGGGAATCTGCTGTGTTGCTGTCGCGATATGTGGTCAAGCCACTGGCTTAGTGCCCATCTGTTTCCTGATCTCATCGTTTCTAATTCTGTCCCATCTTGTCACATTTAGCCTTCGCCTCAGGCATTTCATTTCTGTTGTTTCTATGTTTGTCTTATCTGTTGCTGTCAGTGTCCATGTTTGACACCGGTAGCATAGTGTAGGCATGAATATTGTGTTGAACAGGGCTCTTTTTGTGATAAATGTGATAAATATGTGTTCAGAAAACCATCACTCGCCTTGTGGTTTTCCGTAGCTGAATACGCCTCGTCAGTTTGGGATAACTCTGCACATGTCAAACTTATTGATAAAGCAATAAATTAAACTGGTTAGTTTCAGGGTGTCTATAACATACTCCGACCGACAATACATACCCCATAATCGGTGTAGCACCACGCTAGACACAAAGAAATGTCGTATCAGAAATTGAGAAAGAGAAACAGACAAACGACCCAAGACATCATATGTTTGGACACCAGGTGCAGTGCACAAGACTAATGTATGCGACATTTCTTACTGTCAATCCAACCCCTACATACTGGTCACGGAAAATGACGCATCCAAAAATGGAATGAACTGAAGGGAAATCCATGAATCGAACAGAGGGAGGAACCTACGCGCTGACCCCACTTTCTTTACGCGACATGAAAGTTACTGAAGATGATGCCTCAGGGGGGAGGAGGAGGGGGGTGGAGGTTAGTGGTCTCGAGGCATGGTGTCCGCCTTGGGCGACAGAGGTCGTGTGTTAGAATCACGGTGGAGTGTTCAGTGTCGAGTCCGTTAAAAATCCCTTGGTGGTTGGAAATCGAAAAGAGTAGTCTTAACGGCCGCTGCCTTGGAAAAATTCAAAATTTTAGCTAAAAATCTACCCACAAAATTATTTGTACCTTCCCCCATGTAGTTTGTTAAAAGCAACATATAGACGCCTAACTGACTGCGGGTATACTTAGCTCAATGTGTTTGAGCCTATTAAGATGGTTAAACCACTCTTCAAGAAACTGATTGTATACCGACTCTACAGAGTCTTCTAATTCAGTATAAAGACTTTAAGTTAAGACGTTAAGTTTAGTTAAGACGTTCGAACTCAGGACAGGGGAAGGAAGTCGTGGTGCCTGGAACAGGGGAAGTAGTCGTGGTGACCCGAACAAGAGGATCACGTAAGCAAGCATAAATGACATATATATAATAATTACTTAATTTTGTTAGCTCTTCATCCTAATGAGGTTGTGGGGCTGGATTCCCACCTCGTTGATTTGCGTGTCAATCTCAGAGCAAAGCTAAGTACCCAATTTTAACTGTTGTTCGCTTTCTAAAAACCTGTTTGTTTTATTGTTGCTGAAGTGTTCCTTAACTTCGCCCAAGATGTCTCTGCTTGCAACCGTTTGTATAGAATGGGATATTACAAATGAAAATGTAGAGACACGCCCAGGCGTTTCCGTTCCCTTTATCTTTATATCCTAGGATTGTAAATGTATTCAGGTTAGGCTGAGGTCGTCTCCAATTATTTCACAATTATTATGTTTATGGCAGAAGTTGGCACAATAACTATTGGTTGAGTCCATCATCAAATGAACATGGCGCCATAACGGGATATAGCAGTCGTGTCTACTGGTTGCGTGGAAGTGCACCACTCTGAGTGCTTTCCTGGGACTTGACAGGTATGTAAGGCCAGCAACTATGACCATCTGCAGGACGGGTCTCAAACTTAAACTATTCTAATGGCCTCACGAGAATACGTTTAATAGCTCAAGGACCACAATAGACAAGCTATGTGGCCCACGGTTCGTATAAAGACTAGCTCGATGGCTTAATGGTCCACATGGGACCAGCTCTACGAACGAAGGGTCATATGAAACCTACTCATTTACCAAAAGACCACACGAGGATAAGCTCAATAACTCAAGGGTCAAAAGAGACAAACTTTACTACCTTAGGACCACGTAATAAGAAGTTCGGATCTTCGATGAACACACAAGAAGCAAGCTCGATGATCCAAGGAACCCACAAGAACATACTTCAAGGCGCACGAACCGCACAGGTACAAACTCTTAGCTTTAAGACCAACTTGGTGGCGGAAAACCACACGCGAAGAGGTTTAATGGCTCTAGACGCTTGGGATCCAAGCTGTTCGGCTCAAGAGCCCCACGAAGACTAACATCTTTGATTAAAATCTGTTCTTCCCGGATACACATGATTAATGCTGTTTCGATTGTCTTTTCTTTTTCGTTCAGTCCATTCGATGCAGTAGGTTTTTGAATATTAGTGTAAACATACTTAGTCACGCCTTTTCTACTCTTTGGTGTAGAGGTTTGCCGGAACAAGCGCCAGACCGTTCTAAAGGCTGTGTTTCTTTTGTCTTCCCATCAGTCTAGTCTATGGACTCGTGTAGACTTTCTCTCATGTTGGCATACAAGGGGATTTGGATCATCCTTGGGCCTGAATCCTTGAGCCTTTGCGTCTCATGATTGTTTTGGTAGCTGGTCTTCTTTCCTTCTGCGGAAATGGCAAAACCGCCGAAGTTGGGATCACTCTACTCGAATCTGTAAGGGCAAGGGTTCGAGATCTTGTCGTATTGACTTATTGCAGACTTTGCCGCTTCTTGTTACTTGAACCATGTAGATATACTCATTAGTATTTTTTTTTCGACCTCACGCGTGAAGGTTAGCCGACCCACTAAGGCATGTCATGGCGTAGCGACACCCTGCTCTCATTATCCTTGGCAAACCAGTTAAGGCTCTCTCTCTCTCTATCTTTCTCTCTATCTTTCTCTCTCTTTCATACACACTCTCTCTCTCTATCTCTCTCTCTATCTCTCTCTATCTCTCTCTCTATCTCTCTCTATCTCTCTCTATCTTTCTCTCTATCTTTCTCTCTCTTTCATACACACTCTCTCTCTCTATCTCTCTCTCTATCTCTCTCTCTCTATCTCTCTCTCTATCTTTCTCTCTATCTTTCTCTCTCTTTCATACACACACTCTCTCTCTCTCTCTCTCTCTCTCTCTCGCTTTCTAAGTCTGGTGGCCACTATCGGTGTTGAAGCTTAGCTAGTCAACTATGGCAATTGCTGACCCTGGGTGGAACCTGAGCGTCACTTATGTACTAAACTTAACTTAACTTAACGTCTTTATACTGGTTTAAAAGACTCTGCAAAGTCTGTATACAACCAGTTTCATATACATTACTTTGCTTTAAAAGCTATGCGCATCCAATTTATTATTAAATGCATTAATTGTCACTGCCTTCACTACTTCCTGTGGCAATGCATTCCAAGCATTCACCACTTTCTGACTAAAACAATAATTCCTTATATCTAATCTGGACCTTTTTTAAAAATTAATTTGTAGCTATGCTCTCTTGTTCTTATAGGTGGTTGTATTTTGAAAAAAATAAATAAAATGTTATAGTATAATTTATCAGTTCCTATGATTATCTTATAAACCTGTATTGGTCACCTCGAATTTTTCTCTTTTCTAGAGACTGTAGGCAGATTTTTCTGAGTCTTTCCTCATAACTGTAATTCTGGAATCCCACTATCAGTGTTGTCGCTTTTTGGGGGAATTCTTTCTAGCATATTTATATCACCTCTATGATAAGGACTCCACACCTGTACACAATACTCCAATCTAGGTCTAGCTAATGATTTATACAGTTTGACTATCACTTCCTTGCTCTTATGTTTAATATTTCTTTTTATAATCCCTAACATTGCATCTGCCTTATTCACTGCTACCTGGACTTTCTCATTCACCTTACCTGTATGATCTATTATAACCCTTAGTTCCCTTTCCTTTTCTATCATTCAAATATTGTTCTCGCCCATTCTGTAATTATGTTCCATGTTGGATCTACCCATGTTGATGACTGTACATTTATCTACATGAAACTCCATTTGTCAGCTGATAGACCATTGTGGAATTTTATCTAACTCCAACCTCAATATTTTTCAAAGAGACATGGATACAACGGGATTAAGATTAATCTGTATTACAGAGGATATACATTTTTTTTTAATTGGAAAGGTGGAAAGTAGATAAATGCCCAGGTCAAGATGGTATTCACCCAAAATTGCTGTTTGAAATTACAGACGAACTAGCAAAACCATTGGCTATATTCTATATTATGGTCTCTACTACTTGCAAAAGGGATTGTTCCACGGGATTGAAAGCTGCAGGAGTGTTTTAGATGAGACACTACAGCATAGTTTTGTATCATTAGCGAATTTTGCAATCATGGATCTTATATCAATGTTCAAATCATTTATATATATCAAGAACAAAATAGGTCCTAAAACCGAGCCCTGTGGCACTCCACTTTTTACTCCACACCACTCAGAGTACTCCTTATTTATGCCCACTCTGCTTTCTTCCCGTTAACCAATTTTCAATCCATTTGGCAACTTCCCCACCTATTCCATGTGATTTTAACTATCTAAATAATCTTTGATGAGGTACTCTATCAAAACCTTTTCCAAAATCTAGATAAATAACATCCATTGGCTCCCCTTTATCTATCATCTTAGTAACCTCCTCCATGAATTCTAATAATTTATCAAACCCGATCTCCCCCTAGTGAACTCCAGCTGACTATTTCTGATTAGATTAAACTTGTCTAAATGCATTACAATGTTTCCTTTGATTATTGACTCTAACAATTTACAGACTATTAAACTCACCTGTCTATAATTTGCTGGATCTGATTGTTTGCCCTTTTTTAATAAGGGGATCACTCCTGCATCTTTCCAATCCTGTGGAACAATCCCTTTTGTAAGTGATTGAGAACATAATATAGCCAATGGTTTTGCTAGTTGGTCTCTAATTTCATACATCAATTTTGGATGAATACCATCTTGACCTGGACATTTATCCACTTTCAACCCCTCCTATTTGTTTAAAAACCATTTCCTCTGTAATACAGATTGATCTTAATCATGCTATATCCATGTCTCTTTAAAAGATATCTATAGGCTCTGGAATCTTGGAGCAGTCCTCTTCTGTGTAGAATGTACCAAAGTACTGATTGAGTAGATTAGCTGCCTTCCTTTTCTCCCTTATTATTTTTCATGTTCTGTCTATGAGAGGGCCTACTTTGTCTCTCGTTCTTTGTTTATTTCTAAAATAATAAGAGAAGATTTTACTATAAAACTTGATCCTCTGAGCAAGTTTTTTTTCGAAGTTTATTTTTGCTGATTTATTCACTTTCTGAGCTATGTTGTGCTGGTCCAAATATTTTAAATATTTCTTTTGATTTACCTGAGTAAAAATATTTGTTCTTGTTTTATTTTTAACTCCTCTACATGTAACTACAAATGTAGTTATCCACTTTTTACGCTTGGGGCTTACCTCCCTAGATGGAACACGTTCTTCTTTTAGCTTTTCTAGAATTGTTTTAAAACTCTCCCACTCTTGTTCAACATTTGTTCCTCTGACAATATCTTTACGGATTATGTGGCTCACTGTCTCTTTCATCGGCAAAGACTCTTACACGCCAGTGGTTTGACGACATCTACGACTATATAGTTTAAACAATCGTCAAAGACTCTTACACATCAGTGGTTTGACAACCACTACAACTAATCTAGTTTAACCAATAGGCTAAGACCCTTTACGACAGTGGTTTGATGACCTCTACCACTAATGTAGTTTAACTAATAGGCTAAGACTCTTTACGTCAGTGGTTTGATGACCTCTACCACTAATGTAGTTTAACCAATAGGCTAAGACTCTTTACGTCAGTGGTTTGATGACCTCTACCACTAATGTAGTTTAACCATTAGGCGAATACTCTTTACGTCAGTGGTTTGATGACCTCTACCACTAATGTAGTTTAACCAATAGGCTAATACTCTTTTCGTCAGTGGTTTGATGACCTCTACCACTAATGTATTTTAACCAATAGGCTAAGACTCTTTACGTCATTGGTTTGATGATCTCTACCACTAATGTAGTTTAACCAATCAGCATCGGGGAGGGATGTGGGCTGGGATGTGGGCTGGGATGGTATTAATTCTGCGCTTTTGGAACCACGGTAAATCAGGTTTTTTTGTATGTTTTGTTCAAAGTCATGTTTGGGGTAATGTTTTTATAGCTTTCACTGACCTCTACAAGATTAGCCCCCACTCAGCTGTCTTTTGCTCAGTGCAAATATCAGGATGTGTAAATCCCATGAGTTTGAGAGCACTCTACTTAGAGCGATTTTGATAAGAAAGAGGCAGCAGCTATTGTATGCTTCACTAAATCAGCAGTGGTTTGGTAGCAAACAATTCGAACCGTGAATGGAACACTACAGGGCGGATCAGTGAATATGTATACCTAGCGAGCTGAAGGAACCATCAACACGTTTATCAATCTTCATCTGTTGTACCAGAATGAGTATCAGGTAGTCTGCCTGGAGTGCAGTGATGTCAATCAGGCTTAGCATAGCACACAACGCCATTCAGTTGTGTTGTCCTTAGAAACCTTATATTAGCTGTGCATTGTGACGTACCTGAGACTAGGTGGCGCCATATACCCCCCACTGAGGATCCAGTCGTCGTATAATATCTCTTGGGGTGAAGAAGTCCCAAGTTCAAGTCCGGCTACGTTTTTTACCTTTTCGTTGAAGTTCCTTGTAAAATACAAACCAGCAAAAAACCAAAAAAATGCTCGTTTTATTCTGTATGTCTTGTCGTGCCTGATCTGATCTCATGCACTTGTGGCGTGAGGTGGCGTGGGGAGCCGAAGTTTTCTACCCAGGGACAGGCACATTGTAAATGTAGTCACCATCCCATGGCGATTTAGAATATCTGCAACATTTCCTATCCATGGCCTCGTTCTCGGTCTGCAACGATCGTGGGGACCTTATCACCGTATTTTATAGACGCACAGGGGTAGTTGGTCAGGATGCATTTTTATTAGAAGGCCGAAATACTTATATTGTCTCCTCATGAATATATTCGGTATAGGATCGTGCGTCAACAATGTTTCACACTACTTCCTTGCGTAGAAGGACACAATAAATCAAGGACACCCCAAACTTGAACATAGAGCAGGCGTGTAGACTGACTGCTGATCGAGATTCATATAGAATAGCCGTGAGGAGAGCGACGTTCTACTGAGGACATGCTACATGATGATGGTGAGGAATTACGTTGGTGCTTTTCCAGAGACATCTCATCTCACATGTCGTGATCTTTCTCTCTAGAGATTTGATTAAAGTCTACCTATGACGTTGGTAACAGAACGTTGACATGAATGTTCTGTCTTTTTGTGGAGATATTTATGTTTGGGTGTTTCAATAATGGCGACAGCTGGTATGCATTTGCGTTCGCAAATCTCAAAATCTTTGTCTAAATATTCATCCTGTGTGAAAACACCATCCAAGTACTTGAATTAATTTTTTTTCCTCTTTTCGTTCTACTGATCTTGCCATAAAGCATCTCAGAGACGCGGGATTTCATGTTTTATCGCCAAGTGGGAGGTTTGTGCTTTCGTTAGATGTTACTTCCTGGGAGTGTCAGAGACACCCTCGATTCACCGACGTCAAGGTCTGTCCCTTGCTAGTGAACCAGAGACCTACATATGATATGCTCTCGCTGCAGGCTGGTCATAATGCAGTTTGAATAAATGATCAAACCACTTGATTTGTTGGACGCCATTGTAGGCACTAACTGGGTTTGTCCCCACTGTCTGCCTCAGCGTGGTGTTGTGGATTCGGTCACGGATTGTTTTTCCGGCTTCACTTCTCACACAACGCATCTCACAGCTACAGCTCTTACTCTTATGGGTTGCTAGTAAGGAACAAAAGTGACATTGGTAACACAATGTAGGAATAAATAGAGCATGTATCAGACTTCTCTTAGTTGAAGGAAGCGCTCTATGGTTTTTCAAAATCTTTGTAATTTGATAGTGGACAATGTTCGCCTTCTGAATTCTATGTGCAATCTCTCTGTCCACTTTACCGCCATCAGTGAACACACTATCTAGGCATTTGAACTCCATTTCTTTCTTTACAATTTAGTCCATGCTGTGGAAACATCTCGACACCTGTTCACGCGATATAATCCCAATCTTGGCCCTATCTGTGTTGATTTTTGTGTCATATTCGTTACAAGCGGAATTGATAGAGATAACGCGGTGTAGGTCTTCTTCATTTATGTAAAATATGACCTGATCATCAGCAAACAACAGTTCATTTATGGACTCCTCGTGAGGGTTAGCCCACTGTGGGATGTTATCCATACAAATTATGAATAAAAATGGAGAAAGAACACACCCCTGCAGTGCTGTGTCGTAATTGAAATCCTGCAATGAAAAAAAATCTTTCTCTCGTTTAAGATAATGTGTATGCTCTTTTATTTAAGTAAAGAAAAACAAGAACAGTTGTTAATTTAATTGATTTTGTCACCTCTATAGAGGCCATAAAGGTCAGACTGACTAATGCACGCATTGGTTCTTTCGATATTGCTTTACGCCTGCGAAACATGGACTATTACAGTAGACCTCCAGAGAAGAATCCAAACCATGAAGACGAGATGTTTTAAAAGACTCTCAAATGCCACATACAAAGACCGTATCACAAATGATGTACAAAGAAGAATCGAGAATGCAAGTGGACTGTACGATGCTCACAACGAACAAAAGACGAAAGCTGACTTGGTATGGTCACGTCTCGAGGCCCAATAGCCTTGCACCATACTACAGGGGACAGTACAAGGCAGGCCAAGGCGAGGACGTCCGAACAAAACGATGGGAAGACAACATCCATGGGTGGACTAACCTACGATCCGAGGAGGCACATAAGGCAACCGCAGTCAGTGAGGGGTGGCGTAGAATTGTGGAGTCGTCAGCAGGGGTGCCCCAACGATCTCCAGAGATCACCTGATGAACTTAACATAACTGAAAGAGATGCCATAACACCGGCCATGTTTATGCGGTATGTTAAGAGCAGCATAGATGACACCTAACAGGCAGTGGGTCTACTTTGTTCTAGTGTTTGAGTCTATTAACATGGACTCGCACATCGGTTAACCAACCTCTACGGCACTTGTCCCAACGCAACGGAGTAATCAACTCCTCGAGCCTAGCCCACTAAGCAATGAACGTTTCCTCCCTGCTATATCCAGCTCACTATGTGGGACCTGCACAGGATCATCTGACCCTAGAGAAGTACGGGTCGACTAAGTGGGACCTCACAGGAGCATGTTCTTCTTCTTCTTCTTCGTTCGTTCTCAATCTCCCGCCACCAAACCCTGAAAGGGCTTAAGTAGCAGAATGAAGTCCAGAGAACGGAATGCGTTGTGTCGTAGTTTACAGCTTGACTGCGATATTTGCACACATCCGACTTCAGCAAGCATTTTTTGAGTGCCGGGTTAGCATTCTCTCTTCGATCCCTTTTCCTTAGCCAGTGTGCCCTGCTGCAGCCTGTTATCCAGGATCACCGCGCGGAGGTGTAGAAGGGTCTTGGCATGCTGGTTCGCTGGCCCTGACTCTAGCAAGCAGTCAGCTATGGGTCGCTGACCCTGACGCTAGCAAGCAGTCAGCTATGGGTCGCTGGCCCTGACGCTAGCTAGTAGTCAGCTATGGGTCACTGACCACTGCAGCTCATGCGCTGCTCAGAATTTTGATCCCATAGGAGCATCTGACCATAGAGAAGTACGGGTCGACTAAGACTAAGACTAAGACTAAGACTAGGACTAGGACTAAGACTAGGACTAGGACTAAGACTAGGACTATAGAGATTTTGTTAAGAAATGGTACTTGTGATGGTTGCATCTGTTCTAAGTCAGCGTGTGTACTATCCGTCAAACTCAGCTGGAGATGCAGCACAGTGAATGAGCTGACAGCAGCCAGCGACTCCTAATTGGCTGCTTGTAGCACTGCCAGCCTACCATAGCTGACACGACCCTATTCCGTCTCCAAGTTTCGGCACTGGAAACGGTCTAGATAAGAAACTAAAAGGATCGCAGTGAAACAGCAAATAATAATAATAATGTTCGCTTAGAAGTCTGAGACCTGTTGCGTCGGTCGGTCACATCCACGACCCACTGCTGCAGCGTTGTTCCAGGCCTCGCCCAGAGCGGAGGTAGGGGCTGCTATCCACTGGTGTCATACTGTGCGAGGTTGGCGTCGTCTACGCCTCCAACCGGTTGGGGGGAGACTTTTGGCGCTGGTGAACGACTAGTGAAGTATCTTGTGGGCCGGTGTTGTCTGGCCCAGCCGTACAATATGACCAAACAAAGAAACACGGCGACGGTCAAGTGTATCTGAGATTGGGTGGAGGCCCGTTTTAGCAGAGACCTCCACGTTACGGATGTAGGCATGCCATCGGGTGCCCAAGTTACGCAGCTGGGGGAGCATGTGGAAGGCCTTTAGTCCCGACATGTCATGTTGGAGCAATGTCCTTCTTCTTCTTCTGCGTTCATTCTCACTCCCGCTACCAATCCCTGAACAGGGCTTTGCAAGTAGCAGGATGCAGTCCAGAGAACGGAATGCATTGTGTCGCTAATTTACAGCTTAACTGCGGTATTTTGCACCTTTCGGTCCGACACATCCGTCTTCGACAGAAGAGCTATGTCCAAACTCTGAACAAACAAAACAAAACAAAACAAACAAACAAACAAAGGAAACTGAATGTGTCGGGTCGAATAACATAGTTATCGCAGACTCCGATTCAAACGTCACATCCTTTTTTTATGACGAACGCTGAAGCAGAAGAAGAAGAAGAAGAAGAAGACGAAGAAGAAGAAGAAGAAGAAGAAGAAGAAGAAGAAGAAGGAGAAGAAGGAAAAGAAGAAAAAAAGAAGATGAAGAGTAGCACAATTTATCTATTTCTGGGGTCCTTTACTTTATGGAAGAAAGAACAGGACAACTGCATTTCAATAAATGTTGTATTGAGAGTTGCACATGAGGTTTGCAACCTCATCGTGTAAAATACATTGCTATATAAACCCATACTGCACAATCCTCCAATGTGCATCTATCACAATCGTCTTAAAATATGTAAACTGTAGTGGCGACCCTGTACTCCTGTGGGAGCGTACAAAATTGCAACACAAAGAAGAAAGAAAAGCAGTTGATATATATCGAGATAATGTAGCGTGTGTGTTCCCATGATCGCAAGAGATTATTTCCCAATAGCATACCTGAACCAATGCCAGCTGATCGACCTACGATAGCAGACAAAGCAAGGACAATCTGATCCAGTGAAGGCTCAAGGGAGGTAAATTCAACAGATACACCAGTTAACATAAGAGGCACTGGGCTCGTCGTATGTGTAACGAGACAATGAAAACGTATGTTGCTTGATATATATTTAGGTCTTTATACTGGTTTAGAAGTATGTAATAATAATATAAATAATAATAATAATAATAATAATAATAATAATAATAATTTCGTCCATTGTCGTCTATGAGGACCACCAACATCATCAGATGTTATAATGTAACCTTGAGTATGTGTGTGCGCTCGTGACTGATCAAGCCAATTCGAGCCTGGAAAAGTATATGGCACGACTGGCAAACGCAATCAGCAGTTGTCTCTGAAATTGTATCTGCTCTTGACTTCCTGATTGCACGTCTATCCTGAGCTGCCTGGATACGGAGTCCCTCGCTGAGTTCAATGTCGTCTGTGACCGTGCTCTTCCATGTTTAGCGATTATGAGCCATGTTCTCCCAGGTGTTAATGTCTATTTGACTGCACTTAAAGGACTCCTTCAGTCTGTCGGACGCTTTTTAGGACGTTTTTGTGATCATATCCTTCACTCAGTTTGCTATACAGGAGCCTCTTTGGAAGCCTTTCGTTTGACATTCGGGCAAGGTGGCCAGCCCATATCAATCGGAATTTTTACAAAAGTAAATGAATACTTTGCATGTTGGCTCTGGACTACACTTCAGTATCTGAGATATGGTCCTGCCAGCGTATATGAAGTATGCGTCTCAGACAGTTCATGGGAAAATGATTTAGCCTTTTGGCGTCCCCAGCGTAGGCAGTCCAGCTCTCACACGCGCCGAGCGGGGTGGGAACAATGGTGGCACGGTAGACCTTCAGCGCAGTCAATATGCTGATTCCTCGACGTTCCCATACTGTTGAGCGCATTCGACAAAAAGCTGTGTTTGCCTTTGCTATTCTATTAGGCAGCTCATCAGCAATAGTCACTCATCTCGACAGCGTGTTTCCGAGATAGACACATTTTTCTACCAGGTGTAATTTCTGTCCCTCACTGCAACTACTGGCTGTTTGTACGATGTGCCTGGTACCGGTTGAAACATGACATCGGTTTTCTTTGTGCTAATTGTAAAGTCAAAGTTGTCACAAGCAGCAGAGAACCGGTCCAGACCTCCCTCCTGAATTTTCCGTTCTGAGCTACTGTTCAGACCACAGTCATCCGCAAACAAATCGTGTCGCGCATCCCATTGGTATCCTCCTTCAGCCTGCGTAGATTGAACAGACCACCATCTATACGGTATTTTATTGGTATGCCCTACTTGGTGTTCCTAAAGGCGTCTGTCAACATAGCTGAAAACATCATACTGAGCCGTGTCGGAGCAAGTACACATCCCTGTTTCATACCATTGTTGACCTCGAATGGTGGGGAGGTCTTACCGCTGTCAACTACACGTGCGCTCATGCCCTCGTGCAGTTGTTTCACCACGGCTACAAACTTGTCAGGACAGTCGAATTGAGACATGATCTGCCACAGCAAATGCCTTTGTGAGGTCAATGAACGTAACATATAGCTCACGGCTATGTTCTTGACATTTCTCCTGCACCTGATACGCTGCAAATACCATGTCCACAGTTCCTCGACAACTCTAAATCCACACTGACTTTCCGGGAGGTGATGGTCAAGCTCAAGATGTTTGTTCATGTGGTTGAGCAGCACGCTCGCGAGGATCTTGCCGGCAATAGATAGCAGAGAAGTTCCGCGGTGATTGTCACACTCCAGGCGTTGCCTTTTCTCTTGCAGATATGCACTATACGCATCCTTCATCTCCTGTGGGACTACTCCACCAGCCCACATGGAGCAGAACAATTCAGTATGTGCGACTACTCCACCAGCCCACATGGAGCAGAACAATTCAGTATGTGCGACTACTCCACCAGCCCACATGGAGCAGAACAATTCAGTATGTGCGACTACTCCACCAGCCCACATGGAGCAGAACAATTCAGTATGTGCGACTACTCCACCAGCCCACATGGAGCAGAACAATTCAGTATGTGCGACTACTCCACCAGCCCACATGGAGCAGAACAATTCAGTATGTGCGACTACTCCACCAGCCCACATGGAGCAGAACAATTCAGTATGTGCGACTACTCCACCAGCCCACATGGAGCAGAACAATTCAGTATGTGCGACTACTCCCCCAGCCCACATGTAGCAGAACAATTCAGTATGTGCGACTACTCCACCAGCCCACATGGAGCAGAACAATTCAGTATGTGCGACTACTCCACCAGCCCACATGGAGCAGAACAATTCAGTATGTGCGACTACTCCACCAGCCCACATGGAGCAGAACAATTCAGTATGTGCGACTACTCCCCCAGCCCACATGTAGCGGAACAATTCAGTATGTGCGACTACTCCACCAGCCCACATGGAGCAGAACAATTCAGTATGTGCGACTACTCCACCAGCCCACATGGAGCAGAACAATTCAGTATGTGCGACTACTCCACCAGCCCACATGGAGCAGAACAATTCAGTATGTGCGACTACTCCACCAGCCCACATGGAGCAGAACAATTCAGTATGTGCGACTACTGCACCAGCCCACATGGAGCAGAACAATTCAGTATGTGCGACTACTCCACCAGCCCACATGGAGCAGAACAATTCAGTATGTGCGACTACTCCACCAGCCCACATGGAGCAGAACAATTCAGTATGTGCGACTACTCCACCAGCCCACATGGAGCAGAACAATTCAGTATGTGCGACTACTCCACCAGCCCACATGGAGCAGAACAATTCAGTATGTGCGACTACTCCACCAGCCCACATGGAGCAGAACAATTCAGTATGTGCGACTACTCCACCAGCCCACATGGAGCAGAACAATTCAGTATGTGCGACTACTCCACCAGCCCACATGGAGCAGAACAATTCAGTATGTGCGACTACTCCACCAGCCCACATGGAGCAGAACAATTCAGTGAGCCTTTTGGTGAGACATATTCCTGCTGCTGTTTACACCTTTGCTGGTATTGCGTCAGCTCCAAGGGTTTTTCCAGGATAAAGAGATTTGATGACTTTGTCTACTTCATCCTCAGTTATGATATCATCCATGGCCGTGTTCATTTATACATGAGGCATGCGTTGGATGGCCTCTTCATTTATGGATGATGGACTGTTATGAACGTTGCAGAAATGTTCTGTCCACCTGTCGAGGATCTGAGCTTTCTCTGGTATCTTGAACAAGGACGATGTGTCATTTAGAAGAGCCCGGTGCGCTTGACAGTTTGCGTCGAGGAGAATCGTCATTTCGCCATCATGTTCGTCGAACCAGTCTTAGTACTTCCGTGTGGATGGACCAGTCTTAGTACTTCTGTGTGGATGGACCAGTCTTTGTGCTTTCGTGTGGATGGACCAAGGTGTTTTAGCGCCGTAGAGTAAACAGTGTCCCTAAAGGTCGTCCAATTTTGATCGATGCTGGAGTTTCCAAGCTGAATCTCACCCATGACGAACAGACGTTCAGTGACCGCCAGGTACTGTATCAGTCATGTAAACATAGTAACAAGTATATAATTACAGCCATATTCTGGGGCTGCGTCCATATCCTTTGACTGTTCCCAGCCCAACTTCAACGCAGAAGATGAAAGTTGACATATGTGTTTCTTGTGACCGCTAAGTCAGAAACCCCGACATCATATTGGAGAATCGTGACGTCATGGTGCTCCCTAGCTACCGTCGTTCATGAAGACAAAATGTTGTCATTCTCAACAAACGTAGATACTTATACAACCATAATGCTTCATAACGATGAAGGACACATTCAGAAAAGCGTATCACACTATCATGATACACATATCACCGTTGCTAATGAAAGAATGCATCGTGAACTGCACAGCTTGTGACACATTTGAGAAGTCTGGCGCCATCTTGAACCGGAGTCTGTATACAACCAGTTCCTTGCAAGGTGTTTTTTTTTTTACCGATGTACGAGTCCATCTTAATAGATTCAAACTTTAGAACTAAGTAGACCCGCAGGCAGTTAGGCGCTAACTATAGCTGCTCTTAACAAACCACCTGGTAGAAGGTACACATAACTTACGTAGATTTTTTAATTGGAATTTTGTCCGAGCAGCGGCCGTTAAGCCTTCTATTTTCGATTTCCAACTGCAAATGGATTTTTAACGTGCTCGACACTGACACGCAAGTCCGATCTCACTATCCAGAGATCATGTGAATTTTTTCCAGATCTACGAAACAAAACTCCCGGTCTCCACCGTGATTCGAACAAGCGACCTCCATCAGCTGAGGCGTACACCTTACCTCGAGAGCACTGAGTCCCTTTAAGATTAAGAGGATGTGAAAGGTACACTGTCAGCAGAATAATTACCTAATGTATTATCACTAGATGGAGAATGGCTCATACTCCTGGTCCAGAAAAGGTTCACTAAATGTTGCTAGTGGTCAAATCTGACGTCAAGGTCAGTCCCGAGTGGTACGTCCGGGTCATTGTGTATGACAAAGCCAAGAATAATACCACTACCCGACAGAGAGCATATCGAAAGAGGCGACTAACTGTGTGACATGGCATATCACCGGCCATGGTTAGGTGGTTTGTTAAGAGCAGCATAGATGGCACCTAAGAGAATGCGGGTCTACTTAGCTCTAGTGTTTGAGTCTATTAAGATGGACTCGTACATCGGTTACCCACCCTCCAAGAAACTGGTTGTACAGACTCTGTAGGGTCTTCTAAACCAGTATAAAGACGTTAAGTTAAGAAAGATATTGGCCAAGATCCCACCTCACGTGAGGATCAGGTGAAACTTGCTGACCATGTCCCTCCTTCACATCAGGGTTAGGCCATCAAACGTCAGTCATGTAAAACATAATGGCAATACTCCCACCTCACGAAAAGATCAGGTCAAATATTATAACTAAGATCCCCCCCCCTCCCCTTCCACGCCACCTGCCCCACCCAACGCTCTTCCGGCTGTAAAAACGTAAATAGCCTATGCTACATTAACTTTGCCAACGAAATGTAGAATGGCATTGTGATTCTCATATTAATGAAAGTCTTGTATTGCAATACGGCAAAGATTCACAGATACACAGGTTCACTTTCTTCAGTACACCATAGCACGCAAGAAGGTCATTGTGACTTGCTACCAGAAAACATTCGTCAAGAGTGAACGTTGCAACACGAGAAACTTCGAGAACCAAAACTATTCTCTTCAATATGTTCTTGGTATTGATTTGTCATTATTTGTCAGTGATTGGTCCCCTTCGTACCTTCACATTTGTTTGTGACAATCAGACACTCTTTGTTACCATCATCATCAGGTTAATCAGTCCGGAGACCGGTGTTGAAGTCTTCTGATCATGTCACGCCACTGTCCTCTGTTAGTCAGTCCGGAGACTGGTGTTGAAGTCTTCTGATCATGTCACGCCACTGTCCTTTGTTAGTCAGTCCGGAGAGTGTTGAAGTCTTCAGCCGCGGTTACACATATGCGGGTTCCAACCTCTCATTCCAACAGTCTCTGTCTTGAGCCACGGTGGATCAGTGAATCGTGAGCCGTCCATCTGTGGCATTATAAATGTTGTTGCCAGATACAAGGGAGTCGGCCCACCATGTTGGTGGTGGTTTCTTGTCGCTAGGATACCATATTACTGTCGCTGTGCTCCAACGATCATCCGTGCCCCCCCCCCCCCTCCGCCCAACCCACAACCACGTGATGTTTTATCTTGTCTGCATGCATAACTGCATCTTCCACCAGTGACAATCGACGTATGTTCGAGTTGTGAAGACCTTTTGTGTCCTGGCGACGAAGCGTGAGGCCGACCATTCATCTCTCGAGGGAGGTTTGGGTCACTCTGAGTTTAAACTCATTCGTGAGTGCCCATGTTTCCGCCACATATCATATTGCAGGTTGTACTGTGGAGTTGAATAGAGAGGTGCGCAGGCTCTGGTCGTGGACGTTGTCCAGTACCGGCTTTATCGATTAGAAAGCCGTCAATCCGCGCGACGCCGTCTTGTAAACTATGGGTTTAAATCGTTCTGCATGTTGAGCAGGCGCCCAAGGTAGATGTCCAACAGTCAGACTCTTGCACAGCTTTCATACGCGCCATTAGGTTGAGGCCCTTCCATTGCACTTTGGTTGGGCTAGCTTCTGATGGCGCACAAACCTAGAATATGTACATACAGACACACACATACATCCAAGCACTGGTTTATGCGTCCTGATATCGCCCAATGGACTACGGTCTGGGGTGGAATGAGCGCGCCTCTGCCAGTAGAAACCAGTGAGGCAAACATCTAAGCAAACAAAAAAAAATAGACACCGTCTTGTCAACTCTGGGTTTAAGTCGTTCTGCATGTTGAGCAGGTGTCCAAGGTAGATGTACTAGACGCCGTCTTGTCAACTCTGGGCTCAAGTCGTTCTCCATGTTGAGCAGGCGTCCAAGGTAGATGTACTGGTCCACGCCGTCTTGTCAACTCTGGGCTCAAGTCGTTCTCCATGTTGAGCAGGCGTCCAAGGTAGATGTACTGGTCCAGGCTGTCTTGTAAACTCTGGGCTCAAGTCGTGCTGCATGTTGAGCAGGTGTCCAAGGTAGATGTACTGGTCCACGCCGTCTTTTCAACTCTGGGCTCAAGTCGTGCTGCATGTTGAGCAGGTGTCCAAGGTAGATGTACTGGTCCACGCCGTCTTTTCAACTCTGGGCTCACGTCGTGCTGCATGTGGAGCAGGTGTCAAAGGTAGATGTACTGGTCCACGCCGTCTTTTCAACTCTGGGCTCAAGTCGTGCTGCATGTTGAGCAGGTGTCCAAGGTAGATGTACTGGTCCACGCCGTCTTTTCAACTCTGGGCTCAAGTCGTGCTGCATGTTGAGCAGGTGTCCAAGGTAGATGTACTGGTCCACGCCGTCTTTTCAACTCTGGGCTTAAGTCGTGCTGCATGTTGAGCAGGTGTCAAAGGTAGATGTACTGGTCCACACCGTCTTTTCAACTCTGGGCTCAAGTCGTGCTGCATGTTGAGCAGGTGTCCAAGGTAGATGTACTGGTCCACGCCGTCTTTTCAACTCTGGGCTCAAGTCGTGTTGCATGTTGAGCAGATGTCCAAGGTAGATGTACTCATCTACGTCATCGAGTCACTCTCCATCCAGGAAGTCTGGGTCGCGGGAAGCTAAGCGATTACGATCACTTTCGTCTTGGACGTGTTCACTTCGAGTCCCGCTTTCTTTCCGTCTGTGGCTGCCTCCGTGATAAGTACTTTATCATCTGTCTGTGGCTGCCTCGTTATAAGTACTTTTTCACCTGTCTGTAGCTGCCTCGTGATAAGTACTTTATCATCTGTCTGTGGCTGCTTCCGTGATAAGTACTAGATCATCTGTCTGTGGATGCTTCCGTAATAAGTACTAGATCATCTGTCTGTGGCTGCTTCCGTGATAAGTACTAGATCATCTGTCTGTGGCTGCTTCCGTGATGACTACTAGATCATCTGCAAAGTGAAGTTGATTTAGCAGCCTGCCATTTATGTTGATGCCAAAGGTATCCCAGTCGCATCGGCCGATGATGCATTCCAGGCATGCTGAAAAATGGTTCGGTGAGATGGTGTCCTTTTGACGTACTCCTCTGTGTATGGATGCTACTACCGGTCTTTGCAAGGGTTGTAAGGTAGTCGTTCAATCTGTGTAGGAGTCAGCAAAGATTGTGATGTATCCCGACCCACTCTCTGACTACACAAATATTTCTTAATATCTAATCTGAACCTTTCTTTAATTAACTTGTTCTTCTAGGTGGATGTACCTACTTATTACAGTTTAACTTATCCTTTCCGCCGATTATCTTATAAACATTTATTAAGTCACCTCAAATTCGTATCTTTTCTGGGCACCGTAGGCCGGTTTCTCTGAGTTTCTCATAATTCCAAAATCCCACAGTTTTGTTGCTTCGCTTTGTATCCTTTTCAGCATGTTCAAAGCTCCTCTCCGATGTTTATTTTTGTTGTAAAGTGTTTGGCTCACTGTATTCTACTGGCGGATGCATCCCTTTTTTCACCACCGCGCAGCCTTTTAGGTGATATCAGGACGTATTAACCAGAGCTGGGGTGCATGTATGTGTATGTATGTACTTATGCTAGTTAGGGCGTTCTCAGAGGTCAACCCAACCAAGGTGCGCTGGAAGGTCCTCACACTGAGGAAGCGTGTGGAAATTATGTAGGAGTGTGATTGTTGGACGGAGTTGTATAAGAGTGTGATTGTTGGACAGAGTTGTGTAAGAGTGTGATTGTTGGACAGAGTTGTATAAGAGTGTGATTGTTGGACGGAGTTGTGTAAGAGTGTGATTGTTGGACATTGTTGTGTAAGAGTGTGATTGTTGGACAGAGTTGTGTAAGAGTGTGATTGTTGGACATTGTTGTGTAAAAGTGGGATTGTTGGACAGAGTTGTGTAAGAGTGTGATTGTTGGACATTGGACAGAGTTGTATAAGAGTGTGATTGTTGGACAGAGTTGTGTAAGAGTGTGATTGTTGGACATTGGACGGAGTTTTATAAAAGTGTGATTGTTGGACATTGGACATTGTTGTATAAGAGTGTCATTGTTGGACATTGGACACGGTTGTGCAAGAGTGTGATTGTTGGACATTGGACAGAGTTGTATAAGAGTGTGATTGTTGGACATTGGACATTGTTGTACAAGAGTGTCATTGTTGGACATTGGACACGGTTGTGCAAGAGTGTGATTGTTGGACATTGGACAGAGTTGTATAAGAGTGTGATTGTTGGACATTGGACATTGTTGTATAAGAGTGTCATTGTTGGACATTGGACACGGTTGTGCAAGAGTGTGATTGTTGGACATTGTACAGAGTTGTATAAGAGTGTGATTGTTGGACATTGGACACGGTTGTGCAAGAGTGTGATTGTTGGACATTGGACAGAGTTGTATAAGAGTGTGATTGTTGGACATTGGACAGAGTTGTGAAAGAGTATGATTGTTGGACAGAGTCAAATGCAACGGAGTGTGAGATAAGATGAGAGAGGAGGTGAAAGTATCTTCCTCTACGATTAGGGCTCCACGCATCCACACTTCCACACATCCACGCCTCCACGCCTCAACACAGTCCTCCAATCCAGGTATAATGTAGACCTTATGCAGTTTACCTAACACTTTCTTGCTCCCATGTTTAATACGTCACTATCTGGAACTTCATGCACTTAAGATTTGAGTAAGATAGCTTCAATTATGGTACCGCGGTCACATCTGCAGAATGAAATATGTACAGAGATAGATAGTGCCAATCTTAAATGTGTTATGAAGATAACTTGCCAGTTCGTTGTGTCCCTATCGTGGAAAGTTGGTGATAGGCATCATTTTCTAAATGCCCAGAGTGATCTCTTCCTAATTTTGATATGAAAGTGGTAATAATAACTGATTGTTATCCCGTTGTTGTTGTTGCTGTTGTTGTTGTATGCCCATAATGAGTAGGATTACTCTTTTGTGCATCCTAAAAAGGACGTTAAGTTACGGGATGTCGTAGCTTCTCTCACATCCCGAGCGTGTGATGAAGGTGGACCAGGTTCCTCCAGACGGTTGTGTTATTCTTGGCTTCATCTGTGTGTCGCTTACTATTACTACGGGGATCACGTCGATCCCTCACCTCGTCGGCCAGGCTCTCATGAAAACAGCCCGTTTCCAGGTAGGGTTACGTGTTAGTCGAGTAGACGGTCTTAACCAGTATATTTTGCATGACCATGACTAACATATCTGATCATTATGTTATGCCTGACACTAACTTGTCTGATCAGTATGTTGTGCCTGACCCTAACATGTCTGATCAGTATGTTGTGCCTGACCCTAACATGTCTGATCAGTATTTTGTGCCTGACCCTGACTAACATGGCTGATCAGTATGTTTGCCTGACCCTGACTAACATATCCGATCAGTATGTTGTGCCTGATCAGACGTTAGTTTTCCTTCTCATTTTATCTCGTCATGTGGTTCCTGTGTCACTTCTTACAGTTTTTATTTCTTTGTTTTGTTTTTGCCTTCACCTTATTTCTCTATTCCCCAAGACGGTGTGTGTTGCACTATGTTTTTATTTTGCGCTTGTGGCTTCGGCATGCATGTGATGTAAGGGTCTGCTTCCTCCTGCATTTTCTAAGGGTTTTGTTCCCCGGGGTAACGGGCGGGGCTGTGGTGGGCATCGAAAAAAACACCTTCTGGTTGTGAGCCGTGCCACTTAACCACTAGCCCACCCCGTCCCCTATGATGATAATTAATTATGGAAGTTCACAGTGTCAGTGTTTCTGTGCCGAACATTGTCAAAGGTGGAGGGCACTGAAACTATGATATCTGAGCCAGGAGAAGGAAAAGCATTCCTCCTTTTTGTTCTCTGCATTATGTTACCTTCTCTTTTCCCTTCAGGCTTGTTGAGCACGGCAGCTTTCACCAGGGACGATAAGGATAGACAAATTAAAGATATAAACACTATCAGCAAGGAACTAATCATGCTGGGGGGAGATCAGTTGGAATAAGTGGAGAGCGTTACCTATTTGGGCTCCAGAGTTGACACTTTTGAAGGTACCGATGCAAATGTAAGGACCCGAATTGGAAAGGCAAGAAGGGCACTCCTAGCATGAGACAAAATATGGTCAGGCCATCTCGTAACCGGTGAGGTCGTTGGATCACATCCCCCCAACCCCACGCTAACCCTCCCTGTCCATCGGCCGCCTGTGCTTCCTCTGGTCGGAGATTGATCCATTAGTTTATGTTGTCCTCCCACCTCTTTTTTAGACGCTCTCTTTTGTCGTCTGTCTTTGCATCTTTTTGTGCAGGATCGCATTTGTAAGACCTTTTATCTCAATAAGTGGCCGGCCGCACCAAGCGAGTTTCCGTGTTTTGACCGTTGCGAAGACGTCTTCAGAAGTCATATTGCTGTTGTAATTCTTTCTCGTATTTCCTCATTTGTAACTCGGTCTTTGTATGTGATGTTTTGACGTTTTCGTAAAAAATTTCATCTTCAAGACCTGCATCCCCCGATGCAGGTCATCTGTAATTGTCTCACAAGCAAATGGAGATTCACAGAGATCAAGATTCACAGAGATCAAGATTCACGGAGATCAAGATTCACGGAGATCAAGATTCACAGAGATCAAGATTCACAGAGATCAAGATTCACAGAGATCAAGATTCACGGAGATCAAGATTCACAGAGATCAAGATTCACAGAGATCAAGATTCACAGACACAGATATCAAGATTCACAGAGATCAAGATTCACAGAGATCAAGATTCACAGACACAGAGATCAAGATTCACAGAGATCAAGATTCACAGAAATCAAGATTCACAGACACAGAGATCAAGATTCACAGAGATCAAGATTCACAAACACAGAGATCAAGATTCACAGAGATCAAGATTCACAACAAACTTTCAACCTTCACCGCTAGTGTTAAGTGGATGCCGCTGAATAGAGTGCAGACACGGAGAACGACCCAGTCCATACATACAACAAAGTCATAGCACAACCACCTGTTGAACCACGGTCCACTTTTACCAAGGAGTTCGTGATGTGGGGAAAGCTACAACAAACCACCACTTAGCATCTTTTTCAGGACACACAAAAGAGTACACATACTCATTGTGGGCATTAAATAACAAGACCAACAAGACGCACAAACGTGATAGCCGATGATTGCTATTGGTTAGTGTTTAAGAGGAGAGAAGAAGAAGCATAAAACGAGTACCGGACCTTTGCTTACAACACATACCTATGCTAGTGACGGGTGAGAAAGGGTTGGCGTGAAGTACTAACTGGCTTGGTGCTAGCGTTTAACTAACCATTGACATGTGTGCGCCAAAAGTGCCGCACTCAGCTATATATAATGTGAGAATTGTATCTTTTAAAGAAGTTTTATAGTTACAGAAGTGTGCACACTAGTTGATTCACTATTGTGGAGAGCATCTATTAGTGCATATCTTGATCTTGATGACCCGTTCCTCAGCGTAGCTGCGGGTCCCAACATCGTCTCCAGCGGACCCTGTCTTGGGCTACGGAAGTCCAGTGCATGGTAAGTGCTCCTCTAGAGGCATCTAGAATGTTGCAGAGTATATCAAGGGAGTATTACCAACGCATTGGAGGTCTTCCCCGTGATCTCTTCTTATCTCGGGGGTACCAGACTGCTATCGCTGTACTTCATCGACCATCGTTTCGTCGCAATATTCGACCTGCCCATCTATGTCTTGTCTTGTCTGCATGGATTGCCGCATCTTTCACTAGGGACAATCGTCTTATGTCAGAATTGTGAAGACCTTGGATACGTGGTTACTGGAGAGTGATTCCTACCAAGCGTCCTTGAAGGGATGCCTGGGTCACTCTCAATTTGTCCTCTAGTGATTTTGTTAGTGTCCACGTCTCAGCACCGTAGCACATCGCAGGAAGTACAGTGGAATTGAAGATGGAGGCTAGTAGGTCTTGGCCATGACAACCGTCCAGGACTCTGTTAATAAACGAGAAGGCTGCCCAACATTAGGTGACGTCTTGTCAGTTCAGGTTCCAGGTAAATAGTGTTGTAAATGTATTTTATACATTTTAAAGAAACATTCCGTCCAAATTAATATGAAAATGAAAATAAAAACACAACACAATTGTGTATTTAACGATCTTCTGACAAATACATTTTCAATAAACATGCTGATTGAAAGTCATTCTAGAAACATCGATTTGTATAGAGTATAATTATTTTACTTTCCGTGTCCGGCAACCTGACTAAGTATTGGACCAGAAATCAGCTGACATGAAAACACTTTCATTTGCTGCAATGAAATTCGGCAAAGTACCTGGTTCTCACATTCTTGACCAGTTATACAGTTCTTCGGGGTCTTGGATGGCTCCGCATTCGCAGACATCGTCGTCCGCATATTTCCATTTTTGTCAAATTCGATCTACACCTGGACACTCCCGTTCGTAATCTGTTCAGGGATTTATATGACACATTATGCCCTGTCACAAGTTCTTCTTTGGTCTCCATCCATTCCTCACCATACCTTAGGCGCCATTTGTCGGCGCGGGTTTGTTCAGGTTTCTGGTCTGTGAGCTGTACAGTTTAAAGAAAACTTTTCCTTGATTTCAGCCACCCCTTTCTGGATTATATCCAAAAAGGGCGTGTCTGTGATCACAGGACTGCTTTTTAACTTCCGATTTCTGACGCAACCCACACTTGATTTCCGGTGCAGCGAAGCCAGCGATTGCATAAACCGTTCCTATTAGTGTTTGCTTAAGGTACCCTGTTACAATCTAACAATGTGAAATGCCTCATTAACTGCCACATGGACATGCCTCGTGTGTGCTGACTCGTTTCAACTGCCGTGGCGAATTCTGCTGCAGAAATACTCAATGCTAGGGCCGATGTGGGGCAGCACCGTTGGTGATGCTCCCCACGTAGTGTTTGTTAGATTATGCAGTAAGTTATTTCTTCGTTTTTGCTTCGGCACTTGACAGTGTTTCATGTATTACCATGTGCGATCCATTGCAATTTCTAGGTACTTAAGTGTATCGTTATGCTCTAGTTTTCATGCCACTTTCAACAAATCTAAATTGTCCGTCTCGCTTCTCTGTTCTTCCGTTGAAATGCACAATAGAGTATGCACAATTTTATAAAGTATTAAATTCCAAGAATGTAGTACACCTTGTATCAGTGGCCAGGACACGCCACTAGATGTTACCGTGTCAGCAGTACTCAGCCTCTGGAACTACGGTCCCCCGCAGCGTAATTATATCTGTATGTGTAATCATTCTTCTATAGATACAGGTCATCTTCAGTTGTTTCACTGCTCCGTACAGTGTGTTGGCAGTTGTCGGTAGTCCTTGTAAGAATATTTTCCTCATGTCCGCTAGTGCCTTGCACTCAGTGAGTAGGTGTCGAACTGTTTCATCAGGATTAGAGCGACGCCTGCACAAGGGCAGGAGCTGGGGATTGATGCGGTTAAGTGGCTATTGACTCTGGTTTGTCCTGTTCGGAACTGAAAGATGAGACGTTGATCTTTTCTATGTAGTTTATTTATTGTCATAATTACTTTTTGACTGTGATGTTTCACTAAATACATTGCGACCCATTGTTCTCGTCGCCCACCTGTTCATCCAGATTTCCCTGGTATTATTCTGAATAATTGGTTTGGGTACTGCAGGGTCTATCCAATTGTTGTCTAGAGGCTCCTGATTTTGGACGAAGTTGTAGAGACTTCATTGTGGGAGGACAGTAATTAGGTTAGAAATGGCTTTTTTTTTTAAACACACAAAATAAGATACGAACTTGAAAACCATTTATTATTGCACTTATATTGTCCCTTATTTCTCACCATACGAGGCGTGTTCAAATTAAACCGGACCAAGCTGCTGTAACAGTTCCAGCCGGAGCATGGACGTTATGGGCAGGGGTGATTGGATCGACGACTCTGGGAACAAACGTACCTAAAAGTGTGCCAAGGTCACTCCCCGTCTCAACACTAGGTCGACAAAGGAAAACGGGAGGTTGAGGGGAATAATGTGTCTGGTACAGGTAGGGGTTAGGAGCTGACCACTCTGGCGTTCCGATTTTTGGTAGTGTGGGAAGGGGGGGGGGGGGGGGTAGTGATATACAGGTGCCATCAGGCTTGCTGCGACATTTTAGAGTGACAGGAATTCAGAGTGATTCGTTCTAATAACAACTAAGTGAACGTAGATCCAAACTAAAGTGATTGCTGAGTCAGACAACCGACAGAAGACCATTGGACAGCCTTGATACTGCGTGAGACTATATAATACTAGGCAAAGTTTAACTCAAGCAAACTGGCCACGGAGAGAGAGAGAGAGAGAGAGAGACAGAGAGACTGAGAGTTGAGCTAGGAGACTGTTTAGCTCACCGACTTTTTAGAAGAGCGATTGTTATTCTGCTACTAGTTTAGCAGGCTGTTTTACAAATGTGTGAGAAATGGAATAAGTTGCAACGTGACTGGACCAGCATACACATTGAGTCTTGGCCAGTCGCTCTATAAGTCGTGTGTTGGGCACACTGTGACTAGAAGAGATCTGGATGTGTGTGTGGTGTGTGTATAGCACTGAGGGAACGATGTATGTTCCGGAGTATGTGTATACGCAGATCAATTGATTGTGTGACCAGATGTGAGTATACGTAGAACAGAATTGAATGTGTAATGTCAAGATCGCCTGCCTGAAGGGATCTGAGTGTTAGTGAATGCACAGAATCCGATCGTGAAGACGAGTTTTTGAGAGTGTGTTGAGGGTGCAGATAAGAGGAGGGAAGTGTAGCGGCTAGAACTGGGTTATATTAGTGGAGGGGGGGGGGGGATATTCAAAAGCTTGTGCTTACAACCTCCGAAGTTATTAATAATACATATAAGATATGATTATTTAGTTAAGATGTATTTCACTCACTTTAATCATTTTGCTTGAATATGATATTAATAAATCTGCTATTTGCTATGTGTGGTCGTGAATGATGTGGATGCATGTAGTAACATTCTAGAAGGCTAAACCCCAATGTAACCTGGACTCTGCCACACTGCAACAAGTGAACATACGTAAGATGCGCATGATGACGTCACTTCTGGTGTAAACAGCATATACCAACCGTCAAGTTTGTAAAATTACATTGTCCTCCGACTCAGAGTTTCCTTAGCAGGCAGCTAAAAACATCGCGGGTGTGATACGGAATCCGTCCAGAGTTGATCAGCGAGCCGTAATTCGGTTTCTAACAGCTGGAGGATGTCGACCAGTTGACATTCATCGCAGAATGGAGGCAGAGTATGGTGACAAAAGTGTGTTAAAGACAACAGTAAAGAACTGAACACGATGCTTAAAGAAGCACGTGTGTTAACGCATCAATAAGCGCCTGACCTGGTCTCGGAAGATCTTTTGTTAACCGACGTCCTTCTTTAAACATCGTTGTCCAGTTGTTCACTGTTGTCTTCGACACACTTTTGTGGCCATACACTGCCTGTATTCTGCGATGAATGTCAACTGGTCGAACTCCTTCAGCTGTTAGAAACCGAATCACCGCTCGCTGATCAAATCTGGACGGATTCTGTATCACAACCGTCATGTTTTCAATGGTCTGCTGAGGAAACTATGAGTAGAGGGACAATAAAATTTAGCAAATTTGACGGTTGATATGTGCTGTTTACACCAGAAGTCACGTCATCAGGCACATTGTACGTATGTTCACTTGTTGGAGTTTGGTCCGGTTTCATTTGAACACCCCTCGCACTTTCCACCAATATTAATGTACTTATCCCTCCGCTATATCAGTGCACCTTCTTCTTCGTTCCCTCTCAATCTCCCAATCTCAGGCTACCTAGCCCTGAACACGGCTTTGGAAGTCACAGAATGTAGTCCGGAGAACGGAATGCGTTGTGTCGCTAGTTTACAGCTTTACTGCGATATTTGCACCTTTCGATCCTTCTTCTTCTTCTGCGTAGACAGTAACCATTATTTTCTCGAAAAAAGCGGCGGTCATCCTGAGACTCTCGCCACTACCATAGAGCTTGTCTTGCAGTTCCACTGGCAATGGCCACATCTGCTCTCTCTGATCCTCGTATGTCGGGCAGTTCTGCAGCAGATGTTCAGTGGTCATTTTACCAGTACCGCACGGGCATTCGTCGGTACACCCTATCTTCAATTTGTTGAATAGGTGGTACCTCAGTCTATTGTGGCCAGTGCGAAGTCTGAAGACAACGACCTGCTCTCTTCGGTTCAACTGGTAATAGGCATCGTTTTTGGTGTAACCAGTATGTTCGGTTTCCCATTTAGTCATGTACCTGGCTTTGATAAGCCGTTTTGACTCTTCGTACGTTATACTGGTATCTGTTGTCTTTTGCCAGTCTGTCTGCCTCCTCGTTGCCTTGGATGTTGCAGTGTGACGGAACCCACTGTACCACTACCCTTTTTGGTGCGGACAGCTGGCACAGTTTGCAGAGTGCTGCTCTTAAGTCATTAAGCTCAGTGTTTTTCTGGCTTTTTAGCGCTGTGACTACGGCGAGAGCATCTGTCAGCAAGACTATGTGGCTCTCGTTTTCACTGTGTGTTGCCATTTCTTCCACTGCCGCCCTCAGTGCCTCTGCCTCCGCTCTGAAATTGCTTGTGTACTTACCAGTAGCGAGTGACAGTGTTATTTTTCTGCCATTTGGTAGGTTCAGGAATGCTCCTGCCCCTCCGTTCTGTGTAGCGTTTGTTACAGAACCGTCGGTGTATGCATGGGTCCAGTCCATGCTTGGGTAGCTTTTCGTTATGAAGCTTAGGGTAGTGTCTCTCCTTTCTTTTTCGGTCTGGCAGTTTTTGTTTGCACCTTTCGATCCGACACATCCGTCTTCGGCCGTTCAGTGCACCAAAACATACAGTGTAGAAGATTTTGGTCTGCCGTCTCAGCCACATTTCCACTTCGCACAAAGCAGCAGAAAATCGCTCGGGGTAAGTCGAAGCTGTAAGGTGGATGTTCAAGAATTGTCCACCCTACTTGGTTTCATTTTATCCTGTGTTTATCGAGCTGTATATTGTGAATCAGGCGTCCAGGTCGGGCTTCGTTCGTAATGTTTCCCGTTCTTGAAAAGATGTATCGACCAAGAAATGAACCGCTTTAAACAACTATTTATCAACGTAAACAGGAAACATTTCCTTTACAGAAAGTCCGTGTGTACACACACAGAAAGGTGTACACACACAGAAAGTAACAACAACAACACACACACACTCACTCCGCGCGTGCAAAACAGCACGCTGTTCTTCCATTATACACTCTGTGGGGACGGCGTGGGCTAGTGGTTAAGTGACACGGCTCACAACCAGGAAGTGCTGGGTTCGATCCGCATCACAGCATCGGTCCTTACCCCGGGGAAGCACACCCTTAGAAAATGCAGGAGGAAGCAGACCCTTACATAAAATGCATGCTCTAGTCGGATGTACTGGGCCGAAAGGCGCAAAATAAAAACCACAGTGCAACGTATCTAATCCTTGGGGATTAGATAAATCAAGCACACAAAAAAACAACAACAACAAAAACCCCGAAAAAACTATGTGCGCACGGACGCCATTCTGTAACTGGATTTACTACGTGCCTGCGATATCTAGCGTCTGCTACTTAAAGTTATAACAAGACTAGATGTTGCCGACACCCACTGACACCTTTAAAAACTACTAACTACATTTATTAGCTATTTCAACTCAGTTTGTGACCTACTTACTGACGGCCTCATGCTAGGTCACATGGTGTTTATGAGATGATACGGGCAGTTCCCTTCCTCTTTGTCTTTCCTTCAATTAACAGTAAGCCAGATACCCACTGCAGTTGGGTTGACTGTAGCGTACTGGTAACTGGATTGTGAACCCGTACGAAGAAAAAACTATAACATTACCAACTGGAACATACTTCAATAATTTCCGTACCGAAGCAGAAGCACAGAATGCCGCAGATGAGCTTGAAATCCAAGTTTGACTCGTCAGTATTAGCAGAGCTAAAACAACACAAAGATGAAGATCTCGAGCAATGTATGTTCTCCCTGGCACAACTCTTGCGTCGTTGGTTATACAGTAGATCCAATCCCATTGCAATATTGAAGGCATTGAAGCTGCAGACACACTAGCAAAGTGTAGAGGCGCATTCCCCACAAACAGACCTGAGCAACACATATAATGAGGCCAAGACCCTATTTATAGCCAACTTCAGAGGGATATGGGCGAACCAACATCCCTACTCCCAAAAAGAAGACAGCTAGTGTCAAGTGAAAATTCTGCAGAATTTACCGCTGGTTGGAAATTGAGTTTTTGACGATTGTTGTACTAAGCCTCAGCCGGTGCGAGATGTGGTGCCCAGTGCCCTTCCTTACTGTTTTTACTGTCCCTATCTCATGCGTCAGGTACCCATTTACAGCTGGGTATGCTGGATGTAGTCTTCGGAAGCGATTCTAACCGAGAAACACTGTTATTGAGTGGGGCATAGCTCACGCAAGTCCCAAGAGTAATCTTTAGAACAATATGAGACAGATAACATGTGTCCAGGTGGGAAACATACCGCGACTGATGAACACATCACATCATCATCATCATGTAGCATGTCTAAGGATATCTTGGTGCCATCGTCTTCTTGGTCTAACACTTCCTCTTTTGCCTGGCACCATACCTTCCATCACCGTTCTCCCAAGACCGTTGTGTCTCTTGATGTGACCAACGTATTTGCATTTTCTAGCCAAATTGGAATTGATAAACCAGTTCTCCTCTATGCTCAACTCTTGCAGAATGTCTACATTTTTTTTTCTCTGTCTAGTGTATTTTGAGGATCTTTCTGTAACATTTTGACTCGAAAGATTCGATTCTTTGTCTAGAAGTTTTTGTAATCGTCCATGATTCACAGCTATAAGCTGCCACAGGAAAAACACAGGCTCTCAAGACTTTTACTTTTATCATTTTGTTGGTGCTCTGCCATAATTTCTTCAGGCTGTTCAGTCTCTGCATTGCCATAGCTAGTCTTCTGATTTCTTTCGAGCAGTCGCCATTTTTGTAAATTCTAGAGCCCAGATATTCAAAATGTGTAACCTGGTCTATTTCCTCCCCACCCACTGTAAATTTATGCTGACATTGTGTTTTTTCGGTGGTCATTATCTTTGTTTTATTTATGTTTATAATCAGGTTTTGATCTTTACTATATCCATTAACGGCTGAAAGTAGCTGCTCTAGCCCTTCTGCACTTCTCGATAGTATCACTGTGACATCTGCGTATCGTAACTCTGGAATCTCGTACCCTCCCCCCCCCCCCCCCCCCCCCCCCCGCCAATCGTAAATGGGTCGAAACTTTCAATGTTCTCGTCATATATATACAACTCAGTTACAAGCTCACGCAGAAATAGAGAAAACAATATTGGCCTCACGAGACAGATTGGAGACAAAAGCTGTATGAAGGTGTTGTTGCTGTGTTGTTGAATGCACACAACAAGTAGGTTTACTCTTGTGTGGCGTTTAGTGGCGCACTGAAGTAGCTTTCTTCAAATCCCGACCGGGCTGATGAAGGTGGACCGGGGTCTTCCAGGTGGTAGTGCTATTCTTGGCTTCATCTGCGTGTCGCTTACTACTACGGGGATCAACTCGTTAGCCAGACTGCCAAGAAGAAAAATATCCGTTTCTGTGTAGTTCTACGTAAATGTCGAGCTGAGGGTCTTGGCCAGTATATTTTGCCTGACCCTGACTAACATGTCTGATCAGTATGTTGTGTCTGACCCTGACTAACATGTCTGATCAGTATGTTGTGCCTGACCCTGACTAACATGGCTGATCAGTATGTTGTGCCTGGCCCTGGCTAACATGTCTGATCAGTATGTTGTATCTGACCCTGACTAACATGTCTGATCAGTATGTTGTGCCTGACCCTGACTAACATGTCTGATCAGTATGTTGTGTCTGACTGGACGTAAGTCTTTCTCAGCATTTAGGAATGAAAAAAATAGCGTTGTTACAAACAACGTTTTTCATATTTATGATTAACTGGAACCTTGTTCTGGGGATGGAAGAAGAAGAAGAAGAAGAAGAAGAAGAAGCAGAAGAAGAAGAAGAAGAAGAAGAAGAAGAAGCAGAAGAAGAAGAAGAAGAAGAAGAAAAGGAACCGTATCTTTGCCGTGAAAAGTGTGTATCCTGCCACAACGTTAATCAGACGACGTGATGGCCATCGAAGAAGCAGTTCGGTGCACTGCTAGTTCCCTCTTACGAACACGCTCTCAGCGTGGCAGTGTCCTTACCCTCGTCGCTGTCCCCCACATAACTCTCATGAAAACCACCTGGGATAAATAATATGTTAAAAGTTAATAGTTAAAGACGTTCGTCAGTGCTGTAACGATATATGTTAATTGTAAACAGCCAAGTCTAAGTCCATGATACAAGCATTCACCTTGGGAGGCCAGGTTGGCCGAAGATTCTTGTTAATAGTTTATAGGAACAACATAAGAGGCAATTAGACATGCTTTCTTAGCGTGCTGGTATGCAATGAATACACTTTATCTTTGAATAGAAATGATGCAAGTGTGGCAAGGCGGGCTCCACCTGACGGAACAAAAGGGAAACAAAGTCCGCTTTGGCATGCACGTCCTTCTTCCTCCCCCCCCCCCCCCCCCCCCCACACTTTTATAATACAACCATTCCCCCCCCCCCCCCCACACTTTTATAATACAACCATTCCAGTACAAACGTTACATTTCTGCCCCCTATTCATATGCTGAATAAATGTGATATCAATAGGTCTACATAAGCGCCATTCAGAATAGCAGAATAATCACATCTCCATTTGTCAAGCCGCGTATGAATTTTAAAATACCCTTCACCATGTCTGCTTATATTTCTGTATTTTAAAAATGGGAATAGCCTCAGTATGAAACATCAATCACACGAATTCGCTGTAATTAACGCTACAGTACAATTCGAGACTTATAAACTATCACTTTTTACTGTTTCAACATTCGTTTTTTACTGTAAAAATATGGTTATAGTTTGATGACCTTTGCTAAAACAAAAACTTTGCAAACATATGACAGGCAGATTTGGTCGAGGGAGGTCCATGCTGGATACAGATTCTAGAGCTCGACACTCATTCACCGGCGACAAAAGCAGGAATGTCGTCTCTAGAGCCAATGAAAACCACGGCCTAGATATAAAGGTTTCTGATTACATCAGCGTTTCTCAGACACTACCATTTCAACACAGCCAGGATAGCGCATAACTGCCGCCACACAACTAGACAGGCAAATACGTTATTAAATAATCTGACGTGGCTGGGAGATAGATTACCGTCAGCATGAGGCAAAACATTAAAAAAAACTAGTATTTCTCACAGCAAGAATCAATCAAAACCGTTCAATTTTCTGTCGAGTACAAGTAGTAAACAAATACACGGCAAGTCAATCAGGTCTGGATAATCTTTTCCAGCTGCCCACATCTTCATGGGGTTAAAAATACACAGAAACAATACACAGGTTTCGAAAATAAATGCAATTAACAATGATAGAATTGGGTTGGGAGCCACCAACCTTCAGAATATGGAGTCTTTCACATATCTTGATAGACATAGTAGGAGGCACAGAAAACGATGTTCAGTTAAGAATATAGAAGGCGATAGGAACTTTCATTGCATTGAGGAATTTATGGAAGTCAAAAAAAATTAAAACCACCACCAAAATATAAAATCTTCAACTTCAATGTAAAATCTGTGATATTGTTTGGCTCTGAAACATGGAGGATAATACATGTACTTATGGAAAAGGTACAGACTTTCGTAAATGGTTGACTGCGCAAAATATAAGCGTGGAAATGGTACGGCAAGATCACCAACGTAGAATTGATGGAGAAAATGGCCCAAGTGGAGCATGAAATATGGAGGAGGCGTGGCGGTGCATAGGCTACACATTACGGAAACCAGTGAATAACATTACCAGACAAGCTCTGTTCTGGAATCCACAAGGCAAGAGAAGTAGAGAAAGACCGAGACACTCATTGAAGAGGGAACTGAAAGGAAATGTAAAGGCAACAAACAGAACGTGGACAGAATTGGCTCAAATGGCTCATGATAGGAAGACGTAACGAGCAGTTGTTGAGGACCGATACTCTACAGGAACTGACATGTTACTGATCGAATGATTTACATCTTTGTTGTTTATTTATATTTGCATGGAGCTATTCTCCGTCGGTGTTTTTGTTTGTCACTACTTCTCTTGCCTATGTGAGTTCTAGAACACAGATTGTCTGGTAATGCTGGTTTTCTCAACATGTGCCCTGTCCAACATGCCTTCTCCCCACGTCTCGTTCCTATGATATCTGTGTATTTCTTTCCAACTGTGCCACATCAATGATCTGATCATACCATGTCAACCTCTTTATCGTGTGCAGGGATACACAGGAAAGGCTGTACCTTTTTCGTTGCTGTTTTTGTGGTTCTCCATGTTACTTAGCCATACATCACCAGGTAGCATGTCCTTTGTAGAACGTCGCTCCCATTACAGTCTGTCTGAATGAAACTCGTTCTCTTGCCAAAACTCCAGCCTTCGCCACAGTCATACCCAGGCATACCTGGATATTCTTGGTGCCAACGTCTTCTTGGTCTAACCCTTCCTCTTTTGCCTGGCACCATACCTTCCATCACGGTTCTCTCAAGATCGTTGTGTCTCTTGATGTGACCAAAGTATTTGCATTTTCTAGCCAAAATGGAATTGATAAACCAGTTCTCCTCTATGCTCAACTCTTGCCGAATGTCTACATTTGTTTTTTTCTATGTCCAGGGTATTTTGAGGATCTTTCTGTAACATTTTGACTCGAAGGATTAGATTCTTTGTCTAGAAGTTTTTGTAATCGTCCATGATTCACAGCTATAAGCTGCCATAGGAAAAACACAGGCTCTCAAGACTTTACTTTTATCATTGTGTTGGTGCCCTGCCATAATTTCTTCAGGCTGTTCAGTCTATGCATTGCCATAGCTAGTCTTCTTCTGATTTCTTTTGAGCAGTCGCCATTTTTGTAAATTCTAGAGCCCAGATATTCAAAATATGTAACCTGATCTATTTCCTCACCATCCACTGTAAATTTATGCTGACATTGAGTTTTTTCGGTGGTCATTATATTTGTTTTATTTATGTTTATAAACAGGTTTTGATCTTTACTATGTTCATTAACGGCTGAAAGTAGCTGCTCTAGACCTTCTGCACTTCTTGAAAATATCACTGTGTCATCTGCGCAACGTAACTCTGGAATCTCGTACCCCCAATCGTAAGTGGGTCGAAACTTTTAATGTTCTCGTCTTCTCGAACATGTGTATCTTCCTTTATCTTTTCTTATTTCTCTTCTAACTTTTCTTGCGCAGTTTTTAAATGTTGTGTTGTTCCGCTTACTTCCCATTTGTTTTAATTGTTGCCTTTCTTCAATGAGTTTCTGTGTTACCTTCGAGCCATACAATATAACAGTATTTGCAGTGTAGATGAAGATTTGTATTTTGGTGTTGGACTTTATTTTCATGTTTCCCGTGCAATGGGGGCGTTTCTTGGAATTTGTATTGTTAATGTAAAATCTGTGTCGGTACATCGTATAGCAGCTTTTAACTCATGAATGATTATTGTAGCCTATTTAAGTCCTGACTGACTACAGTAGCCTCTTTAAGTCATCACTGACTACAGTAGCTTCTTTAAGTCATCACTGACTACAGTAGCCTCTTTAAGTCATCACTGACTATTGTAGCCTCTTTAAGTCATGACTGAGTATTGTAACATCTTTAAGTCAGGACTGAATATTGTAACATTTTTAAGTCATGACTGACTATAGTAGCCTCTTTAAGTCATAACTGACTATAGTAGCCTCTTTAAATCATGACTGACTGTAGTAGCCTCTGTAAGTCATGATTGACTGTTGTAGCCTCTTTAAGTCATGACTAATTACAGTAGCATCTTTAAGTCATGACTGACTTCAGTAGATTTTTAAAGTCATGACTGACAACTGTAGTCTTTTTATGTCATGACTAACTATAGTCGCCTGTTTAAGTCATGACTGACTATAGTAGCATGTTTAAGTCATGACTGACTATAGTAGCCGCTTTTAGTCATGACTAACTATAGTCGCCTGTTTAAGTCATGACTGACTATAGTAGCCTCTTTTAGTCATGACTGACTATAGTAGCCTGTTTAAGTCATGATTGACTATAGTAGCCTGTTTAAGTCATGATTGACTATAGTAGCCTCTTTTAGTCATGACTGACTACAGGATTAACTATCCTGGATTTGCAACTCTCTACTGAAGTTGTTGGTTTGCGTTTTCCTTGGGGAGATGTCTCTTATCACATCTGTGTCACTGGAGCTTCTTTTCACATAGCCTTTAGCTCTTCGTGGTACATCTCCACTTGGATCGGTCTGAAAATTCGTTTTCCCAGAATACGCAGTGCCTTCATGTCCAACTTGGACACATCTCTGAGCCTCAGCTGTGGTGGGTCGGCAGTTCTTTACCATCCGTGAACTGTCCATAGAGAATATCTTTGTGGGTCTGACTATTTTCCATGAGGCAAACATGGTCAAGCCATGGTTGTTTTCGCTGCTGCATCTTCATCTTCATCTTCTTCTTCTTCTTCTTCTTCTTCTTCTTCTTCTTCTTCTTCTTCTTCTTCTTCTTCTTCTTCTTCTTCTTCTGCTGCTGCTGCTGCGTTCATTCTCAATCTCCCTCTACCAATCGCCGAACAAGGCTTTGCAAGTAGCAGGATGTAGTCCGGAGAACGGAATGCGTTGTGTCGCTAGTTTACAGCTTCGCTGCGATATTTGCACCTTTCGGTCCGACACATCCGTCTTCGATAGTGTTTTCGCTACTTAAGGAGAGTATACGTGATTGGGAGACCGTCGAGTGAAAGCACGTCTGCATGTGTCACCTTGTCCTCCGCAGAATAACTAAACTTAACTTCTTTATACTGGTTTAGAAGGCGCCACAGAGTCTGTATACAGCCAGATTATACAACTCCACCGATATTAAAAATGACTGTGATCATCCAATTTATTCTTGAATGCATTAAATGACCCTGCCTCGACCACATCCTGTGGCAATGCATTCCACGCATGCACCACTCTCTGAAAAAAATGTTTCCTAACATCAAATTTTGACCTGCCTTTAAATAATTTGAAGCTATTTCCTCTAGTTCTTGTTGTCGGTTGAAGCTATTTCCTCTAGTTCTTGTTGTCGGTTGAAGCTATTTCCTCTAGTTCTTGTTGTCGGTTGAAGCTATTTCCTCTAGTTCTTGTTGTCGGTTGAAGCTATTTCCTCTAGTTCTTGTTGTCGGTTGAAGCTATTTCCTCTAGTTCTTGTTATCGGTTGAAGCTATTTCCTCTAGTTCTTGTTGTCGGTTGAAGCTATTTCCTCTAGTTCTTGTTGTCGGTTGAAGCTATTTCCTCTAGTTCTTGTTGTCGGTTGAACTTTGAAAAATTTGCTATAGTCCTATTTATCCTTTCCATTGGTTCATTCATAAACTTGTAATAAGTTACCTCGAATTCTTTTCTGTTCTGGACACTGTAGACCAGTTCTTCCAAGTCTCTCCATTACTAAAATTATGGAATCCCACGATCATTTTTGTAGCTCTATTTTTAATCCTTTCTAACATGTCTACATTCATCCTGTGATAAGGACTTCCCACCTGAATGTAGGTCTCACCAATGATTTATATCGTTTGACTATTACTTCCTTGCTTCCATGTGTAATGTTTATTTTAATCATAATGTCAAGGATGGATCTCACGCACCACAGATGGAAGGTGTTAAACCTTTGATTTTGTTTGAAATAGTTTGTCCAAGCTTCGCTGCCTAAAGAAGCATGCTGACGACACATGTATTGTAACCATGACCTTGGTATTAATTGTAAGCTGTTAGCTTTCCCAAACACACGTTGTGAGACGAGCAAAAATGGCAGCAGCTTTGCCAATACGACTGTCAATAAATGGTTCCAGAGAGAACTTGTCTTTGATAAAAGACAGCAAGTACATGAATTTCTGCACAGCTGCCGATATCTATTACTGTCGATGTTAGGAGTTAGTCTGGAAATATTGGCACGTCTCAGAATATTTATTTTGTGAGTCTTATTGTGAGACCAAATTCTTTGCACTCTTGGGAGAAGCGATCTATCGAGCTCTGTGGTTCCTGTTGACTGTGGATGACAATTACAGCGAATTGCAAATCACTAACGGCGACCAAGCCTTGTAAAATTAAACAGCCGATCATCCAGACTAGTTTGAACGCAGATTTCTTTACTTGCGTTACCGAATACATGCCTTAGTAGAATAACAAAGGTAATTCTGAATAGTGTTGGAGCCAGGACGCAGCCTTATATAACACCAATGTGAAATCCAAATAATTCTGGCCTACTGCCATTACATTCAACTGTTCTTCTCATAGACTCATGAAACGACAGCCATTTGTTAAGGATGTCTATTCTGAAGAGCCCATCCCGACAAACCTGTTTTTTAGGCCCCCGAAGTTGACATTAAAGGCCTAATTCTGCTCCGAGGATTTGTCCTGAAGTTGCGGAAGAGAAAAGGTTTGTCGATTGTTGATCGTCCAGACTTTCTAATCTCTCCTGCCGTCTGCGCAGCCTTCCACTGTCCATGCATGGTAGCTTCTAATCTCTCCTGCCGTCTGCGCAGCCTTCCACTGTCCATGCATGGTAGCTTCTAATCTCTCCTGCCGTCTGCGCAGCCTTCCACTGTCCATGCATGGTAGCTTCTAATCTCTCCTGCCGTCTGCGCAGCCTTCCACTGTCCATGCATGGTAGCTTCTAATCTCTCCTGCCGTCTGCGCCGCCTTCCACTGTCCATGCATGGTAGCTTCTAATCTCTCCTGCCGTCTGCGCAGCCTTCCACTGTCCATGCATGGTAGCTTCTAATCTCTCCTGCCGTCTGCGCAGCCTTCCACTGTCCATGCATGGTAGCTTCTAATCTCTCCTGCCGTCTGCGCAGCCTTCCACTGTCCATGCATTGTAGCTTCTAATCTCTCCTGCCGTCTGCGCAGCCTTCCACTGTCCATGCATGGTAGCTTCTAATCTCTCCTGCCGTCTGCGCAGCCTTCCACTGTCCATGCATGGTAGCTTCTAATCTCTCCTGCCGTCTGCGCAGCCTTCCACTGTCCATGCATGGTAGCTTCTAATCTCTCCTGCCGTCTGCGCAGCCTTCCACTGTCCATGCATGGTAGCTTCTAATCTCTCCTGCCGTCTGCGCAGCCTTCCACTGTCCATGCATTGTAGCTTCTAATCTCTCCTGCCGTCTGCGCAGCCTTCCACTGTCCATGCATGGTAGCTTCTAATCTCTCCTGCCGTCTGCGCAGCCTTCCACTGTCCATGCATGGTAGCTTCTAATCTCTCCTGCCGTCTGCGCAGCCTTCCACTGTCCATGCATGGTAGCTTCTAATCTCTCCTGCCGTCTGCGCAGCCTTCCACTGTCCATGCATGGTAGCTTCTAATCTCTCCTGCCGTCTGCGCAGCCTTCCACTGTCCATGCATTGTAGCTTCTAATCTCTCCTGCCGTCTGCGCAGCCTTCCACTGTCCATGCATGGTAGCTTCTAATCTCTCCTGCCGTCTGCGCAGCCTTCCACTGTCCATGCATGGTAGCTTCTAATCTCTCCTGCCGTCTGCGCAGCCTTCCACTGTCCATGCATGGTAGCTTCTAATCTCTCCTGCCGTCTGCGCAGCCTTCCACTGTCCATGCATGGTAGCTTCTAATCTCTCCTGCCGTCTGCGCAGCCTTCCACTGTCCATGCATGGTAGCTTCTAATCTCTCCTGCCGTCTGCGCAGCCTTCATCTGTCCATGCATTGTAGCTTCTAATCTCTCCTGCCGTCTGCGCAGCCTTCCACTGTCCATGCATGGTAGCTTCTAATCTCTCCTGCCGTCTGCACAGCCTTCCACTGTCCATGCATTGTGGCTCTAAACTCTGGTGGTTGTCCTAGACGAAAATACCGGCCATATGGTCAGCCATATACAAGTCAGCCATATACAAGTCAGCCATATAGAAGTCAGCCATATACAAATCAGCCATATGGAGTCCTTTGTGGCTTTCTCTCTATCGTATCATTAGCCTTGCTGATGTCGGATGTGTCGGACTGAAAGGTGCAAATATCGCATTCAAAGTGTAAACGCATTCTGTTCTCTGGACTAGATTCCGGTACTTGCAATGCTTTTTTCAGGGCTTTGTAGCGGGAGATTGAGAACGAACAAAGAAGAAGACGAAGTATCATTAGCCATTATGACAGATGACCTTGTTATCTTTGATTGGTTGAGCTATATATATATATCTTTTTAGTTAACTTGTCCACATTTATTGAAGTTTGTGTCTAAAAATGTTTACAGGATAAGGTAGCCAAAACACCCCCCCCCCCCCCCCCCCCCCCCGCGTGTTCGTCTCTTACGAAATACTCGACATGTTTACAACGTTACTTTTCTTTGTTCCAATTTCGGGCTCCGACAACATTTGAGCGTGACACCAACAGGCATACTATAATTCAATACAATCAGTCCTCATTAGGGTTAACAATACAATACCCTAGATGCGAGAACATCCCACTCATTAGGGTTAACAATACAAAACCCTAGATGCGAGAACAACCCACTTGTTAGGATTAACAATACAAGACCCTAGATGCGAGAACATCCCACTCATTAGGGTTAACAATACAAGACCCTAGGTGCGAGAACATCCCACTCATTAGGGTTAACAATACAAGACCCTAGGTGCGAGAACATCCCACTCATTAGGGTTAACAATACAAGACCCTAGGTGCGAGAACATCCCACTCATTAGGGTTAACAATACAAGACCCTCGGTGCGAGAACAACCCACAAAACGGTGCGTGTTTAACCAAAAAAAGACGGTGACTGTGGTTGAAAGTTGCGTTATTTCAAAAATTAAAACCGTCACTCTAATTGGCATGAATCGTTATTTCATTGTTTAACTTGTCACTCTAATAGGTGGAGTCGGTATTTCATTGTTGAACTTGTCACTCTAATAGGTGGAGTCGTTATTTCATTGTTTAACTTGTCATTCAATTCGGGATTGGGTATTCCGTGGCGAAGTGGTTAAGCCGTGGTATTTTTCACGGATGCTTGATGCGAAGTCCCCTGCATCTCGTAGTCACCCGCTAGTCGTCTTGTCCTTGAATTGCCACTGGGTTCCGGCGGCTCGAGACGAGAGAGTGAGGATAAAATGTAGCGCAATTAATCCTTACTAAAAAGAGATATAGCAAAATTAATTATGCTATCATCGTCTACGATGGACGGTGGTTTTTGCCAATTGGCGAGAGTAGTTATTTTATTATTTAACCTGCCACTCTAATTGGTGAAGTAAAGGCCTGGCAATACATATCGATTTACTATATCCACCCATCTTGACAGAGAATCCTGAATCCATTTGCTTGTGGGAGTGGTTTTTGTTGGCAATATTTTTTATGCTCTTGCCCAATCGCCTTCTCCAAGAACGATAGATAAACCTTCATTAAGCAATGGCAGACAGGGTTTCTCAAAAATATTGCGCTTACGGCACATCTGGAATATTTTTCTTTAACCTATCCACACAATAACCAACCTCAAAGAACAAAGTACAGTACGTATAGTCTCTTCCCTGCTATCAATAAACATTTATTCACACTAATTTAAAGTCACTTTTGAATAAATAAAACTGCTCCTTTTTCAATTTGTATTTGGTTATAAATTTAGTTTTTATTTTACTTTACCATGAAAAGATATTTACCGTAAATTTGTGCTGTAACTGACTAATACATATTTATGTTATTAACGAAATTTAATTTTAAGTTTTACTGTAACCCATGAAATGACGCTGTATCAACCTGATATTTGTATAATTCATGAAGAGGCCAGGCGGTTTATCAGATGCAGATACAAGAACAAGTGGTTTTCTAAGCATCCATGACAACAACAAAATGATGCTGACTACAAGCTCGACATGACCGAACGGGTGGTGATTTTCAGACTTCGGCAAGCCACAGCAGGTTACGATACCATTTATTCAACAAGTTCAAATTAAGACATATCGATGAATGTGTCTGCGGCACTGATAAAATGACTGCTGAACATCTACTGCCGAAGTGTCCAACATACAAAGATACAGAGAAGACACATTTGGCCATCTCCGGTCCCAAACCAAGACACGCTTTATGGAGCTGCTGATGACCTCGTGCGGACAACTGCTTTCTTTAGAAATATTCACGCCCAGAAACTGCGAAGAAAAAGAAGATGATGCTTAAGAAGAAGAAGAAGAAGAAGAAGAAGAAGAAGAAGAAGAAGAAGAAGAAATGATAAAGAATATACAAGACAGCAGAAGTTTTCGTTAGGGAACTTATGGAAATCAAAAGAAATTACGTTCAACACAAAAATACAGATTTTCAACTCCAATATAAAGTCTTTGCTGTTGTATGGTTATGAACCAGTTGAACATAAGAGATCAGGTGGTGGGCTTCAGACTGCGCACAGGCCACAACAGAATGAGGTACCATCTATTCAATAAACTGAAGATAATTGCTACTGACGTACTGGGAAAATTACCCCTGAACATCTTCTGCAAAATTGCCTGACATTCGAAGATCAGAGAAAGCACATGTCGCGATCACCAGTGCCAACACTAGACAAACACGATGGCAGTATCGACAGCCTCAGGATGACCGCTGCTTTCTTTGAACAAATTCAAGTAGATGTCTGACAGCGTACGAAGAAGAAGTAAAGGTGATAGCAGTGTAATGTATGTAATGGGAAAGGTGATAACAGTGTAATGTAAAGGTCACTCTCGTGGCAATAATTGTCGTCGGGAATGAAGATAACTGTTTATGTACTAAGTCGCAGCTTATGTGAGGTGGAGTGGCCAGTTCCCTTCCTTGCTGTTTATATCTTCCCCAACCTTTTAAAACAAAAGTCAAGTTGACGTCTGACAACGTACGAAGAAGAAGAAGGAGGAGGAGAAGAAGAAGAAGAAGAAGAAGACGAAGAAGAAGAAGTATGGTTATGAAACGTACAGAGCAGCACACACACACAAAAACCAATGAAAAAGGGACAGACCCTAATAAATGGCTGCCTGTGCAGAAGGTTTGGGGATCACTGGGCGTAAAATTGGGTTTACAATTCCAACGTACGAGGTTCGAATCACATCGTGCTCAGTTTGACATGCTGGGCAGGTCGTGGATTTTTTATTTGCATCACCGTTTCTTCCAGTCGACTCCGGTGTAGATGGGTACCTGATGAAGTCAGGGTAAAATTTTCTTAGGCGCAGCGATTGCCACGGAGTTCGTGTACTGTCGTCAGCATTTTCAGCAATGAAAGAACTGAGCACATGTGGAGTCGCCCAGGTGCAATGGGGACAGTTCTATAAACCATTTTCGATTTTACGCGTGAAAGTGTACTCGTAAGACAAAGACATGATCTGCAGCGATCAGCGACCGTAAGGTTACTGCTGGCGCCAGGGCCAGCGATCCAAAGCTGCCAAGAGCCTTTTACATCTCTAAGTGGTGATCCTGGATAACAAGCTGCAACAAAGCAGATTGGCTATGGACAATATTTCTGGACTGTTTAGTCGCTGATGTCGGTATTTCCGATGTGATCTCTTTGTGAGATATTTTGGACTCTTCGCCCCATTGCTCTTCTTCTTCTTCTTCTTCTTCTTCTTCTTCTTCTTCTTCTTCTTCTTCTTCTTCTTCTTCTTCTTCTTCTTCTTCTTCTTCTTCTTCTTTTTCTTCTTCTTCTTCTTCTTCTTCTTCTTCTTCTTCTTCTTCTTCTTCGTACGCTGTCAGACGTCAACTTGAATTTGTTCGAAGAAAGTAGCTGTCATCCTGAGGCTGTCAACACTGCCAAAGAGCTTGTCTAGTGTTGCCACTGTTTATGGCCAAATGTGCTTTCTCTGGTCCTCGTATGTCGGGCAATTTTGCAGCAGATGTTCAGCGGCCATTTTCCCTGTGCCAAAGGTGCATTCGTCAGTGCCACCTATCTTCAATTTATTGAATAGATGGTACTTCAGTCTGTTGTGGCCTGTGCGGAGTCTGAAAACCACTACCTGCTCTCTTCTGTTCAGCTGGTAGTAAGCATCATTTTTTGTGTAGTCAGTATGTTCTGTTTCCCATTTGGCCATGTATCTGGCCCTAATAAACCTTTTGGACTCTTCGTAGGTCACACTAGAATCTGGTTGTGGTAGTCTTCCACATTGCTCTTTCGACAATACGGAGCTTCCCTTCGTCTGATTTGCGTAGACCCCAAAACTCACACTCATGAACCATTACTGGGATAACTATGCTATTGAGGGTGTGAGCCCTGGCCATGACATCCGCCACCTGCTGGAGTATCGGTTTAATGCGGTTGAAGCTGAGCAAACTTGCTGCTCTCCTGCGTGAGGTCGCCTTATCAATGTTGTGGTTGTGTTGATTTTCTGACCTAGCTAGACATATGCACTGACATTTTCGATGGGATCATCTTCCAATCGTAATTCCCCATAGGCAGAAAGTGTTCAGTAGAAATATAGTCTTCTTTCTATTTACGTTTAAGAAAGCTGCCTCGCAGATGCAGATGAAGCAGAACTAAGGCAAAAACTATGTGGTCGCCGCTCGACCTTGACAGGATTGTAGACTTAATCCTGACGATAGAACTCAAGATTTAGCATGATCATAAAAACTAGAACGCAGCAGAAGAAGAAAATTCAGCTCGTTTAGGCTTTGTTCGGCTTCTGCAATGTTGTGACAGAAGATCACAAATGTCGTCTGCAAAAGGTAGATGTGAGAGAAGTCCGTATACCCCCATGCATTATGTTTGTAGACTACGAAAAGGCCTCAGATAGAGTGAAAATACACGCAGACGTAAATGCTTTGAGGAACCAAGTAATAGACGAAAAGTACGTCCAGCTTATAGAGAAAATAAACGTGTGCTGTTCAACTGAGATCACTCATTTCCACATGCCACTTTCCATACTTGTAAACCGAGGAGTACGAAAAGGAGATACCATCTCCCATGAGCTGTACACAGCTGCCCTTGAAGCAGCTCTAAGTCCATAAACTGGCAGGAATGAGATGTCAACATAGACATAGATAATAGTTTACACAATTTCTAATCTAGTTAACAAAGTATTTAAATACACTAATGATGGGTTAAATATAAAATTAAAGGTATTCTGTAGCTGAATTTGTCATCGAAGATGAAATGTTATAGACTTCATAGTAGTGGATGTAAACTTTTTCTGAGGTAGCGTAACAGATTTCTTTCTTCACCATCTTGTCTTTCTTAGCTTCAAGTAAGTCAGGTGTTCCTAAACAGTTAGATTTACTGAGTTTGTTGCCAGGCATGACAAACGCTGTAAAGACCCTGTCACTATGGCGATATATAGGACTACCTTGGAATCCATACACTTTATCCGGATTTACTTTTTAAATCTGTAAAACGAGTTTTTGTTTTATTTATCATTAAAAAAAAACATACTTCGTTGCATATGTAAAGGTCAATGTTGTCATGTAACAGAAACTGCTGACAGGGATGAAGTGTTAGAGACTAGGTCACAGGTTGTTTATGTGGTGGGGAGGCCAGTTTTTTCTCCTTGCTGCATTTCCTACGATGACAGTAAGCCAAGTACGCTTTAACAGCTGTGTCGACTAGAATGTGCAGAGTAAGGGATTCTAACCTGGTACCTTTCCGCGGCAAGCCGAGCTCTTAATCGCTATGCTAATCACCCGCTCCCGGGTTTTCCACATTATTTTAAACCTAATCAATATGTCTGGACAAATCCATGTAGTCTCTTTTAGTACGACGGATGTTTTACACTCTCATGCTAAGTCTAGTTAGGCGACGTTCCTGAGTAGATCTACGTTAAATTGACAGCTTATATAATATGGAGATTGCAAAATTCATCAATAAGCAAAGTACTTTGACGGATGCAATGCACACTTAGATTGGAACAATGTGTCGTGTGAATGGATATAGATATATTTCACCACACTAAGATAGCTGCTGATATACATCGACACTCATAGAATAAGTCGACACAGATGTACCTCGCCACACATAATTGACGCAGATGTATCTCACAACACCTAATTGGGCCCTCATGATGCACCTCATCATTATCATGTAGCATGTCTTTTATAGAAAGTCGCTCTCATCATAGTTTCTAACACTGAAAGTCGCCGTATCGAGAGATAGCGCGAATTGATGCAAGCTCCAAAGATAGAACTTCGGAAGGATCATGTCCCCAGACATAATCTACAATACACAACTTGAAAGTCACTGAACAGACTACGAAGTGATGTATAACGGTGCAAGAGGAATATGCAACGATTGGAATACACAGATGATGGCACATGGGACTGTAGCGCTATACAGGACCCGACCACCTGATGACCCTGCTACAACCTCCAGGAAACACGCAATAGATGCGACATGCTGGGAGCAAATGACAAGACAGTCCATGTCTCTGAATACCGGATGCGTACTATAACGTGGTGCTTGGACACGGAAAGTGAAGTGATCATAGTCTGTCTGAAAGAAACTATTTCTCTTGTCAAAACTCCAGCCTCTGCCACAGTCAAACCCATGCATTCATGGATATCCTGGTGTCATCGTCTTCTTGGTCTACCCCTGCCTCTTTTGTCTGGCACCATACCTTCCATCACTGTTTTCTCAAGGCCGTTGTGTCTCTTGATGTGACCAAAGAATTGCAATTTTTTAGCCATAATGGAATTGATAAACCAGTTCTCCTCTATGTTTAACTCTTGCCAAATGTCTATATTTGTCTTTTTCTGCGTTCAGGGCATTTTGAGGATATTGTATGTACCTCACCACATCACAATTGACGCAGAAATACCCCACCACACCTAAATGGGCACAAATACCTCACCTTACCTAATTGGGCACAATTACCTCACCACACCTAAATGGGCACAGATACCTCACCACTCCTAAATGGGCATAAATATCTCACCACACCTAAATTGGCACAAATACGTCACCATACCTAAATGGGCACCGGTGTACCTCATCACATCTAAATGGGCACATATGTACCTCACCACAACTAATAATAGCTGTCCATCGTTGTCGATGAGGACCGCCGACATCATCCTTGTCACATATTTCCCTGTTGGGTGTGGGTGCGCGTGTGGCTGAACAGGCCAATGCGAGCACGAAAACATCTGCTACATATCGGGCACACGAGGTTTGTAGAAGAGGATGGTGTTCTCGCTGCTCGGGATTTCACCGGCAGCTACACCCGATTTGACTGCGCTTCTCCAGTCAGATCTGTTTTGCGCAAGACATTCCCAGGTGTCGATGTCAATCTGGCAAACTTTTTAGTGAGTCCTTCAGACCGTCTTTAAAACGTTTCTTTGGGCGCCCTCTCTCGCGCCATCCCTCTCTCAGCTCGCCGTAGAGAAGCTTCTTTGGGAGCCGCTCGTCTGACATACGGACGAGGTGTCCGGCCCATCCTAGTCGTGCTTTTTCTAGCAGTGTATGGATGCTGCGCATGTTAGCCCTCGAGAGAACCTCGATGTCAGTGACACGATCTTGCCATCGGATGTGGAATATTCGCCTCAGGCAACCTGTGTGGAAGTGGTTTAGCCTCCTTGCATGTCCAGAGTATACAGTCCAGCTTTCGCAAGCGTATAGTAGGGTTTGAATGATGGTTGCACGGTAGACTTTGACCTCACCACAACTAAATATGCACAAATATCACACCATATCTAAATGGGAACAAATATCTCACGACACCTAAATGGGCACCAGAGTACCTCACCACATCTAAATAGCTACAAATACCTCACCCCACCTAAATAGATGCATAAATACCTCACCACACCTAAATGAGCACCGGAGTACCTCACCACACCTAAATGGGCACAAATACTTCACCCCACCTAAATAGACGCATAAATACCTCACCACACCAAATGGGCACACATGTACCTCACCACACCTAAATGGGCACAAATACCTCACCCCACCTAAATGGGCATATATGTACTTCACCACATCTAAATAGGCACAGATGTACTCCACCACACGTAAAAGCATACAAATGTCTCACCACAGCTAAATGAACAGATATGCACCTTAGCCCACTTAAATGGGGGAGTGGTACCTCACCTAAACAGTTTGAGATACGCTGGGTTACATCAAAAACTAGGGGGGAAGAAGTAACCAATCAGGTGACAATTGACGAAGCAGACGAAAGGAAAGAAACAGCCTGCTCGGACATTTTAATCTCTTCAACTGTAACACTTTGTTTTGCATCTAGCGACAGTTAGTCAGTCCAACTGGTTGTGGAAGATACACCAGCCAGTCCCCATGTCGTAATGAGGGAACTGAGTTCAGTCCTTTTCCTGTTGTGGATAGTTTTTCTTCAACTAGGAAGCTGTAGTTATGCCGAGATTTTGTGGGGACAGTGCTACGCGTTTTGTCTGACTCGCCATGAGTCCCGACAGAAGGTACGTATTTTCTTAGTCATTCTCTGTTATGTTCAGGAACTGTTAATGACATTTTCCTAGTGAAACGTCTACTGAACAACATATTCCATCATATTGTTTGAGTTTTCACCAGTTGTACAGAATTGTTACTAAATCTAGAGTGGACTCAGCAAAAAGTGCAACCATATGTTCTGTGATCTGTGTACTTTGTAAGCTTCGTAAAAACAACTAAAACAATAACACCTACGGCTACTCCTACAGCCTAACCATACGAGGCCTATACTAACTATAAGTTAAAATTAACATAAGTTAACACTTTGTTTTGTATAAAGTTAACTGGATTATAGATGTGGTTATCGCTCCTCTTCTACCATGTGATGCGGTGCATGCTATAGCCTATAGGCATAGACAGTAGAGTAGAATCTATTTAATATTTTGTGGCTTACACTAACTTGACTGAGACTTAGGAAGTTAGGTCTACACACTGACACTCACACTGACATATTAACTTACTGTGTAACTAGTGTAAGTCTTACACTTACACTAGACGTAGACCTACATGTGGATTGTCATTGTGGTTATCAAACCCTCCTTCCGATTAGTTTTGCGAACTTAGAAGTTACGTCCAGTCCCTCTTACGGCCTGCCTAACACTACAGCGACTAAAAGTCACTAGTAACAGGTTACTCAAAATCACACTCCTCCTTAGTTTTTACTATGTTAGTATGCTTTTGCTTTGCTCCCATTTCAGGCCCCGGTAACAGACGGGTCTCTTTTACTTTAAACTTAACGACCATAATGACAAAATTAGATCTATAATTTAATTTTCACATACATTGATTTCCATTTTTCACATTCACTGGTGAATTAATGTGCAGTTAGTATTATAATATTTAGTATTATTTACACAGGGCCATAATTTTGATATATTTATTCTGTTATTTTAAAGAGAAAGCTAATATATGCACTTAGGGACCAAATTGAAATATTTATTGAATAGTATAATAGATTATGAACTTGACAAAATATTTTTAGTTTTCAAATTTGAAACTGAAGGCTTGTTACATAAAAATTTATATTAATTAAGTTAGCAGCAGCTTTGTACAAGTTTAGATTAGTCAAAGAATTGTCATTGCACATGGTTTTACCCATAAGTGCTCTGTTCTTCTTCCAATTTTTTTTTGAATGCACAATGCATGAACTCCGTAGCACTGACGAGGATCCCATAATAGATTGGGTAGATTTTAAACATAATTTGGAAATTTGCCCAGGCAGTGGCCGTTAAGCCTATTCTTTTTGATTTTCAAAGTCCGGGGGGATTTTTAACGTAGGCGACACTGCACACGGGCGTCCGATCTCTTACTACCCAGAGATCTGGGGAAATACCAGAAAGTCAGTGTAAAAAATCCCTGTCTTCACCATGAATTTAACCCGCGACTTCCAGTGCCTAAGGCCAACGTCTTACCTCAAGACCACTCAGTTCCCATGCTTTGTACAAATTAGATGTTAATATTTTGGCAATATGAAGTATATAAATGGGAAATTGAATTCTTAATCTTTTTCATTGTTTGTTCTCAAACTCTTGCTACAAAGCTCTGAAAAGGAGTTTGCAAGTAGCACGATGTTGTTTGGAGAACAGAATGTATTGCTGTGTTGTAGTTCACACTCCAGCTTGACTTTGAAAGGTTTGGATGTTGTTATTCACATTGTGAAAGCCATAAGAAAAGAAAAATGACTTAAGAATGTGAGTCTTTTAAGCAAATGTTCCTGCCAACTTCTTCGGCTTAACACTCCCTTTTGTGGACTGATTTGGTTTCCTTTTGGTGATTGAGAAACAAGGAAAAAATACCATCAATACACACAATTCATAAATAATCAAAATTCTAAGAAACACACAAATAGAAAGTCTCGCAAAAGACATTTTTGTTTTAATTATTGCAAAAGAAAAAGGAAATCCCATGAAACAAAGACATTGTGTGATTTTTTTTTTTGTTGGGTATAAAGATCCACATTGAGATGATCTTATTTGAGATGGTGAATACCTAAACAATATCTTTCCACATATTCAGAGTAGGCTATGTATGTCAAGTCCATTTATAGTTTAATTGTTTACCTTAACTGGAGGAGCTTGCCACCTATAACATCAAGGTAGTTAAAGTAACCCATAGCATTACTGCCGTAGGGGTGTGAGGTATTTAGCGATCTCACATTTCAAAGGCTCAGCTTTATGAGGGTGGTAGCCATCTCCTCTCCCTCGCCGCTTATCTACCTGGACTGAACTGGTACCCATTTAAGGCTGGGTCGACCCAGGAGCTGCTGCGGTCTAGACGAATATTTCCTCCTCAGCTGGGTAATGAACCCAGGGCTACTCAGGTGTGAAGCCAGCTCGCTAACCTAAGGTGACCCCCCTAATGTAAAAGTAGGTTATTGTTTGACTCTGTAATGGATTTTGTGTACTTAATTTTATAGCCATTAGTATTTTTGTATGTTTCAAGTCTCCACTCAAAAATTGCCAGATTCAAATGTACTGATTAAACACTAAATATGGGGCTGAAAATGCAGCACAGTGAATGAGGTGGCAGCAGCCAGAGACTCATAGCTGGCTCATTGCATCAAAATCTGCAAACCAGAACTGACCAAGACCTTATGATGGTCCTGGAAACAAGCTGCACAAGTGTAGCCAGGCGAAGAAAATATGGATCTCAATGGGAAGGCAAACACGGCTACGGAAAAAGCCAACTGAAACCAGTCAGGTTGAAAGACGCAGATATTGCAGTTTCACTGTCAACTAAAGTTAATGCCCATCGTGAATCGATGAGGACCACATCATGCGGTTTTGTCTTAATAATGTGATGTGTGCTGTATTTGGATTATAGTGAGGAAGAATATGCGCTGGTCATCGATCTCACTCTTATCCCTAGTTGCCTTGGGTCAGTGGCAAGACTATTGGTCAAGACGACTGGAGGTAACTCCGGTTACAGGTACTTTGATCTTACCTCCCGTGAGACCAGGGGTCGCTTGAAACTTGCAGGATTCGATCGCCCACCGTTTCACCCATAACCTCATGACTACACGGCCCCCACAACTGTAAACTATGACCTAAGATTACAATACTCTTTTTTGACCAATGCTGAAGAAGAAGAATACTGGATATTAGTGTTATATTGGGAAGCAGACTCTCCATCTACAGAGCTATAAAGAAGCAAAGGCACTCATCAAACGACCCATGAGAATGGAATGGAGAGACCAGCATAAAGAAAATGTCAGCATAGACAAACTTGGCAGAGATGGGCACACAAAGATCTTCAGGCTCAAAATGGGACTTTGCAGACTCAAGGCCCATCTACTCAGAATGGGTCTCAGAGACACCGCCACGTGCGATTATGGAGCACCCAAGCAAACTCCAGAACACACATCCTGCAGGGCTGCCCTACTTATACAGGCCAAAGAGAGGCAGTCTGGCCTGGGGGAACGACTATGCTCGACACGCTGTGGTGGACCGGCGAAAACCTGAAACAAACAGTCTCCTTTGTGAATCTCACTGGGCTAGAAGTATAGTATCAGTTGATCGAAGAAAAGGTGTTTAATTACCCCCAACAAATTAGCTATAGAGAACCCTAAGAAAGGACATCCCAGGATTATGTGGAAAATTGTGGCTATTTGAGGTGAACAAGGAAGAAAAAGAAATGTTAAATCATAAGTCATTCGAACAGGATTTCCAAACTGGCATACGATTAGATTTAATTTCTTCTTTTGCATTCGTTCTCAATGTCCCGCTACCAAGCCCTGAACAGGGCTTTGCAAGTAGCAGGATGTAGTTCCTGAGAACGGATTGACTCTTGGTCTTGGTAGACTATAACATCTGCATATAGACCTACTGCATTGACTTCTTTGCTGGTTAAGAGGTTCCATTTAAAACACACAAAAAAACTAACACGAACAGAAGGGAGAATGTGTGTATCATGTTGTATGTAAAAAAACAATTTGTAACACATGGGCAAAAATGAGAAAAAAGAATAAGAGGCGAATTTTTAATAGACTTTGAACACTACACCATTGAGATAAGGCAGTGGGTGACAAATTTGTATTAGGTATAAAGTGTAGGACCCAGGCTAGTTCTGGATGAAGAATTCCTTGTAGAGTTCTGCAATATACTGGAGAGATAATGTGAATAGTTTTTGAAAATTTGAATTGCAAATGTGAAAATGTTCAGTTTATTTTCAAAGCAACGCCTATTTTCATTACCTCTTATTTGTCCTAGGGACTACCCGTAAAATATGTCTACGGGAGAGGAGGAAGGTGTTTGTAAGAAGTAGACAATAGGGAAAGGTGTACTTCAGTTGAAATTGGTTGTCCACATAGCAACAGATATAAGTCTTCACTAGGATACAAATCTATCAAGAGTAACACATTTTCTTATCTTTGAAAGCTTCTTACTGTCACATTATAATTTTGTTTCATTAATTGTCAACATTTTATTTTTAGTTAGCTGTTTTAATATTACAAATAATGTTTGTGTCAGTTTAGGACAGTGCTCTTAAACCTGAGCGTTAATGGGAGATTTTAGCTTTCAACTGGGCTGTAGCAAAATAATTATATAATGTTTTAAAAGTATATTATTGGGACAATGCAAAGACTACACAACCTGAGGAAACTAGGGCAGACTACGAGCAAATCAATAAAAGTGGACATTTTGAGAATCTGTATTTTTCCCGTGACATACGGCTGTGAAACATGGACTGGTACACAAACCTCAAAGAAGAAAATAGAGTCCTTCGAGTAGAAATCTTATAGGGAGGTTCTCAGAATACTATGAACTGAAAAAAAATATGTATGTAGACATTCAACAAGAGTTGGTCTGATTCATAAATTTCATCAAGAACAAAAAATTGAAATACTTCAGCCACATTAAAAAAGACATAATGCTCTTTAGAGAATGGTACTGGAAGGTATGGTGCTGGGCAGCAGAGGCATACCAAGAAGGCAATGACACCAAGATGTCAAGGAATGCTTGGACATGACTCTGGAGCAGGCTGGAGATTTAGTAAGAGATCAAGTTTCTTTCAGACGGGCTGTGTTGGGAGCGACGTTTTGCAAAGGACACAGTGATGATGATGTATTAAAACATTCAAGATATACAGATGCAGTGGACAATCGCAAAATGTTCTTCAATTTAGATTTTTGTGGGTGGTAAGGAAAATTTACCGCCACGAAAGTTATAAAAGTGGTCGTCAAGTACAAAAATGTTAACTGAGCCATGGTTTAGGAGATGTCAAACTTAAGAAGCGCAGTAGTATATACAGAGTTGTTGCATATTTACATTTGTACATAGCTTTAGTGTTTTACTTACTGCAAGATATTCAGGGCGTTGAAATGTGCAATGGACAATATTTAGTAACTCCTATAATTAAATTGAGTTATCATATACATATGATAGATTGCAAAGAAGTTGTTCTTGAAGGAATGCCCACAATGGGTAGATTTACCCTTTTGTGCGCCCTAAAAAGAACGTTTGTTGGCGGTTTGTCATAGCTTTCCTGACATCTCGAGCATGCTGATGAGGTGAACTGGAGTCCCCCAGGTGGTTGTGCAATGCTTGGCTTCATCTGCGTGTCACTCACAACTACGGGGATCAGGTCGGTCCCTCACCTTGTTAGTCAGGCTGCCATAGAAACACCCTTTTTTCAGGAAGTACTATGAGGAAGCCAAGGTGAGGATCTTGGCCAGTATCTTTTTCCTGACCCTGACTAACATGTCTGATCAGTATGTTATGCCTGACCAGACATTAGTCTTCCTTCCCTATTGCAAAGAAGTAAGTCTTACATATATGTAGGTAAAAATTATTTTGAAGTTTGTGTGTTTTTTCATCAAGGCCGCAAGTTTCTAAAATCAGAACTGATTTAATTATATCCATTTCAAGTCTGTTTTTCTCATCAGTCCATGGTACATTTATTATGAAGAACAAACGATACGTCTTTATTGAAGTATTTAATTCAAGCAAAACCACCACAAAACTTACTAGCAGCTGTTTCGCAATATAAGTGGTATAAGCCTTCTTAAAGTCATCAACATTTTCTTTATAATGCGTTGAGGGCCTGGTACATTTGCTTACATCCGTTCAGAAGCACAGTAAAGATCAGAATCTTTTCCTGAATATAAAAAAAAAACTAAGATAATGTCCATTGGCATACATAGACCCCCAACCCAAGATCACTATTGGTTATGAAGAAATTAAACACATGGATTAGTTTGAATACATAAGCTCTTTGATAACAAACGATGGGGACTGTGCAAGGGATATAAGGAGACGACTGTCCATTCCATAACGATGCAGAAACTGAATAGTATGCAAGATGTGTGGCACAATACTAACACAGAATTAAAATTGAAGATCCTCAGAACATGCGTATTCCAGGTGGCAATGTACGGATGTGGAACATGGACATCACACAAATATTGAGAAAGAGGATCAGAGGCATTTGAGACAAAATGTACAGAAGAATCCTCAAAATACCTTTGGTAAAGAAAATAACAAATAAAGCCACCCTGCAAGATCTGAGTGTCAATGAGAACTAGCTTATAAACCAAGTTCTTTCTGTTTCGTAAACTGAGATTTTTTGGCTGCATCAAGCGCCATGGCGGACTGGAAAAAGCAGTTCTGGAGGACATTGTTCCAGGAAGATGAGATAGAGGCTGACCAAGACGTAGATGGACACATGGCATCAAGGACACCCTAAACATGAACATGGAGCAGGCGAGTAGACTGGCTGCTGATCGAGATTTCTATCGAATAATTGATGAAAGAGACGTTCTGCCAAGGACATGCTACATGATGATGATGAATTTGTATAGTTAAAATTACTCCATGAATGATACAGCAATAAAAATAAAAGGCGAATAAACTCATTCTGAGTATCAGAAGTAATTCTTGTTATTATAGTTGTATCTCTTGCTGTGTCCGCTGAAATGGGTGACTTGCGCGGTGATTTGGATTAAAGTGAGGAAGAAACTGCGCCTTTTGTCAACCTCACTCACAGAACCTAAGCTACCTTTTGCCAGTGGCAAGACATTCATCGAGACGACTGGAGATAGCATAGGTTGCAGATTTTGCCTCAGGGTCACCACCGAAGCCTTTCCGTAAACATGTAACCTGCAGGGTAGAAAGGTGGGATGGCATCTAACGCAGTTTGTCGTGCCTTTTCGATAACCACAAGAGGTCGTATGGACACCACTCAGCGCGTGAGTGAGTCTGGCATCTCTCCTCAGCTGTATTCAGCTCATCATAGTAGCATCTAAAATTCCCACACGACAAATTCGTGAAGGTGAACCAGCAGAACTAACCCGTGAAATACGACACAGGTATAAGCGTAGTGCCATTCAGCCGGCGTCCAGACCAGGATAAACGGATGGAAGAAATCATCAAAAAAAAAACGAAATAACAAGTCCAGACGGAAAACAACACCACGTTTCCGTGAACACAAGTGTAAGTCGTCGACTAGTGTGAATTCTAGTCAAATCCGTGGTCTAGTGGCATCCATAATGATCCAAAACAGTAGAGAAATTCTTGTAGCAAAGCATAAATATGTGCTATTTTATCAAACAAAAATATGTACACAAACATAGACCATGACCTATTTCCAGGACAATGGATCATCATTAATTGTGCAGAGATCATTTCTTCGGTTTAGTGCAATTAAGTTAATGTTATCTTATTCTCTGAGCCACAATACTGTAGAGATAACAGGGCTCATACATCTGAGTTATTCTTGAATGGAAAGAAATAAATATTCCATAATGAGCTGCAGTTATCTCTAATTCTGGTGGAAGTCTAGCTAATCAGCTGAAACTTCAAAGCTTCAGTTAACAAGTAATTAAAAAAACCGGGATTGAGTAGAGGGACCACGTGAATGAAGGCAGTATTTCATGAAACACCAAACTAAAGATATAACTAACTACACCACCAGGTTGAATATAGGCCAAATTATTATTAGGAATATTTACAACACAATGCAGCTGCGAAGGCAGTTGTTAAATCAGCAATGTGGAACGGGCAAAGGTGTTGTACTGCATAGATTAGATATTAGGAAATATTTTAAAGTCAGAATGCTTGGAATGCATTGCCACAGGATGCAGTTAATGTATTCAAAAATAGATTGGGTGCTCAGTTATTTTTAGTATCTGTGGAGTGGAATAGACTAGTTGTATACTGCCGTTACAGAGCCTTCTAGACCAGTATAATGAAGCTAAGTTGAGTATAAAGACAGTCAAAGTGAAAGGTAAAAAAACAAAAAGTAAGCTATAGGAGTTGGAACGATGGCTTGGCTTCGTTCGTTCTCAGTCTCCCACTACCAAGCCCTGAAAAGGGCTTTGCAAGTAGCCGAATGTAGTCCAGAGAACGGAATGCACTGTGTTGTAGTTTACAGCTTGACTTCGATTTTTGCTACAATCCATCCATCTTCAGCAGGCATTTTTTAAGTACCGAGTTAGCAGCAATGTCCCCCCTTTCCCCCCCCCCCCCCCCCCCCCATTGAATGTATCCAGCATTATGGTTGGCTCCTAGATTTTTTACTTGGCTCCTAGATCCTAAGCAAAATTTAGCACCATGTTTGGCTCCTAGATACTAAACAAATGTAGCACTATGGTTGGCTCCTAGATACTAAACAAATGTAGCACTATGGTTGACTCCTAGATACTAAACAAATGTAGCACTATGGTTGACTCCTAGATACTAAATAAATGTATCACTATGGTTGACTCCTAGATACTAAATAAATGTAGCACTATGGTTGACTCCTAGATACTAAATAAATGTAGCACTATGGTTGACTCCTAGATACTAAATAAATTTAGCACTGTGGTTGGCTCCTAGATACTAAACAAATGTAGCACTATGGTTGGCTCCTAGATTTCTTACTTGGCTCATAGATCCTAAGCGAAATTTAGCACCATGGTTGGCTCCTAGATTTCTTACTTGGCTCATAGATCCTAAGCGAAATTTAGCACTATGGTTGGCTCCTAGATTTCTTACTTGGCTACCAGATCCTAAACAAATTTAGCACTATGGTTGGCTCCTAGATTTCTTACTTGGCTACCAGATCCTAAACAAATTTAGCACTATGGTTGGCTCCTAGATTTCTTACTTGGCTACCAGATCCTAAACAAATTTAGCACTATGGTTGGCTCCTAGATTTCTTACTTGGCTACCAGATCCTAAACAAATTTAGCACTATGGTTGGCTCCTAGATTTCTTACTTGGCTACCAGATCCTAAACAAATTTAGCACTATGGTTGGCTCCTAGATTTCTTACTTGGCTACCAGATCCTAAACAAATTTAGCACTATGGTTGGCTCCTAGATTTCTTTCTTGGCTACCAGATCCTAAACAAATTTAGCACTATGGTTGGCTCCTAGATTTCTTACTTGGCTACCAGATCCTAAACAAATTTAGCACTATGGTTGGCTCCTAGATTTCTTACTTGGCTACCAGATCCTAAACAAATTTAGCACTATGGTTGACTCTTAGATCTTAAACAAATTTGTCATCCCTTGCTGTACTGTTATTAATTGTACTCTTCTCCGTCATTTGTTCTCGCACTCCCACTACCAAACCTGAAAAGAGTTTTGCAAGTAGCAGTATATTGTCCGGAGAACAGAATGCGTTGTGTCATAGTTTACAGCTTGAGTGCGATATTTGCACCTTTCAATCTGACTTCAGCAGATATTTTTGATCCCTTCTCCTTGACCAGTCTGCTCTGTTGCAGCCTGTTATCCAGCATCACCGCATGGAGGCGTAGAAGGGTCTTGTTAGCTTTGGGTTGCTGACCGCTGCGGCTGATGCACTATATCTTGATCGCTATGATTTTATGGAAATATATGAAAGTATACTTAGTTTTAATTCTGTATATTTGCTTTGTTAATCTGTCTTTAGGAAGCTGTATAGCCTAGGGGTGAAGCGTCCGTTTCACAATCCCAACGCATCTGGTTCGTCTTCGTACGCAGTCAGACAGTAACCATTATTTTTTCGAAAAAAGCGGCGGTCATCCTGAGGCTGTCGACACTGCCATAGAGCTTCTCTTGTGGTTCCACTGGTGATGGCCACATCTGCTCTCTATGATCCTCGTATGTCGGGCAGTTCTGCAGCAGATGCTCAGCGGTCATTTTCTCCGTACCACACGGGCATTCGTCGGTACCACCTATCTTCAATTTGTTGAATAGGTGGTACCTCAGTCTATTGTGGCCAGTGCGAAGTCTGAAGACAACGACCTGCTCTCTTCTGTTCAACTGGTAATAGGCATCGTTTTTGGTGTAGCCGGTATGTTCAGTTTCCCATTTGGTCATGTATCTGGCTTTTATAAGCCGTTTTGACTCTTCGTATGTCATACTAGTATCTGTTTGTGGTAGTCATGCACCTTCTTTTGCCAGCATCTGGTTCGAATCACGCTCGTGTCCAGTTTGGCAGGCATGGGGTGTTTTTTTGCTTTTCCACTTACAGAAAGGAATGGCAACTTACTGTACAGCACACTTGCTAAGAAACTTATAACAGACAAAAAGGTTGGCGGTTGTAAGAAGCGACGTTCTGCAAAGGACATGCAACTTACTTTTAATCTTTCTTTGGTCTGGAGTATAGAACACCAAAGTGTCTTAGTACAAGTTTTCACAAATTTTATGCACTTAATAGATCTGTTGTCAGTGTGTTAGCGGGTATCCGAAAAGGGACAAAGAATATTTCCACTGTAACCTTCTAGGCATATTTTATAGAGGCGGCTAAAGAAGGGTTGTTCATGGGACTGCCTACCCCATCCTGTTAAAACTATAATAAACAAGACATAGAAAAAAAGGTCATAATGCTTCATGATAGAAGAGGAGCGATTAAGTAATGGAACTATCATTACTAACTTGGTATCCGGTTCACAGACTATATCCCACATTGAATGAACCCTGGTTAATTCCTCGATTTAGACATGCTCCAGATGACCTCTGTGTGAATTGATACCCAGCTTGCAGTTATTGTAAGCAAGACAGAAATTTAGAGAACTAGTCAGATCACTTCACAAAAGCTGAGACTCAGTGCATTGAAGTCTCTAATGCTTGATCACCGTTGGCAGTGTCTGCTGTTAGAGCACATTCATTTAATATATTTTCCATGATCAAATATGACGAGGTGTGTTCAAATGAAACCGTAATAAACCGCAACAAGTGAACATGCGCATGATGTCACTTCTGGTGTAAACAGCACATACCAACCGCCAAGCTTGCAAAATTTAAGTATCCTCCGAATCATAGTTTCCCCAGCAGACAGTTGAAAACATGGCGAGTGTGATACAGAATCTGTCCAGAGTTGATCAGCGAGGGATGTTTGGTTTCTAACAGCTGAAGGATGTCGACCAGTTGACATTCATCGCAGAATGTATGGCGGCAAAAGTGTGGCAAACGTAAGCTCCAGCGATGGTCCACACGAATTGTTGCATTTTGGCGATGACATCTTCTGATACAACAATATGCGACTGGCCTGGTCTCGGAAGATCTTTCGTTAACTCACGTCCTTCTTTAAACATCGGTATCCAGTTCTTCACTGTTGTCTTCGACAGTCTTCTGACACGGCCTGCATTCTGCGATGAATGTCAAATGGTCGACATCCTTCAGCTGTTAGAAACCAAACATCCCTCGCTAATCAACTCTGGGTGGATTCCGTATCACACCCGCCATGTTTTAAACGGTCTGCTGAAGAAACTATGAGTCAGAGCATAATGAAATTTTGCAAACTTGATGGTTGGTATGTGCTGTTTACACCAAAAGTGATGTCATCCTGCGCAGCGTACGTATGTTCACTTGTTGCAGTTAGGTTCGGTTTCATTTAAACACATCTCGTAATTGGGCCTACTAGGGTCAAGTAGAATATTTCCGTAATTATTGCATTCAGTTAAATTCCCAATTTTTTTTTACATACGCACAAACATGCAGTTGAACTGCCTCTAACTCTTTTCAATTGTATTTAATGAGATAATTGTTAGGTAAACAAACTAGTTTGCTGCCTAGCGAAATACAGCTCTTGGTTCCACATATATTAATCACAATAACTTCATCCCATTCCTTTGAGATTGAAAAACATGAACATGCAGCATTTGGCTAGTCTAGGCCTCACATAGTATCTTTCTATTGTTACTGTGATCAATAATGGATGACTAACAAACAGTACTAAAAGGCAGTTTCACATGAGATCAGTGCTGTAAAACTACTACTGTTATACTGTAATCCTGGTATTCATTTAGGCACAGCATAAGCCCTATGCCAGGTAGCTAAATACAAATACCTGAATAGGGGACAGCGTGGGCTAGAGGTTAAGTGACACGGCTCACAATCTGAAGGCGCTGATTTACTCCACAATCACAGCGCCGACCGTTACCCCGGGGAAGCAATCCCTTAGAAGTTGCAGGAGGAAGCAGATCCTTACTTAAAATGCATACCGAAGTCGGATGCTCTGGGCCGACAGCCACAACATTAGTGTTCGTGTATTATGAAAAAGCCTTCGATAGCATTGAAGTGACTTCAGTTATAAATGCCGTAAGAAGTCTAGGCATTGAGGGACAATCTGCAGGATTGATTGAAGATATAAATGAGGGTTACTCTAATAATAATAATGTTTCCTATGCGTCTGGGGCCCGTTGTGTTGGTCGGCCACATTCATGACCCACAGCTGTGGCATGGTTCCAGACCTCATCTAGGGTGGAGGAGAAGGTTGATAATTGCTGGAACCATACTGTACAAGGGCGGCTTCTTCTGCACCTCCAGCGAAGAAGACTTTTGGTGCTGAGGAACGGCTTGTGTAGTATCTTGTGGGCTGGGGTTTCCTGGTCCGGCCATACAACATGACTGTACAAATAAACTCGGCGTCGGTCAAGTGTTTCTGAGATTGGGTGGAGGCCTTTTTTAACGAGACCTCCAATTTGCGGAGGTAGTCATGCCATCGGATGCCAAGGATAGACCGCTGGTTGTGCATGTGGAAGGCTTCCAGTCTTAACATGTTTCAGCAATGTCCAGGTTTCGGAGCTGTAAAGCAAGGCTGGGACCACTCAGGACTGGTATTTGTGGATTTTTGTCTTAAGAGAGATCTTGCCATTACTCCACACACATTACTCATTGTTATTCTACCAATATTTGTATTGTTTCCTGTCGAAGACATGTGTCGGACCGAAAGGTGCAAACATCGCAGTCAAGCTGTAAACGAGCGACACAACGCATTACGTTCTCTTGACAATATCCTGCTACTTGCAATGCACTATCAGGACTTGGTAGCGGGAGAGTTGGAACGAATGAAGAAGTATTGTTTGTCGTCCAATTAACATAAAATTCAATATGGTGTACATCAGGTGATAACATCTCTCCCAAACTTTTCATTGCATCCCCTGAGAAAGTCTTCTGAATACTAAGTTGGGATGACAAGGGTATCAACATAGACAGAGAAATACTAAATCATTTATGGTTTGCGAATGACAAAATCATCATCAGCCACACCACCAAAGAAGCTGAGAAGTGCCCAAATGAGCACAACAATTCAAGCATGGCAGTTGGCTTAAAAATAATTCGATAAAAGACTCGGTACAATGAACACTTTTTTTCTCCCCGTGAAGAAATGTGGATTGAAATTGATCCCGTAATAAAATAGGATTTCAAATATTTACTCGTTTGTTAGTTTTCTTTCCACTTGTGCCGCTGAGCGTTAAGTCCTCTGTCCTGCGCCAAGTGCGTTGCGCCAGTCAATGTGAGCCTGTGTCGCTGCTCAATCACTCTGTCATCTATCTACCTACTTTGCGGCCGCCCCCTTACCATGCAGCCAGATCTACCAGTGTTGTGGAAGTTGGTGAGGGTGCACTCTTATGAGATGACAAAACAACTTTTTTTTGCCTGGAAATGTATTCGGCACAAGATGTAGTGCAGACCATACTACAAATGTCACCGTCCGCAGTTTGTCTTTCCTTGTAACACCGATGACCTAACACTCCATTTCACACGTCAAATTCTGCTCTCACACGCCCTTGGACAGAGGCCATGTTTGGCACTGGTAGAACAGAGTTGGCATAAAATATACTGATTATCAGCTGTTGCTTTGTTGCCAAACTAATGCTCCCTAAACAGTGGTGACAGCTGATAAATCAGCGCAGATGCTCTCTGACACCTAGTCTCAATTTCCCTGTTGATCTTGCAATCTGCTGAAAAAATACTGCCCAAATACTTCAACTCATGGGTCTGTTGAAGAGCAATATCATTTACACTTATGTTGAGTAACCCAGGTATTCTACTGATCATCATATATTTACTAGGGCCAAAAATGTTTACATCTCCATGGAGGAGATCTCACAAAGGATAGCTGCACAATAGTTCAGCTTAAATAGCATCGGACCTAATCTTCAACAGATGAAGAGCATCAAAGCAAGACCCAACACCTTCAACAGCATGGTATGCAGCTCCAAGCTGCTCTACGGGTGATTGAACGCAGAACATTTAGAGCAATAAATAGTCCACTTTTGATGACAAGGGCCCACCGCATGCAGCAAGGATGATGTATTTCCGGTTTGACCTAACCAGGTGGTGTTTGGACAGCCGCGGAGAAGGGACCACGGCAGATAGGGTCATTTACCTTTCTTGTTGTCCATGGCCTACTTCAAAAGCTGGTTGATGGGGACATCCTTTGTAAAGCGAGCCGCATGTCCGAATAGGATCAAACGGCAGCGGTTCAGCATTGTGAGTGGGCACAGGGGTTCTGTCCATCAGGTGATTTCATCGGTTGGACCTTCGTCATATTAGGGAAACACAGGAACACAAATCTGGCTGCGAATGTAGAAGGCTTCGGTGATGTTCTGATCGCTCTTCAGAAGAATCCAGGTTTTGTATCAATAGCACATGTTAATTGACATCTCAACCTAAATACACCCTTATCAAGGTCTGAACAAATGAGAAGACGTATTAAAATAGCAAACTAAGTTCAACGAATATCAGCATAAACTCTTAAATCAAAATTCTAAAAAAAATGCAATGATTTTGTGTCTGAGAGAGATACCAGTATTGGGAACTCTTGAACCACACTTTTATTTGTCTGATAGATACCAATATTGGGGACACTTGAACCACACTTTTATTTGTCTGATAGATACCAATATTGGGGACACTTGGACCACACTTTTGTCTGAGAGATACCAATATTGGGGACACTTGGACCACACTTTTGTCTGAGAGATACCAATATTGGGGACACTTGGACCACACTTTTGTCTGAGAGATACCAATATTGGGGACACTTGAACCACACTTTTGTCTGAGAGATACCAATATTGGGGACACTTGAACCACACTTTTATCTTTCTGAGAGACACCAATATTGGGGACACTTGAACTACACTTTTATCTGTCTGAGAGACACCAATATATTTGTAAAATTTTTTCTTTCATAATTTCTTTATGACACATCATTTGCTTTTTACATATATTTCTTTTCATCTGGATATGTTTATAGCAGTATCTATCTTTGTTTGCAGGAAGAAAATGCAGATGCTCAGCTTAGCCTTAGTGAAAGAGCCATTACTGTATGCTTGAAACAACGTCAATGCAAATGGGTATGTATTCTGCAAATTATTTAGTATAGGTATCACACAAAGGATTTTGTTGTCCCATCATGGGTGCTCATTGTTTTCTAGTATGTTTTTGGTATGCGCTACCTGTTGCACAAGGGCAAGGAATCTTAACTTTCCATTTATATTTTATTTTTTAAGATGACTTTGGCGGGGATGGAGACAGAACTTAGAGAATTGATCAGAAGACTGAATGTAACAGCACATGGTTATGGCATGGAGATTAACACAGAAAAGACAAACTTGATGACCAACAACACTAAAGGAATTAAAGCAAATGGGCAGAATCTTGAAACAGTGAACTGTTTCAAGTATCTGGGCTCAACAATCAGGGATCAAAACTAGAGGTCCTGGCCAGAATAGCACAAACAACAACAGTGCTTGAAACATAAATGGAAAGATAAATGACTCTCCTTCGCCGTTAAGGTCAGACTAATGGGTTCTTTCAATATTTCTCTATGTCTGGGAAACATGGACTATTACAGCAGACCTCCTATGGAGATGAAATGTTTTAGAAGACTCCTAAATATCACCCACAAAGACCATACCACACTTGATGAAGTACGACCTAGGATCGAGAATACAAGTAGCCTATACGCTGACCTCCTCAGAATGATCAAAAGGCAAAAGCTGGAATGGCCACGTCTTGATGTCCAATGGACTTGCAAATGCCATACTACAGGGCACAGTACAGGGCAAGTGAAGGTGAGGACGCCCGAGAAAACGATGGGAAGACTACATCCATGAGTGAACTAACCTGTGACCCGAGGAGGCACAAAAAGCAATTGCAGGCACAGAGGGACGGCACATGATTGTGGAGGTGTCAGCAGGGGTGCCCCAACGATCTCAAGAGGTCACGGGAGGAACTGGAAACAAAAATGTTGCTTTGTTAGATTTATTTATGCTGATGAAAATAAATTATTTAAAAGTTATCGTGGCACAGCACTCGCTTTTCAAAGCAAAGGTGTGAGGTTTGGCTGCTGCTTCAGTCGGCCCACCTGTATATGGGGTTCATCTTTAAATTGGTACCTAACCTACGGTTAGGGAAAGAAAGGCAATGTGGAAGGGAACTGGCCACCCCCCACATCACACAAGCTGTGGCTTAGTACAATGAAGTCTCTAACACTTCATCACAGGTGGCAGTTTCTGCTATGGGACTTACACTTGCAAAAAATGCATTCAGCTATGTTTATCTTGGCTTGGCATGTATTTTATTGATGTGCATACATGCCACCTTGCCCACAAAGCATTATAAAAGGACGTTATAGTCTGTCTTTTAATTCATAAACAAGGTCCAAAGCAATTTTTCTAATAAACTGCATGTTATAGGTGTATCCCGATATTATAGTTTGTGGGTCATTATTGTGACATATAGTTGCTTTTTCAAAAGTTACATTGATATAAATTTCAAAATGAGTTTGAAGTGTACATTTATAACAATGCAGAAGGTTACCGTTTTACTATACAAGTTTTTTCGCAGGGAATCTTAGATTCCAGAGAAACGAACGCAATTGGTGCTTGGTCTGGATAGATCATCCTTTTACCATTTACCAAAAAGTAGAGACTACTACACTGAAATGGATGAACAATTTTCAGGCACTGGATGACGAATGATCTGCTTATGATAGACTGCCATGCCTAGTAATGGATAATGCAACATATCACAATACAGTTTCAGAAGAAGACAAAAGTACCAACTGCATCAAATACAGAAGCTCAAATTAGGACATGAGGAAGACAGCGGTGTATCATATTGACAAAATCATTGAAGAGGATTGTCACATTTCTCTGCTACTAACTGCATAGCATGCGCATCTACACCCTATAGAGCTTGTGTGGGCTAAGTCAAAGGACAAGTTGCAGAACAGAGCAGGACATTTGAAATGTGTGATGTTGAAGTGCTGTACATAAGGGGCAACACAAACAATCAATTGATTTATCAAGACATTAAGGAGATACACGTCTGAACAAAATACGATGAGAAATTAAGCTGCATACTGTAAAATCTTAAAATTTAATGCCAATTCTTAGCATCTATGGACTAAATAATATCAATGTTCTAGCGTCATAGATATTCTAAGGCTGTCTGCAAAAAAATCATTTGGATCTGACATGCAGTTTAGTAGAAAATTGCTACAGACCGTGTTTATGAATTAAAAGACGGACTATAGCATACATTTTGTGGTTTAACATTCATATCTAGGGTTCCTTGATTAGAGCAGCATTCTGTTACAAATGAGTCTTCCCTTATCAGCATAACAACACACTTGGACACAGACCAAATTGGTCAAGTTTCACACAGTCATATCATCACAACTACATTTATCATTTAGCAATACTATGGAGGTTATCTATATAGTGTAATTATATAAAGGGGGACTCAGTGGTCTCGGGGTAAGGTGTCCACCTCAGGTGCCAGAGGTCACAGGTTCGAATCACGATGGGATTTTTTCACATGGACCTTCTTGTAAAAAACTCCAACTGCTTTCTTACTGCACAGCACAGATGAATCTGAATGTCTGACAGCAATGGATTCCTGGGCATTTTCACTTATTAGTTGTTTAACCTCGAGGTCTGCTTTAACTTTTCTGCTTTGGGAAGACTTGATAGTGTAGTCCTCACAATGGTATGAGGTATACTGAGATGTTGAGAGGCGAAACTACAAAATTGATTTCATGGTACTGGCTGAAGAAAGATAAAAAGTAGTTACGAGGATGGAACTGAGCATAGGAGAAATGCTGATGTCCTCAAGGCGCACTGAAGTGAAAATGTGGTCCTAATGCTGTCAAAAGATAAGAGATGCACAAGGCAAACATAGAATGAGAGACAGGAAGATTCAGGATGATACTAGCTACTTTCAAAATAACCCAAAAGAAGATCCAGCTAAACATTATCTTTGTTATGCACCAAACAATGATAAAGGCTTCTGTGAAAGATGGGTGCACCAGACTTCAAAATATCATGGATGCACCAACCAATGATAAAGGCTTCTGTGAAAGATGTGTGCACCAGACTTCAAAATATCATGGATGCACCAACCAATGATAAAGGCTTCTGTGAAAGATGTGTGCACCAGACTTCAAAATATCATGGATGCACCAACCAATGATAAAGGCTTCTGTGAAAGATGTGTGCACCAGACTTCAAAATATCATGGATGCACCAACCAATGATAAAGGCTTCTGTGAAAGATGTGTGCACCAGACTTCAAAATATCATGGATGCACCAACCAATGATAAAGGCTTCTGTGAAAGATGTGTGCACCAGACTTCAAAATATCATGGATGCACCAACCAATGATAAAGGCTTCTGTGAAAGATGTGTGCACCAGACTTCAAAATATCATGGATGCACCAACCAATGATAAAGGCTTCTGTGAAAGATGTGTGCACCAGACTTCAAAATATCATGGATGCACCAACCAATGATAAAGGCTTCTGTGAAAGATGTGTGCACCAGACTTCAAAATATCATGGATGCACCAACCAATGATAAAGGCTTCTGTGAAAGATGTGTGCACCAGACTTCAAAATATCATGGATGCACCAACCAATGATAAAGGCTTCTGTGAAAGATGTGTGCACCAGACTTCAAAATATCATGGATGCACCAACCAATGATAAAGGCTTCTGTGAAAGATGTGTGCACCAGACTTCAAAATACCATGGATGCACCAACCAATGATAAAGGCTTCTGTGAAAGATGTGTGCACCAGACTTCAAAATATCATGGATGCACCAACCAATGATAAAGGCTTCTGTGAAAGATGTGTGCACCAGACTTCAAAATATCATGGATGCACCAACCAATGATAAAGGCTTCTGTGAAAGATGTGTGCACCAGACTTCAAAATATCATGGATAAACAGAAAAGGAAAGTTGTGATTGATTTCGGTTATGAAGAGATCACAGGCAACCATGGAATTGTGACTAACAATTAAAATGGAGAGCTACTTATAAACTTCTGTGTTAAGTCAACTGGTGATTGGTGGCAGCATGATTCCACATAAAAGAATACACAGAGCAGAATGGGGTGTCACCAGTCCACAGGACAGAAAACTATATTGACCAACTTCTTTAAATAAGTTCAGATTATCTTTACAGGATGTAAAATAATGTAGAGATGTAAGCAGTACAAGAGAGAGAGTTAGAGCATCAGAAGAGAAAATATATTGACGAAACAGGGGAAGCTGCGGCAAAAGAAAAACAAAAACCCTGTACAACAGCACAGGGAAAGTTTAAGCAAGAAAATTGCTTTATTAAGGAAAGACTAGGAAATTTGAATAGCTTCACAGATGAAGAGATGGTCAGAACATTTTAAAGAACTTTTAAATAGTTCAGCGCCACATTGTTCCCCATTCATTCAGTTGGCAGAAACGAAGCTGCAGGTTAATTGTGGGAAACCGAACAAGGAAGAAATTAAGAAAGCCATAAAGACTGTTTAGAGATTGTAAAGTGGTGGCTAGGTTGCCTCTTTTGGTCCAAAAGTGTTGCGCCCGCCATTGTAAGCCTCTTGGAAAACTCTGCCCATGTGAAACTAGTTGACACAGCAATAAATGAGGTGGATCGGATAGTATCAGGTTGTCTAAAACCCGCCCCCATCAATACTCCATAATTGACAAAGTACCACCTGAATTGCGAAGAAGCTTCGAAGCAGAAATCGAACGAGGAAAATGGGAGCACTACCCAAAACACTCAATGTTTGGACATCAGGTACAGAGCATAAGATTCAAATCCAGACATAGCTTCCTAAAATCAACAAAGCTGATACAGGCGAGCTCTAAGACCCGCTGTATCCAGAGATGGCACGAATTGATACAGGCTCCAAAGATGAAACTTCGGAAGGAACATGCCCCCGACATCATCTACCATACACAACATGGAAGTCATTGAACTGGTGTATAAAGGTGCAAGAGGAATATGAAATAATGGGGATACACAGATGATGCCATGTGTGACTGTGGCACAATACAGAACCCAGACCACCTGATGACCTGCCCCAACCTCCAGGATACACGCAGTAGGTGCAACATGATGGAGGCAAATGACAAGGCAACCAATGTCACTGGATGCATGAAGTATGACGTGATGCTTGGACACAGAAAGTAAGTAAGCCAGCCTCTGTTGATGCAGGATTACCCTGAAGCCATATGTCCATCTACCACACAGCCTGACTTGTGCCCTGAAACCAGAACTTGTTACGTTGAAGGCATGCAGTGGATGTTGATCTGACCAGATTTGCATGAGACGACTAAACCACTTTAATTTCTGCCCAGAAATGAAATCAGTTCAAGGGGTAGTTCTCAGCATATTTCTTATGTTCTCATTTTATCTCTCTTATTGACACCAATTATGGTCCAGATGCATTTTATTTACCACATCAATCTCCTCCCCTCAGCCGTTGATAAGGACCAAGTTTGACACCTGTAACACAGTAGAAACATACTGTTTATCAGTCGTTGCTTTGTAGTCAAGCTAATGTTTGGGTGTTTAAGTAGGGATAACAGTTGATAAGTCACAGAAGAAGCTTTTTGACATCTAGTGTCAATTTCTTTATCAAGTCTTCCATCGTCTGTTAAAATACTACCTAAGTATCTGAACTCACGAGCCTGCTTAATCTTGATGTTGTTGACACTAATGCACAGTGGACCCGGTGATCTACTAATCCACATAACTTGAGTCTTGGATGTGTTAATCTTCATATTATAACTTTCACAGATAGTGTCACGAACAGTCGTATGAATTTACAGTTTGCATTCATCCTTGTACATGAGGCTTTGATCGTCTGTAAACAAAAATGCCTGTATTGAGTTAGGTCCCATATCTGGTTCTGCGATATGATCAGCCACTGTTATTATTTTATCTCAATGTAAATGTTGGCAAGCAGCAGTGATGGCACACAATCCTGCCGCACTCCTGTGGTTATATAAAAAGCATATATAATTCCATCACCGAATCCCAGCACACTAGGTTCAAATCTTGCCATGTCCAGTTTGGCAAACAGTTTTTTTTCCCCTCAGTGCAGTCGCTCCTCCGCGTACGGAAAGTGATGGCAGCCTGCCGTACTGCAAACATGCCAAGAAAGTTATAACAGCCAAATAACTTGGCGGTTGTAAGAAGCGATGTTATGTAAAGGACATGTTACTGACATATTGTGCACATACATTTTAATATTTAAAAATAAACCTAGTTACCCATCGCAAGTGATTTTGACGACATCTTCAAACAGTTTTTATCTTGATGATGTAACTTGCACTGTCCTTGGTTTATAGTGAGGAAGAAACTGCTGGTCATCAGCCACACTTTCTGGTCCCGAACTACCTTGGACCAGTGACAAGACTTAAGCCAAGACGACTGGGGATAATTCAAAATGCAGGCACTATGGTCCCACCTCTTTGAGACCAGGGGTCGCTTGAAACCTGTGAGACTCACACCCACGCCGTTTCCGTTCATCACTTTGAGAGGCGAGTGCTATGCCTCTCTACCACATATAGTGCTCTCATATTATCAAATAGTTGGTCCTCTATTCTGTAGTCTTCCAGTACCACCCAGAGTGTGTCTATGGACTCTATCCTTCTTCTTCGTTTGTTCTCAGACTCCCGCTACCAAGCCCTGAAAACGGCTTTGCAAGTAGCAGAATGTAGTCCAGAGAACGAAATGCGTTGTTCCATAGTTTATAGCTTGACTGGAATATTTGTACGTTTGGGTCGAACACATCTGACTTCAGCATTGGTACCATGTTACATTTCTTCTCCGATCCCTTCTACTTATCCCTGCTGCTCTGTTGCAGCATGTTATCCAGAATCTCATGCGCTGCTCAGCGTCTTGATACCGAATCCTAACCAATGCCTTGACCTGGTCAGTAAATCACATGTTTTCAATACTCTATTAATCTTTTACAAATGTCTTAGGTAAATAATGCATCAGTGCAACCTATCCTGTTGCGGAAACCAAAACTCAGCTTTGATCAGCTGATGACAACAATTCATCTTTTTCTTTGTGCTTTTTTTCTTCCAAATTAGTGCTATAGTAGCTTGCTGTCAACCATCCGATACTCTCTCCCCATGCCTTTGTTAAGATCCTCATCAGCTATTCCACCAACTTGAATTGCTTTGGTTGCTATAACATCAACCAACAAATGTGGATTTCAATGGAATTTGACAAAAACAACTTGGTGATCTGAACTTTGCTGATGACTTGAAATGCATCCCATAACCAAAAATAAATATACTTAGATGATACATCATATCACAGAAATTGGGACTGAGGATGCACACAGAGAAAACTAAGATTGTGGGAATAAATGCAACTATTGACAATCACATTGTGTTGGGAGATCACTCTTACAAGATGTGAAATCATTCATATATCTTGGTAGTAAATTAGAAAAAGTAGGAGGCACACAGATAAAGATATCAAAATAAGAATGCATGAATAGCATTCATTGCATTAGAGATTTTATGGAAATCAAAAGAAATTAAGTGTAACACAAAAATGAAAATCTTCAATGTAAATTCCATTCTTTGTTTATCTCTGAAACATGGAGAACAGAAAACAATGAGAAAGCTACAGACTTTCATAAGTGGGTGTCTGCGCAGAATAGAGAGATTGAAATGGTAAAGATCACTAATATTATGCTTTTGGAAAGAATCTGACATATGGAACATGATCTGAGGAGAAGATGAAGATTAAGGAAATCAGTAGAGAAGTAATAGCAGACCAAAACACACAGGAAAAAGAGAGCTTGATATAAGCATAAAGGAAAGTTGTGGACAGAACATCTATGGACAGGAAGACATGACATGCATTTGTTGAAGACCTGTGCTTCACAGGAAGCTGAAAGGTTTTCATAGATATTGAAGAGGCCGCCTGCGGAATGCTTTCAGGAAGCAAACTGCCAAAACCTGCAGTCAGACATGGACGCATAACAGCTACCAATGGTGGTTATATAGTTATGGGCTGGTCAGTGAAGGACATGAGAGCATGAATACAGTATACTTTTGTTCTGTCCACATGAAGACCTCTTGGTTGTTGTGTAAGTTCTTGTTCTAGTGCTGTATCTGAGCCATGCCTTATTTCTCTTCTTCTTTTGTGTTCTGGCTTTTTGGTAATACTAGATCTGAAGTCCTGTCGATAGAACAAAGTCCACAGCTTCAGCTCAGCTTCCTCTGGCCAGGTCTGAAATCACAGGTCTGTGTATACTGGGCAGTTCTATAGGATGTGTTGGGGATCTGGACACAGGTTCCAAATGGGACTTGTCTAGAGATTTGTGGTTAAGAGTGTTACATCTATACTGCAGACTTTCACCCATGGGTCACATAAGTTTATACAGATGTCCGGATGTACGAGGAACAGTCATTGAGTAACAGCAATTTGATTAATAATAATTTTACAAAAGCGAAGCAGAAATTTTGTGTCTTATTTTTCGACATAGTTCCTGTGCATGGCAACACAGTTTGTTCATCTGTCCACTAGCTTGTGTAGGCTCTCTAGAAAAAAAGACTTTTGGTGTGACTTTTAGCAAATTTTGCACTGCCCCCATTACCTCGTCGGTGGCTTGGGACTCATCTGCTACACACTTTTCTGTAACTGAGGTCATCATGGGAAATTTTGTTTGAAACTCTATGACTCATGTTGAAATCTACAGTTATTTCATTAATAGTGACTTGCCTGTAGCCACGGACTAGCTGGTCGATCTGCTGTTTCACTGGTCTCCCATCCCGGTATTCATCCATGACATTTTGTTTTCCGTTATGAAATCTTTCTACCCATTCATCCACCCTCATCTGACCCAAACAACTGTCTCCATATTGAACCTATATTTGTCTGTAAATTTCAGGTTTCACACTCTCTGACTACAACAAATGAATAACGCCTTGTTCTTCCAAGGTGCAAATCGCCAGTGGGGCGACCATGTTGTACGTTATATTGCGCATGTGCATACTGCTTGATTGTCACAACCCTACATGAAGTATTGCTAAAGAGCCATTTTGTGTCCTGAAATAAGATTTCTTGTTGTACATGCTCTCCTATGTACTTTATAATAAAATTGATATTACCTAGTGACTGCCCCTCGTAATAGCAAGCATAGCCGATAAGGACTTTGTAATTGACACAACTTGGAGTTAAAGACACACATTTTGATGAATAACACATACTTAGTTAAAAATCTGGCAGTAAAAGCAGACCCACCATTGACTGGATCCCACAAGGGGATGCCAGAGTGAGTAGATCCCTAAGGTCCAGAAGATTCAGTATAGAAATATGGCTAGCATTGTGGTTCCAGGGGTAAGGCACTCACCTCTCAACGCGTTGAACGGAAACAATGTGGGTTCGAGCCTCGCAGGTTTCAAGTGACCCCTGGTCTCAAAGAGGGGTGACCAGAGTGCCTGCATCCTGAATTACCCCCCGTCATCTTGACCTAAGTCTGGCCAAAAGTAGTGAGGTTGATGACCAGCACAGTTTCTTCCTCACTATAATTCAAATACAGCGCAAGTTACATCCATCAAGACAAAAACCACCTGATGATGTCGTCATCATCGCTTGCGGTGGGCAACTAATTAAACTAACTAATGGCTAGCAACAGCTGCTGCGCTATTTCCATGAAGGAAAAAAACAAAAGAGGTGCTTTTGACTTTGGCCAATGCTGTTAATTTCCACAAGTGTTCTTCTCAGCAATTTACACCCATTTTCAATGTCCGACTGCAATTGTTAATTTTCATCTGACTTTAGTGTCTGTTTGCCTGTGAACGACAAAGGAGAGACTATGATGACTATGCTGATTGTTTGAGTGATTGCAAGGTTAGTGAGTTTTGTACTGTGTCTTTTGTCATTACACACAATGAAGTCTCCAAACATTTCATCCTGGCAGCAGTGTCTACCTTGCCTTTACATACATTACACTCTTTACATTACAGCTACTTGTAGTGTGTATCCTAGTCGACAGAGAGCTCGCTTCCTAAAACTGGGATTGCAGTGTGCCAGGGTTCTAAATCACTGGCAGGCAGATAACAATCAGGGTGTGGTTCATTCCTTGTACAACCGCTCCTCCAGACGACCCAGCTGTAAATGGTTATCTGATGTATCAGTTGGGGAAGATATAAACAGCAAGGAAGGGAACTGCCACCCCACCTCACATAGGCTGTGACTTAGTACATGAACAGTTATCTCCATCCCCGACATCAATTGTTGCCATAGGACTGACCTTTACATTACACTGTTATCACCTTTCCCATTACATTGCTATCACCTTTACTTCTTCGTACGCTGTCAGACATCTACTTGAATTTGTTTAAAGAAAGCAGCAGTCATCCTGAGACTGTCTACACTGCCATAGAGCTTGTCTAGTATTGACACTGGTGATGGCCATATGTGCTTTCTCTGGTCCTCGTATGTCGGGCAATTTTGTAGCAGACATTCAGGGGTCATTTTCCCAGTACCACCTATGCATTCATCAGTTGCACCTATCTGCGGTTTATTAAATAGATGGTACCTCAGCATGTTGTGGCCTGTGCGAAGCCTGAAGACCACGGCCTGTTTTCTTCTGTTCAACTGGTCATAAGCATCATTTCTTTTGTAGTCAGTATGCTCTATTTCCCATTTGTCCATGTAACTGGCCCTAATAAACTTTTAGACTCTCAGTAGATCACACTTAAATTTGGTTGTGGTAACCTTCCACCTTCTTTCGCCGATCTGCCTGCTTCCTTGTTGCCTTGAATGTTACAGTGGGATGGAACCCATTGTACCATGACTCTTCTGGGTGTGGACCTGGCATAGTTGACCGAGTTATCACCTTTACCATTATATACACTGTTTTCACCTTTTCCACAATTTTAAATTTTCTTACAAATAGTTACAGATTGTAACATATATTTTAAATACATTTTATTTGCATACATAGATTTTACAATGTTGATAAGGTGGAAGAATCAGCTAAAAAGTTGCTTCTTAAAATGGAGCAAAACATGTTACCTAGACTACCTAACTTGGCTGCTCAACAGACATCTTTTAATGGCCAAACCTAATAGTTTTGCAGCACGTGATGCCTCCTCTTGTAGTGTATTTTGAATTTCATATTCAGCTGTCGTACCAAAGATGCAGCATAGGGAATGAACTCATGGCTGGCTGCTTGCATAAGGGTAAGTGAACACTAGCTGACTGAGGCACTATTTCGCCTCCAATTGGCAGCCCTGTAAACGGGCAGTCTAGTGCAGTCTGTCTAAGAGAATAGGGATCAGTGGGAAAAATGCACGTGATACCCCAAAAAAAAAGCCAGCTGAAATCAGATGTGTCAGGCCCAACGGGCACAGATATTGCAGCCTCGCTGTAAACTACCTCATAACATTCTTTTCAGGCCAAACGTTGAAGAAGAAGACGAATATTCAACTGAGAGTCAGTAGCTCTTGGCAGCCCAATGCTTCCCGAATGAAGGCACACACCTTCCTCCGTTGTTGTCTAAAGGATATCGAATGCTTTTATCTGTTGTCCTAGATGCATTGTGATTTCAAAAGGGGGGGGGGGCAGCAGCATGGAAACATCTTTCAAATCTTCTGGAAGGAAGGCAGTTCGTTGTGTCGGTGTCCCAGAATCTTAACAACGTCTTTATACTGGTTTAGAAGACTCTGCAGAGTCTGTATACAACCAGCTTCATTTCCATTTCCCTGCTCTAAAAGCAATGTACATCAAATCTATTCTGAAATGCATTAATTGTCCTTACCTCCACTACTTTCTATGGCAATGCATTCCAAGCATTCACCACTCTCTGACTAAAAAATATTTCCTAATATCCAATCTGGACCTTTTTTTAGTTAATTTGTAGCTATGCCCCCTTGTTCTGGTAGGTAGTTATATTTTGAAAAAAACTTGTTATAGTCTAAATTATCCATTCCTTTGATTATCTTATAAACCTGTATTAAGTCACCTCTAATTCTTCTCTTTTCTAGACACTGTAGGTCGGTTTTTCTAAGTCTATCCTCATAACTGGAATTCCACTGTCAAGCTTCGTCGCTCTTCTTTGTATCCTTTCCAACATGTTTATATCTCCCATTATGGATGCAGGATATACATCTGGATGGGTATCTCATCTTTCATTAGCTTTGCCAACCCTTCTGCAGTGACGGTATGTTTGGCATTCCTCACCACCTGGGAGCTCATCACAAGGGGGTGCGGGTGTTATGATGCTGATCTGCATCTCTTTGTCATCCACTGAAATGATTGATAGAGGACTAACAGTTACAAATGAGGTAAGAATGCATTTGACCCATGGTGTGTTGGGTGGATTGGTGCAGCTCAGTACATATATCATGTGTTGATGGATTCTGCAACAACAGATATAGGGCTTCACCTGTTCCTCAGCCTTGTAGTCTGACCCCTCTACAAGGACCTGTTGGGTTTGTGTGTAATTGACGTTGAAGAAGCACCAGTGGATTAACTAATAGCATCCTGCGACTCATAGCTGGTTGACTGCATCGTGGTCAGTGATCCATAACTGACCAAGACTCTGATGTTCGTCCAGCTTATGCAATGAAGACCATGCTCTCCGTTTAGCTGCGTGGACAATCTTTTCCTTTTTGCACTGTCCGCTGAAATGGGTGACTTGTGCGGTCAATTGTATTAAAGTGAGGAAGATTTACGCAATATGTCAACCTCACTCTCTCATCCTGAACAGACTGCTACAATACAGCCCAACTAACAGATTAAGGGTTGAAGAGGAAAGGCAGTCCTGGTCCCAAATATGCAGTGCTGAAATCAGATGTGTCAGCCAAAAGGTGCATAAGTCGCAGTAAAGCTATAAACTGCGACACAATGTCACATGCGTCTTTTTTGGGATGAACGCCAGAGAAGAAATGTAACTTTTTAAAAAAATGCAGCATGTCTGCTCGTTCATTTTCTCATTGTTTTTGTGTGTGTACAACTAGTTATTAAGGACAAAAATTCCTTCTTCGTATTTTCTCCCTATGTTCAAGTCTGTCGTCTTCTAATCTTTATTCTCATTGATCAAGTTATTAAATGTACTGCATCTTCTAATCAGAACTCCAGGGGCAGACACAATGAAGCAGCTCTTCGAGCATGCAATGCAAGTTGTGAGTTCATCTCACAGTCAATGAAGTTCAAGTATGGTAGTTGTCCAGCACCATCTGACATGCAAGGATTTAGTACTACCTGTATTGTAGAGTGTGGAAGAGACATCGAATGTGATGGGATGAGGAAGTGCTGTGACAATGGATGTGGAAATGTTTGCCATAAGCCTCAGGAATCCAGCGGTATGACAATTTGTATAAATATTTTGGTTTATGATATCAATTTGTAGAGGGGATCAAGATGCTGAGCAGTGAATTAGCTGTAGCGGTCAGCGACGCAAAGCTGACTGCTAGCATCAGGATCAGCCACCCAAAGTCGACCACTAGCACCAGGATCAGCAACCAAGAGCTGACTGCTAGCATCAGGATCAGCAACCAAGAGCTGACTGATAGCACCAGGATCAGCGACCAAGAGCTGACCGCTAGCATTAGGATCAGCAACCAAGAGCTGACTGCTAGCATCAGGATCAGCGACGCAAAGCTGACTGCTAGCATCAGGATCAGCAACCAAGAGCTGACCGCTAGCATCAGGATCAGGGACCCAGAGCTGACCGCTAGCATCAGAATCAGCCACCCAAAACCGACCACTAGCATCAGGATCAGCAACCAAAAGCTGACTGATAGCACCAGGATCAGCGACCAAGAGCTGACTGCTAGCATCAGGATCAGGGACCCAGAGCTGACTGCTAGCATCAGGATCAGGGAACAAGAGCTGCCAAGACCGTTCTGCACCTCCACGTGGTAATCCTGAATAACATACTGCAGGATAGGCTGGCTAAGGAGAAGGGAGCGAAGAAGAAAGGCTAACCCAGTACCCAAAAATTGAGGTGTCTGACAGAAAGGTGCAAATATCGCACACTGTAAACTACGACAGATCGCATTCTGTTCTCCAGACTACATTCTGCTACTTGCAAAGCCCTTTTCAAGGCTTGGTAGCGATAGTTTGAGAACCAACAATGACGAAGAAGAAATTGTGGAGAAAATAAAGGATTTTAATTTTGTTTGTTTTTGTGTCACTATATGTGAGGCAGATTGGTCTAGGGTTTGAGTCCCACCATGTTCAGTTTGGGAGACACAGTTGTCTTTTTTCCTCTGTGTGATCACTCCTCCACGTTCGGAAAGTAATGGCAACCTACTTTACTACAATCCTGCCAAGAAACTTATAACAGTCGAATAGGTTGGCAGTTGTATGAGGCAACATTCTGCAAAAGACATATTACAAACTTGTTTTATTGGTGTTGCTATATTGTTTAGTAAAGTCAATTACAGAAAGCAAAAGGTGCTTAAATGCAATCTATTTTTGTTTTTTCATATATGTTTCATATATATGTTCATATTAGGGCCTGTCTGGCCATGTTTGATGATGCTTTCTGTAGGGTGTGTTATATACAACCTCATTTTCTACATTTTATTTGTTGATCAATTGGTTGTTGTTGGCTCCTTTCAATGGGGCTTCGTTCTTCACCATACTTTGCTAGCCTATATCCATTATCCTCTGTAGACATTTATTGACGAACTACTAGAGTTTTCTCTGTATTGCCTTTGTCTCCAAGTTTCTGTTTCGTACGGCAATAGTGAGACATTGGAAAAACACTTACATTATCGTTAAACTGAGTGAGTACTGAAGTTGCCTTTCTTGTGCCAAGTGTGTTGTGTCAGTATTGTAGGATTTCTGTTATGACATCTATCCATTTGCCATATGGTCTTCATCGTGCCTTGTAGCCATATCTTCATGTGTTGTAAATATGCAGTGGCTGTTGGGTCAGGTTGCTTTCTCAAGCGATGACTGGACACCATCTTATTTTCTGTCTTGATATGTATTCAGCACAAAGGGTTCATCTCACAATATTGATGTCACAATTTCTCATTTCATCTCACCTGGTGACACCAATGACAGTTCTTGGACATTTCATTTCACATGTTGTCATTTTCCTCTTCTCTGCCTTGGAGTCTAACGTCTCAGGCAAAACATACTGATCGGACAGTGCCAGGTAAAATATACTGGTCAAGACTTCCACGTAAGTCTCCCTCGAAACGGGCTGTTTTCATGGCAGCCTGACTAATGAGATGGGGGATCGACGTGATACATGTAGTAGTGATCAATACACAGATGAAGCCAAGCAAAGCACCACCACCTGCAGGACACCAGTCCACTTTCATCAGCAGGCTCAGGATGTGAGCAAAGCTACAATAAACTCACTTAACGTCCTTTTCAGAGTGCACAAAAGAGTAAATCTACTCATTGTGGGCATTCAACAACAGGAGGCGACTGTGACATATCATAACCCCGGTCATGGCTAGATGGTTTGTTAAAAGCAGCCTAACAGTCTGCGGGTCTACTTTGCTCTAGTGCTTGAGTTACGATGGACTCGCACATCGGTTAACCACCCTCCGTGTCACTTGTCTCAAAGTAACGGAGTAATAAGCTGCTCCAACCTAGCCGCTAACCAGGAAATCTTACTCCTGGCTTCATCAACCTCACGTCAGAGCTGGAACCTGCACAGAGGCATCTACCCTGTAGAAGTACAGACCGACTATGACTTTTATGTTTCCAGTTGATAGGCGAGCTATCCATCTGCCTCACATTCCTTGTAGTCACCCTATGATTAGATTGTGTGTTTGTTTGGATTGTGCCACATGTGCGCCATTTTTAGTTTCAGAATTTCCATCAGTGCCAAACAACCTGAGTTTTAAGGAGAGAAATAATGGAGGCATGCTTGTGGAATGGGAGAGCCACAGTCGCAATGCCAGTCAGCCAGTGATCTATGTTTACAGATGGTGGTGTTCTTCTCTCAATGTGCGCTATTCAGTGGTAAGTATTGATGCAGTGCTATATGTATACATATACAAATACGTGGGTTGTTGTTTCCAATGCCCACAATGAGCAGGTTTATTTTTTTGTGCGCCCTGAAAAGGACTTTACGTGGCGGGTTCCAGTAGCTTTCCTCACATCCCGAGAGTACTGATGAAGGTGGATCGGGGTCCTCTATGCGGTTGTGCTATGCTTGGCTTCATCTGTGTGTTGCTCACTACTACAGGGATCATGTGGATCCCTCACCTCGTTAGCCAGGCTGCCATGAAAACAGTTCATTTCCAACGAAGTCTACTAGGAAGACAAGGTTTTTTTTGGGGGGGGGAGGTCTTGGCCAGTATCTTTTGCCTGACTAGACGTTAGTCTTCCTCCCCACAAATACATGGTAGACAGGATTGTTTCATTGGGTGAAACAATTGAAACAGAAGCCATCACATCAAGTGCTTTAGAGAATGCTTCCTGCAAACAGGCAGCTGTAATGGATTTCATTTCCCTTTTATGGAAGACAATGAGATGAGAATCTTTTATTTGTAGCAGGGCCCACTCTGAGTCTTCTTCAGGAATGGAACTTGCCTATCCATTTCTTTATGAGAAAAGTTTCTTCATTCATTGTGCTGTTAAACTGTTCAATAATTGTACATCTATTACAAGGTTTAGTCAGTAAGTAGGTCACACACTTATACAGGATAACTGAAAAATGTAGTTGGTAGTTACTAATGGTGTCATTCGGTGGCAGCAACATCTTGCTTTTTAATTACTGTAGGTAGCAGCAGGTGGTAGGTGTTGCATTTCATGTGCACAGCTCAGATACAAAATAGTGTTTTTGTTCACAGTGTCAAAGAACAGTGTGTTGTTGGGCAAAAAGACTTTGTGTAAAGGATATTTATGAGGAAGTGGTTACGGTAGAGTGTTTGATGTGTAAAACGGGGCATAATTTGGTTTTTTCAAGGATGCTAAAAAATTTCAGATGAAGCCTGATCTGTCGTGCTGTTCAGATGCAATAGTAACATCTGTTAGACATGTGTGGGAGATAATTCAGGTTGACAGGCGAGTAATGATAGACAGCAACTGCAATATGGTATTCGCATGGTTTAAACTTCAGCAGAACTTATAATCCCACCTTGGTGGGAAATGAAGAGATTAAATGTCGTCCATTTTTTTACATGATGAGGTTGGCATGAGAGGTGTGCTCCACGCTCACCTCTCTTTATTCACCTTTTAAGACATGTATGAAATTAGAGTAGTTTTATTCTTTCCTCCGCAACAGTAAGGAGTCTTCCAGTATTCCCACCGGGATGATAAGCTCTAATGAGAGAGAAATGTTTTTGTGAGCTGGCTATATTACTTTCTTCGTTGTCTTTATATATACTTTGTTCATTAATATCTGATACTTCATTCATTACTATTGTACAGACTACCACACCATGAGCAAAACTATTCATTTCTTTGTTGTCTTTAGGTATACTTTTAATTAATATCTGATCATCATCACAAAGCATGTCCTTTGTAGAACGTCGCTCCCATCACAGTCTGTCTGAAAGAAACTCGTTTCCTTGCCAGCTTCCACCACTGTCATACTCAGGCATTCCTGGATATCTTGGTGCCATCGTCTTCTTGGTCTACCCCTTCCTCTTTTGCCTGGCACCATACCTTCCATCACCGTTCTCTCAAGGCCGTTGTGTCTCTTGATGTGACCAAAGTATTTGCATTTTCTAGCCAAAATAGAATTGATAAACCAGTTCTCCTCTATGCTCAACTCTTGCCGAATGTCTACATTTGTTCTTTTCTCTGTCCAGGGTATTCTGGGGATCTTTCTGTAACATTTTGACTCAAAGGATTCGATTCTTTGTCTAGAAGTTTTTGTAATCGTCCATGATTCACAGCCATAAACTGCCACAGGAAAAACACAGGCTCTCAAGACTTTTCTGTTATCATTTTGTTGGTGCTCTGCCATAATTTCTTCAGGCTGTTCAGTCTCTGCATTGCTAATATCTGATACTTCATTCAATATTATTGTATAGACTACCACAACATGAGGGAAGGAAGAATGTCATCTGATTCAGGCAAAATATACCAAGTCAGTGTCAGGCAAAACTTATTGGCCAAGACTCTCACCTTGGCTTCCTCGAAGCCCTTCCTGGAAACGGGATGTTTTCATGGCAGCCTGGCTAACAAGGTGAGGATCGACGCGATCCCCGTAGTAGTGAGCGACACGCAGATGAAGCGAATCATGGCACAACCACCTGAAGGACCCTGGTTGACCTTCATCAGCACTCGGGATGTGAGGAAAGCTACTGCAACTCGGCACTTAACGTCTTTTTCAGGACGCACAAAAGAGTAAACCTACTCATTATGTGCATTCTAAACAGCAACAACCACAACACGAGCAAAACTATTCTCTTCCCTCTTCTGTGTTGTATACTACATTGTTATCTTAACTTCTTTTATTTTTATTGTACAGACTACCACAACACGAGCAAAACTAAAGGGATATCCCAGTGGTGTGCCACCTGCAGCCAAATGCAGTTTTATGGTGGCTGCTATTACTGTGTACGGGTCAGAAGGGTTTTCTCCCGTGCAGACTTTTATTAAAAGTGAGTTTTTACTAATATTTAAATTTGAAGGGTTGTCTGTTCAATATCTATGCAGAAAATCTATGAAATGTCTAAAACGACAAAAAGTATGAAATGTTTGATCTATTGTCTCCAATGAGGCAAAGGCTCAAACCTATTGGCCATTAGTTTTTAGTATCTCAGCTCATCTATCTCCGTGTGGTGTCCTACTGCCCTTGCCATACGGTGTCGCAGAGAGGGGGGGATATCCTACTGCCCTTGCCATACAGCGTCGCAGAGAGGTGGGGTGTTCTACTGCCCTTGCCATACAGCGTCGCAGAGAGGTGGGGTGTCCTACTGCCCTTGCCATATGGCATCGCAGAGAGGTGGGGTGTCCTATTGCCCTTGCCATATAGCGTCGCAGAGAGGTGGGGTGTCCTACTGCCCTTGCCATATAGCGTCGCAGAGAGGTGGGATGTCCTACTGCCCTTGCCATATAGCGTCGCAGAGAGGTGGGGTGTCCTACTGCCCTTGTCATATAGCGTCGCAGAGAGGTGGGATGTCCTACTGCCCTTGCCATATAGCGTCGCAGAGAGGTGGGGTGTCCTACTGCTCTTGCCATATGGCGTCACAGAGAGGTGGGATATTCTACTGCCCTTGCCATACGGTGTCACAGAAAGGTGGGATGCGTAGATTTCTTGTTATTGCTAAGTGGGAGGGTTGTGCTGATGTTAGGAGTAACTTCCTGAGAATATCAGAGACACCCTCGATCCATCGATGTCGGGATCTGCCTCTTGTTTGTGGACTGGGGACCTGCATATTATGTTCGCTGGTCATAATGCCTTCTGACTAATTGACCAAACAATTTGATTTGTTAAGAGTTAATGTAGGCACTAATTGGGTTTGTCCCCACTGTCTGCCTGAACGTGGTGTTGCGGATTCGGTCACTGGTTGTCTTTCCAGCTGCACTTCTCACACAGCGCATCTCACAGCTCTGGATCTTGCTCTTTTTGGTTGCTATTAAGGACCAAGATTGACATATATATCATAATATATCTCATCTATAGCCAAAATAAGGTCTGCACAAGCAATAATGATCCTCACATTACTGAACCCATTGTGAAAGGACAAGAATATCCCACTTAAAAGTAAGATCAAACTAATGCAAACACTTATCCTCTACGCTTGCGAGACATGGATGCTGAATGATGAACTGGAGTGAAGTATCCAGCGACAGAGATGAAATACTTTAGATGGATACTTGGGACCATGTCATAAATGTCAGCGAACGCAGTCAACACAATTACACAGTCTGGCGGACCTTATCAAGATCTATCCGCGGTAAAAACACGCGAGCTCCTGGTATGGCTATGTGATACTATCGAGTGGACTACCAAACAAGATTCTCTAAAGCACATTCCCCAGCAAGAGAAAAAGAGTTCATCCCAAGAGGCGCTATATAAGATAATCTTCTAAAGTGGATGGACAAAACTTTGAAAGATACCGAGGTTATGATGTTGGAAGTGTCGACAAATGAAGCAATAGCGAGACGAGATGTATGTACGACCTCCAATGGTTACAGGAAAGACGAGACGAGTTCTTCTATATTTTAGGTTCTTTAGATCAGGGACTTGCCCAGTTAGATGATATTTTATATTACAGGCAGTCAGTCAGTAGTAGCGCAAGTTCAGTCATTATGTCTTATGTATTCTTTTGTAACAAAGATTTCCATAATTTATCATCATTCTCTATTTTAATCTAATATGAACATGTGAAATCCATTACTATTGGCCTCCTTGGAGGAAGCCTGCAGCAAAGTATTTATGTACTTTTTATTTGACATTGTGAGGTTGCTAGCGAGCTATCGGAACCAACATTATATCAACTCTGAAAGAGATGTAGTATATATGTGTCTGCCTGGTGTGTATGACACAACATAGTAGTAATAGCTTTCTTTTTATCATAGTTTATAGAAAGTGAATTTTTTCTAAGAACAAATATTTGATACTTTTTCAAAGAAAGTTCTGGAAAACATACTACTTGACAAGGTTTTTAACAAATAAAAAATGATTAATTAGTAACTTTTGTACATGAAGGCAACGTGGCCTAGGGGTGAAATGTCCGTTTCACGATCCCAACGCAAGTAATGGCAACCTACTGCACACCTGCCAAGAAACTTATAACAGCAAAATCGGTTGGTGATTGTAAGAAGTGACGTTCTACAAAGGACATGCTACTTACATAACTTCCACATGTAGCCAACAGGCCTAAATATTTGCACTTTTATCTTCCTGAAGGGTTCTTGAATCCATCCGCACCTGTAAACTTAGAAGCAAGGTCAAAACTGAACGATGGGAGAGTTGATGTGACAGTGCGATGGCAGCCACCTTTGTACACAGATGGACTTAAAGTCACAAGATATCTGGTGAGATAATTCATTCAAATATAAAATGATCTATTTAGTTTGTAGAAAGAGATTATTTGTATAAATAGGCTGGTTTATAATCATTGAATTTGTCAGAGGCAACATGGCGCAGAAGATGCAGAACTTTCTGCTTTCTTGATTACAAAATCGCTTCATTTCCTGCATCTGCATCCATTTTTCAGAACGTTAGGTCACGACATGCGACTTCGGTGTGCTTATTATAAGTAAGGGTCTGATTCCTCATGCATTTTCTAAGGGCTTGCTTTCCCGGGGTAGCAACCGGAACTGTGATAGGGATCGAACCTGGCACCTTCGGACTGTGAACCGTTTCTGTCACTTACCACTAGCCCACGTCGCCCCCCAGCTATGTCTGTCACTTCGACTATAAACGTAATTATTGTATCTACATAATCAAACTAAATAGATCTACCTCAGAAAAATCCGTTGCAGAAACTTAGCTCCCCCAATCTCAATAATCGGTGAATCTTCAAATCCAAGCGAAAAACAGAATAAATCCTTTGGAAAATCTAAAACAAATGAAAAAATCGCTGTTTTTTGTCTAAAAGAGCAATATGTTCAGCCGTTTCTGTGGCATTAACCTGGTAGTTTATATACAGTTTAAGCGATGTTCCTAGAGCTGGCGGAGTGAAACGCAAGTGGAACAGGGCCAAGTCGGTATAATCTCACACAGCTAGATCGGTAAAGTTTAATGAGCCGACATCAGTCAGTAACTTATAGCTGGCTGTCTACATCATGGTCTGTGACCTATCAATGACCAAGACCCTATTACGCCCCCAGGTGGAGACCCTGGAATAGACTGCAACCATGCTGCTTGGCTAAGAGATAGGGATTGAAGAGGGAAGACAAACCCTGTCCCAGAAATACAGTGCTGAGATCAGATGTGTCTGGCTGAAAGGCGCAGATATTGCAGTCTCTCTGTAAACTGTGATACAACGTTACAAATTTCCTTTTCAGGACAAATGCAGAAGAAGAAAGAGTCAACATAAACTGCATGTGAAATTTTAATTGGATAATTGTGTAATGAACTGTAAAATCTACATTGAAGATGAAAACCAGTTTCCATATTTCTTTTATAAAAGTATAGTGAGTAGGAGATAATCATTAAATGATCGACAGCACCTTTGACTCCTGGACATGTGTACAAAGACAGATCGTCCTCGATGCGCGAAACAATGGGAGCCAACGGAAACTTCATCGCACATTCCCACATCGGCATACAAAATCACTCCATACCAGCAGGAGACATGTACCAATTTCAGAGCTGAAGCAAGAGCTGTTCATGCAGCCACTCAGATTCTTATAAGCCAAAACGTAACTACAAGGAAAACGGTCATTCTAACAGACTCCAGGAGTGTACTCCAAGCCATCTCAAGCCCCAAACAAGATAAAACTCTCACATGAAATAGAATACAACTTTGGAGTGATGTCTCAAAAAACAGATTTAGTCCTACAGTGGATTCCGGCCCACTGTGGGATCCCTGGAAATGAGAAAGCAGATGAGCTCGCAAAAGCCAGAAATGACGACATGCAGACTCACCATCCACAGAGCTATAAAGAAGCAACGAGGCTCATCAAATGATCCGTGAGGACAGAATAGAGAGACCAGCACAAATAATACAAGTCAGAAAATGACAGCATAGACAAACTTGGCAGAGATGGACAGACAAAGATCTTCAGACTCAGAACAGGACATTGTAGTCCCAAGGCCCATCTCCACAGAATGGGTCTAAGAGACATCACACATGTGATTGTGGAGCACCCAAGCAAACACCAGAACGTATTCTGCAGGACTGCCCAACCTATGCAGAACAAAGAGAAGCAGGTTGGCCTGCGGGAGCGGCCATGCTCGAAAAGCTGTGGGGGACTGGCGAAGACCTGAAACGCACAGCCTCCTTCGCGAATCTCACTGAACCACAAGCATAGCATCAGTTCGTTGATGAAAAAGAAGAAGATGAAAACCAGTTTCCATATTTCTTTTATAAAAGTACAGTTAGATGAGAGAATCATGACACGATCTTAATAATACTTTCATATTTTCTTAACCTTGCAACTGTCAAATGTATTTGTTCTATGGTGTCAGGGCTATTTTGATATGTTCCAATGAAATACCAGAAACATGTAGAAAATGAAATCAGAGGCCAATATTCATTTTCTGAAATTGTTTTGGACAAGGAAACATAGGGTATGAATTTGGGGTATATATGTATTAACCTGTAGCACGCCCTTGTCCGTTCTCTTTGAACCAGCTAGGCCTACAAAAACGGTGTGCGGAAAAATTTTTTTTTTTTTTGAACGGAGTCACTCCTGACAGCCATTTTTTACTGCTGACTACGCCCTCCATATATACACGATATTTTGCCGGTTAAAGTATCGTGTGTTCGATTACAAATGGCTTTTGAACAGTTTTAATTTTGTATATGCTGTTTGGAGCAAGCCGACTTTTTGCGAAAGGGGAAGTAGGTTGTTGAGAAAGATTTTTATCGCGTAGATCTGTTTATTTTGTTTGTTTAAATGAAAGAACTACGTTTGAATTGGAAACTAACAGTTGTGGCGATATTGTAAACACAGTATCGATACGTTGTTGTGGTTTCCATGGTTTTCTATCGAAGCGACTAGGCCTAGTGGTCGAGCCCAAATTTTTCCCGAGATTTTCATAAATTTTCAACTTCATCTTTTTAAATCTCAAAAACTAACAAACATACAACAAAAACAATAACACCCACATGTTCGTTATGCTATTGTGTATCTACACACCAGAAAATAATATTTATTGACAAACAAACATAAAAGTTACAAATTTTGAAAGACGACTACCACAGCGACTAATTAAGAAAATTAATTAGGTCAAATTTTTTTCAAAAATAATGTGGAGTGCGTAAGGTTAACCCTCTCCAGTTCTAGATAAATGAGCAAGATTTGTGTCTTTCAATCTGAGCCAAGTGCTTGAATTCTGTAAAAGTCAAGTAAAGTAACCCATAGCATTACTGCCGTAGGAGTGTGAGGTGGTGAGTGATCTCACATTTCAAAGGTTCGGCTATATGAGGGCGGTAGCCATCTCATCTCCCTCGCTGCTTTTACTTCCCTGGCTGAATCAGTACCCATTTAAGGCTGGGTCGACCCGGGAGCCATTGTGGTCTGAAAAAAACATTACCGCCTCAACTGGGGAATGAACTTGGGACCACTCAGATGCGAAGCCAGCGCGCTAACCACTGCAATATGTGGTTCCCTTCTGAATTCTGTACGTTGACATTAAAAAAAAAAAATTGGGCTCAAATTAGGACGTAAATATCATAAGACACATATGTAAACTATTCATGACCTAAATGTTAATTCTTCCTTTGTCCTGCTGCCTTGCTATACAGCGTCGCTGAGAGGCGGGATTTGTAGATTTTTTTTTAATCACCAATTGGGAGGCTTGTGCTATCATTAGGTGTAACTTCATGAGAGTGTCAGAGACACCTTCGATCCATCGACTTCAAGGTTTGCTCGTGGACCAGAGACCTGCATATAATATGCTCCTAATGCAGGCTGGTCATAATGCATTCTGACTAAATGACTAATCCACTTGATTTGTTGGGAGTCAATGTAGGCACTAACTGGGTTTGTCCCCACTGTCTGCTTCAGCGTGGTGCTGTGGATTTGATCAAGGATTGTCTTTCTGACTGCACTTTTCACACAGCGCATCTCACAGCTCTGGATCTTAGTCTTATGGGTTGCTATTATGGACCAAGATTGACATTGGTTACACAATGTAGGAATAAACACTATTTGTATTTATTATCCAGGAAGAGAGGTAGACCAAGTCCCTGAACCTCAACTTGAGAGAGACAGAAAAGGCAGCTCAAAATTGAATTTACTGCTGGAGGGTTGTCAATGACACATGCCCCAAAAGGAGTGATGGATATTGATTGATTGATTGAAATGCATAGGGATAACTTTCAAGAAATGTAAACAAAAATGATAGCCAGAAGATGAAAATCAGGTACTTCTACACTGAGTATCCTATGACCATATTGCACAATGAAGTCAATGATGAGCAGACACAGTATCTCTAAGGGGGCGCAATGGTCTTGAGGTAAGACTCGGGTGCTGGAGGTCGCAGGTTTTAATCACGATGGAGACCGGGATTTCTTTCACATGGATCTTATGGTAAAAATTCCTGTGATCTTATGAAATTGGACTCCCGTGTTCAGTGTCGAGCACGTTAGGAATTCCTTGGAAGTTGGAAATTGAAAAGAGTAGGCTTAATGGCCGCTGCCCGGACAAAATTCAAGTTAAAAATCTAGCCAAGTTATTTGTACCTTTTCCCAGGTGGTTTAAGAGCAGCTATAGATGGCTCCTAACTGGTTGCGGGTCTACTTAGCTCTAGTGTTTGAGCCTGTTAAAATAGACTTGCACATCGGTTAAACCACCCTCCAAGAAACTGGAATTATACAGACTGTATACTTTTCTAAATCAGTATAAAGATATTAAGTTTTTCTCTCTGTATTTTCAATATTCAGTAGAATGCACGCAACAGTATGGGAACGCCGGGGCATTAGCGCCAAGACAAAGCTCAAGGTCTACCTAGCTGCTATTCTCCCAATCCTGTTATATGCATGCAAGAGTTGGACTGTCTATGTGAAACAGGCAAAAAGATTGAACCACTTCCACGTCCTGAAAAGAGCAGACATGTCAAGCATCTATGCATCGCTGCAGAGCTGAGATGGGCTGGGAACCTTGTGTGCACGTCAGACACAAGACTGCTGAAGAGCTTAGGGAAGGCTGTTGAAAAGGAAGTTGCCCAAAAAAGTGATTTAAGGACAGCCTGGAGGAAACTTTGAAATGCTGTGACAGAGATGAAGACAACTGGGAGAGCATTGCGGAAAACAGATCAGTCTGTGGAAATGCAGTAAACGTGGGCGTTGTTGAAGGAGAAAGTCACCGTTTGAAGGCGGTGCAAACCAAACGCCTGATCCGGAAGGAAAGAGCAGTGAAATCACCCTCACCGGCAGCAGAAGTGTGCAGACCATGTAATAGAACATTCCGTGCCCACATAGGACTGATAAGTCACATGAGGTCCAGCAAACAGTAAACCAAAACATGTTAGACAGTGCAGAAACAAAACAAAACAGATCAAATACAACAAGGATGATGTCGGTGGTTGTCATCGACAACGATGGACAGTTATTTTCAATATTTTACCTGACCACACAGATTTTGTACATTTAACACTTTTCAAATATCTGTCAACAGGTTTTTTGGAGTGACAATCTTCCCAAAGCTAGTCCAAACTATATGCGTTTGCATATGAAGAAAAAAGCTTTAACTGCAGTAAGTTTAGTTGTATGTTACTAAATGCTACTAAAGTATTACCATTTGTTTGTTCTTTGTTTCTGTGAATGACCTTCTGTGTTCTGCATATATTTGTGTTTCAGTTGGTTTTGTTACATATATTTGTGTGTGAGTGTGTAAATATTGTTTAAAACCGTTTCTGAATAATGGCTATGTCGGTAATATAAATAGTAATAGTTGTTTTCTTAACATTCAACCTTGTTAAGTTCTGAGAATCCATCAATCAATCAAAACACTTCAACTCCCTGTGGATTGTTTAGGTCTTCCCCTATTTATCTTGCCTTGAGAATTCCGGAACAGTGACTGTCTTGTAATGCTATCAGCTGTTTTCAGTGATGTAAGTCCTATCCATTGCCAGCTCCTTCTCTTTACGTCTAGTCCCACTAGATCTGTTCGGTTCTTTCCCACAGTTTTATATTAGTGACTTATACCATTTTATTCTCTCTATTCGCTGCAAGCATACATTGATAAGAGCTTAGACCTTTTTATTGTTCTTTCGTTGTTCCCTATGTCACAGACCCATAAAATAGCAAGGACTTTACATTGGAGTTCAAGATACGAGGCGTGTTCAAATGAAACCGGACCAAACTGTAACAAGTGAACATAAGTATGATGTGCATGATATCACTTCTGGTGTTAACAGCACATACCAACCGTCAAGTTTGCAAAATTTCATTATACTCCGACTCAAAGTTTCCTCAGCAGAACGTTGAAAACATGGCGGTTGTGATACAGAATCCGTCCAGAATTGATCAGCGAGCGGTGATTCAGTTTTCTAACAGCTGAAGGATGTCGGGCAGTTGACATTCATTGTAGAATGCAGGCAGTGTATGGTGACAAAATTGTGTTGAAAATAACAGTGGAGAACTGGACAACGATGTTTAAAAAAGGACATGAGTTAACGCAACAAAATGCACTTGACCTGGTCTTGAAAGATCTTTCGTTAACTCACGTTCTTCTTATCGTGTAGTGCCGTGTCTCCCAGTACAATCTGCTTGTCATTAGGTGCTTTTCTTCTCATAATTCTGTTTTTTTTTCAATGACCATTCGGTAAGTGTATTTAGTTTATATTGCATTTGGTTGTGGATGAGAGACAGAAGAGCCAAGTATAGATCATCAAGTCTTTTTGTTAAAATTCATTGAATTCCATTTTTGTATGTAGAAGTAGTGTCTTCAAAATCCAGTCGACAGAAAGAGGAATGGTGATAAGAGACAGCTCAATCTCGCTTCATTTCTTATCTTAAATGTCCCTGAAAGCTCTCCATCATGTAGAACTCTACACTTCATATTTTCGTACATTTTGCTAATTGTTAGTGAATATCAGGGGTATCCCATGGTGTCTGAGCAATTTCCAGAGTGATTTCCTGTCTAAACTGCCAAATGCATTTGCATAATCCACGAATCTGATATGAAGTGATAAGTTCCACTCTACAGTGTTCAGCAGTTAACCACAGTGTAATTATCTGCTCAACACTGGATCTAATTTGTTGAAAACCCACAAGTTCATCCCTCAACTGTTTATCTATGACCTCTTTCAAACTTTTTCTATATGAATGATCCTGTCCAGCATCTTCCCAGATACCGATAACACTATGCTCTATGCTCCTATATTTGTACACCTCTTCTTTGGTAAGTTGGGTTAGATAGCCTTCCTTCCAGTTCTGAGATTAATTGCACGTGTAAAAACAAAATTACCATATTTGTGTTTTAAACAGCTACTATCATTAAGATATGAAAATTATTAAGAGCCGAGGTGATGTGTGTTGCTAATAGACTCACAGTGCCCAGGAACGAATTCCATCTTTACTCATACACCAAAAACCCTGAAGCATCTTCACATGGTACATCCTAGAGTGGTCAAGATGCTGAGCAGTGCATGAGCTTTGGTACCCAGAGCTGCCAAGACCCTTCTACACCTTCATGTGGTGATTCTGGATAACAGACTGCAACAGGGCAGACTGGCTAAGGAGAAGGGATCAAAGAGGAAAGGCTAACCAGTACCCAAAAATGTTCCAGTCAAGCTGTAAACAACGAAACGCCTTCTGATCTCGGCTTGGTAGCGGGAGTTTGAGAACGAACGACGAAGAAGAAGGTACATCCTAGAAAGGGGCAGTTTGGCAGCTCTAAATGATGGAGACCATAACAACCAAAGGGAAACAAATATATTTATAGAAAATCAAATGTGAAAGAAAAAGGTCACTTTGAAGACAGAATTAAAAAAATAATGTGTTGACATTGAAACAATGTTTGCATGTTTATTTTAGGAGAGCACAAGCTATACAATCCCTCGGCTGGAACCCTCTTCTAATTATTTTGTGCAGGTAAAATATGTATTTGTTTATAGTTTTGAAAATGTATTGTGTGTTTGCTCTTGTTCACATTGATGTATTGCATACTTCATGCTGTTACCATATTGATTGATTTAGTCCTACTTTTAAATGCTGTATTAATTCAAAGTCACTGATTTCTTTTCTTTTAAATAAGAGTAAAAGCATTATTGCTTTGCAAATTATTTATTATAAGAAATATTGTCATGCGATGTCATGTGGCATATTCTTTCCAGAACTTAGTCTCTTTTACATCAGCCGTGAATATATCTCGATTTCTGGCAAGATGACCCGCATTATACACGGACACATTTAAACTGTCAGTAATGTCCCGATACCATCTTCTTCTGGAACAACCTCTTCTCATTTCCTCAGACACCGTGCCTTCCATGATCTGCCTCTCCAGGCTATTCGTGTCTTTTCGTATGGCCAAAATACCCTAACTTCTTCCTGTGATGTTATTTATAAATCAGTTTTCTTCTATACCTAGCTGTTGCCAAATTTATCTTTTTAATTTCTCCTGTGTCCAAGCCATTTTCAATATCCTTCTAATATAATAATACTACATTTCGAAATAAATCTTTTTTGCAATAGTTTTATTAAATGTCCATAACTGTGTGACATGGCATAACACCGGCCATGGTTAGGTGGTTTGTTAAAAGCGGTATAGATGGTGCCTAACAGGCTGAAGGTCTACTGTATTCTAGCTGTATTCTTGAGTCTATTTAGATGGACTCGCACATCAGTTAACTCTGCAGCACTTGTTCCAACGCAGTGGAGTAATACGCCGCTTGAGCCTAGCCCGCTAGGCAGGAAATCCTCCTACCGGCTATATCCAGCTCATACCAGAGCTGGAACTTGCACAGGGACATCTGTCACGGTAAAAGTGCAAGTCGACTAAGACATGAATAATGTATTTTCTGTGATTAATTTTTTGTGATTGCTCACTTGTAATGATATGTTTGATAGGTTCGTGCAGAAGTTAAATGGAAGGAGAAGACAATCCGTGGCAAGCCAGTGTCTACTTACATAGAAACTCATTCTGTTCCTCAACCTGCTGGTCAGGGTATGTATAAGATTCTTGTGGTTTCATGTTATGCATAGGTCATTAATCTTAATATAGCTGTGTCATTTTCGTCAAACCATTCATTACTCTTACGAGCCGCAGTTTCCAAACACTTTGCTGTGGAGAGGTGGATTTCATCCCTTAGAAATGATCATCTATCTTCTACAGTACTCAGTGGAGAGGGGTGATGAAAGGCACAGAGACTCAGCAATAGTTGGCTACTATGCTGTGTGCCCCAAGTACTACCCTCTAGGAATGATGGTCGGAGTTGACTCTAGCATTGAAGTCCCCAAGGATTACAAGCTTGTTGAACTGGTGGACGGACAGGATGAAGGCGTGGATATTCTCGTAGAATGATTTCTTTGTCACCTCAGAATTGGTCATTGTTGGGGCATATGCACTGATCATTGTGGCACATCACCCCCGACCCGTTACGAGCCTATCATTGACACCCTCGGGGAGTACAGCAATCGCTTGGACCAGGCGGGATCTGATGGCGAATCTAACATCAAACTCATGTCGTTCTATACTGGCATGATCTATCGTCAACAGCCCAGGGAGCTGACCTGCGTCGGCTGATCTTGTCTCGCTAAGGGCAGCCACATCCATCCAGAAGCATGCTCCATTAACAAGTTGAACAACATCATCACGATAAAATAATTGCCACATAAACCATCACAACATGAAGGTGCATCATTTTTGTCAGTCGGTGCTCCTTCATGCATTTCACAACTTCCTGAACTCTAATTTCTGAACTTCCTTAACTCTAATTTCTGAACTTCTTGAACTCTAATTTCTGAACTTCTTGAACTCTAATTTCTGAATTTCTTGAACTCCAATTTCTGAACTGTTTAACAAATAGTATTTATGAACTTCTCGAACTCTAATTTCTGAACTGTTTAACCACTAGTATTTATGAACTTCTTGAACTCTAATTTATAAACTTCTTGAACTCTAATTTCTGAATTGTTTAACCACTAGTATTTATGAACTGTTTAACCACTAATATTTATGAACTGTTTAACCTCTAGTATTTTTGAACTGTTTAACCACTAGTATTTCTGAACTGTTTAACCTCTAGTATTTCTGAACTGTTTAACCACTAGTATTTCTTAACTGTTTAACAACTAGTATTTATGAACTGTTTAACCACTCGTATTTCTGAACTGTTTAGCCACTAGTATTTATGAACTGTTTAACCTCTAGTATTTATGAACTGTTTAGCCACTAGTATTTAGGAACTTTTCATAGATGATCTTTAACCTTTTTTCCCCAGATGCTGGCAGCATTAGTTCTGATGGCTCCCACAAAGAATCCCTTATTTACAATGTCACAGTTGATGAACCAGTTTTTGTCAATTCTCAGTTACGAGCCAATGTTACATGGTCAGTTTCTTTAGGTCAGTATTTCAGAGAAGTGTCCTTTGTTTCATTAAAAGGACAGTCAATCCTCAATTAGCTTTTGGAGTACTGAAGGATGCGTATAGCCACAATTTGTTGTTGAATGTAGTTGAATATGTAATTTTTGTGTAAGTAGCATGTTCTTTGCAAAACATTGCTTCTTACACCTGTTTGGATGTTATAAGTTTCTTGGCAGGTGTGTAATGTAGTAGGTTTGCACAGGGGAGTGGTCGCACTGAGGAAAAAAACGGTATCTGTCAAAACTGGGAGTGTTGGGATTCTGAAACGGACATTTCGCCCCTAGGCCACACCTGATATCTGCTGAATTTGTTATATACGAGGCGTGTTCAAATGAAACCGGACCTAAATGCACCAAGTGAACATACATACGATGCACATGATGACATCACTTTTGGTGTGAACAGCACATACCAACTGTCAAGTTTGCAAAATTTCATTATCCTCCGACTCAGTTTCCTCGGCACATGGCGGGTGTGATACGGCATCCACCTAGAGTTGATCAGCGAGCGGTAATTTGGTTTCCAAAAGCTGGAGGATGTCAACCAGTTGGACATTCAGCGCAGAATGCAGGCAGTGTATGGTGACAAAAGTGTGTCGAAGACAACAGTGAAGAACTGGACATTGATGTTTAAAGAAGGGCGTAAGTTAAAAAAAGATCTTACGAGACCAGATCAGGTGCATATTGTTGCGTCAGAATATGTCATCGCCAAAATTGATGCTGCGATTTGAGTGGATTGTCGCCTAGAAGTGTAAGACTAATACAGCTGTAATACTTAACAGAAACAAAATATTACATATATACATTATAAAAACAAATTCACATATTGAGCATATTTGTGGGAAAATGACTGGTAAACATTATCTGCAAGACGCATGTGTAAGATATTAAGAGAAAGAAAGCAAAAACTAAAAAAAACAGATCTTATGAACGACACATCAGCTTCATTAAACTTCACGAGACCACATAAAAAATTGACGTAATTTCCACTGCAGCTGCAAACTTTTTCAGCACGTAACATTTTTCTATGGTTGTTGACTTTGAGAGTATGAAACCTTTGTTATGTGTGTGGAGACATAAATTAATAAAGAAATTGTTGGTGTTATTGTTTTTTGTTTGTTGCAAAGGCTTTAATTTAATGTTGTCTTGCGATCATATGTTACCACAGGGAAAACACATGCCGAGTTGTCTAGATATGTCTCATTGACTCATCTCTAACGGTCACATCATCATCCAAATTGACGGCCCAGTGTACTATTTTTGGCCGCTTAAATACAAAGGGGCGTTCACCATTAACCTCTCGCTTTCTCAACTCGCAGCCACTTTGACTATGGTGTTGTTTTGATCTTAGTTTTCCCCCAACTCTGGGGGATAAAACCAGTTGTTTCTACCATCTATGCCTTTCCTAGTCGGTGGTCCTGTTATATACTGCTCCCTAGTACATAATACTGTTACATGTAAATACTCTTTCCCATTTCAGGTTATAATGTAGAAAAATACATTCTTTACTGGACTGTGGATGTGTGTGATAAGGAAGCCAGCCACAGAAAAACAAGGGACAGATTAAAGCATGAAGCAACAGTTCATGTAAGTATTATTATTTGCCCATCTTTAGAGAAAAGTAAGATGGCTGCACTCTCGACTCGCTCCTGTGTTTGTGTCGTTTTCTGATAATTGCTGGTTCCTGTTCGAACTATAATTCACAACTCCTCCACTTAGTGGTATAAAGGACTTTATTCTGTGGAATTGATGTGCTTTCAATTGGTTATCCTGTTTGTTATGCTGCATTTCATGTCTAAATCGTGGGAAACCTGTCCAAGATGGCTTTTGACGTTCCGCTTGACTGCACCCAGAATTCAATCCAGGTAATCACTACACAAGGACCTCCCTGCTCGGACTGAAGCCACCTTCTTCCCATTTCCTTTACCGGAGGTTACACGATACTTCTCCCAACCTCATTGTCTCAGCACGGCAAGGGTCACGCTGAGGTGGACACCATCCAGAGGTCTTTGGGGAGGAACACAAAATAAACTGAGTCAGACACGGACAGACACAGAAAGCCTAACACAAACATTGTTCTAACATATACTCCTCGCTCGTTGTCCCTATCCCAAGGCAGCGGAATACTCAGCTCCACCAGGGGAATCTGTAGGGATTTCGCATGCATGAACATAGCCTTTGCAGTTGGACATGGTAGTGGCCGTTCGACGCAACGGGCCTTTGACTCCTAAGCGAACACTATTATTATTATGTTTCACTGGGACTTGAAAGCAAAAAACAGTATCCATGTAACCTGCAAGGCATGCCTTAAGAGTCAGCTAAGGAGGGTTGAGGATGGGGACAGCTGCCCAATCCTGTAGAAACACTAAGACTCATGGAAAACTGCAGTATCCAACATAATCAAAGAACTATACCCCAGAGAAGCATGCAGGTATATGCTGATGGATCAGTAACCTGGGCAATGAAGAATGAAGGCACAGAACTCTATGTTGTCTAACCAGATACAAAAATCGAAACCAGTAGTTCATTCACTGGAATATTCTGTTTATAATTATTTGACTGAAGCACATGCACTAATTATTGCTGCAGATCACAACAAGTCAATGTCAGTCGGTTTTATTCTTGACAGATACAATGTCAGTCGGTTTTATTCTTGACAGATAAAATGTCAGTCGGTTTTATTCTTGACAGATACAATGTCAGTTCTGCAAGTCTTTAAGAATGATACACTTGCAAGTGCTTACTTTACTTTCCGTGTCCAACCATCACGTTATGCAGTATGCATCCAGTATTCAGCGACATGGATTGCCGTGTCATTTGACTCCAGCATGTCGCACCTATTGCATATTTCCTGTAGGTGGTCTGGGTCCTGTATTACGCCACAGTCACATGTCTCATTGTCTGTGTATTCCCATTGTTTCAAATTCCTCTTGCACCGTGAGACACCAGTTTGGAGTCTGTTCAGCGACTTCCATGTTGTGTATAGTGGATGATGTCCGGGGCCAGATTCCTCCCGAAGTTCCATCTCTGGGGCCTGTATCAATTCGTGCCATCTCTCGTGACTTTCAGGGTTTGTCTGTATGGGCTGTGTTGATTTTTTAGGAAATTATGTCTGGATTTGAATCTTGTGCTCAGTACCTTATGTCCAAACATTGGGTCTCTTGGGTTGTGCTCCTGTTTTTCTCGTTTGATTTCTGTAGCGACACTTCTTCGAAGTGTTCTGCTAGTGCTTAAAAGGGCCTTAAGTGAACTTAAAGCCAAGAGAAGGATAGTACCATCACAATCCGGCAAACTAGCAATATTGCAATAGCATGTGATCAATTCCTTATGATAAGCTCAATACCATATGCATCTAAAATGATATTTAAAATAATTAAGGAGTAGTGAATGAGTGTTGCAGTTGACCAACAAATCAATAGAAAGGGAACCCAGTTCATGCTCAACACCTTCTGCGCAAAAGGAGTATATACCTTTTAGATTGTCCTGTTGAAAATATGAATTTGAATATCTACTTGGGCCAAGAGATAAATAAATCGGGAGATCTCACGAAGGATAACAGCGGGCTAGCTTAGCTTAAACTGTATTAAACCCATACTGCAACAAATGCGAAATGACAATGCTAGGGCTCATACCTTCAACAGTGTGGTTATTCCAGCCATGGTATATGGCTGCGAGGTGTGGAATTTACAGAAAACTGATACAGATACTCCATGTTGTCTAATAGCGATGGAGCGAAGAACTTAGATCTCCATTCGAGACCAAATCCGCAACGCATATATCAGACGTCAAACTTCCTTCTCTGACATCATAGATGTCGTGCTGTTACAAAATACAGATGGGTCAGCCATGTGGTGTGCATTCAAGATAACTGATAAACACATAGAGTGATGTTGTAGTGGCCATACAACTTTAGCCACCCTCACGAACGACCAAGGCCGAGGTGGAGAAATGGCATAATGGAGGCACTGGGCTGAACATGGTACACCAAGGCTAAAGAGTGAAATGAGTTTACTAAACATTTGGCTGCCTGACATCAGACACACATGTGTGATTGAATACCAGGATTTTGAGATTGAGAAGTGAAAAAGTGGCTAGATAGAAGAGGTACTAAATGATAACCAGTTTGAATTTTACAAGACCAGAGGTACACAGTTGTCAAAGGATCATTGCGACATGAAATGTTCTACCATAGAATGGAAAGAATGAGTTGGACAGAAAGCAGATACAATGACGATCTCCTCACTAAGGTAGGTGCACAAAGACAAACATTGAAAATCTTAGGACTGACCAACCAGAGAATATGGTCAAATAGGGAGACATGCTCCGACAACCCTACAACCAGTCTTAGGACTGACCAACCAGATGATATGGTCAAATAGGGAGACATGCTCCGACAACCCTACAACCAGTTTTAGGACTGACCAACCAGCTGATATGGTCAAATAGGGAGACATGCTCCGACAACCCTACAACCAGTTTTAGGACTGACCAACCAGATGATATGGTCAAATAGGGAGACATGCTCCGACAACCCTACAACCAGTCTTAGGACTGACCAACCAGATGATATGGTCAAATTGGGAGACATGCTCCGACAACCCTACAACCAGCCTTAGGACTGACCAACCAGATGATATGGTCAAATAGAGAGACATGCTCCGACAATCCTAAAACCATTCTTAGGGCTGACCAACCAGATGATATGGTCAAATAGGGAGACATGCTCTGACAACCCTACAACCAGTCTTAGGACTGACCAACTAGATGATATGGTCAAGTAGAGAGACATGCTCCGACAACCCTACAACCAGTTTTAGGACTGACCAACCAGAGGATATGGTCAAATAGAGAGACATGCTCCGACAACCCTACAACCAGTCTTAGGACTGACCAACCAGATGATATGATCAAATAGAGAGACATGCTCCGACAACCCTACAACCAGTCTTAGGACTGACCAACTAGACTATGCAGAGAAAGACATGGTGTTTTTGTTTAATTTTGTTGACACAGTCTGGCTAATGAGCTTGGTAAGATGAGATTTAAAATCTACAATAGATTCACTTTTTATTCTTATTGTCTTTTTTCCCAGAAAAGAGAGTTTCAACTGTATAAACTTCATTTTGGCTGTGTTTATGAGCTCAGAATTCACACAGTCACATCAGGAGTCATGGGAGAAGGTGTTCGTGAATACTTCAGGACACTCCCATGCTGGGAAACTCGAGGCCAGGGTTTAGACAGTATATGTCCTTCCAGAGGTTTGTATTGTATTTGTCATTGAACTATCTTCACCTTCTTTTTGCTTATCTTTTTTGCCTTTCAGCGTCAGATTATGAAGAGATCTTTAGAATGAAATCGACTGTGTGCATCATGCACAGTGACATTCACGGCCTCATATTTCTGTAAGCCACCTTTTTTGTGCTCTGCCTTTACCTTTGAATCTGTTGTATCTAAATAGCATTGCTTGTTCAAAGATAATGACAGCTGATAAGACAAAACTCAAATCGAGATAGCTAGCGAAGAGATTGAAAATGCTGCACATTTTTAATATCTGGGATCAATACTGAACAACAATGGAGACTGTACAAAGGAAGTAATAAGACGACTGACTATGGCAATGCAGAAGATAAGGATTATGCAGAACCTATGGCATAATACAAACAAAGAGCTAAAATTAAAGATACTAAGAACATGCATTTTTCCTGTGGCAACTTATGGATGTGAAACATGGATGATTACAAAAGAAATAAGATCAGTGCTTTTGAAACACAGTGTTACAGAAGAGTCCTGAAAATCCCGTGGACGAAGAAAGAAAGAAAGAAATCCATCCGACAAGATCTGAATGTATAGGAGAATTGGGCTCACGAATGACGTAATGACCCCGAAAACTGAGGTTTTTTGACACGTCAAACGACACAACGGACTGGAGAAAGTGGTTATGGAAGGCATGGTCACTGGGATGTGAGGCAGGGGCCAACCGAGTAGGCGATGGACCCAGGACATCAAGGAGACGCTGGTTTTGACCTTGGAGCAGGCCGGATGTCTCCTGATGTCATCGTTTCTGATCCTGTCTCTCCTTGTTGCACCCAATATTCTTCACAGGGTCATTCATGCTGTTACGATCTGTGGTTTTTCAATTGATGTTATTGTCCAGTTTTACATTGGTAGCATAATGAAAATCGTGTTGAATAAAGCTCTTTTGGTAGTTATTGTCATGTACTTGCAATTAAGTATTGGTGTTAATTGTCCAATGATCTGATTTGCCGCATTGTTATATTTCTGATGTGTTCCTTCCGGCTCCCTAAGTTTGTGAAATCTATCACCTGTTTGATTTGCTGCTTTGCAAGGAAGATCTTGGTTTTCCTACTTGTCTAGATATTTTCTGTTTCTGATTGTTTTCCCAGGTTTGTTCCGTCCCTCATAGTTGTATAACTTGGAACAGTACTGTCCATTGTGCCAGTATGTCATTGTCCTCAATAAGGCACTTGCCGCTTCTATCCTGGATCATAAAGTTCCTGCCTTTTCTTAATGTTACCAGTTCTTTAACCACCTTGTATGCTCCTTGTATTCATAATAAAGATAATATATTAGTATGAAGCGTTAAATGACATAAATCCAGAGGTGAAAATTGGAGAGCAAAATTGTTTTTCATACCACATCATGTGTTCTGACGATATATCCATCAATTCCTATACATATACCTTTCTTATTATGTATAGCAGTCTGAATCTGGGGTGTGTTGAATATCCACAAGTAATCCAGATGCGTCACGTGTTCTGTCAGTATATCCGTCATTTCCTATACACATACCTGTCTTATGTGTTGCAGCCTGAATCTGGGGTGTGTTTAATATCCACAAGTAATCCAGATGCGCCGTGTTCATTGGACTGATCAAATAATGTCATTTCTACTGTCTTGCAGCACAACTTTTCTTGCTTTAAATGGGCAGACTTTCAAATTGCAACACACGCTTTTATTGACATCTCGGAAATCATATGCGCATGAGCTAATGCAGCCATCACGTGGAGCCTCTAAAAAACTAAATTCAGCAAACTAAATCACGAGACACAAATGCATGTTTCAGATGTCCATTTTAGACGAGATGGGTGGCCATTTTTATGTTTACGGGTGCCAGTCTGGGCGATATAAGCTGTAAACAATTAGCATAACAGCATAGTCACTAATGGTTTAGTCACACTGAATGTTTTGGACACTTGCAGCCATTGAAAGTCAGTTATCTTATATTTCCTTTCAGTATCTCCACCACCGTCTCCCTCAGAGATGTCCGTTCACTATAAATCCACACGAGGATGTATGTGCCAGGCTGTTATCCGATGGCAACGGCAGTCTGATAGAGGTCACAAGGTCAACCAGTACTCCGTGCTCTGGGGTCAGAGTCAGCCACCAGCAGGTGGCGAGCTGTCTTCGTCGATCGTGTATTATGCAGAACCATATAAAGTTCAAGTGTCTGGGGTACGCCAAAACCTTTACATTTTTTTAGTGTAGTTTTGAGCACCTGCCATTGCATTTCACTAATATCATGGGTCATGAACAATCACAGACCTGCACAGTGTGTGAGTCCTAGTGATGTTTATCAGTTCCTATCATTGATTCTCTGGCATATCATGATATTAATCTACACTTTCTGTTCTTCTCTTTTGTCCCTCTTTCTTGTAAAAGTGTATTTCATCTTTCCTCTTCTATCAATCTTGCTGTTTTTAGTGTGACTTGACTCTGGTCGTTCTCAATCCGCCCACTACCAAGCCCTGAAAAGAGCTTTGCAAGTAGCAAAATGTAGTCCAAAGAACCGAATGTGTTGTGTCGTATTTTACAGCTTGACTGCGATATTTGCACCTTTTGGTCCAACACCTCCATTTTTAGTGTCAACATACTCAGTTAATACAGTTAACAGTACTTATATCTAAAGTCCATACTTTCTCATATTACTAAATTTGAAGCCCACACTTTCTCACATTACTCAATCTAAAACCTACACTTTCTCATGTTTACTCAATATAATAGCCATACTTTCTGATATTACTCAATCTAAAACCTAAACGTTCTCATATTACTCAATCTAAAACCTATTCTTTCTCATATTACTCAATCTGCTGACAGATAGACTGTGAAACTATCAACACACAAAATAACAATATGAAACCTATGGTGGAAAGCCTAAGCAAAGCAATACTGCAAGCAGCCACCGATACCATCCCAAGAGGGGCAAGGAAAAATTACAAGCCATATTGGAATCATTGGACTACTGGTGGTCACCCACCCATGTGTCGTGGAGTCAAGGCACATGGCTAGAGGGCAATTTCTATTGACCAAAAATTCAAGACCCTCAAAATACTACAGTGGAATGCGGAGGGAGTCATTAACAAAAAGCTTTCCCTAACACATCACTTGCATGAAGGTAAGATTCACGTGGCATGTATCCAAGAAACGCACCTCAACAGCAACCATAAATTCTCAATCAGAGGATACCAGGCCTTCCGCCTGGATAGAGAAGGTCACAAAGGAAGGGTTCTGATACTGACCCGTAACTGCATACAGAGTAGCGCGGTATCTGTCAATCATACCGGACAAGCAGAAATTGTAGGAGTTGACATAATGGCTCAAGAGACGAAGCTCCGCATTTTCAATCTGTACGGACCACCAAATAAGGACCTATCGCTCTCGAGTATGGAAGTCAGAGACTCCAACTGCATAGTAGTTGGAGACTTCAACAGCCACTCGAAGAGATGGGGATACTCAGACACAGACAGCAGAGGTGACGAAGTGGAAGATTGGGAGATAGACACAAATCTCCATCTAATCAATAGGCCGGAGGATAGCCCTAGCTTCTATTCTAGAACATGTCATACCACCTTGACTCCAGATTTGGCCTTCTCCACAGGGGACATTCACCATAAAATAGACCGCCAGGTGCTAAACCAATTGGCAGGTAGCGACCACAGGCCAATTAGGCTAGAAATTGATATGGAAGTAGGCCCACAGGAAACAAAACCGCTCCCACGTTGGAATTACAAACGAGCCGACTGGAACAGATTTGCAAGCCTGACAGATGGGCTGTGTGAAACCATCAACACATGGAACAACAAAATGAAGCCCATGGTGGAAAGCCTAAGCAAAGCAATAATGCAAGCTGCCACTGAAACCATTCCAAGAGGAGCAAGGAAAAATTATAAGCCCTATTGGAATGATGAGTTGCAGAAAGCGGAAGACGCAGTCACAAATGCTAGGAACATGGCAGAGCGAGAACAATCTATGGAGGCAAATATCACCCTCAAAGCCGCCACGGCGAAATACAAATACACTCTAAACCAAACAGCAAGAGAAAGCTGGAAAAACAAAACAGAAAGCCTCAACTTAGGCAAAGAAGGGAACAAACTATGAAAGTTAGTCAGAGCCATGAATGACGAAACTCCGTCAAACAAACAAATTACCATCAAGCAGGGCGAAAACTTGCTCACTGGAAAAAAAGCCGCAAACGCCTTTGTTGAACACTATGCCAGAGCGAACCGCATAGATGTCCCTGCAGATAGGCATACAGACATTAATGAAGAGCAAAAGGGGCACGACAACATCAATATGGCACCAGAAGAGCATATGATGGCAAAATTAACAATGAACGAAATGGAAGAGGCCATGAGAACATTAAAGAAAAGGAAATCTCCCAGAAAAGACGGGATAACAAACGAAATGCTGGTGGGGCTGGGCCAAACAGCAAAGAGGAAACTGCTATCAGTCCTGAACCGAAGCTGGAAAAGGGGTATTGTACCCCAGGCATGGAAAGACGCAGTACTTGTACCAGTACCAAAGAAAGGAAAAGACAAAACAGATCCAAATGGATACAGGCCTATCAACCTACTGAGCTGTGTCGGCAAACTGATGGAACGTATGATAAACACCAGACTGATGTGGCATCTGGAAGAAAAACGCATACTAATTCCACAGCAAGCAGGCTTTAGACAGCACAGATCCACTGAGGATCAGGTCATCCTCATAGCTCAGGAAATAGAAGATGCCTACCAGGAACAGAAACACACAGTAGCGGTTTGGGTGGACCTGGAAAAGGCATTTGACAAAGTCTGGAAAGATGGACTTAGAGACAAGCTAAGAAGAAGTGAAGTTTGTGGGAAAATGTACAAGTGGATCAACCACTACCTCAAAAACAGAACGGCCAGAGTTCAAGTACAAGAGCAGATGAGCAAAAAGGTGACACTTGAGCAGGGAGTACCCCAAGGGGGAGTACTGTCACCCACACTCTTCCTGGTGTATATTAATGACATTACAGAGAATATACAAAGAAGAGTCCATAGCTCGATGTTTGCAGACGATCTGGCTATGTGGACCTCTGAAAAGAATCTCACCATAGCAAGAAATTGGATGCAGACGGCCCTAACATCGCTGGAAGAGTGGGCGAACTCATGGCTGGTCAAAATAAACGAGGAAAAAACAACATGTACAATATTCTCGCTATCAATCAAACCCCAAAACACCAAATTAAGTCTAAACGGCAAATACCTCCAGCCAAACGACAACCCAAACTACCTGGGAGTCACATTTGATTGGCGCATGACATGGAAAAGTCAGATCGAGAGAAACCGAATGAGAGCCAGAGAAAGAATGGCAATCATGAGGAAACTTGCTGGCACAAGCTGGGGAGCAGACGAAGGCATACTAAAGAAACTGTACACTGGAAGAGTGAGACCAGTTCTCGAGTATGGCATTGCGGCATGGACAACAGCAGCAAAGGCGAACTTCGATAAAGTTAGCAAACTTCAAAACCAAGCCATGAGAGTTATAACAGGAGGCATGAAGTCAACGCCAATTGTAGAACTTGAAAAGATTACAAAACTGCAATCCATGACCGACAGAAGAGACTGCAGAGCCCAGCTGCAATCAGAGAAACTCCGAAGACTGACTGACCATCCAATGCACCAGAGACTAAACAATTTCGGAAATGATAAACTAAAGCGAAGAAACTTTGCAGAAATAGCCAAAGCAAAGATGCACGAAAACCCCATGAACGCACTAACACCAAAGCCCATCCCTACTGTACGAAAACCTACCTGGAGGCAGCATATATTTCCAGAGGTGGTAGAAAATATACCAGGTATTGGAAACAAAAACTGCCAGTCTGAAAAAGAAAGAAGAGATACTACCCTGAGTTATATAACGGAAAACTATCCAAGCATGGACTGGACCCATGCATACACCGACGGTTCCGTAACAAATACAACACAGAACGGAGGGGCAGGAGCATTCCTGAGCCTACCAAAAGGCAGAAAAATAAAACTTTCATTCGCTACTGGAAAATACACAAGCAATTTCAGAGCGGAGGCAGAGGCACTGAGGGCGGCAGTGGAAGAAATGGTGACAGGTAAAAGGAATGAAAGCCACATAGTCCTGCTTACAGATGCTCTGGCCATAGTCACAGCACTAAAAAGCCAGAAAAATACTGAACAATGATTAAAGAGCAGTACTCTGTCAACTATGCCAGCAGGCCGCACCAAAAAGGGTAGTGGTGCAGTGGGTTCCATCTCACTGCAACATCCAAGGCAACGAGGAGGCAGACAGACTGGCAAAAGAAGGTGCAAAACTACCACAACCAGATACTAGTATGACCTACGAAGAGTCAAAACGGCTTATTAGAGCTAGATACATGACCAAATGGGAAACCGAACATACTGGCTACACCAAAAATGATGCCTATTACCAGTTGAACAGAAGAGAGCGGGTCGTGGTCTTCAGACTTCGCGCTGGCCACAATAGACTGAGGTACCACCTATTCAACAAATTGAAGATAGGTGGCACCGACGAATGCCAGTGTGGTACCGGAAAAATGACCGCTGAGCATTTGCTGCAAAACTGCCCGACATACGAGGATCAGAGAGAGCAGATGTGGCCATCACCAGTGGCAACACTAGACAAGCTCTACGGCAGTGTCGACAGCCTCAGGATGACAGCTGCTTTTTTCGAAAAAATAAATGTTACTGTCTGACTGCGTACGATGAAGAAGAAGAAGAAGAATCATGAACTGCAGAAAGCCAAGGATGAAGTCTCAAACGCTAGGAACACGGCAGAGAGAGAGCAATCTATTGAAGCAAATATCTCCCTCAAGGCCATCACTGCAAAATACAAAAGAACACTGAACCAAATAACAAGAGACAGTTGGAAAAAACAAACAGAAAGCCTCAATCTAGATAAAGAAGGGAACAAACTATGGAAATTAGTCAGACCCATGAATGATGAAATACCATCAAATAAAACAAATTACCATCAAGCAGGGTGACAACATGCTTACTGGAGATAAATAAGAAAATGCTTTTATAGAACATTATGCCAGAGCAAACCACATTGATGTCCCTATAGACAGGCATACAGACATAAGTGAAGAACAAAAGAGCCATGACAACATCAAGATGACACCAGAGGAGCACATGATGGCAAAACTAACCATGAACTGAATGAAATGAATGAGGCCATGAGAACTTTAAAGAAAAAGAAATCGCCCGGAAAAGATGGATTAACAAATGAAATGCTGATAGGGTTGGGCCAAACAGCAAAGAGGAAGTTACTGTCAGTCCTGAACCAAAGCTGGAAAAGGGGAATTGTACCGCAGGCATGGAAAGATGCTGTACTTATACCAGTACCAAAGAAAGAAAAAGATAGAACAGATCCAAATGGATACAGGGCTATCAGTCAACTGAGCTGTGTATGATAAACACCAGACTGATGTGGCACCTGGAAGCAAAACACATTAATTCCACAGCAAGCAGGCTTTAGACAACACAGATCCACTGAAGACCAGATCACTCTCATTGCTCAGGAAATAGAGGATGCTTACCAAGAGAAAAAGCATACAGTAGCGGTTTGGGTGGATTTAGAGAAGGCATTTGACAAGGTGTGGAAAGAGGGACTTAAAGTCAAGCTACGAAGAAATGAAGTATCTGGAAAAATGTACAGATGGATCAGCCACTACCTCGAAAACAGAACAGCCAGAGTCCAAGTACAAGGGCAGATGAGCAAAAAGGTGGCACTGGAGCAAGGCGTACCCCAAGGGGGAGTACTGTTACCCACACTTTTTCTGGTGTATATAAACAACATCATAGAGAATATACCAAGAAGAGTCCACAGCTCCATGTTTGCAGACGATCTGGCTATGTGGACCTCTGAAGAAAATCTCATCGTAGCAAACAATCGGACGCAGCAGGCCCTAACATCGCTGGAGGAGTGGGCGAAATGATGGCTGGTCAAAATAAATGAAGAAAAAACAACATGTACAATATTCTCCCTTTCAAATAAACCACAGAACACCAAAACAAATCTAAATGGCAAATATCTGCGGCTAAATGACAACCCAAACTACTTGGTCATCACATTTGATCGGCGCATAACATGGAAAAGTCAGATCGAGAGAAACCGAATGAGGGCAAGACAAAGAATGGCAATCATGAGGAAACTTGCTGGCACAAGCTGGGGAACAGACGAAAGAATACTTAAGAAACTGTACACTGGAAGAGTGAGACCAGTTCTCGAGGATGGCATTGCGTCATGGGCAACAGCAGCAAAGGCGAACTTTGATAAAATTAGCACACTTCAAAACCAAGCCATGAGAGTCATAACAGGAGGCATGAAGTCAACGCCAATTGTAGACCTTGAAAAGATTACAACCTGCAATCCATGGCCAATAGAAGAGACAGCAGAGCCCAGCAGCAAGCAGAGAAACTAAGAAGACTGACAGACCATCCAATGCACCAGAGACCAAATAGATTTGGAAAAGGGAAACTAAAGCGGAGAAACTTTGCAGAAATAGCCAAAGAAAAGCGAAGACCCTATGAACACCACAACAACACCAAAGCCCATCCCTACTGTACGCAAACCCACCTGGAAGCAGCATATTCCAGAGGTGGTAGAAAATATACCAGGTATTGGAAACAAGAACAGCCAGACTGAAAAAGAAAGAAGAGACATAACCCTGAGGTACATAGCGGAAAACTACCCAAGCATGGACTGGACCCATGCATACACCGACGGATCTGTAACAAACACAACACAGAATGGTGGGGGAGGGGTATTCCTGAGCCTAACAAATGGTAGAAAAATAACACTGTCAGTGGCAACTGGAAAATTCTCAAGCAATTTCAGAGCGGAGGCAGAGGCACTGAAGGCTGCAGTAGAAGCAATGCTGACAGGCGAAAGCAATGAAAGCCAGATAGTCCTGTTTACAGATGCCCTGTCCATGGTTACAGCACTAAAAAGCCAGACAAATACAGAACTTAATGATTTAAGAGCAGTACTCTGTCAACTATGCCAGCAGTCCGCACCAAAAAGAGTAGTGGTACAGTGGGTTCGATCCCACTGTAACATTCAAGGCAACGAGGAGGCAGACAGACTAGCAAATGAAGGTGCAAGATTACCACAACCAGATTCTAGTGTGATCTATGAAGAGTCCAAAAGGTTTATTAGGGACAGATACATGGCCAAATGGGAAACAGAGCATACTGGCTACACAAAAAATGATGCCTATTACCAGTTGAACAGAAGAGAGCAGGTCGTGGTCTTCAGACTCCGCACAGGCCACAACAGACTGAGGTACCATCTATTCAATAGACTGAAGATAGGTGGCACTGACGAATGCACATGTGGTACAGGGAAAATGACCGCTGAACATCTGGTGCAAAATTGCCCAACATACAAGGACCAGAGAAAGCAGATGTGGCCATCACCAGTGCCAACACTAGACAAGCTCTATGGCAGTGTCGACAGCCTCAGGATGACAGCTGCTTTCTTCGAACAAATTCAAGTTGACATCTAACAGCGTACGAAGAAGAAGAAGAAGAAGATATTACTCAATCTAAAACCTGGGAAAAAAACTTATAAAAGTTGATTAAGGTTGAGTTTAATCAAAATTTTAAAAGGGGTATGGTCAGATACCGCACCGAGACGAGAACACAAACAAAACCTACGTTACGACCAATAGGCCTTCATCAGGGATAACAATACTGAACTAACAAATCAACATATAAAAAAAATGGTCAACTAATCTGTTTTTGCTAGTAGACGCAGTCTGTCTAGGCGACCTGTTGTGCCAGACACTTGATTGAAACTGAATCGGAGCGGTCAAACACAAAGCTGGGGAATATGCCGGATAAGCCAATGGTGGCCAAATAGTGGTCCAGATGGGAGAACAAAGAGAAGGCAATATAAGCCGGGAGGGCGTGAGATTGATATAGGAGGGGGGGGGGGGGGAGGAAACTGATGGAGGAGGGGGGGGGGGGGAAGGAAGACAAATAGATGTGAGGGTTTAAGAAAAAGTATGGAAGATAATAATGCCATGTGGTTGGAGCCCATACTAGAGATAAGTCTGTTCTCAAGGGCAAATCAATGACGATATCAGAGAAGCAAGAAACTAGACCAGTGACACTAATGTCAGCCATACCTCGGTGCTCGGGACCATTGAAGTGGCTGGCAATTGGGGAACCATTGCGGTTGTGGATGTCGTTGAGGTGTTGGCGGAAACGCTCCCGCAATTCCATACCAGTTTCCCCAATGTATGTCATACCACACTGGCGGCAGATGATGGAATAGATGAGGTTACGAGAATTGCATGTGAATCCCTCTTTGATGAAGAATTCTGCTTTAGGAAAGGTGATGAAGCGAGAAAGGATGACACAGCCACGTATATTTTTGCGCGGCCTGGTGCCTGGGAGGCTATGAGGGCTGGTGTGTAGGCGACTACTAACCAGCAAGTCCCTCAGGTTCCTGTCTCGTTTGTAGGCGACAAGGGGAGGATCGGGAAAAACTTTTCGAGTGGCAGGATCAGAGTGAAGAATAGGGAGATGGCGGAATAGGATATCCTGGACAGAGACGCAATGAGGGTGATAAGTGAGGACAAGTTTCACACGGTCAGAGGGAGGTGGGAGTGAGGGAGTCTTGACGGGAGATAAGAAGAACTCGCTGAAGGGCGGAGGAGAGAGTGGTCTCAATCTAAAACCTACACTTTCTCATATTACTTAATCTAAAACCTATATGTTCTCATATTACTCAATCTAAAAGCCCATGCTTTCTTAATCTGGTAAAGATTTACAGACCACCCATTTTCTTGGAGCTTGTGGACTCTTATTGGTTACAGAATTTAAGACGGCCAGGAAGGAAACTAGTCAGACCACCTCAGACAAAGCTGAGAAATAGTGCAATGTAATCTACCTCTTTCTCCACAAAGCCAGTTATCTGAGCATGTTTCTCCAGTTGCAGCTCTCTTCATTTTAGCATAGGTTCGTACTTCAATGTCCCTGCATTCCTGAGATGTAAAGGTGAGTCTTAGTCGCCCCCTTCCTCTCTTCCCCTGGATCTTGTACTTTAATGTCTTCTGTAGAATACTATCATGTTGCAAATTGTGTCCCAGCTAACTCAATCCTTGTCTATGTATTATTTTCAAAATTTATCACACCTTAGTGATGACAGTGTCATTGGATCTTATGTTCTGTCCAACTCACTCTTTCAAAATTTATCACACCTTAGTGATGACAGTGTCATTGGATCTTATGTTCTGTCCAACTCACTCTTTCAAAATTTATCACACCTTAGTGATGACAGTGTCATTGGATCTTATGTTCTGTCCAACTCACTCTTTCAAAATGTATCACACCTTAGTGATGACAGTGTCATTGGATCTTATGTTCTGTCCAACTCACTCTTTCAAAATTTATCACACCTTAGTGATGACAGTGTCATTGGATCTTATGTTCTGTCCAACTCACTCTTTCAAAATTTATCACACCTTAGTGATGACAGTGTCATTGGATCTTATGTTCTGTCCAACTCACTCTTTCAAAATTTATCACACCTTAGTGATGACAGTGTCATTGGATCTTATGTTCTGTCCAACTCACTCTTTCAAAATTTATCACACCTTAGTGATGACAGTGTCATTGGATCTTATGTTCTGTCCAACTCACTCTTTCAAAATTTATCACACCTTAGTGATGACAGTGTCATTGGATCTTATGTTCTGTCCAACTCACTCTTTTTCAAAATTTATCACACCTTAGTGATGACAGTGTAATTGGATCTTATGTTCTGTCCAACTCACTCTTTCCATTCTACGGTAACACCACATTTCAAACGCTTCCAAGTCTATGTTTCAGCCCCATGCACTGCAATTGGCCATACATCAGTAGTGATTATTCTGTTTCTAAGTTTTATGATGATATTCATTGAGGTCAAGAATTTCTGTTTTTCTCTGGCGACATTTCATTGTCAATTTAATACTTAACTCTTGAACTCGTGAATTATTTTCCTAGTCTGGATGGAATTATCTTACCTGGATTTTAAACAACTAGATGTCAACAACTTCACACCTCTGTAACTTTTATGTTTTTTTAAAAATAGAACCAATCATAATATATCAAAATATAGTAAAATGACTGCAAAGCAAGAAAACATTGTTAGTAGGACATAATATTGTAGGATTATATATGTGTGAGGTAAAAAGTGAGTCAAGAAAACATTGTTGGTAGGACATAATATTGTAGGATTATATATGTGTGAGGTAAAAAGTGAGTCAAGAAAACATTGTTGGTAGAACATAATATTGTAGGATTATATGTATTTATATATACTTTTTGTAGATGGCTTCCCATGCAAAATGTATTCATTGATAATTGAATACTCCCAAAGTTGACACGCTGCACATTGGATTTTAACGCCAAATGATCTTGGCTGACCTCTTGTTCTGACTGGTTGCTTATCTTCACTGCTATTGGTAGCTACTAAGCCAGGCAGGCACATAGGATTCATTAGAAACAGACAAATCAAAATCACTATCTCATTCTTCCACATCAACTATTTCTTGAACTTGCTGCTCCTTTTAAGTGGCATATCCCTAGACGGGCCATGCCTACCTTCCATTATAAACAAGAAAAGCAGTCAATTTCACAACACTGGTCAACATGTTTTTTGTTTTTGTGAACAACTCTTCAGAAAACAGATCTAGCAGTAAGAAATAAATGAAAGGGAAATATTCAAGTTAATTTTTGGCAATCTTAAAAAAAAACCCAAAAAATATTTAAATAAGAACATTTTTTTTCCGAGACGACGTGACCGTTCCTCCAGCAGGATCCATTAAAATTAGGAACATTCTCATTGTCTTTCCATAGTTAAAGAGTTAATTTCCATCTGATTGCAGGCATTTACTGTAATGGTTTGTGCTAAATATGTCAACTTCTGTACTTGCTCTATTATTTCTGCATTGATGGTTTTATTAATTTCCCTAAGTTGCTTGAATATTACCAAAGTCTTCAGTGTGTTCATTTTCAAGCCAAAATCTTTGGCTGTACTGTTCATTTTTTCTACCAGCCTTTGTAAATGATGGTCGGCAAATTTGATGGCATTAACGTTCATGCAATTAACTTTGACACCCCTATTACAACTCCAAACAACTTTTTCCACTTTTTCATCCTGGGATATGTGTTATAGAGACTTGGGGGAAGGACTCTTGTTGTAGCCCTGTCTTAATTAATCTGTATCTATTAGTCGTTCTTTCATTGAAATAACCGCTTCTTGATTTTCATACAGGTTCTGAATTAACCTTTACCAGGCTGCACTCTAAAATTGATGTAATATTTCCTGCAGCTTGATTCATTTTCAGCACGTCATATTTTACTATGGTTGCTGACTTTTATAGCATGTAACCTTTTTATTAGTTGACCAATATAGTCAATATGTATGATTTTGTTGTGAATAGAGGCATAAATGAATAAAGAACATGTTATTGTTTTTGTTGTGTGTGTGTGTTAGTTTCTGAGATACAAGAAGATGGTGAAGATTTATAAAAACAAAGCACAAACATATAGACTCACTGATTGGGGAACATTGCTCCTCATATAATCCATCAAAATGACAACCAAACACTGTTACTATTTTTTTAAAGGATAGGCCCATCTGTAATTCTTCACTTCAAACGATTTATTACATCTTTATGAATGAACTAAATTGAACTATTTCACAAAGATCTTCTACAACAACTTACTTCACCATCCCCAATAATGGACAGAGTCCACACTCACATTGACTGAAAAAGAAGAATATATCTTTTCAAAACTCTGTTTATCAAAGTCGATCTACACATTCGCGGCTAAAATCGGTAAAGACGGAAGTAACGGTAGTTTACTATAAAATCAGCCGCATTTTCGTATTATTCAATGGTGCACCATTAGTGTTAAATATGATAATATATGTTAATGTCAGTCAATTTTCTGCCTACAGTATGCAAATTGGTTTTTTGTTGTTGTCTATAATAACAGGTTGCCACGCAGTAAATCTTAACCTAATGATTGTATTTTGTAAATATGGCAAACTTTTTTGCTAGCAATATCTTCTACTGTGTTTGCTATGTTTCTTTTTGCAGAGTGAGAACGAAGCATGTATGACATACTTAGAAAGTGATAAACATTATACAGCACAAATCATTGCTTTTGTGGCCAAATTGAAAAGTAGACCAGCTGTCCTTCATTTTGTGACACCAGCTAGCATGCCCTACTGTTACGGGGTAGGAGCAAAAACACAAGAAGGTATGGCTTTCATTTTATATCATCGTATATGTTATTGCTTTTGCCCTTGTCCTTATGCTCAATGGCATGTAATAGTATTTGCACATGTTTCTTAGTTGTTGTTCATTCCTATACAGGATCAATATGCTGAGCAGTGCATGAGCTGTAGTGGTCAGCGAACCAAAGCAGACTGCTGGCGTCAAGGCCAGCGGCCCAGAGCTACCAAGACCATTCTTCACCTCCATGTGGTGATCCTGGATAACAGGCTGCAACCGGGCAGACTGGCTAAGGAGAAGGAATCGAAGAGAGAAGGCTAAACCGGTACTCAAAATTGCCATGCCGAAGTCTGAAACGTCGGACCGAATGGTGCAAATGCCGCAGTCAAGCTTTAAACTAAGACATAGCGCATTCCGTTCTCTAGACTTCATCCTGTTACTTGCAAAGCCCTTTTCAGGGCTTGGTAGTGGAAGATTGAGAACGAACTAATAAAAAGATACTGGAAGGAAAAATGTAGGGCAAATGTACAACACTATAAGTGGGAGGGATAACATCAATAGATGTACATGGTAAAGCCTGTCACATTGTAATGACTCAGACAAGAGATAGAAAGCATTGGAGATCTATTGCAGTGGACGTTTGATGTGGAGATAACTGGTCTGATATACCCTACAACTTTTGTACAGCAATCTCGCTGTGGTCAAGGGGTAAGACAATCTTACCTTAATGTCTTTATACTGGTTTAGAAGACTCAACACTAGAGCTAAGTAGACCCTCAGCCAATTAGGCACCATCTATAGCTGCTCTTAACAAACCACCTTGAGGAAGGTACAAAAACTGTTGGGTAAATTTTTAGCTAGAAATTGGAATTTTGTCTGGGCAACGGCCGTTTTTGATTTCCAACTGACATGGGATTTTTTACGTACTCGACACTGGCCACGGGAGTCCGATCTCACTACCCAGAAGATCCACGTGAAAAAAATCCCAGTCTCCACCATGATTTGAACATGCAACCTCTGGTACCCGAGGCGGACACCTTACCACTGAGTCAAAGCAATGAACGAAAACGGTGGGCGATCGAATCCCGCAAGTTTACAGTGACTCCTGGTCACAATGGAGGGGAGACAAGAGTGTCTGCATCCTGAGTTACCTCCAATCGTCTTAAGTTATATCTTGCCACTGGTCCAAGGTAGCTCGAGATCAGAGAGTGAGGTTGAAGACCAGCACAATTTCTTTCTCACTATAATCCAAATACAGAGCAAGTTACGTCATCAAGGTAAAACTGTGGTATGATGTCGCCATCATCACTTGCAATGGACAACTAACAACAATGTATCATTTTATAGTTATTTTATAGTTATTTGTTCTGATCATCATCATTATATAGGATGTCACTCTCATAACAGCTGATCTGTGAGACTCTCGATCTCTAGCCAGAACTCCCACCTCTGTCGTTATCATCTTCAAAACCTCCATGATGCCTTGTGTCCATCTTCTCCTCGGTCTGCCTCTGCCCTGCTTTACAGGCACCATACCCTCTAGTATCGTTCTCTCTAGGCCATTATGGCATTTGATGTAGTCAAAACATTTTAGCTTTCTGAACAAGATATTGTTTACCAACTATTTTTTGCTCGATATCCAGTTCTTGTAGGATATCTGCATTTTGAGCACCCTCCTGTAGCATTTTAGTTTAAAAGATTAAATCCTTTTCTTAAGTGTTTGTGTGGTGAGCCACATTTCACATCCGTACCTTGCCACTGGAACGATGCAAGTTTGCAGGATTTTTATGTTAGTAATTTTATTAGAGTTTCGCCACAAGTTTCTCATTTTATTCAACATCTGCATTGCCATAGCCATTCTCCGTCCGTCTGACTTCCTTCAGGCAATCTCAATTGTTGTTTATAATTGAGCCGAGGTACTCAAAACTTGTGACTTTCTCAATTTCCTGTTGATCTAGAATAACTTTAGGTTTGGTCTTTGTCTTGTCTGTGCTCATTATTTTGATATTACTTATATTCATGTATAGAATTTGATCTTTGCTGTGTTGTTTTACCGACAGGATCATCCATTCCAGTCCTGCAGTGCTGTCTGAGAGAACAACTGTCATCTGCATATCTGAGCTCTGGTATCTCGTTCCCACCGATTGTTTATGACTCGAACTTCTCATACTTTCCATGATTTTTGATGTTGCTCATTATAGATTCAACTTATATATTGAATAGATCAGCAGTACAGAAAAATGAAACTGTTTTTGATTTTGTTTATTCAGATCTGGATTCTGGTTTTCTTGGATCAGTACAGAAACCAATGACTGAACCACCAACCAGCACAGCACAGAATGAAAACGGCGCATTACCTCAAAGAGTCAACGTATTTGTGCTCGTTTTGTCATGTGTGTCATATGTGATATTCTCTTGAGGAAACCGCTTAAAGGAAACGATCTACTTACCATCAGTACCATAATGTAAAAATAGGGTATTATAGATTAGTCCTTTAGACTCCTTGTTGTTCCTATCAACTCATGCTGGTCTTTGCTCTTGTTTATAGTTTATACCATGTTTATAGTGGCTGTTCATATATGCTAGGGAATTCTGAAGAAGGTAGGCTTGGGCCTTCCTGACTGTCGTGCAGTGCTAGGACTCTCAGTAGGCTCACAGTGTCGATCCCCACCTTGTTGTCCAGGCTGCTGTAGTACTTGCTGTTTCCAATAGCATAGTGTGGGGGTCTAGTTAGTGTGTTTTACTTTGCTCTGATGAACACCTCTAGGGTAAAATTGTACAATCTAATTCATGGCAAAAAATACTACCATTCACAAAAACCTGTAGAGTTTGGTGTAGCCTTCTATGTTAAACCCTTATACTCCAGCCTGATTAGATGTTTCTTAAGTCATGAATCTTATGAATTGGGCAGGTTATGACATAAATCTAATCAGTTTAGGCCAGTCTGTAAAGTGTTAATACACAAATCTAATCAGGTTAGGCCGGGCTGTAAAGTGTTAATACACAAATCTAATCAGTTTAGGCCAGGCTGTAAAGTGTTAACCTTTAGCACGCCCTTGTCCGATCCCTTTGAACCAGCTCGGCCTGCAAAAACAGTGTCCGGAAAAAAAATTTTTTTTTTTGAACGGAGTCACTCCTGACATCCATTTTTTACTGCTGACTACGCCCTCCATATATACACGATATTTTGCCGGTTAAATTATCGTGTGTTCGATTACAAATGGCTTTTGAACAGTTTTAATTTTGTATACGCCGTTTGGAGCAAGCCGACTTTTTGCGAAAGGGGAAGTAGGTTGTTGAGAAAGATTTTTATCGCGTAGATCTGTTTATTTTGTTTGTTTAAATGAAAGAACTACGTTTGAATTGAAACTAACAGTTGTGGCGATATTGTAAACACAGTATCGATACGTTGTTGTGGTTTCCATGGTTTTCAATCGAAGCGACTAGGCCTAGTGGTCGAGTCCAAATTTTTCCAGAGATTTTCATAAATTTTCAACTTCATCTTTTTAAATCTCAAAAACTAACAAACATACAACAAAAACAATAACACCCACATGTTCGTTATGCTATTGTGTATCTATCTACACACCAGAAAATCATATTTATTGACAAACAAACATAAAAGTTACAAATTTTGAAAGAAGACTACCACAACGACTAATTAAGAAAATTAATTAGGTCAAATTTTTTTCACAAATTATGTAGCGTGCCTAAGGTTAAATACACAAATCTAATCAGTTTAGGCTGGGCTGTAAAGTGTTAATAATAGCTGTTCATCGTTGTCGATGAGGACCGCCGACATCATCCTTGTCACAGATTTCCCTGTTGGGTGTGGGTGCGCATGTGGCTGAACAGGCCAATGCGGGCACGAAAACATTTGTGTGTTAATATACAAAACTAATCAGTTTTGGCCAGGCTAAAAGTGTTAATACACAAATCTAATCAGTTTAGGCCGGACTGTAAAGTGTTAATACACAAATCTAATCAATTTAGGCTGGGCTGTAAAGGGTTAGGGTGTAGAAAAAAAAAGTTGCCCAATATGAGCTACCCAGGAGTAAAAAAAAAAATAAAATGAAATAAACACATTTTCTAAGGATCAGAAAAAATCCCTTCTTTCATTTGTTGGTTGTAAAGTGACCATTTTACTTTTGAAGGTAATAATGTTATTTTTGAAGAAATTGTGAGTTTTCAATTTCAGAGTATTTTTGGTGATTGTTAAGCATCTTAAATTTTCTTTAGCATTTGTTCTGAAACGGACATCATTGTCACCGAAATCTGTCTCTTTTGACCCGACACATTCGATTTCATTTGGCTTTTATTTTGGTACTGGTTTTGCCTTAACATTGTGATCTCTATTCTCTTAGCAAGACTACACGAGTGCAACCCGTTTCCATGACTGTCTCTTGGAAGCACAATAGGTTCTTGGTTAGCTTTGGTTCACTGACCCTGAAGCATGCAGCCAGCTATGAGTTGTTTGCAGCTGTAGCTCATTTGCTGTGCTGCATCTTTGGCCCCTTTGTAAATATCTCTAAAAATATGAGTATTAATAGCGGCAGTGTTAAGACAATCATGAGATGTTTGAGTAACGTCGATGTACCCGATCACACACAAACCACTCCCTAAATTAAAGTAAAGATCCCGTTAAAATGCCAGTGTGGCATATAGGGAATATGGTATTTGGTCCATATTTTTCCAGATCAACAGCAAAATGGAGAGATGTGGTCAACATCACGATGACCGACTTTACTTTACCAGATTATTCTGGTACCCAATTTTTGAGGCTGGGTCAACTTCAGGAGTCATTTTGCAATTGAAAAAATTCTGCCAGAACTTGGTGTCGAACCCTGAGCACTCGGCCACATCTCCAAATTAGCAAAAACATAAATGATGGTTTCATGCATGCCTGTTGAATTCATTTTTACCTGTATTTTGCTCATTTGTTAATTTAGAGGTACCAATTGCCAAGCAATTTCCAGATCTTGAAGATCAGCATAAATATAATTGACAGTCTTCGACTTTGTCTGGTATTTGTATATTATAAATCTGATTCTTTCGAATGTTTATAGATCTTGCTGTATAAACATTTACTGGGAGAGCAGCTGTAACAGTCTAAGCCGAGAAAGGCATCAATATCAATTGTATACTATTCTGATCTGTTAAGAATCGTTGTCACTGCACTCCGGGGCATGTGCTCAGTCCCTCTCAGCAAATGGCGAAGAGTGTAGATACTGATGGTTCCTGCAGCTGACTTGTTGTATACACTTGTGCTCCATCCTCTCAGGTGCCACTCTCTGCTGGATCTGCGTATGTTTTCAAAATCAAGCAATCTGTGCATTGCTGGTTCATCGACTGCAGTGTCTTCATCCAAAAGGTGGTTGTTGATCAACTTCAAAATGTCACCTATGCCCATTGCCATTGGCACCAACTGCGGGTGCATGAGGACAAGATGTCAGTTCTTTCATTCCTGCAAACCCCAGCATGGCCAGGACAGTAGACCCACACAAGCTTCCGGATGTTCAAGGCCTCTATGTTCACTATCCACTCACACCACAGTCAGCCATTCTGCACATTCTGAAGCAAGAATTGGCTTGGCTTCGTTCGTTCTCAATCTCCCGCTACCAAACCCTGAAAGGGCTAAAGTAGCAGAATGAAGTCCTGAGAATAGAATGCGTTGTGTCGTAGTTTACAGCTTGACTGCAATATTTGGACCTTTCGGTCCAACACATCCGACTTCAGCAAGCATTTTTTGAGTACCAGGCTAGCATTCCTTCTTCGATCCCTTCTCCTTAGCCAGTCTGCCCTGCTGCAGCCTGTTATCCAGGATCACCGCGTGGAGGTGTAGAAGGGTCTTGGCAGCTCTAGTTCGCTGTCCCTGACACTAGCAGTCAGCTATGGGTCGCTGACCACTGCAGCTCATGCGCTGCTCAGCATCTTGATCAAAGTATGAATTAGATGTGTGTTTGTGTAATCCACATGCATCAATCTGATCAAATGTTTAATAATGTCTAGGATTATGAAGTTCCAACTTTCCTCGCAATAAATCTGTTAAATTTGAAACCAACCACATTCTATAATATCTACCTACGGGGAAATAACTATGTTTTCAAGGACAGCTTATGCATGTGTGAATTATCATCCATCTTGTAGGTGGCGTCAAAATGTGAAATTCCTGAAACTAAATCACAATATATTGAATGTGTTCATATGTCGAAATAGGACGGACATGGATCTCTTCGGGGTAGCATAGGACGGACACGGATCTCTTCGGGGTGGCATAGGACGGACATGGATATCTTCGGAGTGGCATAGGATGTAAATTGATGTCTTCGGGGTGGCATAGGACGGAAATTGATGTCTTCGGAGTGGCATAGGACGGACATGGATGTCTTCGGAGTGGCATAGGATGTAAATTTATGTCTTCGGAGTGGCATAGGATGTAAATTTATGTCTTCGGAGTGGCATAGGATGTAAATTTATGTCTTCGGGGTGGCATAGGACGGAAATTGATGTCTTCAGGGTGGCAGTTTCTGTGCGGCGTCACAAACTGTAAATGATCCTTTACGGTGGATCACAACCCTTCCACTCTCAGGAATACTTCTCACACAATCATGTGACAGGCACTGATAATCTAGCTACATTTGGTTATTTGGGTTTATTGCCTTCAATTGGTCTTACTCTTATATGCATGATCACATAGGCAATGGGGCCCGCAGTGTCGAGTGGTTGCCACCATTTTCACTGCTAGTTTGTAAAATGACGTCTCTGCCAGCTGCTAACTGGACATCGTATAGGGATGGGCGGGCCACAGAGGCTAGTTGTTGTGGTTGAATGCCCACAATGAGTAAGATCACTTTATTGTGAGCCCTGAAAAGGACGTAAAGTGGCAGGTTGCAGTAGATTTCCTCACATCCTGAGCGTGCTGATGAAGTTGGACTGGGATCCTCCAGGCTGTTGTGCTGAGCTTGGCTTCATCAGTATGTCACTCACTACTACAGGGATCACATTGATCACCTATCTCGTTTGCCAGGCTGTCATTAAAACAGCCTGTTTCCAGGCCGATTTCCTGGAAGAGAGATGGGGGGTGGGTGGGTGGGGAGGGGGGGGGGGGGGTCCTTGGTCAGTATATTTTACCTGACCCTGACTAACATGTCCGATAAATTGTTTTGCCTGGCCAGACGTCAATCTCCTCTCCCTCAAAGGGTGGTTAACCGATGTGTGAGTCCATCGTTGACCTCTGTGAATACTCCCTAGCCATACAAAAATTGACACTGTCAGCAAACCGGGTGAGGGCACCATTCTCGTAAAGCACAGCCATGTGCACTGGACCATGGAAATATGACTCAGAGTAACCGAAGTAGCCGATAGCTTTGCCAGGATAGTCTGAGAGAAAAACACCACAAATTGAACCTAACCAATTAATCCAAATGACAAACCACATCCTATTTCCATGGAAAGGTGGAAGTCATCAATTTGTGTTAATTTCATTAAAATCCGTGACCTGATGGCATTCGTGATAGACTCAAACACGAGAGGAAATTAGAACCACAAACCAAGGGGATCAAGACGCTAAACAACGCATGAGCTGCAGTAGTCAGCGACCCATAGCTGATTGCTAGCGACAGGGCCAGCAAACCAGAGCTGTCAAGACCCTTCTACACCTCCACATGGTGATCCTTGACAACAGAGCAGACTGGCTAAGTAAAAGGGATCGAAGAGGGAAGGCAGGCAACCTGGTACTAAAAAATGCCTGCTCAAGACGAATGTGTTGTACCGAAAGGTGCAAAAATCGCAGTCAAGCTGTAAACTATGACAACGCATTCTGTTCTCCGGACTACATCCTGCTACTTGTAAAACCCTTTTCAGGGCTTGGTACCAGGAGATTGAGAATGAACAAAGAAGACTGGTTAGGCGCCATCTTTGCTGCTCTTCTCACATACATACTCTTAAATGCTGTACCATATTCCTTGCTCGCTTGCCTGCTTCATAGTCAGCAATGATTTTTATGTGTATTACCAAAGTGTGGACTGCTCTTCAAAGTAAAGACAATCTCTGTTGGCGGTCTATTACATTGCTTTACATCTTTAGCCCATCCCAATGTACATGAATCTTGAGATTTATAACAACGAATATGGAATCCGCACAATGGATACAGAAATTGTAGTTTAAATCGTGGATGGGAGAGAGTAAGATCATAGTTATCAATGGCCTAGTGTACTATATATTTGTATTATATTATAATGTGCCAGTCAAGGAGATTAGCAACACTGCTTTCTATTTAACCCTCTTCAGTCCAGGCTAATTTTGCCGATTTGTGTCTTTCAGGCTAGAACAAAATGCCTGATTCCGTGCATCAAAACTTTATTCAAAATAAAATTAATTAATATTGAACAATTTAAGCTAAACATGCAACACACATAATAATTAAATTATCTATGACATGAAGTATTCATAATAAAGATATTAGTATAATGCATTAAATGACATAAATGTGGAGGTGGAACTTAGATGGGAACATTAAAAAAAATTACTTGCCGCGCTATGTTGCGCAGATATATTTGTCGATTCCCTGTACACACATTTTTTTCCCGTATTATGTGTCCCAGTCAAAGTCAGAATCTGGCATGTGCTGAATATCCTCAAGTAATCCAGATGCTTGATCATTGGACATAAAATAATTTATAATTTCTTTGGTCTTTCAAACACGAGAGCAAAATAAATCCCAACTTGCTTCGCAATAAATTTATTGACTATCAAAGATAATAAATGTGCTAATGTTGATCTACTAGACAAAAATCGTACATTTAGTCGCCAGTTGTGCATTCGTGGAATCCGCCAAAACAATGAAATTCAAAAAACTTAATCACAATACACAATATGCATGTTTCAGAGCCCGCTGTTGGTGGTGTTGGATGGACATTTTTACGTATGCAGTCGATTTTGTCACCTACAAGCTGAAAAGGGTTAAAAATCTGAACAATTTGATGCATGTTTAATCTGCTCATCCTTGATTATTGATGATTCATTCATCATGTCAAGGAGGGGCTATTGTACAGATGTTGATTGATGAGACAGATAGCCAGTGTGCCAGCCAGACCTGGCCTTAGTGATATTTAACCCTTTGAACCCTGGCCACCGGTCTATAAAATCCCATTCCACTGTGATCCTGAGAAAATATACGCATGGTAGACAGCTGAGGAAAGCTATTTGCTGTGGCAAAATTATGTGCTCTAATTTTATTATTCTATCTCAAATTGACTGCCCTGACCATCTCCAGTGTTCCTACCTGTTATGTCAGTAAATTGGGGAATATATTTATTGAAGACCATCCTGTATCAGATGCACTTGATACATTACGTTGGATACACCTCCTCGGACCGTAGCCTGATCCTACAAGGGACAGGATTAGTTCTAGCTTGATACATTCAAATAATCTCTTGTCCTGTTCATAATAAACACCATCTAAATTTGACTTATTGACCTCCAAATCCTTAAGAATACTTTCAACGGCTAGATCTGTCGTTAGCCTTTTTGAATGACCATTTCCTGGCATCAGGAAGGTGAAGAATAAATGGGAGAAGTGTATTAAAATCACCGAATTCGTTGACATAATTTCCTATTTTGTGGATGCCGCCATGTTTGTTATCTCAGGAAATGTGTGTACTGTGTGTAGATGTCACGATATTATGGCCAAAATCTAAGCAGTACAGTCCAAAATATGCCTTAGAATAATGGGTGACTCAGGGACTGTAGTATTTACACACACACACACCCCCGGTTCATGTGTGTCACGAGTTCAAAGGGTTAATGTTATTAGCAGATTGTATTTCTATAATCATTGTTTCTAGGGTCCTGTTATAACCCCAGATGATTTACAAACATTGACAGGTCTTGTTAACTGATGTGCTACCAAAGATCTAGGTTGTATTATAAATTCCTGTTTGATTGGATGAAGTTACATAAATGTTGGTTGTATGGGCTTTCTTATGCTTGCTAGAATTTATTAGTATTTTAAATTTGAATATACAGTTTCATACATACATTCATTGGCGCCTGTCTCTGTAGAATGTGCGCATGGCGCCTTGTGAGTTTTGTCCAGCTCTGTCTGCTATGACTTTAAAGGCTGATCCACAAGTGACAGTCCCTGACACAGATCGAACAACTATGCTGAGGATGATTCTGGCGTGTCGAGGTGTACTCCGATCTGTTCAGTCTTTCTCTTTTCTCTGTAATTTTTTTTGCATTTTTCTGTTTCTTTGGCAAATTTGTATATTTGGAATTTTTTTTCTTTAAAAAAAAAAAAATTGTAAACCTGGCACAATTTGATAGATTGACAGGCCACACTAATAGAGGCTATGTACACAATATCAGCTCTCTAGGTTATGAGAAATTTGGTTAACATAGGAGAAATCAAAGTTCATGCAAATGGACAGGGGTCATGTCAAGTTAAATAAAAGCTTGTCATTTGAGGATCCCTCAAAATTTGTTAGATTAACAAGTCACATCACTAGAGGATGTTTACAAAATTTCAGATATTTAAGTTATGAGGAAGTTGGTTAAAATAGAAATCGAAGACAGTGGTCATGTCAAGTTAAATGAAAGCTTGTAAAAAGGAAGATAAAGGATGGAAAAAAGTGAATGTAGTCTCACACACTACTGTTGGGGATGGAGGATTAATAATGAGGTTACAGTTTGTCGAGTAGGGTGAGCAGTTCCCTTCCATACTGCTTTAATCTTTACATTCTTTTACACAGGTATGTACCAATTTACAGCTTGGTAGACTGCAGTGTGACATAGCTAGGTTATAGATCTGGTCAGGTTTTCCCAGAGACAAGCTTTCCAACTACTCTTCCACTATAGCTCTCAAGATAATGAATAAAATGTTTGCACTGTTCTGAGTAAATATCAATAAATGTGCAACAAAACTCAATGCACGTGCAGAAACAGATACCAATATTAATTCAACATCCAACGAGCAGACACAAAAATCAGCAACATTTTTATTCATCGAATAACTTTAGGTCAGCTCTCAGTGGGCTGTACAGACATACACTATATGCAGACATTAAATGAGTGGACTTATAGGCTCACGTCGATTGTTTGTATGATTTCATGTTGAGATCTGATGTGAATGTTTGCATGATTCCATGTTGAGATCTGATGTGAATGTTTGTATGTTTGCATGATTCCATGTTGAGATCTGATGTGATTGTTTGTATGTTTGCATGATTCCATGTTGAGATCTGATGTGATTGTTTGTATGTTTGCATGATTCCATGTTGAGATCTGATGTGATTGTTTGTATGTTTGCATGATTCCATGTTGAGATCTGATGTAATTGTTTGCATGATTCCATGTTGAGATCTGATGTAATTGTTTGTTTTGCACAATGTTAAAATGTGATGAATATTTAGTTGACTGTCTTACACACATTTCCCTGCAAACTATGATGAGAGCATAACAGTCTTAAACCATTTTATTTTGAGGAATGCAATCCCAGTTTGCAACCTGCAGATCATAGAAGTAATTGTGTTCCAGAGATTGAAATCCTAGTATTCTATTGACTGGAATAGTAATTTGACCTGAAGTCAAAGGCCTTATCGCATCATTGCTGATGGAACAAAAAAGGTTAGGTGCAGATGGTAAGGGTGTGTCTCCTGATTAACTTGAAATTGCAACAAAACTTGCTCATCATCTCTTTACGTGCTCAACGATCCTTAAAAATGCTTTTTCCTGCGACGCTACGTAAATGGAACCATTGCATGCACCAAACAAATAACAAACATGTGCAGATGCTATTACATGGCATTGGGCCAAAGGGTGAGAGCCCGAATGCTGCTGGATCTGTAACAACAACAATATGGCGGGGACATGTATCCTGAATGTATCACATGTATGCTTGCAGTTGTATAATTCAGGGGCTGATACTCCATAATTTCCAATATTTAGTTATCACAGTGAATTCAGGTCTTCCACCTTGTTTAGGTAACCACACTATTTCATTGCATGATTGTTGATTACATATGAAACAAACACCTGTATAGATGTTAACTTGTATTGATGACCCATAATTTGTACGTTTATGTTCAAAATTTCATTTATTGTGTACGGCCGTATATTGTCCTATTTGCATTTTTTTCATATACAGAGTTTTGTTATTACAAATGATCATAGTGTGTTTTTGTTATAAAAATTCAGGTGTCTTTGCCTGGCAACAGTGTTCAGTCATTAGGGGTCCTAATACGATAGATCTAGTTTAGTGAGTAGCTGATGAAAACATCAAAACAGCACGATGCAAGAAGCCCTACAATATACCAAATGTTTGTACTTTCAAATAAGGCAAACAGAATCGTACTGAAACTAAACAGCATGAACTGATAGTTTGTCCATCACAAGTGATGAAGACCACTCTCTTTGTTCAGCCGTGTGGACAGTCGTATCTCTTGCTGTGTCCGCTGAAATGGGTGACTTGCGCGGAGGTTTGGATTAAAGTGAGGAAGAAACTGCGCCTTTTGTCAACCTCACTCACAGAGCCTAAGCTACCTTTTGCCAGTGGCAAGACATTCATCTGCATAGGATGCAGATTTTGCCTCAGGGTTACCACCGAAGCCTTTCCGTAAACATGTAACCCGCAGGGTAGAAAGGTGGGAAGGCATCTAACGCAGTTTGTCGTGCCTTTTCGATAACCACAAGAGGTCGTATGGACAACACTCAGCATGAGAGTGAGTCTGGCATCTCTCCCCAGCTGTATTCAGTTCATCATAGTAGCATCTAAAATTCCCACACGCCATATTCGTGAAGGTGAACCGGCAGAACTAACCCGTGAGCTACGACACAGGTATAACTAGTTTAAGCGTAGCGCCATTCAGCCGGCGTCCAGACCAGGATAAACGGATGGAAGAAATCACAAAAAAAAACGAAATAACAAGTCCAGACGGAAAACAACTCCATGTATCCGTGAACACAAGCGTAAGTCGTCGACTAGTGTGAATTCCAGGCAAATCCGTGGTCTGGCGGCATCCATAATGATCCAAAACAGTAGAGAAATGTAGACTCGCAGCCAGTTACGGCACCATCTTTGCCAGCATGAACTACCATTAGAAAAAAGCCACCATATCTCGCTGTAACAATGGACATCAAATTAGTATGAACAAATCAATTTGTTAAATGTTAACATACAGCTAAACAGCGAATGACTCCAATAAAAGACGAATTAGCGATAACTACACGGGGTACAGTCCATGAAATACTGAAAGTGTTGAACACAGAAACTGTTATATCAGCTTTAGAATATAGGATACCAGCCTGTGCTTCTTCCTGCCTGACCATATATGAGGGATGGTTGGAAAGTTGTACACTTTAGTATGATGGAGTCAAGGCACTGGCCTGGAAATTGGTATGAACAAAAGTCTTAATTTTGTTATTCACTCAGCACTTCTCACGTTTATTCTTCACCTTCCTGATTCCCTGATTGTAGAACTCATCAGTTTGGGCCTGGAATCATGTCTCCAGTTTAGTAATCAAGTCCAGGGCATCAGAACAATGACATCCATGGCGCAGACTCTTCATGTTTGGGAACAGGAGGAAGTCACTAGGTGCCAAGTCTGGATGGTGCATAATTTCATAGCCGCACGTTTTTCTGACGTCCAGGACTTAATTACTGAACTGGAAACGTGGTTCCGGGCCCAAACAGAGGAGTTCTACAATCAGGGCATCGGGAAGATGAAGAATAGATGGGAGAAGTGAATCACCTTGCAGGGTGAATTCATAGTGCAGGACTAAAGTTCACACTAATTTCCAGGTAAGTGCCTTGACTCCTTCATACAAAAGTACAAAACCATCCCTCATATTTCAGTGATCTTCTTCTTTGGTGTTCGTCCTGAAAAGGACAGGACTTTTGTGTCGTAGCTTACAGCTGGACCGCAATATCTGCCCCATTCGTCCAGGCACATCCAATTTCAGCACAGCATTTCCGTGACCAGGGTTTGCCTTCTATCTTCCATCCCTAATCTCTTAGGCTGCATGGCTGCTGCTTCCAGAGCCGCCACTTGGAGGCGGAATAGGGTCTTGGTCAGATCACCAACCCTGATACAAGTAGCCAGTAATGAATCACAGGCTGCTATCGGCTCATTCACTGCTGCATCTTTTGCCGCTAGTACAAGCTAACACATATGTTTCTGTTCACCGCTCAAATATGCGTATGTCAATTAATATCATTAACCGTTTTAACCCTAAGTTAAGGGTATCCAACCAGCTGGCTGGAAGCGCAGGAGAGGCCATCCCCAAAACACGTGTCTGCAACAGAGAGCAAACAACCTCCATCCCTGCCACTGTCGCTGTAGAAGAGGTCTGGCAGAGCGTCGTTTTGATTGGTTGTGGTGGCATTCCATCGACGCAACGGGCCTCAGATGCCTAGGCAAACATTTATTTTATTATTTGAACCCTGGCTACCCAGTTCGTAAAATCCCATTCCTCTGTGCTCCTGAGAAAATATGCACAATATAGAGGAAAACTATGACAAAAACTATATGCTCTAATTTAGTTATTCTGTCTAAAATTGACTGACCTGCTAATCTCTAATGCTCTTACTTCAGTAGAGTGTGGAATATATTCATCAAATTTACTTGATCCATTATGTGTCCCCTCTGGGCCATAGTCTGATCCTTCGAGGAACAGATTTAGCTTGATCCTACTCAATGGAATATCAATGATAATCCCAACCACACATGTTGTCGTTTAAATAACAACTGATCCTTTTCAGAATAATCACTTATAATTCCAATTATCACTCTCAAAATCCTTGAAATTACTTTAAACTTGTTCTGTTGTTAGCCTTTTAGAATGGCCATTTCCTGAATGTTCCAAGAAACAAACTCCTTTTCATTGTGACAAGACGCCATGCTTCTATATTTACGCCACCATATTTGTAATTTCTGAACATATGTACTGTGTAGACGTCACTTTATTATGGCTAAAATTTAAGCAGTACAGCCCAAAATATGCCTTAAAATATTGGTCTACCCGTCACAGGGGAAATGGGGTATTTCCAACACACCTTGATATAATGGTATCACAGGTTCAAAAGGTGAAGAACTGAACTTGTACTGTTTCGTGTTATTTGACCATTGTACAACTGGTCACTCCATATTGTAGTTGTGATTATGTTGACAAGCAATACCAGGCAGGACGTTTGTTAATACGACTATCCACACACAACGAGCAATATCAAAAATGTTTGTAGTGTTGGCTTCCCTGCCTCAGAATGTCCACTTGAGCAAATATTTTATGAGCATTGAAACTTAACTGCATTGATTGTCATTGTGGCTAATTGCTGTATCTTATGTTTGCCTTGAAAATATGCACGGTATATGTGCATTATATGCAACATATTATGTAACCATTTATATAAATTTATGCGTATAAATATCAGATCAATTGGAGATGTTTGGCGATTCATTATTTCTGCATTATGTCGTTCTGGAGGTTGTAGTATAGGTCCTGGATGTTGGCTTGTTGCATTTGAGCAGTGGAAATGTGAATGTTGGCATTCTATGTCAGGTACAGCGTCCATCATGTGTTTTATAAAGTTATGTTTGGTCATTGTTATTATGTCATGTGTTTTATAAAGTCATGTTTGGTCATTGTTATTATGTCATGTGTTTTATAAAGTCATGTTTGGTCATTGTTATTCTGTCATGTGTTTTATAAAGTCACTTTTGGCGTTATTGTTATTCTGTCATGAGCCTATACCAAATCAATGATGTGTTCTTGCAGTGGGGGTTTGCCTAGCCCAGGGCTCTCAAACTGGCAGCCTACTGGTCACAAAGCTGTTTCATGCAGGCCACTACAAGATTGATGTTTTATTCTGTCAGGGATAAGGAAGCTTGAACAAAATTATATGTTATTATGTGCCATATACGTACCTTTTTCCAAAACAGAAACATGGTTTAACTCGACAGAATTCATTGCTTAAATGTGAGTCTACTTGACAAAGGATATAGCAATGTAGAGGGCTACATTAAAGGTTAGCTTTGTGAACTGGTGTGCGGTAGGGGTATCTCTTATCACCACTTACCTTTCTGCTGGATACTGACTGGATTATACAGACACCAACAAATCTTTTGTAATATATATCATCAAAGTGGAAAACCCTGTACAAAATGCTGTATGGTTGAACACTGAATGAAATGCATAAGAAAACCCTGATAAATTACAGATCGACGTTGATATATATAATAATAAGTTCACCTAGACGTCTGAGGCCCATTGTGTCGATCAGCTAATGCCTACCGCTACGGCACGACTCCAATGTCGATATCTTGCCCTTGATATATTTTCCCCGCAATATTCTTGTAACCAATATTATCTCATTCTGTGAGAGTTCATCATATATTCTTCTTTCTTTGTCCTTTCAACTCCAAACTCAGGACATAAGGCAGAACCAAGCGTTCTCCAGTTTGAAAGGTGTGACACCACTTTTCTTAGTTCTGGTATGTTGTTTAGACCCATAATTCAGCCCTCTCTGCTGATTGTTGTGCAAAGAGTCTCTGTTTGCTTTCCTCTCTTTCTTCTGCCATCTCGAGCCCGCATAACTTCCTGTAATGGGAATCTGTTGTTGACCATTCTAAGCCCATGCCCAGTGTATGTTCCCAATTTTTTCCTTATAATGATATAAAGATCTTGCTGGTTGGCGTTTACTCTTATTAGATTATTGGAAATAAGAAATCTAAGACAATTATTTTTAAATTCATTCAGTTTATTATCTATAATAGCATATATCCATCACATTAATGAATTAGTTACCCATCACATAAATGAATCACAAGCAAAGATGGCGACAGCGTCAGACTATTGCTGTGAAATATGTGTTCTCTGATGGCTGTAAAGACCAATCCTGGAATGGCACACCCTGCCACATTCAAGGCACACATGCGGGGGGCTGGCAGTGGAATACTTGTGAGTATTGTCAGACTCACACCTTTCAGCGCTGGCACGGTCACACCAAAAAAATATGTAACAGCCCTCAGCCTCATTAAGTCGACCTTTGTGGGTTCTTCATCAAAACCGCAACAAAATATATATTATTTGTCAGTGAGTGAAAACCTATGTTTTTATTGATATTTGTTTTTATTTGCTGCTAATCACCAGGAATAATCATTTATGCATGTTGTCCCTTTGTATCATTTATAGGAGGATGTTCCAAATTGAGTGACCACTATCTGGTCGTAACATCATAGTAGACAAATTGACCTCTGTTCTGCTTGCATAGTTGTAGCTCGCTATTCACTTTGTTAATGTTGAGACTTTATGACCGCTTTTGGTTGCAAAAATCAAGAGTACTTTAGTTAACATTCTGTACCGTTATAAAATGATGATCTATTAGTTAGTTGATTATATTTTGATGGTTGGGAGTGAGCAGGTAATCATTTGTTGATTACAGTATTATAGTGATGCTAGTGACAATAGGAAATTAGTCTGATCAGTGACAATTGTATGGTTGTAAATCAGTCTGATCTGTTACATTTAGATGGTTGTAAATCAGTCTGATCAGTGACAATTGTATGGTTGTAAATCAGTCTGATCAGTGACAGTTGTATGGTTTTAAATATGTCTGATCATTGACAGTTGTATGATTGTAAATCAATCTGATCAGTGACAAATGTATGGTTGTAAATCAGTCTGATCAGTGACAATTGTATGGTTGTAAATCAGTCTGATCAGTGACAATTGTATGGTTGTAAATCAGTCTGATCAGTGACAGTTGTATGGTTTTAAATCAGTCTGATCAGTGGCAGTTGTATGGTTTTAAATCAGTCTGATCAGTGACAATTGTATGATTGTAAATCAGTTATCGATAAGAATTGGGCGACAGAAAATGATTTCCTTATTAGAAGCAAGAAAATAGCCGAGCTTGTGGTTTGTAAAATGGTATTGATTGAAACGAAAATATGGGCGGTGTTACTATCTGTCAGCATTTTATTATGTGGGTGTTGCCAGCTCCCTGACTTCTTTAACAGTAAGTCAGGTACCCATTTATAGCTGGGTCGACTGGAGTGTGTTGAAAACAGGAGTTGAACCACTGAATTAAGATGTAAGTGCTTGGTCAATGTGTTACTCAGATGCTAATATTGGGTACAAGATGAAAGTTCTTCATCTGTAATATGAAACATGAGATGAAGAATGCTTTCCTCTCCATCATTCTTATTTTTCATCGTCAATAGGAACATGGGCCTACCATTTATACAGTTGGCCTTGTTGTAGAGAGTCTGCATCAAAGCTTTATATGCTATTGCAGCGGTGGTTTATGTAGTACTTTGTCTTGACATGAAGAGGTTGCCACCCGTATGCACAACCCTCATTTATTAGTTTACTAGCTAGGAAACCTGGCGTTGCTCAGGATATTTATGTATTTAGTTGATTGTTTAAACCCCTACCATCTGTCCATTCCTCATTTCGCTTCCCCAAAATGCCATCTATTCGCCCCTCATTCCATCCATCTTTCTCCTCATTTCTTTTCTTTTCAACCTACCAATCTTGTCCCCTCAAACAGCCAATCTTGTCCCCTCAAACAGCCAATCTTGTCCCCTCAAACAGCCAATCTTGTCCCCTCAAACAGCCAATCTTGTCCCCTCAAACAGCCAATCTTGTCCCCTCAAACAGCCAATCTTGTCCCCTCAAACAGCCAATCTTGTCCCCTCAACCAGCCAATCTTGTCCCCTCAAACAGCCAATCTTTTGCCGCATTGCACCTAAATTCGCTTACCTCACTCTCCTCCCTCAAACCACCAATCTCTCTTCAACTCTCGCCAATCACTTCTTCAGTTACAACCCATTTTCCTCATCCCTCTTCAATCTCTCACACCTTCCCCCAATCCGCCTATTTCTACCACACCATAACTGCCCATCCTTCCACCATCTTTTCCATACTGAACCTGTGAAAATCCCTAAAATGTCTGCAATACTTTAAATTAATATTGTGTCTTGAAGAAACAATCAAAATCTTACATTTGAAGTTTGCAGAACAGTACATTTACTAATTATAAATTGGCTCCCGAAATATCGAGTGCAATTCTTAGACATGCACCCTATTGGTACTGTGACGTGGACAAATTGAAAGGTCACATATTATTATGCATGAGCAGTTGACCAAGCAAATTGACTCATGTTCATCGTGTCAGTATTTGCTATTAAACAATACTCTTCATGCAACCATATAATCATATATGCCCATAACTCGTGAAGGGAATGACATAGCAGCTTGAAATAAGTTGCGCTGATCTAGAAAATTCCAACTCGATATATTGCGATTATGGCGTCATCAGAAAAGTATATATAAAAGTATCAAAATTTTTAGAAATATATTATAGATTTGACTAGATTGATGTGGTCGTATTATTTCCTACAAAATAACAAACATCCTCAGAGTCCCTAGGGGAACCACATGATTGATATATGTCTTCTATTTGTCCTAAATTTGTTCCTATACATTTCACATCATGAAGATTGCTAGCCCAATGCTTACAGATACGTAAGTTAAAACTCCTATGCTTCTGCTGTGTACATGCTCAGACTTTGTTTCCACAAAAACACATGTTATCAGCAACGTTAAACTTTATCAAATAAAAAGTTCTTCATGGCTTGGTGTTAGTTGTTATCAATATTATAGTTAAGTTTTTAGAAACATTATTTATTATTTACAGTATTTTAACTGGTTGCATACTATAAGCCGCTCCCAGCGCCAGAACACTTATTCATCCGCGGCCATAAGCCACTGTGAGCGCCAATGTTTGTTTCATAGTAAAACAAGTTATAAATTTATAGTTTTCCCTTCCGTTTCGCTACAGATTTTAATTTACTGAAAGGAAGTTTATTTCTTGAACCACACGTGGAGCAAATCGGATGTTAAAAATTGTATTCTTGTCATTATTATCATATTTTTAAGCTAGTTACCGAACTGTACAAAATTGTTTACCATGGCAACAAGCTATTAGAAGTGCAAATATTATCCAATTTTTGTGTTCTTGGATTTGTTTTTCTTATTGTTGGATATACTTTATGATAACCACCAAGTAAAAGACATTAAATGTTTTGGACATTCAAAAATGTAAGGTGAGTTGACACTTTTTAAATAATTTTGTAATGCTTTTCTGTTGTAAATAATAATTTACCATCTACAAATTTCCTACTAAAAAATAACACACAATTGTTTTAGATCTATCTTAGAGAACATTCATTTACCTACAAAATGGTATATCATTCATAAAAATATGTTAATAATTAAGAAAACTGCAGCTAAATTTGTACATACACCTGCAAATGGGAAAATGGTACCTAAATTTAATCTGCCACAGCCTGTTTTTCATTCAGTAGCTAATCAGTGAACTTAACGTATTTATACTGGTTTAGAAGACTCTACAAAGTCTGTATACAACATGTTTCTTGGAGGGCGGTTTTTACCAATATGCGAGTCCATCTTAATAGACTCGAACACTAGAGCTAAGTAGACCCGCAGCCAGTTAGGCGCCATCTATAGCTGCTCTTAACAAACCACCCGGGAAAGGTACAAATAACTAGGAGATTTGAATTTTGTCTGGGCAGCGTCCGTTAAGCCGTTTCTTTTTGATTCCCAACTGCCAAGGAATTTTTAATGTGCTTGACACTGAACACGGGAGTCTGATCTCACTACCCAGAGATCGGAGAATTTTTACCTGAAGATCCATGTGAAAAAACCTCCACCGTGATTCGAACATGCGACCTCTGGCACCTGATACTTATAGTATTGAAGTGATGTTGTTGTCGCAGTAGATCCTGCAGCATCTGTACTCACTCCCTTCACCTAATGCTAATGGTATCGGCATATGTTTGTCAGTTGGTGTCTGGTACCTTAGAAAGTGTTCCATTTGTCTGGTCTAGGAGGAAGAAGCATTTTCCTAACATTGCTGACCGTAGAGCATTCTAAGAGATGATAAACGGTTGTGTGCTTACAAGGCTAAAACTTGCATGTTTACATGTTATCATATAGCTAGGTCATTTGAGATCTCATTTTGGTGACCCGCTACTCATTCTATCACAGACTGAATCAATGAATCTATCAAAGCTTGTCCTCCAATATCTTTTCAGTCATTTTGAGGTTTGTCCCCCACTTCTCTTCTCCAATTAGTGTTTAGGTCTGCCCCCTACTTCACTTGCCCTGAGGTTTCCAGGAACAGTGACTGTCTTTGTTGTTTCGAATGCCCACAATGAGGAAGTTTACTCTTTTGTGCGCCCTGAAAAGGACATTAAAGTGGTAGGTTGCAGTAGCTCTCCTCACATCCCGAGCGTGCTGATGAAAGCGTACCGGGGTCCTCCAAGCGGTTGTGCTATGCTTGACTTCATCTGCATGTCATTCACTACTATTGGGATCACGTCGATCCCTCACCTCATTAGCCAGGCTGCCGTTAAAACAGCCCGTTTCTAGGGAGGGCTACGAGAAAGCCAATGTGAGGGTCTTGGCCAGTATATTTTGCCTAACCGTGACTAACATCTGACCAGTATATTTTGCCTGACCAGACGTCAGTCTTCCTCCCCAGTGACTTTCTTGTAATGCTATTCACTGCCAACCAAAGCCTTCTCTTTATGGCTTGTCCCACTGGCATGTCTGGTTCTTTTCCACAGTTCTATATTAGTCGCTTTATTATACCATTTTTTTTCCTGCAATTCGGCTTCTCCATCCATTAATGAAAGCTTAAACTTTTTTAGTTGTATTTTTGCTATTTACCATTTCCTACGTCACAGAGTCATACAATAGGACGGAATTGATAATCTGTATTTTTGTTATTTCCCATTTCCTATGTCACATCATCATGTAGCATGTCCTTTGTAGAACGTCGCTCCCATCACAGTCTGTCTGAAAGAAACTCGTTCTCTTACCAAAACACCAGCTTCCACCACTGTCATACTCAGGCATCCTGGATATCTTGGTGCCATCGTCTTCTTGGTCTACCCCTTCCTCTTTTGCCTGGCACCATACCTTCCATCACTGTTCTCTCAAGACCATTGTGTCTCTTGATGTGACCAAAGTATTTGCATTTTCTAGCCAAAATGGAATTGATAAACCAGTTCTCCTCTATGCTCAACTCTTGCTGAATGTCTACATTTGTTCTTTTCTCTGTCCAGGGTATTCTGAGGATCTTTCTGTAACATTTTGACTTGAATGATTCGATTCTTTGTCTAGAAGTTTTGGTAATTGTCCATGCTTCACAGCCATAAGCTGCCACAGGAAAAACACAGGCTCTCAAGACTTTTACTTTTATCATTTTGTTGGTGCCCTGCCATAATTTCTTCAGGCTGTTCAGTCTCTGCATTGCCATAGCTAATCTTCTTCTGATTTCTTTTGAGCAGTCACCATTTTTGTCAATTCTGGAGCCCAGATATTCAAAATGTGTAACCTGGTCTATTTCCTCACCACCCACTGTAAATTTATCCTGACATTGTGTTTTATCGGTGGTCATTATCTTTGTTTTGTTTATGTTTATGAACAGATTTTGATCTTTACTATGTCCATTAACGGCTGAAAGTCGCTGCTCTAGCCCTTCCGCACTTCTTGATAGTATCACTGTGTCATCTGCGTATCGTAACTCTGGAATCTCGTACCCCCAATCGTAAATGGGTCGAAACTTTCAATGTTCTCATCTTCTTGTACATTTCTCATTATACATTCCGCATATATGTTGTACTGATAACGTGAGAGGATACATCCCTGTCGGACTCCCTTTTGTACTGCAAACCAATCTGATGTTTGCCCAGATACTCGGACAGCGGCTTGTTGATCTTGGTATAATGTTTCAATGAGATAAACTATATGCAAAGGAAACCCCATTTCCTTCATGATTCTCCACAGATTTTGATGTTTTACCGTGTCGAAGGCCTTATTGTAATCAATGATACATGTGTACAGGTCTACATTAAACTCTCTACATTTTTCATAGATATTCCTTAAATTGAATATGTGATCCCGGGTCCCTCTGTCTTTCCTAAAACCTGCCTGGACTACGTGAATTTCAGATTCAAACCTTTTCTCTATCCTTAATGGGATTCGCAAGAGTATCTTGCTAGCTAGCATGGCTGATCAGTGCGGTAGTTCGTGCACAGCTTCAGGTTGCCTTTTTTGGGGAGGAGAATATAAATTGATTTCTTCCATGCTTCTGGCCACTCTGCACTGTGCTATATCTGTTTACACAGCTTGTGATAGACTCAAGCACATGCCTCTCCTCCTGCCTGTATTAGCTCTGCTGGGATATCATCGCATCCTGGGGACTTTCCCTTTTTCAGGCTTTTAATTGCAGAGCGTACTTCTTCCAATGTTGGTTCAGGTTCTTTCTCATCCTTTGGTAGGATTGTAACTGGTAACTGAGCGCTTTGTGCTATCTCCATACATGGTTCTATGTCACAGAGTCGTATAATAGGACGGAATTGATAATTTTTATTTTTATGTCCCCATTTCCTACGTCACAGTCATAAAATAGGACGGAATTGACAATTTGTATTTTTGTTATCTCCCATTTCCTGCGTCACAGAGTCATACAATAGGGCGGAATTGACAATCTGTATTTTTTGTTGCAGACTTAATTACCGATTGGTCTGCCGAAGTCTTTGTATATGACAAGGACAAGAATAGCACCACTGACTCACAGAGAGCATGTCGTAAGAGGTTACTAACCGTGACATGGCATAACACTGACCATGTTTATGTGGTTTGTTTAGAGCAGCATAGATGGTGCCTTACAGGCTGCAGGTCTACTTTGCTCTAGTGTTTGAGTCTATTAGGATGGACTCGTTCATTGGTTAACCCCCCTCCATAGCAGATAATAAGCTGCTCGAACCTAGCCTGTTAAGCAGGAAATCCTTCTTCGGCTACATCCAGCTCATACCAGAGCTAGGACCTGCACAAGGGCATCTGCCCCTGTAGAAGTACAGGTCGACTAAGAACTAAGACTTAATTTCTGTCAATTTCCACTTTCCACAAATTCCCAAAAGCAATAAAAAGCGCCCTGTCACCTTTTGCATTTTAAATTTGATATATCTATATCAGTACCTTCGACCTTGTCTATACTACTACCAAGATATATGAATGAATCTACTTCTAGTGGTATTATGTCTACCAGTACAATACGACTAAAAGCAAAGCCCTTCAATATCACGGTGATACAATGCTATGCACATACCTCAGATTACGAGGATAGCGAGGTTGAGAGCTTCTATGAAGGATTACAGGCTTTGGTGAACGAGGTACCAAAGAAGGATATACTGGTGATACAGAGAGATTGGAATACCCAAATTGGTGAAGACATGGTACGTGACTGAAAAGGCACATGAGGAGCATATGGAAATTTAACCACGAACAATAGAGGACTGAGACTCCTGGAATTAGCATATTATAATCAGCTAATAGTAGCGAATACGCTAGGACCACATAAAATGTCGACCTGATTGGTTACAGGATGAACTGAACTGTACAATGCAATCTGATTGTCAGTAGATGCTTCTATTCTCACAATCTGTGTTTCTTCTCTGTGTACCCTCAGACCTTATTTCAGTGAACATTTATTTAGTAAGCGTATTTATTTTATTTTGCATTTGGTTGTAACTTAACTTAACGTCTTTATACTGGTTTAGAAGACTCCGCAGAGTCTGTAAACAAGACCGATCTCCTTTTGTTAAATCAGACCTGCTTACCATCTTAATTGTGTGGTCTCGGATTAGTCTAGGTAAGGGCTGAATTATTTTGGTAAATAGTGTCATAAGGAACTTGTTCCTCGAAAAGGTAATTAATCTTGTGCTGGTCCCAAACCTGTCTTCAGTCCAGTAGTCATGTCACAAAGTGTATTGCCTACTGACATCGTCTTCAGACCTGCCATAAAATGGGGGAAAATGTTATTCTGGCAACGAGAGAGGCGAAAGACAAATACATAACACAAGACGGCTACACCCTGGTAGAAAGTGAGATGACAAAAGACAAATACATACCATGACACTGAGCTACCACCCGGTAGAAAGTGAGATGACAAATACATACCACGACACTGGGCTACACCCTGGTAGAAAGTGAGATGACAAAAGACAAATACATACCACGACACTGGGCTACACACCGGTAGAAAGTGAGATGACAAAAGACAAATACATACCACGACACTGGGCTACACCCTGGTAGAAAGTGAGATGACAAAAGACAAAGTAGTAATAGAGCTGCTAAACACCTATGTCTATACCTTAACTCACTGTCCTCTTCTTCGTTGAACCCCCTCTCCATAGTTAACACACTGTTCTGGTCACTGGCACTATTGATTATTATAACATGTGATAGAGTTACACACTCTGTGTTGAATCTTTGATCACTCCTACATCTACTGTTCTATAAACACACTTCACTAACTATACTTCTACACAACCGTGACACTGACTCTTCCTAACAGAAACACTCTTGATTTTGAACAAACTTTTATTGACTTTTTCACACTCTCCTTTTCCACACCAGCTTTGTAACTCCTTCACATCCACGTAATTCTGACGTGGTCTCAAGGCATTCTGTCCCCTGCTTACTCTAATGATCGACACTTATGTTGGTTTGCACCTCTACCTCTAGATACTTTGGCTGCTTATAACGTTATTCTGCCTACTCAGCGTTTCAGCACACAATTTGTCTAGTTGACAGATGGAAAATAAGTGTGACCTTGTAGATCTTTAAAAGATCCTAGGGTATTTCTTTAATTCTATAACAGGCAATAGGAACTTTTGGCACTCTCCTTTTTGTTAAGCTAATAAAATAACCGTGGACCACTTGTCAGGGCGAGATATTCGTTGAACTTTCAGGCAGAGAGAAATGGTTGCTTCTCTTCTCTCTCGCTCGATACGCTAATGAAGATCGTTGACTATCAAAGGCTAATGGTTTCATGATTGAATTGTAGGAATTACTCTTAGTATTTACCTGCATCTCTTTCTTTTCCGAGGACTTACTTGGGTTAATTCTGGTTTTCTGTATATCTGCATCTGCCCTTGTACCGAGAGACTTCCTGCTCTCCTAACTTCGACTACTGAAAACTTGTCTTTAACCTCTGAACTTACTCTGTTCAGTCTGAATCGCTTTCTCTCTCATGGGAAACCAATCGGTCCTTCTACACACACAAAAAACGATGCCTATTACCAGTTGAACAGAAGAGAGCAGGTCGTGGTCTTCAGACTTCGCAAAGGCCACAATAGACGGAGGTACCACCTATTCAACAAATTGAAGATAGGTGGCACTGACGAATGCTCGTGTGGTACCGGGAAAATGACCGCTGAACATCTGCTGCAAAACTGCCCGACATACGAGGATAAGAGAAAGCACATGTGGCCATCACCAGTGGCAACACAAGACAAGCTCTATGGCAGTGTCGACAGCCTCAGGATGACAGCTGCTTTTTTCGAAAAAATACAGGTTGACATCTGACAGCGTACGAAGAAGAAGAAGAAGACAATCGGTCCTTCTCACTCTCAACTATTGAATGTTCTCAGGACGTCTAATGCCCGTTATTATTTAGAGTCACATAATCGACGCTGGTCAATCCTTTACTAAAAAACTATCAATCCGAGACAAAGGATGGTCGTACACCACTCGTCAAATCTTGATTAGTGCATTGATTCGCATAAAGTTGATATGCGCCACGTGATCCACAGCATGTGATCTCTCTTTCTTTCGTCCCGATCATCAAATCGGTGTCATCTATGCTAAAATAACTGCTACATGTTTTTGCTCTGACGGCCGTTCGTCCTAATTTACATATTTGGGCTCCGGGTATTCACACATTTAAGGGCCAAGCTTTAACTGATAAACACACAGATTCTAAGACTGACTTAGCGTCCAACGTCTTGGTCAGGGTTCTGAAACTTCTGGGTACCATTGTTTTTTGGTCAAAAATCTGTTACACATTACCCAAACCCAAGAAGATAAAGTATTCCCTGATGTAACTTCATTCGAGGAATATCAGTCCTTTCCTTTTACATATCCCTAATTAGGTAATCTTCCTCCATCTCATCTCAATATTTCAGACATTTTCATCAATCAATATTTGTCATGGATTTCATGCACAATAAACATAGTTAATATAATTCTTTGTAAAACTTGAATCATGCATACACTCTCTAGGTGGCATGTCCGTCACCTCGTTTCTAGTCTGACATGCCATCGGTCCAACCTAAAAACTGCTGGGGAGGGTCAATTCGCATCTTACAGCATGCTAAAACAAGAGCTATCCCCTAAAATGATGAGGTATTATGCTCCGTAAAACCACATGAGGTTTTCTACTTTTCTTATATGCCTAACTACTTCATTAAACCATATAAGGTCTTGAACGTTTCTATGAATCAGTGCTGGGTAATGTAAACCTACACCGAAAAAAACCCAATACAAGTGCCACCAACAAAGCACAATACCGTGAAACCGGAAAACAAGTCATGACTTACATTCCATTTTTATGCTGTCCCCTTCTTCATATCTGACTAATCTTAATATACCGTGTCGGGGGGGGGGGGGGGGGGGGCGGGCATGAAACTATGCATTGTTACTATCATGGTGTGTCATGTCAAGTGGTCAAGTGGCTGTAGTGGTAATTTCCTTCAACAAACACCTGTTCATTCAATATTTTTAGCTGCCAAATGCAACTTCGTCAAGAACACTGGCCGGATGGCATGTTTAAAATATATCCGTGAGCCATAGAGTATAATGTTATTGTAAAATGTAAAGATGTTGTTTATTCGACAACACATGTTTAGTTTTTGGTATTTAAAAAATTTTGATTAGGTTTTTTTCATTAGCGTAAAACAATGTGTAAGTACATTGACATTAAAAAGGCAAATGAGATGCTAATCCGGTCAGGTACAACATACTGATCAGGATGTTGCGTCAGGGGCAGGCACAGTATACTGACCAGAACGTCGCGTTAGGGTCAGGCACAATATACTGACAAAGACCACTATCTCTCTTCCATGTAGAATTCCCTGGAAACATACTGTTTTCAAGACAGTCTGGCTGACGAAATGTTGATCGAAGTGATCCCTGTAGTAGTCAGCGTCATGCAGATGAAATCAAGCATAGAACAGCCGCCTGTAGGCAGTTGTGAGGAAACCTACTACAACCCGCCACGTAACGTCCTTTTCAGAGCGCACAAAAACGTAAGCTTACTCTTTGTGGACATTGTTGTTTGCGAATTCCCACAATGAGTAGGTAACTCTTTTGTGCGTCCTAAAAAGGACGTTAAGTTTAAACAGCAACAACGACGTACGAAGAGTCAAAACGGCTTATCAAAGCCAGATACATGACCAAATGGGAAACCGAAAATACTGGTTACACCAAAAACGATGCCTATTACCAGTTGAACCGAAGAGAGCAGGTCGTTGTCTTCAGACTTCGCACTGGCCACAACAGACTGAGGTACCACCTATTCAACAAATTGAAGATAGGGTGTACCGACGAATGCCCGTGCGGTACTGGTAAAATGACCACTGAACATCTGCTGCAGAACTGCCCGACATACGAGGATCAGAGAGAGCAGATGTGGCCATTGCCAGTGGAACTGCAAGACAAGCTCTATGGTAGTGGCGAGAGTCTCAGGATGACCGCCGCTTTTTTTCGAAAAAATAATGGTTACTGTCTGACTGTGTACGCAGAAGAAGAAGAAGAAGAAACAGCAACAACAATCTCTTCTACTCTACTTTGATGCCTTGTTGTTGCTTAGATGTTTGCCTCAGTAGTTTCTACTGACGGAGGCGCGCCCATTCCACCCCTGACCGAAGTCCATTGGGCGATATCAGGACGCATAAACCAGTGCTGATATGCATGTGTGCGTCTGTATGTACCTATGCTAGGTTTGTGCGCCCAACCAAAGTGCAATGGAAGGGCCTCACCCTGAGGGCGCGTGTGAAAGTTGTGCAAGAGTGTGACTGTAGGACAAAGTCAAATGAAACAGAGTGAGGTGAGAGGAGAGAGGAGCCCGCCCAGAAGAGGGACGAATCGACCGTTCTTCTAGTGTCTTTAATGCCCTTAACGTCATGTACGTTAAGTAGACAGCATGCGGCCCACGGGTGAATGTTGAGACTCCTGGGGCTATGCAAATTTGTATCAATCTTTAAATGAACGTATATACATAATGAGCTTGTCATCTTGATTATTTTTGACAAACTTTGGTTTATTCTTTCATTTATCTTCACACGAGACGTTTCTTTCATAGGTGATGACCAGGTCTGTGCTGTGTGGGTCAGTGCTGCGTGGTGATCGCCGGCAAGGTCTCCAGGTTTTGATTCGCCCTCTGATATCCGGAAATAGCAGGAACAAGATTGGCACAAGGATAATACGTGACAATGTCAACGTATTGAACAGAATGTAAATAAATATCCTGAAAAAGAAAGACATTCAAATATTAGAATTGGATATATCTAGACGTTCAGTACATGTGATAGCACATCACAATGGTCTCGAGGTAAGGTGTTCCCGTCGGGTTGTAGAGGTCGCGGGTTCGTTTTACGGTGGAGAGCGACATTGTTTTTACGTGGATCAACCGGGAACATTTTTCACTGATCTGTCAGTAGTCTTTTTTTGCGTTCGCCTTGTTGATCTATTCCCCAAGGCGGTGTGCGTTGCACTGTGGTTTTTATTTTGCGCCTGTCGGCCCAGTGCATCCGACTTCAGCATACATTTTATGTAAGGGTCTGCTTCCTCCTGCATTTTCTAAAGGTTTGCTTCCCCGGGGTAACGGCCGGTGCTGTGATGGGGATCGAACCCAGCACCTTTGATTGTGAGCCGTGTCACTTAACCACTAGCCCACTTAGTCCCCTATCTGTTCGTTCTGGCACATGGTTAGAGGGCACGTAACCCTAACCCTAATCATAAAAAAAAACGGAACACACAGACACATGATAGATTCCTACACGAGTAAGTTATCATCTTCAGACTGAGAACTGGGCATAACAGAGGTCATCTTTACAACAGCATGAGGATTGGGACAGATGACAAGTGTCCATGTTAGAAGCATACAATGACCTAGGAACACAACCTACAAAGCTGCATGCTCACGCAGGAAAAGAGAGAACAATACTGGTCTCGCGAGACAGATATGAGACAAAAGCTGTATGGAAATAAAATAGCTTTACAAACAACGGTGTCAATTGTAAGAGAAACTGGAACCTTGATCTGAGGATGAACGAAGAATAAGAAGAATTCTAGGGTTTCTCGGCCCACATGTCGCAAAAAGGGTACTTTGTGGCAATAACATGATGTCTTGGTTATGTGGTTAGCTGAGCGGCATAGATGGTGCCTGATAGGCTGCGGGTCTACCTTGCTCTACTTTACGCTTTCACCACCACCAGTCCCCAAAATAGACGATCGTATGTATATTCCAGGGGCTACCAACCTAACGTTTGGTAACAGATACTGGGATTGACCTGGCAAGTCACCAGCAGATTTTCGCCTGCCAAAAAAAAAAAAAAATTAAACAAAGAAGGTCACACCTCCCTACGATGTCTAACGACACAAGTGGGCTGAAGACATATATATATATATATATATATATATATATATATATATATATATATATAGATAGATAGATAGATAGATAGATAGATAGATAGATAGATAGATAGATATGAAGGAAGGTAGACAGATAGATAGATATATATATATATAGAGAGAGAGAGAGAGAGGGATGGATGGATAGATGGATGATAGAACACACATATTTCAACATGCGCTTACATCTACCGACGCAGCAAGTCGCTTATTACAACCCCCACCTATTTTGCTGTTATAAGTTTCTTGGCAGGTGTGCAGTACGGTAGGTTGCCATTACTTTTCGTACGTGGAGCGATCACCAAGAAAAATAACCCGTTTCTGAAAAACAACACAGGCGTGATTCGAACCGGATGCGTTTGGATTGTGAAACGAAAGTTTCACCCCTAGGTCACGCCGCCTCTGATGCAAACATCGTAAATAATTCAACATGGGTTTACATCTACACAAACAGCGTACTTAGTACAAAAGGACAACTTTAGCTCACTATGGTTCTTAACCATTTACAACCCAGCTTAATTGATTCGATTTGTTTCTTAAGACACGAGTCTAATCAATTAGGCCGCCAGGCCTATAAATGGTAAATACACTAATATGATCAATTGGATCGCACTGCAAAATATTTAAGGTACAAATACAATCAATTAGACAGAACTGTAAAAGACACTAAATGACAAAAAACAAAGAAGTGGGTCTGGTTGTTATGTGTTGTATTTTTAATCATGTTGGAACGGGGAAGGGGTGACGGGAATGAGGGAGAGAGAGTATTCGGAAAGAGAGTACATTTGTTAGACGACATAATTTGTTCAGCACGTCTACAAACTAAATCTATGTTGAAAAGCTATTTCGCGAGGACGACCACAATTCATTATCATGTAGCTTGTCCTTTATAGACCGTCGCTCCCATCACAGCCCGTCTGAAAGAAGCTCTTTCCCTTCACAAAACTCCAGCCTCCGTCACTCATACCCAGGCATTCCTGGACATCTTGGTGGGATCGTCTTCTTGGTCTACCCCTGCCTCTTTTACATGTCACCATATCTTCCATCACTGTTCTCTCAAGACCGTTGTGTCTCTTGATGTGACCAAAGTATTTACATTTTCTGGTCAAAATGGAATTAATAAACCAGTTTTCCTCAATGCTCAACTCTTGCTGAATGTCCATATTTATATTTTTTCTCCGTCCAGGGTATTCTGAGGATCTGTCTGTAACATTTTGACTCGAAGGATTCGATTCTTTGTCTAGAAGTTTTGGTAATCGTCCATGATTCGCACCCATAAGCTGCCACATGAAAAACACAGGCTCTCAAGACTTGAACTTTTATCGTTTTGTTGGTGCTCTGCCATAATTTCTTCAGGCTGTTCAGTCTCTGCGTTGCCATAGCTAGTATTCTGATTTCTTTCGAACAATCGCCATTTTTGTCAATTCTGGAGCCCAGATATTCAAAATGTGTGACCTGATCTATTTCCTCACCACCCACTGTAAATTTATGCTGACATTGAGTTTTGTCGGTTGTCATTATCTTTGTTTTATTTATGTTTTTAATCAGGTTTTGATCTTTACTGTATCCATTTACGGCTGAAATTAGCTACTCTAGTCCTTCTGCACTTCTCGATAGTATCACTGTGTCGTCTGCGTATCGTAACTCTGGAATCTCGTACCTGCCAATCGTAAATGGGTCAAAACTTTCAATATTCTCGTCTTCTCTAATATTTCTCATTATACATTCCGCATACATATTATATAGATAAGGTGAGAGGATACGTCCATGTCTTACTCCCTTTCGTACTGCGAACCAATCTGATGTTTGCCCAGAATCTCGGACAACGGCTCATCGTGTTGATCGGTGGTCACCGCTTGTGGATTCAGTGGGGGAATACGTCGACTGATGATGTAACGGACCCACACCACAATTAGCCCATCTCCGACTTTCGCATTCGAACACAACTACTCTGATCGTAAACAACTGCTGCCTTGCAGATAGGATGGGGACAGCCAAAGGCTAAGGAGGGCATCCCTACAGAAACGCCTGTTGAAATCGGATGCACGGGGCCGCAAGCCTAACAAAACAGTGCAACGTAAATAACAGTATGATGGCAGCACAACCTATTCGAAAAACGTATGGCGCTCATCCTGAGGAGACCCGCCAGGCAGCGATAGCGCCGGGCCCCACGCCTCGAAGGGGCCCACCCTTGGCTACTGGTGGTCACCCACCCATGTGTCGTGGAGTCAAGGCACATGGCTATGGGGAAACGACTATTGGCCAAAACTTCAAGACCCTCAGAATATTACAGTGGAATGCGGAGGGAGTCATTAACAAAAAACTTTCCCTAACACATCACCTGCATGAAGGTAAGATTGACGTGGCATGTATCCAGGAAACGCACCTCAACAATAACCATAAATTCTCAATCAGAGGATACCAGACTTTCCGTCTAGATAGAGAAGGCCACAAAGGAGGGGTCCTGATACTGACCAGAAACAGCATACCGAGTAGCGCGGTACCTGTCAATCACACCGGACAAGCAGAAATTGTAGGAGTTGACATAATGGCTCAAGAGACGAAGCTCCGCATTTTCAATCTGTACGGACCACCAAACAGAGACCTATCGCTCTCGAGTATGGAGGTCAGAGACTCCAACTGCATAGTGGTTGGAGATTTCAACAGCCACTCGGAGAGATGGGGATACTCTGACACAGACAGCAGAGGTGACGAAGTGGAAGATTGGGAGATAGATGCAAATCTCTCCCTAATCAATAGGCCGGAGGATAGCCCTAGCTTCTATTCAAGAACATGGCATACCACCTCGACTCCAGATTTGGCCTTCTCCACACAGGACATACACTATAAAATAGACCGCCAGGTGCTAAACCAACTGGCAGGTAGCGACCACAGGCCGATCAGGCTAACCATTGACATGGAAGTAGGCCCACAGGAAACAAAACCGCTCCCACGTTGGAATTACAAACGAGCCGACTGGGACAGATTTGCAATCCTGACAGATGGGCTGTGTGAAACCATCAACACACGAAACACCAAAATGAAGCCCATGGTAGAGAGCCTAAGCAAGGCAATAATGCAAGCCGCCACTGAAACCATCCCAAGAGGAGCTAGGAAAAACTATAAGCCCTACTGGAATGATGAGTTACAGAAAGTGGAAGATGCAGTAACAAATGCTAGAAACATGGCAGAACGAGAAAAATCCGTGGAGGCAAACATCGCCCTCAAAGCCGCCGCGGCGAAGTACAAACACACTCTCAAGCAAACAGCAAGAGAAAGTTGGAAAAATAAAACGGAAAGTTTAAACCTGGACAAAGAAGGGAACAAGCTATGGAAGCTAGTCAGAGCCATGAACGACGAAACCCCGTCAAATAAACAAATTACTATCAAGCAAGGCGAGAACTTGATCACAGGTAAGAAAGCCGCAAACGCCTTTGTCGATCACTATGCCAGAGCAAACCACATCGAGGTCCCTGCAGATAAGCATACAGACATTAGCGAAGAGCTAAAGGGGCACGAAAACAAAAATACGGCTCCTGAAGAGCACATGATGGCCAAACTAACAATGCGCGAAATGGAAGAGGCTATGAGAACACTAAAGAGAAGGAAATCTCCCGGAAAAGACGGGATAACAAACGAAATGCTGATGGGGCTGGGCCAAACAGCGAAGGAAAAACTACTGTCAGTCCTGAACCAAAGCTGGAAAAGGGGTATTGTACCCCAGGCATGGAAAGATGCAATACTGGTACCAGTACCAAAAACAGGAAAGGACAAAACAGATCCGAATGGATACAGGCCCATAAGCCTACTGAGCTGTGTCGGCAAGCTGATGGAACGGATGATAAACACCAGACTGATGTGGCATCTGGAAGAAAAACGAATACTAATTCCACAGCAAGCCGGCTTTAGACAGCACAGATCCACTGAGGACCAGGTCATCCTCATAGCCCAGGAGATAGAAGATGCCTACCAGGCACAGAAACACACAGTAGCTGTTTGGGTGGATCTGGAAAAGGCATTTGACAAAGTCTGGAAGGATGGACTTAGAGTCAAGCTAAGAAGAAGTGATGTTTGTGGGAAGATGTACAAGTGGATCAACCACTACCTCAAACAAAGAACGGCCAGAGTCCAAGTACAAGGGCAGATGAGCAAAAAGGTGACACTCGAGCAGGGAGTACCCCAAGGGGGAGTACTGTCACCCACACTCTTCCTGGTATATATAAACGATATTACAGAGAATATACCAAGAAGAGTCCATAGCTCAATGTTTGCAGACGATCTGGCTATGTGGACCTCTGAAAAGAATCTCACCATAGCAAGAAATCGGATGCAAACGGCCCTAACATCGCTGGAAGAGTGGGCGAACTCATGGCTGGTCAAAATAAACGAGGAGAAAACCACGTGCACAATATTCTCGCTCTCATTAAAACCCCAAAGTACCAAACTAAGCCTAAATGGCAAAATCCTGCAGCCAAACGACAACCCAACCTATCTGGGAGTCACATTTGATCGGCGCATGACATGGAAAAGTCAGATTGAGAGAAACCGAATGAAAGCCAGAGAAAGAATGGCGATCATGAGGAAACTTGCTGGCACAAGCTGGGGAGCAGACGAAGGCATACTAAAGAAACTGTACACTGGAAGAGTGAGACCAGTTCTCGAGTATGGCATCGCGGCTTGGACAACAGCAGCGAAGGCGAACTTCGACAAAGTTAACAAACTTCAAAACCAAGCTATGAGAATCATAACTGGTGGCATGAAGTCAACGCCAATTGTAGAACTTGAAAAGATTACAAAACTGCAATCCATGACCGACAGAAGAGACTGCAGAGCCCAGCTGCAGTCAGAGAAACTCCGAAGACTGACGGACCATCCAATGTACCAGAGGCTAAACAATTTGGGAACTGGGAAACTAAAGCGGAGAAACTTTGCAGAAATAGCCAAAGCAAAGATGCACGAAGATCCCATAAACGCACTAACAACACCAAAACCCATCACTACTGTACGAAAACCTACTTGGAGGCAGGATATATTTCCAGAGGTGGTAGAAAATATACCAGGCATTGCAAACAAAAACTGCCAGACCGAAAAAGAAAGGAGAGATACTACCCTAAGCTTCATAACGAAAAGCTACCCAAGCATGGACTGGACCCATGCATACACCGACGGCTCTGTAACAAACACTACACAGAACGGAGGGGCAGGAGCATTCCTGAACCTACCAAATGGCAGAAAAATAACACTGTCATTCGCTACTGGTAAGTACACGAGCAATTTCAGAGCAGAGGCAGAGGCACTGAGGGCGGCAGTGGAAGAAATGGTAACACACAGTGAAAATGAGAGCCATATAGTCCTGCTGACAGATGCTCTCGAAGTAGTCACAGCGCTAAAAAGCCAGAAAAACACTGAGCTTAATGACTTAAGAGCAGCACTCTGCAAACTGTGCCAACAGTCCGCACCAAAAAGGGTAGTGGTACAGTGGGTTCCGTCACACTGCAACATCCAAGGCAACGAGGAGGCAGACAGACTGGCAAAAGAAGGTGCAAGGCTACCACAAATAGATACCAGTATGACGTACGAAGAGTCAAAACGGCTTATCAAAGCCAGGTACATGTCCAAATGGGAAACCGAACATACTGGTTACACCAAAAACGATGCCTATTACCAGTTGAACCGAAGAGAGCAGGTCGTTGTCTTCAGACTTCGCACTGGCCACAACAGACTGAGGTACCACCTCTTCAACAAATTGAAGATAGGGTGTACCGACGAATGCCCGTGCGGTACTGGTAAAATGACCACTGAACATCTGCTGCAGAACTGCCCGACATACGAGGATCAGAGAGAGCAGATGTGGCCATTGCCAGTGGAACTGCAAGACAAGCTCTATGGTAGTGGCGAGAGTCTCAGGATGACCGCCGCTTTTTTCGAGAAAATAATGGTTACTGTCTGACTGTGTACGCAGAAGAAGAAGAAGAAGAAGAACACAACTACAGCTTGTATTTAAGAATTGCTTCGGTATTTACGATTCATTAGTTATTAGTAATTGTTAAAAAAACACTTATCGGTTAAGTAGATATAAAGAGAGCTGCTTCTTGAAGGAACAGGACATTATTGAGTCATCATCATCATTAGTTTGTCACCTCACAACAAAACACAGGAAGGAAGATATTAGAAACCTGATTATTTTTATTCCTCTGGGGAAAACGTTCGTTGGTTAGATTGGCGTAAGATAAAACAGTGTGTGGCGATATTTCGACAAAAAAAACAAACATGTTGAAGTTAACATTAGTTTGATGTGATAAGACGTTTACGTTTTGTTTGTGTTTTTGGGGCTTCCCAGAGTGCAGTATTATTTCTTAAAACCGTGTTATTTCCACCGGAAGCCAGAAGCTTAACTTCCCCAGTTTAGGGGAGTTTAGGATGCCTGAACATGTTAAAGCTTAAAGCTACCTGAATGCATGTCAAGGTCACTCACGTCTCAGCAAAGGAGAACAGAGTTGGGTTAAGGAATGTGGACAGGTAGAAACTGATCACTGGCCTTCCGATTTTGGTAGGGGGAGATTGATTGACAGACGAAATTGGCTGCGGGGCTTGCTGCGAGAGAAATGGAGTGACAGGTGTGCAAAGTGTTTCGGTCCAATTGAATTGAAGATGACCATTACCTGAGATCGATTGGTCAAGCTCTGGCCTTGCTTGAGGATATATAACTCGAGACAAAGTTTAGCTCGAGAGGCTGGATGAGAGATGGAGAGTGAGCTAGAGAGAGAGGCTGTATGGGAGAAAGAGAGACTGAATGTAGATAGTATGTTGAACTCACCGACTTAGGTAGAGGAGCGATTGATAGACTGTTGGACGAATGTTTAGTGATAGAACAGGATCGCTTAAATAGGTGTATGAGTTTTGCATTAATAGATAATCTGAACGTGTGTTTGTAAGCAAGGACACATTGTGAACGAGTTAATACGAGATCGCCCGCCTGAGGGGATTTCAGTAAGGAAGAGTATTTGATAAGGTGTGTTGAAGACGCAGTTAAGGCGATGTGTGTGTGATGTAATTACAAGGCAATAGAACTGGGTTTTTAGATAGTTGGGAATTCCATCAATAGCTAATGCTTACAATTCCCGTTTTAGTATAATGTTAAGTTAAGATATGTATTATATTGTGTTTGTAATTTCTCTACTCATTCTATGATATGAGTATGATATAATAAATATGCCACCTGCTGTTTGATATGTCATTTACTGAGTATGGTCATGATGATGTGGATGAGTGTGAGAATGTTCTAAGTTAGATCACGGCCAAGGCAAGCAGAGGGTCTGTTACACGTTATTATTAATTTGGTGCCAGTGACCACGGATAGTTATAGTTTTATAAATATAGTGTGTGTAGCTACAGATCTTTATTTGCCTGTGTAACACAAGTGTTGCAGTTATATATAACGTGTGTGTGTGTAGTTAGGAATAGAGAAGTAGCTAGTGGTTAGAGTGTTAGAACCATAGACAGCTTTTCCAATCATCTGACTGGTAAGTGTGACATATTTTTTTTTCTCATACATTATTGCATTAACATTTGTTTTGCTGCACGACTAATAATTTTTTTTTACCCGTAGAAGCTCTTTACGAGTAACGAGGTCTTGAAAATAATGGACAACGAACAGACGACAGCGCTAACAGACACTCTGAATAGACTATCGCTAGCCACATCGCATGGCAATATAACAGCCACGATAGCCCAATTCGACGGGAACCCGAAACTGTTTAAGAAATGGATGGACAGCTTAGACAAGTATGCCTATCTGAACAATGTTAGCGATGAAGATAAGGGAAAAATTGCATTTCAAACAAGCGCAGGATTTGTTCAAGACCATATGAGACGAAGATTGCAGCAGGCATTAGGACAGACATGGGACGAAGTCAAGAAGGACTTAACCCGGAGATATGTGGAGGTTACGGATCCGCAATACGCTTTGTTTGCATTGAGGAAGCTAAAACAGGACAGACAAGAGAGCGTCCAACTCTTTAGCGATCGCCTGCTAAACCTAGCGGAAGAGGCGTTCATAGGCCAAGACATGGAGTCAGTGGGAATAAGCAGCCAGCTGATAACCATTTTTGAAGACGCCCTGTGTTCAGACGCATTACGTTTAAAATTAATGAGAGAGGCCCCTAAAACCTTAAACGAGGCCATCCAGTCAGCGGTAGCAGAGGAGAACTTACGTAGAAGATTCGACCTCAGACTAGACAGAAACACCAGCTCAGGCACCGACAGACAGCCAGCTATCGATCGACGAGAGGAGGAAAGGAGACGGGAGGAAGAAATGGACATTAATTACGTCAGACCTACTTGGCGCAAGAATGGAGAGAACGGCAGAGCTAAGCCCGTTCTAGAGGTACGGCGACCGGTTATCTGTTATAGGTGTAATCGGGAAGGTCATATCGCCAATTGGTGTAGAGAGCCTGGACAGCCCAGTATGGAGCAGAGGAGACAGCCTACTATGGTAGGGGGAACCCAAGGGGCGCGGGGAGAGCAAACAATGGCAGATATAACCAGTCGGGAAAAGATTAAGTCGCTCTCCAAGAGGGACAGGCGAGAGGCGACCTTTTATAAAGTCCCGAAAATTCACCATTAATAGGATTTGTGACCCTAACTCCTGCATTTTGGAATTAGGAAATGTAAGAGTACGTGGGTTGGTAGACTCCGGAGCTGAGGTCTCCATCATCAGTGAAAACTTATATAGGAAGATAAAGAAGAATTGTAGATTAGTGTACAAGACAGCGAATCTACAATCTGTCTCAGGTGAACCGTTGAAAGTGATAGGATCAGCTGGCATGCGTTTTAGGATAGGAGGACAACAGCTGGAACATGCGTTTTTTGTAGTTAGGGGAGTGCAGCGGCAGCTCATTCTAGGTCGAGATTTCTTTAGAGCATTCAATGTCCGCTTGTATTACGATCTGATGAAGATGAAGATAGGGGAGGCTTATGTCAATCTGGAGGACGACATACATATCGCATCTCTGATTAGGGCCAAGACAACAGCCGTATTAAAACCCCAAACCATCAACCTATTGCAAGCTAGGCTAGGCAACAGTCCGTATTTTTCAGTAGGTCAAGAGATTCACACCACCACTTTGGCGGACCGTGACGTCATACAGGAGCCTGGATTATACGTCACGGACGATATCAACTGTTTAGGGAGACGACTGGATTTTCCGATCTTGATAACCAATCAAACTAACAAAACGATAAAGATAAAGAAGGGATGTGTTCTTGGTAGGGTCCTGGTAGATGAGAATCGTAGGAAACAAACCTATGCCATCATAAAACACGATTCACGGTTAGACAATAGGACGGACCAGCACACAGGCTACAGAAACCACAGGTTTGAATGTAAGAGAGGTAAAAGAAACATAACAAGGAATACGCTGGAGCATTCCTTTGTGAGTAGGGGAGAGAGAGGAGTTGGGAGAGGCCAACACGAAAATAGCGGGAGATCAAAGGAAACGGTTGACCGGAGAACCCTGGTTAACCAAGGAATTGGGAGAAGGCTAGAGAGGTCACACGAGGTGAGGAGACGGGTCCTAGAGACGGCTTACGATAGGCACTGTGAGGGCTCAGACTGGAGAAGGCTAGAGAGGTCACACGAGGTGAGGAGACGGGTCCTAGAGACGGCTTACGATAGGCACTGTGAGGGCTCAGACTGGAGAAGATTAGGTAGAAAACAGCCAGTCAACCAGTTGGACGCATGTAACAGACATGCCGCAAGCCCGGCCTGGCCTCAACGGAAAAGGGAACTTTTGGGCCAGATAAACGTTGCACCACAACATAAAGTTCGGGTAGAACAGTTGGTGGTAGCTAATGAAGCGGTGTTTGCGCTTAGTGATATGGAGTTAGGACGTACAACCACCGTTAAGATGGATATCGACACAGGAAATAGCGCGCCTGTTAGTCTGAGAGCGTATAGGACACCGTTAAAGAATCGGGAGATAGTAGAGAAAGCCATTGAGGACATGCTGCGGACTGGAATTATTGAACGAACCCGCTCGCCGTGGTCGAGTCCCATAGTGATCGTCACTAAGAAGGATGGGACCCACAGGTTCTGTTGTGATTACAGGGCTTTGAACCAGATCACGACCAACATATCCTACCCTCTTCCATTAATAGACGACATTTTGGGGACTCTAAACAAGTCGGAATATTTCACCACTTTGGACGCACGCTCAGGATTCTGGTGTATTCCAATGACCCCAGAGGCCAAGAAGAGAAGTGCATTCAGCACACATGTAGGCAGCTTTTCATGGAACGTAATGCCATTTGGGCTGAAAGGGTCACCCGCGACATATATGAGTCTGATGGACGAAGTGCTTAGCGGAATGCATAAATTTGCCATGGCTTACGTAGACGATATTCTGATCCACACGGCTGGTTCGGTAGAGAATCATCTAGAACACGTGCAGAAGGTGTTCGATAGACTGTCAGAACACTCGGTGAAGTTAAAATTGAGTAAATGTGAGTTTCTGAAGAAGGAAACTAAATACCTCGGGTTCATTGTGAACCAACACGGGATCAAACCGGACGAGGAGAAATTAACAGCTATTAGAGGATTGCCTTCGCCACGAACCGTTAGGGAAGTCAGGGGATTTATAGGAATGTGCGGATATTATAGAAGGTTTATCCCGAATTTCTTGCAGATTGCCGAACCCCTTATAGAGTTAACTAAAAAGTTCGCCCGGTTTACGTGGGGGGAAGAATGCCAGAGAGCCTTTGAGTATCTCAAGGATAGCCTAACAATAGTACCACTGTTAACGCATCCGGACGTTGACCGAGATCTAATCCTGTATACTGACGCGTCTGACAAGCGCAATCGGTGCCTGTCTTGTGCAGCCTAGCCTGGATGGTGAAACGGACATCATTCCCGGTATCAGAAATGAGCGACCTATCTACTTTTTGTCGCATAAGCTGAGCAAGTCTCAGAGGAACTGGTCAACGGTCGAGAAAGAGGCTTATGCCATTCATTACGCATTGCAGAAGTTGAATTTCTATCTGCATAATGCTAAGTTTATTATCAGAACCGACCATAAACCACTGAAGTCACTGTTAGAATCACCCATCCAAAATAGAAAAATTAGGTCCCATCACGTATGTAGTTAAAAATCAGCTGACGGGACATGTAGCTAAAACAACCACCCAGTATCTAAGGCACAGAGATACTGAATGGGTTGAGCCCCAGAGAAGTAGAGGAGTGAGACCAGTTAGAAAATGTACCTACGCCATGCCACCCGAAGACGAAGAATCGAGCAAGGAAACAGACGGTGATTTGTCAGATGAAGAAGAAAGAAGAGTCGGAGGAATGGTGGCAGGGCCAGCTATAGTTTCGTGCCCACCCAAGCCAGGTTCTAGCCATGCGGGAGAAGTGGTTGAACAAACCGAAAGAAGGGACAACCTTTCGGCCACCGAGGAAGGAAGTGGGAATGACGCACAGTTGAATAACACTCGTGCAGCCAAAAAGAGAGGAACAGCGCTCAACGAACAACAAAAGCACATAAAGAAGTCGAGGAGAACAAGGACTAATTCTAATAGCGAGAGTGACATTCCACTTCCGGAACGACAGCAAAGACTATCTGATAGGGAGGAACGAATGCGGCAGCAAACGAGTGAGTCATCGGAAGGAGGTGATGACAGCACACAGGAATCCTGGTCACGGCACCAAAATAATAATAACGTGTAACAGACCCTCTGCTTGCCTTGGCCGTGATCTAACTTAGAACATTCTCACACTCATCAACATCATCATGACCATACTCAGTAAATGACATATCAAACAGCAGGTGGCATATTTATTATATCATACTCATATCATAGAATGAGTAGAGAAATACAAACACAATATAATACATATCTTAACTAAACATTATACTAAAACGGGAATTGTAAGCATTAGCTATTGATGGAATTCCCAACTATCTAAAAACCCAGTTCTATTGCCTTGTAATTACATCACACACACATCGCCTTAACTGCGTCTTCAACACACCTTATCAAATACTCTTCCTTACTGAAATCCCCTCAGGCGGGCGATCTTATATTAACTCGTTCACAATGTGTCCTTGCTTACAAACACACGTTCAGATTATCTATTAATGCAAAACCTATACACCTATTTGAGCGACCCTGTTCTATCACTAAACATTCGTCCAACAGTCTATCAATCGCTCCTCTACCTAAGTCGGTGAGTTAAACATACTATCTACATTCAGTCTCTCTCTCTCCCATACAGCCTCTCTCTCTAGCTCACTCTCCATCTCTCTTCCAGCCTCTCGAGCTAAACTTTGTCTCGAGTTATATATCCTCAAGCAAGGCCAGAGCTTGACCAATCGATCTCAGGTAATGGTCATCTTCAATTCAATTGGACCGAAACACTTTGCACACCTGTCACTCCATTTCTCTCGCAGCAAGCCCCGCTGCCAATTTCGTCTGTCAATCAATCTCCCCCTACCAAAATCGGAAGGCCAGTGGTCAGTTTCTACCTGTCCACATTCCTTAACTCAACTCTGTTCTCCTTTGCTGAGACGGTGAGTGACCTTGACATGCATTCAGGTAGCTTTAAGCTTTAACATGTTCAGGCATCCTAAACTCCCCTTGCTCCGGCGGGAACTGTTACATTACCTCCCTAAACTACAGACCGAAACATGGATGGTCATTTTTTTCATCTGGCAAATGACCACAATTTTCGTCTCCACTATCCAAAATGTAAACACTACTCCTGTTTACAACTCCACTCAAATTGTACCTGCCTTGAAAAGAAAACACTGTCACACAATTTTCGTCTCCACTATCCATAATGTAAACACCACTCCTGTTTACAACTTCACTCACATCGTACATGCATAAAAAGACATGTCATTTGATACATATAAACGTTTTGTAATACTTACACAATCAATACAAGCAGAAGAAAAACACTGTGGCTGGTCGTTTTTACAACACAAGCCACCACTTTTACATCGTTTTACAGTCATATACACCAAAGTCTGTCCCTGCGGGACCTTTAACTCATCAAAACAGAAACACCTTAAGGAATTCTCCTTACTCATTGAGGTCAACATACCTCGCCCTATTCCCGTGCCTTCCTCTAAGGACACGAACCTTCATTGTTACACTCGACCAGTTCAGGTCAATTTTCTCAGGTGGTCTCATTACACGCCTGGCCGACGACTCACTTCATACTAACTCCTGTGAGGCCACGAATTTACGTGGGTTATCCTCGGGCTAGTTATCATTGTCTCTCGTGACAGCTATCTCCTCTCAAAGAAAACAGCAAAATTCTTTATGTTTCCCACAAAAACGATATTTTACAACATATGTCATAGTCAATATTACAACTTCTGATCAATATAGTCTTCTCTGCAAAGACTCCACATACATGTGATAAAATATACACTATAACAAGTCAATAACATCTACTGTTACAACACTAAGTGCCATTAAGAAGGCCAGCTCAGTGTTCCAACATGCTATTTCTTGTTCTGGAACTCGTCGTGACCTCTGTTTGCGGAGGCCTACAGTCTGGATGAGATATACTGCTCTGTAGATCACCTTTATAACCTGTATCAAATACCTGTAAACATGATGATTCAACAACAACAACAACAAAAAAACCAACAAAACACAAGACAAATGCATTGCATACAATGTCGAAACCCAAAACCAAAATATTTGCACGCATACTTATGATATCAATATTTCAGTCAGCAAGTATCACACTTTGATACTGTCAGGATATGTAATCATGTTTAAACAACAAAACAACAAAATAAAGAAAAATTCAATGCATACTATGTTGACCATACAACCCACTAAAAATGCAAATAATACCATTAGTCAAAACCCAAACACCAAATACAAATGTAAAAATATTTGCACGCATACTCATGATATCAGTATTTCAGTCCGTAAGTATCACACTTTGATACTTATGTAAGGACACATAATCCTGTTTAACCAAATCAACAACAATCAATTAAAGTGCAAGTAATACGATTGTCAAAATACAAATGTCAAAATATTTGCACACAAACATGATCAAGTGCCATCAACCTTCACTGCTGCTCGTGTCCCACAGATGAGCACCTGTTAATGCCCCCTTCAAAAGATACTAAACTATCACTAAGTTCTAACTTAATCAGGTACTAAACTATGTCCCTAAACTATGACTAAGTTGTAACTTAATCAGATACTAAACTATGTCACTAAACTATGACTAAGTTGTAACTTAATCAGGTACTAAACCATGTCACTAAACTATGACTAAGTTGTAACTTAATCAGATACTAAACTATGTCACTAAACTATGACTAAGTTCTAATTTAATCAGATACTAAACTATGTCTGAGTCAAAAGTCAAAAACCGAATCGTCCACCTGTCGAATTACGTCATGCTGTAACCCTACTAGTCCAGGTGCAGTCTTTGTCACGAGGAATCAAAACCGAGTGTTGTGATCTAACTAATTCACCGCTGTTTCTCCACATCAAAAACTCCCTGGTCAGATTTTGACCGAAACATCACGTCCACGTGTTACCCCGCGACGCGTAATCATTACCTGGCGCATCCAGCTATTCTGCGTCTCTTGTCCGTTTCTCTGGTCGGAAATGTCTCTTTGATCTCGGTCAGTCTTCGCTTCAGACTGACCGTCCGCTCATTGTCTGGCGTGTACTTTAGACAACGAATTCAAAGGAATTTTTAACATCTGGTCATTCCTCCATCTCTATACCCTATCCCCTAATTATTCAAATCTCCGTTTCCCAAGGATAACGGTAGATGAAACAAATTTGATGCAAATGCATACATTAACTGGAGTTTCACATGATAGCCCAACATCTATGCTACCAGTGTGTAAGTACTCCCCACGACTTTACCTAATTCCATTTCTGAATTCTATGTTTTTGGCTAGCGTCAGTAAACATTGAATCAACCGTTCCTTATCACTACTGCTTATTTTAACCAGACTATGCGCTGCCCCATCAGCTGTCTCTGATTGCTGCGCGATTTCCTCCTGTAAAACGCCCATCGTCTGGTCTGTTTGTTTCTCGGTTGTTTGGTTCGGATCCACCGGTTCTCTGGTAGTGTTACGTACACTTACATCGTCCGCTACTTCAGCCTTCCGTCCATCTGTATTCACTATTTGTGGAAAAGACTTTTCACACTGTTCGTTTGGCTGTTGGCTTATCTCGAACTGAGATCTTTTCATCTTTGCTTCGATGACTGGTTCGCTGTCCTGGCTGTGGTTAACCTGTCTTTCCCTTTTCTTAATTTTCCTTAGAAACTCTGTTCCTCTTTTGTTGGCCGCTGTTGGTGCGTCCGTTTCGCATTCCAACTGTGCGTCATTTCCACTTCCTTCCTCGGTGGCCGAAAGGTTGTCCCTTCTTTCGGTTTGTTCAACCACTTCTCCCGCATGGCTAGAACCTGGCTTGGGTGGGCACGAAACTATAGCTGGCCCTGCCACCATTCCTCCGCCTCTTCTTTCCTCTTCATCTGACGAATCACCGTCTGTTTCCTTGCTCGATTTTTCGTCTTCGGGTGGCATGGCGTAGGTACATTTTCTAACTGGTCTCACTCCTCTACTTCTCTGGGGCTCAACCCATTCAGTATCTCTGTGCCTTAGATACTGGGTGGTTGTTTTAACTACATGTCCCGTCAGCTGATTTTTAACTACATACGTTATGGGACCTAATTTTTCTACTTTGGATGGGTCATGTCAAGTGGTCAAGTGGCTGTAGTGGTAATTTCCTTCAACAAACAACTGTTCTTTCAATATTTTTAGCTGCCAAATGCAACTTCGTCAAGAACACTGGCCGGATGGCATGTTTAAAATATATCCGTGAGCCATAGAGTATAATGTTATTGTAAAATGTAAAGATGTTGTTTATTCGACAACACATGTTTAGTTTTTGGTTTTAAAAAAATTTTGATTAGGTTTTTTTCATTAGCGTAAAACAATGTGTAAGTACATTGACATTAAAAAGGCAAATGAGATGCTAATCCGGTCAGGTACAAAATACTGATCAGGATGTTGCGTCAGGGGCAGGCACAGTATACTGACCAGAACGCCGCGTTAGGGTCAGGCACAATATACTGACAAAGACCACTATCGCTCTTCCATGTAGAATTCCCTGGAAACATACTGTTTTCAAGACAGTCTGGCTGACGAAATGTTGATCGAAGTGATCCCTGTAGTAGTCAGCGTCATGCAGATGAAATCAAGCATAGAACAGCCGCCTGTAGGCAGTTGTGAGGAAACCTACTACAACCCGCCACGTAACGTCCTTTTCAGAGCGCACAAAAACGTAAGCTTACTCTTTGTGGACATTGTTGTTTGCGAATTCCCACAATGAGTAGGTAACTCTTTTGTGCGTCCTAAAAAGGACGTTAAGTTTAAACAGCAACAACAATCTCTTCTACTTTGATGCCTTGTTGTTGCTTAGATGTTTGCCTCACTAGTTTCTACTGACGGAGGCGCGCCCATTCCACCCCTGATCGTAGTCCATTGGGCGATATCAGGACGCATAAACCAGTGCTGATATGCATGTGTGCGTCTGTATGTACCTATGCTAGGTTTGTGCGCCCAACCAAAGTGCAATGGAAGGGCCTCACCCTGAGGGCGCGTGTGAAAGTTGTGCAAGAGTGTGACTGTAGGACAAAGTCAAATGAAACAGAGTGAGGTGAGAAGAGAGAGGAGCCCGCCCAGAAGAGGGACGAATCGACCGTTCTTCTAGTGTCTTTAATGCCCTTAACGTCATGTACGTTAAGTAGACAGCATGCGGCCCACGGGTGAATGTTGAGACTCCTGGGGCTATGCACATTTGTATCAATCTTTAAATGAACGTATATACATAATGAGCTTGTCATCTTGATTATTTTTGACAAACTTTGGTTTATTCTTTCATTTATCTTCACACGAGACGTTTCTTTCATAGGTGATGACCAGGCCTGTGCTGTGTGGGTCAGTGCTGCGTGGTGATCGCCGGCAAGGTCTCCAGGTTTTGATTCGCCCTCTGATATCCGGAAATAGCAGGAACACGATTGGCACAAGGATAATACGTGACAATGTCAACGTATTGAACACAATGTAAATAAATATCCTGAAAAAGAAAGACATTCAATTATATCACAATGGTCTCGAGGTAAGGTGTTCCCGTCGGGTGGTAGAGGTCGCGGGTTCGTTTTACGGTGGAGAGCGACATTGTTTTTACGTGGATCAACCGGGAACATTTTTCACTGATCTGTCAGTAGTCTTTTTTTGCGTTCGCCTTGTTGATCTATTCCCCAAGGCGGTGTGCGTTGCACTGTGGTTTTTATTTTGCGCCTGTCGGCCCAGTGCATCCGACTTCAGCATACATTTTATGTAAGGGTCTGCTTCCTCCTGCATTTTCTAAAGGTTTGCTTCCCCGGGGTAACGGCCGGTGCTGTGATGGGGATCGAACCCAGCACCTTTGATTGTGAGCCGTGTCACTTAACCACTAGCCCACTTAGTCCCCTATCTGTTCGTTCTGGCACATGGTTAGAGGGCACGTAACCCTAACCCTAATCATAAAAAAAAACGGAACACACAGACACATGATAGATTCCTACACGAGTAAGTTATCATCTTCAGACTGAGAACTGGGCATAACAGAGGTCATCTTTACAACAGCATGAGGATTGGGACAGATGCCAAGTGTCCATGTTAGAAGCATACAATGACCTAGGAACACAACCTACAAAGCTGCATGCTCACGCAGGAAAAGAGAGAACAATACTGGTCTCGCGAGACAGATATGAGACAAAAGCTGTATGGAAATAAAATAGCTTTACAAACAACGGTGTCATTTGTAAGAGAAACTGGAACCTTGATCTGAGGATGAACGAAGAATAAGAAGAATTCTAGGGTTTCTCGGCCCACATGTCGCAAAAAGGGTACTTTGTGGCAATAACATAATGTCTTGGTTATGTGGTTAGCTGAGCGGCATAGATGGTGCCTGATAGGCTGCGGGTCTACCTTGCTCTACTTTACGCTTTCACCACCACCAGTCCCCAAAATAGACGATCGTATGTATATTCCAGGGGCTACCAACCTAACGTTTGGTAACTGATACTGGGATTGACCTGGCAAGTCACCAGCAGATTTTCGCCTGCCAAAAAAAAAAAATTAAACAAAGAAGGTCACACCTCCCTACGATGTCTAACGACAGAAGTGGGCTGAAGACATATATATATATATATATATATATATATATATATATATAGATCGATAGATAGATAGATAGATAGATAGATAGATAGATAGATATGAAGGAAGGTAGACATATAGATAGATATATATATATATATATATAGAGAGAGAGAGAGAGGGATGGATGGATAGATGGATGATAGAACACACATATTTCAACATGCGCTTACATCTACCGACGCAGCAAGTCGCTTATTACAACCCCCACCTATTTTGCTGTTATAAGTTTCTTGGCAGGTGTGCAGTACGGTAGGTTGTCATTACTTTTCGTACGTGGAGCGATCACCAAGAAAAATAACCCGTTTCTGAAAAACAACACAGGCGTGATTCGAACCGGATGCGTTTGGATTGTGAAACGAAAGTTTCACCCCTAGGTCACGCCGCCTCTGATGCAAACATCGTAAATAATTCAACATGGGTTTACATCTACACAAACAGCGTACTTAGTACAAAAGGACAACTTTAGCTCACTGTGGTTCTTAACCATTTACAACCCAGCTTAATTGATTCGATTTGTTTCTTAAGACACGAGTCTAATCAATTAGGCCGCCAGGCCTATAAATGGTAAATACACTAATATGATCAATTGGATCGCACTGCAAAATATTTAAGGTACAAATTCAATCAATTAGACAGAACTGTAAAAGACACTAAATGACAAAAAACAAAGAAGTGGGTCTGGTTGTTATGTGTTGTATTTTTAGTCATGTTGGAATGAGGGAGAGAGAGTATTCGGAAAGAGAGTACATTTGTTAGACGACATAATTTGTTCAGCACGTCTACAAACTAAATCTATGTTGAAAAGCTATTTCGCGAGGACGACCACAATTCATTATCATGTAGCTTGTCCTTTATAGACCGTCGCTCCCATCACAGCCCGTCTGAAAGAAGCTCTTTCCCTTCACAAAACTCCAGCCTCCGTCACTCATACCCAGGCATTCCTGGACATCTTGGTGGGATCGTCTTCTTGGTCTACCCCTGCCTCTTTGACATGTCACCATATCTTCCATCACTATTCTCTCAAGGATTCGATTCTTTGTCTAGAAGTTTTGGTAATCGTCCATGATTCGCACCCATAAGCTGCCACATGAAAAACACAGGCTCTCAAGACTTGAACTTTTATCGTTTTGTTGGTGCTCTGCCATAATTTCTTCAGGCTGTTCAGTCTCTGCGTTGCCATAGCTAGTATTCTGATTTCTTTCGAACAATCGCCATTTTTGTCAATTCTGGAGCCCAGATATTCAAAATGTGTGACCTGATCTATTTCCTCACCACCCACTGTAAATTTATGCTGACATTGAGTTTTGTCGGTTGTCATTATATATGTTTTATTTATGTTTTTAATCAGGTTTTGATCTTTACTGTATCCATTTACGGCTTAAATTAGCTACTCTAGTCCTTCTGCACTTCTCGATAGTATCACTGTGTCGTCTGCGTATCGTAACTCTGGAATCTCGTACCTGCCAATCGTAAATGGGTCAAAACTTTCAATATTCTCGTCTTCTCTAATATTTCTCATTATACATTCTTCATACATATTATATAGATAAGGTGAGAGGATACGTCCATGTCTTACTCCCTTTCGTACTGCGAACCAATCTGATGTTTGCCCAGAATCTCGGACAACGGCTCATCGTGTTGATCGGTGGTCACCGCTTGTGGATTCAGTGGGGGAATACGTCGACTGATGATGTAACGGACCCACACCACAATTAGCCCATCTCCGACTTTCGCATTCGAACACAACTACAGCTTGTATTTAAGAATTGCATCGGTATGTACGATTCATTAGTTATTAGTAACTGTTAAAAAAACACTTATCGGTTAAGTAGATATAAAGAGAGCTGCTTCTTGAAGGAACAGGACATTATTGAGTCATCATCATCATTAGTTTGTCACCTCACAACAAAACACAGGAAGGAAGATATTAGAAACCTGATTATTTTTATTCCTCTGGGGAAAACGTTCGTTGGTTAGATTGGCGTAAGATAAAAAAATGTGTGGCGATATTTCGACAAAAAAAAAACAAACATGTTGAAGTTAACATTAGTTTGATGTGATAAGACGTTTACGTTTTGTTTGTGTTTTTGGGGCTTCCCAGAGTGCAGTATTATTTCTTAAAACCGTGTTATTTCCACCGGAAGCCAGAAGCTTAACTTCCCGAGTGGTCCGCCGGGGTATTCGTGGATGCCAAGGACAAGAACAGCACCACTGCCCCACAGAGAGCATGTCGTAAGAGTCGACTAACTGTGTGACATGGTCTAACATTGGCCATGGTTTAGAGGAGATGTAGATGGCGCCTAACAGGCTGCGGGTCTATTTTGCTTTAGTGTCTGAGTCTATTCAGATAGACTCGTACATCGGTTAACCACCCTCAGGCACTGGTCTTAATGCAGCGGAGTATTAAGCTGCTCGAATCTAGCTCGCTAAGCAGGACGTCATTCTTCCGGCTACATCCAGCTCATACCAGAGCTGGGACCTGAACAGTGGTATCTGCCTCTGTAGAAATACAGGTCGGCTAAGACTAAGCTTAACTTGATTATACTAGTTTAGAAGGCTCTTCAGTCTGTATACAACCAGTATATTGAAAATACTGTGAGCATCCAATCTATTTGTTAATGTATTAATTGACTCTGCCTCCATCGCATCATGTGGCAATGTATTCCAAGAATTCACCACGCTCTAAAAAAAACAACCTTATATCTAATTTGGATCTATCTTTAAACAATTTGAAACTGTGCACTCTTGTTCTTACAGCCGGCTGTATATTGAAGAAAAAAAAACAACAACTTGGTATAGTCTAATTTGTCCTATCCATTGATTAATGTATAATCTTGTATTAAGTCATCTCGAATTCTTCCCTGTTTAGGACACTGAAGATCAGTTTTATTTAGTCTTACCTTATAACTATAATTCTTAAACTCATCGATAATTTGTAATTTGTTTGGTGACTTGAGCTGATGCGCATTACCGATCCTGATTTTTTTTTATCAAGTTCATATATTGTTAGGGAAATGTTGACTTGTTTTAATATGTCTTGTACCTTAAATTCGCATTTAATTCTTGCTTTCTCTCTAGTTAGACCATACTTCTGTTTAATGGTCCGTTTATTATTTTCACTTTCACTGTAGACACCTTCTTCTTCTTCACTTGTCCTATTGCTCTTGCCATGGGGCTCACAGAGAGGCGGGATGCGTAGATTTCTTGTTATCTTCAAGTGGGAGGGTATGTGCCGTCGTTATGTGCAACTTCCTGAGTTTGTCAGAAACACTCTCGATCCACATGCGTCGAGGTCGGCCCCCTTGCTCGTGGACCGGAGACCTGCACATGATAAGCTCTCGCTGCAGGCTGGTCAAAGTGCATTTTGACTAAATGTCCCAACCACTTGAGTTTTTGGGCGTCATGAGAGGCACTAACTGGGTTTATTCCCGCTATCCGCCTCAGAGTAGTGCTGGGGATTCCATCACGGATTGTCTTTCCGACTGCACATCTCACACAGTACATATCACAGCTCTGGATCTTACTCTTACGTGTTTCTAGCACCGACCAAGATTGACATTAGTAACACAATTTATGAATCAACAATGCATATATAAGCTTCCTTGGCTGAACAAAGCGCTTTAAAGTGTTTCTTCTTTGTGACAACACTTTGTGAAAACGTGAAACAGTATTTTGTACTTCCAGTTTTCTGTGACATTTAATATGAACATAGAGATTGTGTGGATTTGACGGTTGTCTATTGTAATGTTGTTTGAATTATTTGTTATACATATCGTGTGACATTTAATAGTATAGGTGGAATACCAGCAATGTCTGACGATGAGGATCAAAATGCTGAGCAGTGCATGAGCTGTATAGGTCAGTGACCCAATGCTGATTGCTAGCGTTAGGGCTAGCCAGCGTGCCAAAGCTATCACGGCCTTTCTCTACCTCTATGTAGTGATCCCGGATAACAGGCTGCAGTACGGCGGAATGGCTAAGGAGAAGAAATCGAAGACTGTAGGCTAACTCGGTCCCCAAAAATGCCGGATGTGTCGGACCGAAAGGTGAAAATATCGCAGTAAAACTGTAAACTACGACACCACGTATTCCGTTCGCTAGACTATATCCTGCTACTTGCAATGCAAAGTCATTTTCAGGACTTGGTAGCGGAAGTTTGAGAACGATAAAGAAGAAGAAGAACATCAGCAATGATGGACTAGTTCCTCAGTTGTCAGTATCTATGATGTCAACTTGTGGCTGTGGTTGTCACACATCCCCACATTCTGTCTGGAGTACTTAACCTGCCTCCTGCGGGTTTTCGGTCAGCCAGTTCTATCGTTGCTCCTTCACTTGGACATTCTGTCTGGAGTACTTAGCCTGCCTCCTGCGGGTTTTCGGTCAGCCAGTTCTATCGTCGCTCCTTCACTTGAACATTCTGTCTGGAGTACTTAACCTGCCTCCTGCGGGTTTTCGGTCAGCCAGTTCTATCGTTGCTCCTTCACTTGGACATTCTGTCTGGAGTACTTAGCCTGCCTCCTGCGGGTTTTCGGTCAGCCAGTTCTATCGTCGCTCCTTCACTTGAACATTCTGTCTGGAGTACTTAACCTGCCTCCTGCGGGTTTTCGGTCAGCCAGTTCTATCGTTGCTCCTTCACTTGGACATTCTGTCTGGAGTACTTAACCTGCCTCCTGCGGGTTTTCGGTCAGCCAGTTCTATCGTTGCTCCTTCACTTGGACATTCTGTCTGGAGTACTTAACCTGCCTCCTGCGGGTTTTCGGTCAGCCAGTTCTATCGTTGCTCCTTCACTTGGAATTCTAATTCACTGGTGGCTTGTTGTACATTCTGATCTAGCTACGAGGCGTGTTCAAATGAACCCGGACCAAACTGCAACAAGTGAACATACGTACGATGCGCATAATGACGTCAATTCTGGTGTAAACAGCACATACCAACCCTCAAGTTTGCAAAATTTCATTATCCTGCGACTCATAGTTTCCTCAGCATACCGTTGAAAACATTGCGAATGTGATAGGGAATTCGCCCAGAGTTGATCAGCGAGAGGTGATTTGGTTTCTAACAGCTGAACGATATCGACCAGTTAACAGTCTACACAAAATGCAGGTAGAATATGGTGACAAAATGGTGTCGAAGACAACAGTGAAGAACTGGACAACGATTGTTTAAAGAAGGACGTGAGTTAACGAAAGATCTTCCGATCCCAGGTCAGCCGCATATTGTTGCGTCAGAAGATGCCATCGCCAAAATTGATACAGAAATTCGGGTTGACCGTCGCCGGAGCTTACGTTCGTCCCACGTTTGTCACCATACCCTGCCTGCATTCTACGATAAATGTCAACTGGTCGACATCCTCCAGCTGTTAGAAACCGATTCACCGCTCGCTGATCAACTCTGGAAGGATTATGTACCACCCCCTTCATGTTTTCAACGGTCTGCTGAGGAAACTTTGAGTCGGAGAACAATGACATTTTGTACCCTTGACGGTTGGTATGTGCTGTTTACACCAGAACTGACGTCATCATGCGCATTGGCGGATTGTACGTATGTTCACTTGTTGCAATTTGGTTCAGTTTCATTTCAACACTCCTCGTATATTCTAATCTAGCTATTTTACCATTTTTTCTTCAATGTTGATATGTAGATAATATGTGTGTTTAGATTACATTCAGTGTTATTGTGTGAGTCATATTATCTGGGTAGAAGACGCTCTAAGGCCTAGAAAGACAGCTCATCTAGGAGAATGGCAACTCTGGCTTCAAATCGTCTGCACCCTTGCAGATGAGGTATTGAATTGCCAAAGGCTACCGTTGAACGACAGCGGGTAACCATCGCCGTGTTGGATATCCATAATTTAATCATGGACTAATTTAACCTAAAATGACAATAATGGGAATTCGAAATTAACTAATAAACAACATACGTAATGAGAGACAATGATGATCCATGGTCGCAAGTCATTCGGCAGGGCACTCGATGATGATGATGATGATGATGACGATCTTAATGTCTGTTTCTAATAATACGAAAACGAAAACGCTATTGACATCACGGGTCACAGAGAATACCTCTTTTAGCTGTCACAAGTTTTCTTCTTCTTCTTCTTCGTACGCTGTCAGACGTCAACTTGAATTTGTTCGAAAAAAGCAGCGGTCATCCTGAAGCTGTCGCCACTACCATAGAGCTTGTCTAGTGTTGGCACTGGTGATGGTCACATGTGTTTTCTCTGGTCCACGTATGTCGGGCAATTATGCAGATGCATTTGTCAGTAGCACCTATCTTCAGTTTATTGAATAGATGGTACCTCAGTCTGTTGTGACCTGTGCGGAGTATGAAGACCATCACCTGTTCTCTTCTGTTCAACTGGTAGTAAGCGTCATTTTTTTGTGTAGCCAGTATGCTCTGTTTCCCATTTGGCCATGTATCTGGCCCTAATAAATCTGTTGGACTCTTCGCAGGTTACACTGGAATCTGGTTGTGGTAACCTTGCACATTCATTAGCCTGTCTGTATTGAGTGTTACTGTGGGATGGAACCCATTGTACCACTACTCTTTTGGGTGTGGGCTGCTGGCATAGTTGACAGAGTACTACTCTTAAGTCATAAAGTTCAGTATTTTTCTGGCTTTTTAGTGCTGTAACCACGGCCAGGGCATCTGTAAACAGGACTATCTGGCTTTCATTGCTTTCGCCTGTCAGCATTGCTTCTACTGCAGCCTTCAATGTCTCTGCCTCCGCTCTGAAAATGCTTGCGAATTTTCCAGTTGCCACTGACAGTGTTATCTTTCTACCGTTTGTTAGGCTCAGGAATACCCTTTCCCCTCCATTCTGTGTTGTGTTTGTTGCAGAACCGTGTCAAAAGATTGAAACCCCTGCTTGATTGGTAAGCGTTAGCTGGTTTGTTATTCAACTTTCTGAAATCTTTGAAAGTTCAAAGATGGATACATTGCAGTTCTGCAGGCGTGTCCGAACGTTTCGACCTAAGCAGACATGGAACGTCAACTAGCCATTGCCCCTGTGTTACAAGGACCCGACCAGGGCTGGCCATTGCCCCTGTGTTACAAGGACCCGACCAGGGCTGGCCATTGCCCCTGTGTTACAAGGACCAGACCAGGGCTGGCCATTGCCCATGTGTTACAAGGACCCGACCAGGGCTGGCCATTGCCTATGTGTTACAAGGACCCGACCAGGGCTGGCCATTGCCCCTGTGTTACAAGGACACGACCAGGGCTGGCCATTGCCCATGTGTTACAAGGACCCGACCAGGGCTGGCCATTGCCCCTGTGTTACAAGGACCCGACCAGGGCTGGCCATTGCCCCTGTGTTACAAGGACCCGACCAGGGCTGGCCATTGCCCCTGTGTTACAAGGACCCGACCAGGGCTGGCCATTGCCCCTGTGTTACAAGGACTCGACCAGGGCTGGCCATTGCCCCTGTGTTACAAGGACCCGACCAGGGCTGGCCATTGCCCATGTGTTACAAGGACCCGACCAGGGCTGGCCATTGCCCATGTGTTACAAGGACCCGACCAGGGCTGGCCATTGCCCATGTGTTACAAGGACCCGACCAGGGCTGGCCATTGCCCCTGTGTTACAAGGACCCGACCAGGGCTGGCCATTGCCCCTGTGTTACAAGGACCCGACCAGGGCTGGCCATTGCCCCTGTGTTACAAGGACCCGACCAGGGCTGGCCATTGCCCCTGTGTTACAAGAACCCGACAAGGACTGGCCATTGCCCATGTGTTACAAGGACTCGAAGAGGTCTGCCTTCTTCCCTGTTACAATCGTCCGACGAGGACTCCTCATCTTCATGTCACCCGTGTACAAATTATAAGCCACAAAAAAGAGAGCTCGATACCGAAAGGTAGGAGTGGGCTGACAAAGTCAAGTCATCTCTACACCCCGAGGTAGGAGTGGATTGACAAAGTGAAGTCATCTCTACACTCCGAGGTAGGAGTGGATTGACAAAGTCAAGTCATCTCTACACTCCGAGGTAGGAGTGGATTGACAAAGTCCAGTCATCTCTACACTCCGAAGTAGGAGTGGATTGACAAAGTCCAGTCATCTCTACACCCCGAGGTATAAATGGAGTGATAAAGTCAAGTCATCTCTACACTCAAAGACAGAAGTGGAGTGACAAAGTCAAGTCATCTCTACACTCAAAGACAGAAGTGGAGTGACAGCCAAGTCATCTCTACATTCGAAGACAGAAGTGGAGTGACAAAGTCAAGTCATCTCATCACTCCGAGGTAGGAGTAGATTGACAAAGTCAAAACATCTCTACACTCGAAGACAGAAGTGGAGTGACAAAGTCAAGTCATCTCATCACTCCGAGGTAGGAGTAGATTGACAAAGTCAAAACATCTCTACACTCGAAGACAGAAGTGGAGTGACAAAGTCAAGTCATCTCTACACTCGAAGACAGATGTGGAGTGACAAAGTCAAGTCACCTTTACACCCCAAGGGCATGAGATGCTAATATACAATGTGGCTCTTGTAATGCACAACATGCCCAATTAGGACCCACGTTTGTTGCCCATTGTACAATGGATAAAATACAATAGATGCCAGATAATGGATAAAATACAATAGATAAGAGACAATGGATAAATTACAATAGATGCCAGACAATGGATAAAATACAATAGATGTCAGACAATGGATTAAATACAATAGATGTCAGACAATGGATAAAATACAGTAGATTTCAGACAATGGATAAAATACAGTAGATGTCAGACAATGGATAAAACACAGTAGATGTCAGACAATGGATAAAATACAGTAGATGTCAGACAATGGTTAAAATACAGTAGATGTCAGACAATGGTTAAAATACATTAGATGCCATACCATGGATACAATACAATAAGACTTACAAGGCCTTGTCGCTCAGCAGATGAAACAGTTCCGGATCCAACTCGTAGATGACAGGGACAAAGTCACATATGACTGAGGTGACGAAGCTTGCAACAAAGGCCATTGTTGGATCGATTTGGCTGCTTCCATCATTGACTCGCGAATATGTAATGTCAGACAAGTGTCCAAGTGGATACCGTTTATACTTTACAATGGCAGCGACCACCAGCACTAGGCAAGTAAGAATCTGGGGAACGACCGTGTTCAATAATCTACAAATTTCCAGCGCTTCTCTAATTCGAAAAAAACAGAAGTATTCATGGACTATTAACGGGTGAGTTGTTAGAGCTACGAGAAGTAACGCGAACATCCATGGAAATATTAAAGTTATAAAAGTCCAGATTTTTATACGTAAGGAAACAAATTTAGGCACAAAGTTCACGATCTGGGCTAAGAAAACGCATATGAGAAGAAATAGTAGCCAATTAGCAACACAATCTTGAACGTTTAACAGTTGCATATACGCTATATCGTAATCGCAGTTGTGAAAGAAGTAATTGTTGGAGAACATTTTAGCGATTCCCCCAAAAGAGAGAGGGCAAAGAACAGAGGACTGTAATAGGAAAGCAATCAGAGTGTTACAGATCACCTTGTTGCGCATGCGTCCACGCATTTCCGGTGATGATAAAATGGCCACCAGAAACCACAAGTTGAGCAGTGTACCAACGATAGTGAAGGCTATGTCCACTAACATGCTGGTAATCAGGAAGATGTCTACACTAACATCAAAGGAATATAATTCACGTTTTGTTGCATTATTCCACAGTGATCTATTGTCTTGAAATTCAGCGTCGCCAGTCATTGTTACTGATCCAATCTGGTTAATGAAGGCACATACAAGAACACTTGTAATAGATCTTCTAGCCTGTTTTACTTGTCAGCGAAGGCGCTTACTTCTGTGGATATCAAATTTATAAGTCCGTAATGTCAATGCACAAATTACAAATATCTGTCAATTTGTTTGTCCAACATGTGCAATACAATTTGAATGTTCAACTGGACACTAACATCAAATGAGAAACGAAATATCGCAACTGAAAAATGAAATGCATGAGAAAAACATTGGGTCTAACAAGGAGAGACACGATCAGAAAAGATGACATCAGGATACTAGTGGTAACAACACCAGTATTAGACTATAGAAAAAACAGCAGCTAAAATAATTTGGTAACGTAACAAGTCTACCACCACACTCCAACAAGCAATGCTATTTAGATATAACGGATCAAGATGCTGAGCAGCGCATGAGCTGCAGCGGTCAGCTACCCATAGCTGACTGCTAGCGTCAGGACCAGCGAACCAGAGCTGCCAAGACCCTTCTACACCTCCACGCGGTGATCCTGGATAACAGGCTGCAACAGAGCAGACTGGCTAAGGAGAAGGGATCAAAGAGGGAATGCTAACCCGGTACTTTAAAAAAATGCTTGCTGAAGTCGGATGTGTTCGACCGAAAGGTGCAAATTTCGTAGTCAAGCTGTAAACTATGACACAATGCATTCCGTTCTCTGGACTACATTCTGCTACTTAGGTCCGTGTCAGGGTTTGGTAGCGGGAGATTGAGAACGAACGAAGCCAAGCCAAGCCAAGCCAAGATATAATGGATTCAAGTCCAAAGGCAGACCACTATAAAGGTGGTTTACAAAAATATCTGAGGCAGTGAATGCCACTGTGCATGAGGCACACAATCGGGCTCGTTCTAAAGATTTCTTCATAAGCTGAGGCTGAAAGGCATAACGGAAAAAAGGCAAAAGAAGAAAAAAAAAGACACTCCTTAACATTTCTTTTTAGTTTCAGTGGTAGTCGGCCTGTACTTCTGCACACAAAGGGTGTTTGCCCTCGTGCAAGTGGTAGTCGGCCTGTACTTCTGCACACAAAGGGTGTTTGCCCTCGTGCAAGTGGTAGTCAGCCTGTACTTCTGCACACAAAGGGTGTTTGCCCTCGTGCAGGTGGTAGTCGGCCTGTACTTCTGCACACAAAGGGTGTTTGCCCTTGTGCAGGTCCAAACTTGTTCGGGTCGGTAGTAGCCGGTAGGTGCATGTATCTGCGTAGTGTGTTAGGATCGAGCAGCTTTGCGTTCTTTGGTCTCGTGCGTGTTCCAGCTGAGGTTCCAGTCAGCTCTCTCTCGGGCACGGGTTGTCAACAGGATGATGATTAGCTTGTTCGTTACCGGATCGCGAATGTTGCGCAGCTCGAGCGAATCTTGCCACCAAGTGGGGATTGGGGGGTGAAGCCTTCCAGAATGTCTTTTTTTTTGTCGCGCGGGTACCACAGAGTGGTTGCTGTGCTCCACGGTTGTAACAGTTCTAGCCCGAGCATGAGCGTTTAGGGTAGGGGTGATGTGGACAGCAACTCTACGAACAGAGTACCTGAATGTGTGCCAAGGTCACTCTCCGTCTCGACACTACGTCAAGGTCACTCACCGTCTCGATACTAAGTCAACAGAGGAAAACAAGGGGTTGGGGGAAAGAATGTGTTTAGTCCAGGTAGACGCTAGGTGTTGACCACTCTGGCGTTCCGATTTGGGTAGTGTGGGATGAGTGACAGACATATGCCAGCAGAGCTTACTGTGACATTTTGAGTAACAGGAATTTAGAGTGATGAGTTCCAATGGCAGCTGAATGGAGGTAGATGAAATTAGAGGATGGCTGGGTCAAGACATCCCCGAGAGGTCGATTGGACAGCTCTGATACTGCTTGGGACTATATAATACTAGACAAAGTTTAACTCAAGCAGACTGGCCATGGAGAAGAGAGAGAGAGAGAGAGAGAGAGAGAGAGAGAGAGAGAGAGAGAGAGAGAGAGAGAGAGAGAGAATTCAGCCAGGAGTATGTTTAGTTCGCCAACTTAATAGAAGAATGATTGATGGGCTGTTTTACAAATGTTACTGAGATAGAACAGGGTTGCTGAACCAGCATACGCTTTTGAGTCTTGGCCAGTCGCTCTATAAGGTGTGTTTTGGGGGCCCTGTGTCTAGAAGAGATCTGAATGTGTGTTGTACGTGCAGAACACCTTGTGAACGATGTATTTTCCAGAGTGGGTGTATACGCAGATCGATTGAGTGTGTGATCATATGTGAGTATACATTGAATATATTGAATGTATTATGTCAAGATCACCCGCCTGAGGGGATCTGAATGTCACAGAAAACAAACGCGAGGACGATTTTTTATGAGTGTGTTGAGGGTACAGATAAGGGGAGGGGAGTGTGCGGCTAGAACTGAGTTGGATTAGTCTGGAGCAACATCAATAGCTTATGCTTATAAACTCCGTGTATCTATTTAGATAAGATGTATATATTGTGTTGTTTGTAATTTCATTGCATTCACTTTAATAGTGTTGTATGAGTATGGTATAATAAATATGCCACCTGCTGTGATCTATGTTATTTGCTGTGTGTGGTCGTGAATGATGTGGATGAGTGTGGTAATATACTATATATAATAACGCCAGTGAAAACCTGGACTCTGCTACAGGGTTCCTCTTTCTTTCTGACTACATGGCCAGCCAAGCGTTGTATGAAGTTGTTGGCATGCTGTAGGACAGAGGTAGCCAAACTACGGCCGTAGGGCCAGATCACGCTCGCCAATCAGCTTTGATCGGACCGCCAACTTGTTTTGGCCCGGCCTGTTTTTTGTTCATTGACAATTATTGTATACTTCGACCACTGTGCTAAAAATATATATTACAAAAAATGACGCACAAGTACCAGAAACAAAACCGAAAGGACCCAAGATGTACGATTAAAATCTCCCCACCTCCTATTCTACCAACTCTCTCTCTCTCTCTCTCTCTCTCTATCTTATACCAATTGAGCTCTGCTATATAGTGCCGACAAAACGGAAATGATAACGTCAAATCTCTGACCGTGCACGTGAACAGGCGAAGACAGTGTCGGCACCTACTTTGATAATGAGAAAGTGAAAGCAATTACATATCTTTTCTGCGGTCGGAAGTCTCTGAGTTCAAATGGTGTTGCTTTGTCTTTAGAATCAGTATGGGCAAGAGATCGTGGGGGTGGATGGTAGGTACATTTCTATAGGAAGGAGTTGAGATGCACAGTTGCCCTTGTAAAGTGTGTTAAGTATAAATCAGCCAGTAACACTTCTGGACTTGTATCTGCTGTGCACGTTTTCATGTATAAGAGTTAGCATTTGTAAAAATGTTTTATAAGTATAAAAACGTTGATAGTGAAAACCGCGCATTTAAACCAGAATGGGAGTTCGATTATTTATTCCTTCTCAATAAGGATAATAAACCTCAGTGCATAGTTTACGCCAAAGTGTTAGCGCACAAGCTCATATATTAGCGCCCAAGCCCAAGTGTTAGCGCCCAAGCCCAAGTGTTAGCGCCCACAAGTGTTAGCGCCCAAAGCCCATGTGTTAGCGACCAAGCCCAAGTGTTAGCGCTCACAAGTGTTAGCGCCCAAGCCCATGTGTTAGCCCCCAAGCCCAAGTGTTAGCGCCTAAGCCCATGTGTTAGCGCCCAAGCCCAAAGTGTTAGCGCCCAAGCCCAAAGTGTTAGCGCCCACAAGTGTTAGCGCCCAAAGCCCATGTGTTAGCGACTAAGCCCAAGTGTTAGCGCTCACAAGTGTTAGCGCCCAAGCCCAAGTGTTAGCCCCCAAGCCCAAGTGTTAGCGCCTAAGCCCATGTGTTAGCGCCCAAGCCCAAGTGTTAGAACTCACAAGTGTTAGCGCCCAAGCCCATGTGTTAGCGCCCACGCCCATTTGTTAGCACCTAAGCCCAAGTGTTAGCGCTCACAAGTGTTAGAGCCCAAGCTCATGTGTTAGCGCCAAAGCCCAAGTGTTAGCGCTTACAAGTGTTAGCCGCAAGCCCAAGTGTTAGCGCCCAAGCCAAAGTGTTAGCCCCCAAGCCCAAGTGTTAGCGCTCACAAGTGTTAGCCCCCAAGCCCAAGTGTTAGCGCCCAAGCCCAAGTGTTAGCCCCCAAGCCCAAGTGATAGCGCCCAAACCCAAGTGTTAGCCCCCAAGCCCATGTGTTAGCGCCCAAGTGTTAGCGTCCAAGTGTTAGCGCCCAAGTCCAAGTGTTAGCGCATAAGTGTTAGCGCCCAAGTGTTAGCGCCCAAGCCCAAGTGTTAGCGCCAAAGTGTTAGCGCCCAAGCCCAAGTGTTAGCTCCCACAAGTGTTAGCGCCCAAGTGTTAGCTCCCACAAATGTTAGCGCCCAAGTGTTAGCACCCAAGTGTTAGCGCCCAAGTGTTAGCGCCCAAGTCCAAGTGTTAGCGCCCAAGTGTTAGCGCCAAAGTGTTAGCGCCCAAGCCCAAGTGTTAGCGCCCAAGTGTTAGCTCCCACAAGTGTTAGCGCCCAAGTGTTAGCTCCCACAAATGTTAGCGCCCAAGTGTTAGCGCCCAAGTGTTAGCTCCCACAAGTGTTAGCGCCCAAGTGTTAGCTCCCACAAATGTTAGCGCCCAAGTGTTAGCGCCCAAGTGTTAGCGCCCAAGTGTTAGCGCCCAAGCCCAAGTGTTAGCGCCCAAGTGTTAGCTCCCACAAGTGTTAGCGCCTAAGTTTTAGCTCCCACAAGTGTTAGCGCCCAAGTGTTAGCTCCCACAAATGTTAGCGCCCAAGTGTAAGCGCCCAAGTGTTAGCGCCCAAGTGTTAGCGCCCAAGTGTTAGCGCCCAAGTGTTAGCGCCCAAGCCCAAGTGTTAGCGCCCAAGTGTTAGCTTCCACAAGTGTAAGCGCCCAAGTGTTAACTCCCACAAGTGTTAGCGCCCAAGTGTTAGCGCCAAAGTGTTAGCTCCCACAAGTGTTAGCGACCAAGTGTTAGCTCCCACAAGTGTTAGCGCCCACAAGTGTTAGCGCCCAAGTGTTAGCGCCCAAGTGTTAGCTCCCACAAGTGTTAGCGCCCAAGTGTTAGCTCCCACAAGTGTTAGCGCCCAAGTGTTAGCTCCCACAAGTGTTAGCGCCCAAGTGTTAGCTCCCACAAGTGTTAGCGCCAAAGTGTTAGCGCCCAAGCCCAAGTGTTAGCGCCCAACTGTTAGCTCCCACAAGTGTTAGCTCCCACAAGTGTTAGCGCCCACAAGTGTTAGCGTCCAAGTGTTAGCTCCCACAAGTGTTAGCGCCCAAGTGTTAGCTCCCACAAGTGTTAGCTCCCACAATTGTTAGCTCCCACAAGTGTAGTGCACAAGTGTTAGCTCCCACAAGTGTTAGCTCCCACAAGTGCTAGCTCCCACAAGTGTTAGCGCCCACAAGTGTTAGCGTCCAAGTGTTAGCTCCCACAAGTGTTAGCGCCCAAGTGTTAGCTCCCACAAGTGTTAGCTCCCACAATTGTTAGCTCCCACAAGTGTAGTGCACAAGTGTTAGCTCCCACAAGTGTTAGCTCCCACAAGTGCTAGCTCCCACAAGTGTTAGCTCCCACAAGTGGTAGCTCCCACAAATGTTAGCGCCCAAGTGTTAGCGTCCAAGTGTTAGCGCCCAAGTGTTAGCGCCCAAGTGTTAGCGCCCAAGCCCAAGTGTTAGCGCCCAAGTGTTAGCTTCCACAAGTGTAAGCGCCCAAGTGTTAGCTCCCACAAGTGTTAGCGCCCAAGTGTTAGCGCCCAAGTGTTAGCTCCCACAAGTGTTAGCGCCCAAGTGTTAGCTCCCTCAAGTGTTAGCGCCGAAGTGTTAGCTCCCACAAGTGTTAGCACCCACAAGTGTTAGCGCCCAAGTGTTAGCGCCCAAGTGTTAGCTCCCACAAGTGTTAGCGCCCAAGTGTTAGCTCCCACAAGTGTTAGCGCCCAAGTGTTAGCTCCCACAAGTGTTAGCGCCCAAGTGTTAGCGCCCAACTGTTAGCTCCCACAAGTGTTAGCCCCCAAGTGTTAGCTCCCACAAGTGTTAGCGCCCACAAGTGTTAGCGTCCAAGTGTTAGCTCCCACAAGTGTTAGCGCCCAAGTGTTAGCTCCCACAAGTGTTAGCTCCCACAATTGTTAGCTCCCACAATTTAGCGCACAAGTCTTAGCTCCCATAAGTGTTAGCTCCCACAAGTGCTAGCTCCCACAAGTGTTAGCTCCCACAAGTGGTAGCTCCCACAAATGTTAGCGACAAAGTGTTAGCTCCCACAAGTGTTAGCGCCCAAGTGTTATTTCCCACAAGTGTTAGCTCCCACAAGTGTTAGCTCCCACAAGTGTTAGCTCCCACAAGTGTTAGATCCCACAAGTGTTAGCTCCCATAAGTGTTAGCTCCCACAAGTGTTAGCGCCCAAGTGTTAGCTCCGACAAGTGTTAGCTCCCACAAGTGTTAGCTCCCACAAGTGTTAGCTCCCACAAGTGTTAGCGCCCAAGTGTTAGCTCCCACAAGTGTTAGCTCCCACAAGTGTTAACTCCCACAAGTGTTAGCTCCCACAAGTGTTAGCGCCAAAGTGTTAGCTCCCACAAGTGTTAGCTCCCACAAGTGTTAGCTCCCACAAGTGTTAGCTCCCACAAGTGTTAGCTCCCACAAGTGTTAGCGCCCAAGTGTTAACCCCCAAGTGTTAGCTCCCACAAGTGTTAGCTCCCACAAGTGTTAGCCCCCAAGTGTTAGCTCCCACACGTGTTAGCTCCCACAAGTGTTAGCGCCCAAGTGTTAGCCCCCAAGTGTTAGCTCCCACAAGTGTTAGCTCCCACAAGTGTTAGCCCCCAAGTGTTAGCTCCCACAAGTGTTAGCGCCGAAGTGTTAGCTCCCACAAGTGTTAGCTCCCACAAGTGTTAGCACCCACAAGTGTTAGCTCCCACAAGTGTTAGCTCCCACAAGTGTTAGCTCCCACAAGTGTTAGTCGTATTGAAGGAATATAACTTGAAATGTCACTACGTGGGATTGAACAACTCAAGAAAAAACTGAATCAGTAAAAGAGAATATTTTTTATGTAAATATGATTCAGGAAAGATCGCTCGTGGTGCCCTATGGAATTAGTTATGAGAGTGTAAAAGCACAAAAGCCGTTTACTGATGGAGAGTTTGTAAAAAACAAGATGTGCAGTTCAAATGACAGTAGAAAGGGACGGCGTGGGCTAGTGGACACGGCTCACAATCCAAAGGTGCTGGTTTCGATCCCCATCACAGAACCGGCCGTTACCCCGGGGAAGCAAATCCTTAGAGAATGCAGGAGGAAGCAGACACTTACATAAAATACATGCTGAAGTCAGATGCACTGGGCCGACAGACGCAAAAAAAACCCACAATGCAACCCCTTGGGGAAAAGAGAAATAAGGCACACAAAAAATGCCAGTAGCGTTCAGTGAAAAAAAAGTAGTAACAGAATTTCAAAATGTACCTCGTTCAAAACAAGCCGTAGCTAGGAAAACAAAAGATACAAGTTTGCATTTGCTCCAGAAACTTGAAATCTTTCATTGAAAATTGTCCAAACATTTCACTGGCGATTGATGAGAGTACACACATCACAGACACTAGCCAGCGCCTTATTTTTGTTACAGTGATCCAAGAAGACTTGACTCTTTCTGAAGAATGACTGAAAGTTTGCTCTTTGCATGGTACAAATAAAGGGGATAGCATATTTTCTGCAGTTCAAATTGCCATGGAAGAATATGGTGAGTTTGATAAATTGTCTGCTGTGTGTACATATGGCTGCAAAGCTATAGTTGGGAAAAATACTGGTTTTGTTGGACTTTTGAAGCAAAATAAAATGGACGTGCCTACATTACAATGCACAGCTCACCAAGAGGCCCTTAGAACAACAATCATAAACCTAAATAACACTCTGGTTAATGTAGGGAGCATGAATAATTTGATCAGAGGAGGAAAAAGCTCTCTAACTCACAGGAGGACACAGCTGCCTAACTTACATGAGGACAAACCTCTAACTCACAGGAGGACAGACCTCTCTAACTCACAGGAGGACACACCTATCTAACTCACAGGAGGACACACATCTCTAACTCACAGGAGGACACAGCTATCTAACTCACAGGAGGACACACATCTCTAACTCACAGGAGGACACAGCTCGCCTAACTCACAGGAGGACACACCTCTCTTACTCACATGAAGACTCAGCTCTCTAAATCACATTAGGACATAGCTCTCCCACAGGAGGACACAGCTTCCTAACTCACAGGAGGACACATCTCCCTAACTCACAGAAAGACACAGCTCCCTAACTCACAGAAAGACACAGTTCCTTAACTCCCAGGAGGACACAGCTCCCTAACTCAAAGGAGGACACAGCTCCCTAACTCTCAGAATAGATCAGCTCCCTAACTCACAAGAGAACACAGCTCCCTAACTCACAGACGCCACAGCTATCTAACTCACAGGAGGACACAGCTCTCTAACTCACAGGAGGACACAGGTCGCCCTAACTCACAGGAGGACACATTTCTCTAACTCACAGGAGGACACAGCTCTTTAACTAACAGGAGAACACACCTCTCTAACTCACAGGAGGACACAGCTATCTAGCTCACAGAACGATACAGCTTTCTAACTCACAGAAAGACACAGCTCTCTCACAGGAGGACACAGTTCTCTCACAGGAGGACACAGATCCCTAACTCACAGGAGTACACAGCTCGCATTAACTCATAGGAGGACACAGCTCCCTAACTCAAAGGAAGACACAGCTCCTTTACTCACAGGAGGACACAGCTCTCTAACTCACAGGAGGACACAACTCCCTAACTCACAGGAGGACACATCTACCTAACTCACAGGAGAAAACAGCTCCTTTACTCACAGGAGAACACAGCTCTCTAACTCACAGGAGGACACAGCTCCCTAACTCACAAGAGGACACAGCTCCCTAACTCACAGGAGGACACATCTCCCTAACTTAAAGGAGGACACAGCTGCCTAACTTACATCAGGACACACCTCTAACTCACAGGAGGACACAGCTCCCTAACTCACAGGAGGACACATCTCCATAACTCACAGGAGTACACAGCTCCCAAACTCATAGGAGGACACACCTCTAACTCACAGGAGGACATAGCTCTCTCACAGGAGGACACAGCTCCCTAACTCACAGGAGGACACAGCTCTCTAACTCACAGGACGACACAGCTCTCAAACTCACAGGAGGACACACATCTCTAACTCACAGGAGGACACAGCTCTCTAACTGACAGGAGGACACAGCTCCCTAACTCACAGGAGGACACAGCTCTATAACTCACAGGAGGACACAGCTATCTCACAGGAGGACACAGCTATCTAACTCACAAGAGGACACAGCTGCCTAATTCATAAGGAGAACAAAGATCTCTAACTCACAGGAGGACACAGCTCTCATACTCACAGGAGGACACAGCTCTCTAACTCACAGGAGGACACAACTTTCTAACTCACAGGAGGACACAGCTCTCTCTCACAGGAGGACACAGCTCTCTAACTCACAGGAGGACACACCTCTCTAACTCACAGGAGGACACAGCTCACCCTAACTTACAGGAGAACACAGCTCCTTTACTCACAAGAGGACACAGTATCTAACTCACAGGAGGTTCCAGCTCCCTAACTCAGAGGAGGACACAGCTCCCTAACTCACAGAACGATACATCTTTCTAACTCACAGGAGGACACAGCTCTCTCACAGGAGGACACAGTTCTCTCACATGAGGACACAGCTCTCTAACTCACAGAAGAACACAGCTGTCTAACTCACAGGAGTACACAGCTCGCCCTAACTTACAGGAGGACACAGCTGCCTAACTAACAGAAGGTCACAGCTCACTAACTCTCAGTAGGACACAGCTCCCTAACTCACAGGAGGACACAGCTCCCTAACTCATAGGAGGACATAGCTCCTTTACTCACAGGAGGACACAGCTCCTTTACTCACAGAAGGAACATCTACCTAACTCACAGGAGAAAACAGCTCCTTTACTCACAGGAGGACACAGCTCTCTAACTCACAGGAGGACACAGCTCTCTAACTCAAAGGAGGGCACAGCTGCCTAATTTACACGAGGACACACCTCTAACTCACAGGAGGACAGACCTCTCTAACTCACAGGAGGACTGACCTCTCTAACTCACAGGAGGACAAAGCTCTCTCACATGAGGACACACCTCTCTAACTCACAGGAGGACTCAGCTTTCTAAATCACAGGAGGACATAGCTCTCTCACAGGAGGACATAGCGCCCTAACTCACAGGAAGACAGCTATCTAACTCACAGGAGGACACAGCTCCCTAATTCATAAGGAGGACACAGCTCTCTAACTCACAGGAGGACACAGCTCCCTAATTCATAAGGAGGACACAGCTTTCTAACTCACAGGAGGACACAGATCCTAACTCACAGGAGGGCACATCTCTCTAACGCACAGGAGTACCCAGCTCATTAACTCACAGGAGGACACAGCTATCTAACTCACAGGAGGACACAGCTATATAACTCACATGAGGACACAGCTGCCTAATTCATAAGTAGGTCACAGCTCTCTAACTCACAGGAGGACACAGCTCCCTAATTCATAAGGAGGACACAGCTCCCTAACTCAGAGGAGGACACAGCTCTCTAACTCACAGAAGGACACAGCTCTCTAACTCACAGGAGGACACAGCTCTCTAACTCACAAGAGGACACAGCTCTCTAACTCACAGGAGGACACAGCTTTCTAATTCACAGGAGGACACAGCTTTCTAACTCACAGGAGGACACAGCTCTCTCTCACAGGAGGACACAGCTCCCTAACTCCCATGAGGACACAGCTCCCTAACTCACAGGAGGACACAGCTCCCTAACTCACAGGAGGACACAGCTCTATAACTCACAGGAGGATACACCTCTCTATCTCACAGGAGGACACAGCTCTCTATCTCACAGGAGGACACAGCTCTCTAACTCACAGGAGGAGACAGCTCACCCTAACTCACAGTAGTACACAGCTCCTTTACTCACAGGAGGACACAGCTCTCTAACTCACAGGAGGACACAGCTCACTAACTCACAGGAAGACACATCTACCTAACTCACAGAAGAACACAGCTCCTTTACTCACAGGAGGAAACCGCTCTCTAACTCACAGGGGGACACAGCTGCCTAACTCACAGGAGGACACATCTACCTAACTCACAGGAAGACACATATACCTAACTCACAGGAGGACACATCTCTCTAACTCACAGGAGGACACATCTCCCTAACTCAAAGGAGTACACAGCTGCCTAACTTACATGAGGACACACCTCTATCTCACAGGAGGACACACCTCTGTAACTCACAGGAGGACACACCTCTCTAACTCACAGGACGACACAGCTCTCTAACTCACAGGAGGACACAGCTCTATAACTCAGAGGAGGACACAGCTGCCTAACTCACAGGAGGACACAGCTCTCTAACTCACAGGAGGACCCAGCTCTCTAACTCACAGGAGGACACATCTCTCTAACTCACAGGGGGACACAGCTATCTAACTCACAGGAGGACACAGCTCTCTAACTCACAGGAGGACACAGCTTTCTAACTCACAGGAGGACACAGCTTTCTAACCCACAGGTGGACAGATCTCTGTAACTCACAGGAGGACACAGCTTTCTAGCTCACAGCACGACACATCTATCTAACTCACAGGTGGACACAGCTCTCTAACTCACAGGACGACACAGCTCTCTAACTCACAGGAGGACACAGCTCTCTAACTCACAGGAGGACACAGCTTTCTAACTCACAGGAGGACACACCTCTCTAACTCAGAGGAGGACACAGCTCTCTAACTCACAGGAATACACAGCTCTCTAACTCACAGGAGGACACAGCTTTCTAACTCACAGGAGGACACAGCTCTGTAACTCACAGGAGGACACCGCTTTCTAGCTCACAGGAGGACACAGCTTTCTAGCTCACAGGAAGTTCCTTGTACTTTTAGAAGAAGTGGACTCTGTTTACGGAGATCTCCTGCTTGATGCTGAAGAAAATGTTTAAGAAGATTTAGTGAACTGAAAGTAAAATATTTGAATTCCTGCGAGACAACTTATCACTTTCAATTGATCTTCAAAATAAATTCAAAGATATTAATTTCTTTCAGCACTAGGCATGTCTTACATATGTAACACACCATTTAAATGTACTGAATTTGTCGTTACAAGGAAATGACAAACAATTTTACAAAAATGATTTAGTTTGTCTTTGCAAAAGAATAAATTGTTTAATTTTCCTTGTTGTAAACAGCTGTCGGAGAAAGAGAGTGTTAACTTCATGAGGTATACAAATGACATTGAAAAGCTGATTTCTGAATTTGATCGTTGATTTCACGATTTTTAGATGTTTTTTTCCACAAATGGAACTTGTTAACTACCCATTCAATTTCACAGTAGAGTCTCTCAGACAACAGAACTACAATTAACGTTATGTGAACTCCAATGTGACCCATTCCTCAACACAACAGAACTACAATTAACGTTATGTGAACTCCAATGTGTCCCATTCCTCAACACAACAGAACTAGAATTAACGTTATGTGAACTACAATGTAACTATTCCTCAACACAACACAACTACAATTAACGTTATGTGAACTACATTGTGACTATTCCTCAACACAACAGAACTACAATTAACGTTATGTGAACTACAATGTGACTATTCCTCAACACAACAGAACTACAATTAACGTTATGTGAACTCCAATGTGACCCATTTCTCAACACAACAGAACTACAATTAACGTTATGTGAACTCCAATGTGACCCATTTCTCAACACAACTGAACTACAATTAACGTTATGTGAACTACACTGTGACCCATTCCTCAACACAGCAGAAGTAACTGGAGCTGATTTGTGGAAATTACTAACGAAGGAACGTTACCCACTTCTGAGAAAATGGTCTCTAAAAGTGTGCTCTATATTTGGTAGGACATATCTTTGTGAGACAACATGTCCTGCCATGAAACTTATCAAATCTAAGCCAGAAACAAATGAACTGACCCTGTATTCTCCCACGCTCTCATAATTTCTACGTCACAAATAGAAGTAGGTTCAAATCACTGGTTAAAAGTTTTGATAAACCACACTCTTCACAATGAAATAACACACAAAGATATTTTCGAAATAAATCATTAAATGTTATATTATAAATGACAAAACAAATTAAAACAGCAGATAGATTATATTTTTAAACAAAAAAAACAAACAATTTAGTCCGAAGACTGGTTAGTTAGTTAGTTGCCCATTGCAAGGGAAGATGGCGACAGCGTCAGACATGTTTATTCAGATATGACTGTACAGGCCGATTTGAGCGTGACAAACTCTACCCCGCACGTGGGGCGCACGTGAACAATAGTTTTAGTTTGGCAGTCTTGCATTCTTTCCTTTCGTGCAGCTCGCTTTCCTGTGCGTCCGTGGTGGTCCTTTGCTCAGCGATTCAAACACTATGTGTGACGGCAGTGCGCCAGACTGAGCGGTTCGGAGCAAGCAACTCCCAGTCAGCAACATCAATGGAGAAACTTTTCAAAGAAACTCTTAGAGTGTCTTTGCACCGTTTCTTTTGTCCCCCCTGCAAGCGCTGTCCTGTCATGAGCTCACCGCACAGCAGTTGTTTAGGGAGGCGTTCATCTGGCATGCAAACAACATGCCGTGTCTATCTGATCTGGGCTCTCTGTAGCAGCGTATAGATGCCAGAGAGTCTGTGGTATACATGTCTTAGCAGATTTTACTGTATTGTAGTTTGCCGTTGCTTTCTGTATGTATCATACGTCTATCCTGCTACAGAGAACACTTACCTCTCTGCCACCCTGACGCTCGTACGTCAACTACATTTAGTAATAAACGAGTTGATAATAGAAACAAGTTAATCATATAACTGTATACGGGATCAAGATGCTGAGCAGCACATGAGCTGCAGTGGTCAGCGACCCATAGCTGACTGCTAGCGTCAGGGCCAGCGAACCATAGCTGCCAAGACCCTTCTACACCTCCACACGGTGATCCTGGATAACAGGCTGCAGTAGGGCAGACTGGCTAAGGAGAAGGGATCGAAGAGGGAATGCTAACCCGGTACTAAAAAAATGGCTTGCTGAAGTCGGATGTTTTGGACCGAAAGGTACAAATATCGCAGCCAAGCTGTAAACTACGACACAACGCATTCAGTTCTCGGGGCTACATTCTGCTATTTAAGCCCTTTCAGGGTTTGGTAGCGGGGGATTGAGAACGAACGAAGAAGAAGAAGAAGAAGAAGATATAACTGTATATGGTAGCGACATATGTAGCAGACGCACCAGTAAAACTGTTACTAGTCTCCTAATTCGTAGTCCAGAGGTTCTCACACTAGTTGAAATGTCCCATATTTTTGGAGTAAAATTGGGCTTGTATCACACCAAAATTGTTTTCTTCTTTCATGATTAAATAATAGAAATTAGGTTTATCGACATGTTCCACATCGCTGCAGACGATGTATTGCCGCAAATGGCGGTCATTTTGAACATCTTAAACTTTAAGGCGACTATAGGACATTAAAAAGTTGATACTTCTTGTCATTAAAGACCCAGTTATTGACTCTCAAACAGTGTAAACATAATTTGGGATCACTCTGTATTTATAGCAGAAACAAACTCACTCACGACAACAAAACTGTTTATTTGTCCTACTTATCTATAACAGAATAGTTCTTTTGTTTAAATTCACAAAATGTGTTTCCTTGCTCTATATTTTTGTTGTAGAGCTATAGTTCACCATCATCATGTAGCATTTACTTTGTAGAACGTCGTTCTCATCACAGCCAGCCGATGTGAATCTCGCTCTGCAATCTATCTAAAAATAAACATGGAGCAGGCGGGAAGATTGACTGCAGGCCGAGATTCATATCGGCTGGCTGTGTGATGAGAGCGGCGTTCTACAAAGGACATGCCACATGATGATGGTGAACTATAGTTCTACAACAAAAATAGTTTCCTTGATATTTTGTATACACCTTCGCCTTGGGCCATGGTCCACCCCTGAGTCGCTTTCGAAGTACCCTGCCCCCAAAGACCGTTTTGACCAGTCCGCCATGACGTTTGACGTGGCCGAAAAAATTCATATTCCGAAACATAAAATTGTTTATGAGCCAGTTTTCTGCAACATTTAGGTCGACTAGAATGGTTTTATTTGTCACTTTCTTTATCCAAGGAATTTTTAGGATTATTCTGTTATATTTTGTTTCAAACGTTCCAATTTTCTTTCTTGCTGCTTGTGTCATAGCCCATGTCTCACACCGGACCTTGCTACAGGGAATATGCATGCTCTCAGAATCTTCAGCTTTAGTTGCTTGTTAGTGTTATGCCATAGATTGTGCGTGTTGTTTAGCTTCTGCATCGCCATGGTCTTCTAAATTATTTTAATCAGTCTCCGTCGTTGGATAACGTAGAGCCAAGGTATTCAAAATGTGTGACATTTTCGATTTCTTCATTATTAATGGCAATCTGGGGTTGCAGTCCTGTTTTGTCAGTGGACATTATCTTAGTTTTCTTAATGTTCAGGAAAAGGTTCTGAGCTTCGCGGTGCTGCTGAACGAACGTGAGCAGTCGTTCCAGGCAGTTGGCGCTGTTTGACAGCAGGACTGTGTCATCTGCATATCTTAGCTCTGGGATCTCCCTCTCTCCTATTGGGAATGGATCCAAATTCTCGTCACTGTCATCTGTTTTTACCTTTCGCACGACGTTTTCTGCGTAGATGTTAAATAGATAAGGTGAAAGTATGCAACCTTGTCTGACTCCCTTGTGATTCTCCAACCAGTTTGTTGTATCTTCATTGGTTCTAGCGGTAGCTTGTTGTCCCCTGTAGAGTGTTTCTATCAGGTGAGTTGCAAAACCCATGTCCTTCATTATTTGCCTCAGTTGCTGATGTTCTATACAGTCGAAAGCTTTGGTGTAGTCTATGAAGCACACATAGAGGTTTACATTGCACTCTCTACACTTCTCGAAGGTGTGTCTCATATTGAAGATGTGATCTCGTGTGCCTTTACCTTGTCTGAATCCTGCCTGCTGTTCGTGTATTTTATACGTTAACCTTTTTTCCCAATCTGTTCATGATTATACGTAATAAGATGGCAATAGTGCGGTAGTTGGTGCATGATTTTTGGTAACCCTTCTTTGGTATGGGGATATATACTGATCTTTTCCATGCTGTGGGCCATTCTCACCTGCACCAGCTCTTTGTACATAATGTGTGGTACATGCGGATGCATACATCTCCTCCTGACTGTATTAGTTCAGTTGGTATATCGTCATATCCTGGTGACTTCCATTTTTTCAGTGCTTTTATTGCGACACGAACCTCGTCCAATGTGGGTTCTGGCTCTCTCTCTTAATCACTTGTAATCAAGTGAAGTAGTGAAGGCTTGAATTCTCCCGTCACGGTTCTAATTATATAATTATACCTCTAGTTATAGAACGCAAAACGTGATTCCTTGCCCCATATTGTTCTAGTAGAACTATAGTTATAGAACGCAAAACGTGATTCCTTGCCCTATATTGTTCTAGTAGAACTATAGTTATAGAACGCAAAACGTGATTCCTTGCCCTATATTGTTATAGTAGAACTCTAGTTATAACACACACACAAAAGTGTTTCCTTGCTCCATATTGTTCTAGTAGAACTAGTTATAACACACAAAACGTATTTCCTCGCCTCATATTGTTCTAGTGCAATTATCTAGTTATAACACACAAAACGTGTTTCCTTGTCCCATTTTGTTCTAATAGAACTCTAGTTATAACACACAAAACGTGTTTTTTTTGCCCCATTGTGTTCTAGTAGAGCTATAGTTATATCACACAAAACGTGTTTCCTTGCCCCATATTGTTCTAGTAGAATTCTAGTTATAACACACACACAAAACGTGTTTCCTTGCCCCATATTGTTCTAGTAGAACTATAATTACAACACACAAAACGTGTTTCCTTGTCCCATATTGTTCTAGTAGAACTAGTTATAACACACACAAAACGTATTTCCTCGCCTCATATTGTTCTAGTAGAATTATCTAGTTATAACACACAAAACGTGTTTCCTTGTCCCATATTGTTCTAATAGAACTCTAGTTATAACACACAAAACGTGTTTTTTTGCCCCATTGTGTTCTAGTAGAGCTATAGTTATATCACACAAAACGTGTTTCCTTGCCCCATATCGTTCTAGTAGAATTCTAGTTATAACACACACACAAAACGTGTTTTCTTGCCCCATTGTGTTCTAGTAGAACTCTAATTTTAGCACACAAAATGTGTTTCTTGCCCCATATTTTTGTAGGATACATTTTCTTGTGAGATATCAAATTTGTTTTGTATTCTCGTTTTCCTAATTAGGGGAGAGGATGGGTCGAGGCTGCGGATTGTCGAATCTGTTAGTGACACGGTTTCGAACCCAAACATGCCAGGTTTGGATTCTGGAAACACCAACGTTATATCCTTATGGTCAATAAACTCACTTTGAAAAATTTGCTTAGGGCGAATACACTGTGCCATTAGGCACAAAATACAATGCAACGCTCACTGCCTAATAATAATAAAGTGATCAAGAAAAATTAATTAAATCTAATCACATAAGCATCCACATAAATGTCGTTGTAGCGAGTCTGTAACATAACGTATATTTTAAATAAATTGTTACAAGCATAGATAAACGAAAATATGCACGAATATTTCTAGAGAACATCCAACTTACCAATGTAAGTTCAACACAAATGTTTTGAAATAAGTTCCTACACAGATGTACATAAAGGTTGCCCCCATGCTCCTACGGGACTGAAAGATAAGGTCAATTATGCAGATAAAATTATAATTCTAGTTACTTACATAGTTCGTTCTTGACGGTCCGTAAAATTCGTTAGCCGCGATTTCAAAATATTTAGATGTCACCAAAACCTGCACCAACCAGGTCAACGTCTGATAGGGAAGTGGGAACGAGAGTTTTCGTTTCTAACCACTCGCAAACGTTGTACCGGGAATACGCCACAAACTGGCTAGTACTCAAGTACTTCTGTTCTATTTAATATCATCCCGTCGTTTCCTGCCGTAACTATGGCAACGCACAAAACGAAAAGAAAATTGGGTTTACGCCAAAGCCGTGAGATTCTTGAGTACATCCAGCTACATAGCATGATCAACAACAGGATGTAATAGTTATGGACGGCAAGGCGGGGGAAGAAATTGGTCATTATGAGGTCTTTAAAACGAACTACGACGGCATTAATTTTGGGTAGAATTAACTTTACTTTTATTTTATTTATCTCGGTGTTTGGACTGAACTAATTATGTTTAAAAAATTAAAATTCAAGTGCAGCTCAGGAATGTATGAAAGTAGGTTACATGGGAAACGAATCAAATATTTGTTGTGCTGAACCCACACATGACGGTGTGACCTTCGCATTTTAAATAAGGTAAACAATGCACGTGTGCCAATCCCTGAAAACTCTGAGTTGAATGAAATCTGGTTCTAAATAACCATACAATTAGCTATGTTTTTGTTGTTTTATATTAAAATTGACCCTTCTGTAAACTACGACACAACGCTTTTAGTTTTCAACATGCAACTCCAACCCATCACTAACGTGACCATGATGGGAGGTTGTGAGGCTAATTTATCAGCTCTTTCGTTGTCCTGAACCCAAGCATGGACAGGACAGTAGATCCATGTCAACCCCTGGAGGTTTGAGGCCTTAACAGCTGCTATCCACTCATACAACACACGAGCACCCATTTAAAATAAGGTGTGTCTGCGGCAGTACTGTGATTAAAATAAAGTGTTAAAAAATAGAATATGTATGGTAAGATACTGGGCAAGGACAAAGGCTCATATATCACAGCCTCGCTGTAAACTACAACCCACTGTTCTTTTCAAGACAACTACGTAAAAAAAAAAATGGTTTCAATGCGTTTATCTACTGACCAACACCCCAACCTCGCTTCCACGCAGTTCTCTCTGAAAACGAACTATTTTCAGTGCAGCCTAGCTATCGGGGTCGGGAGTCGACATGGTCAACATAGTAGTGAGCGACACGTATATGAAGCCAAGTGCAGCACAACCGGCTTTGAGAATCACGGTCCACCTTCAGCGGCAGGCTCTGGATGTGAAGAAAGCAACTGTAACCCGCCACTTCACAGGACCCCTCAGAGTAATCTTAATCAGTGTTGTCATTCAACAACCACATCTGTGTGAAATAAAACGAGTTTAGACGAATCTTCCCAGAGGAAATTTACAAATATACTAACATTCGTTATGTTCTCTGATCTAATTACACACGATCATCATATATGCGGTTGTTATTTGGAAAGGCTAAATTTGCCCAAACAAAAAAACAAACAAACAAAAACAAACAAACAAACAGTGCAAGGTTCTGTTCTTGATCTTCATTGGAATGTACGAGATATGAAGCGTGTGTAGCAAGAGGAGGTAAGAACCTAATTGTCAGGTGACGCCAGTAGAACAGGGGTTACGGTCCTTTACATTTGGGGCCAGGTTCGATTGAATCTTTGTATAATGGATAAATAGTGTCAGGGCGATTTGGTGGTCAAACGGCTTGTATGTTTGTCTCTTGACGAAGAGAGAAAAGTTAAAACCCCAGTAAAGCATATCTTTTTAAGTCGAGGGTAAAAACCAAGCCGGCTGCTGCATGGACATCATCATCATCAGGTTAGTCAGTTCAGGGACCGGTGTCGAAGTCGTCTGATCATGTCACGCCACTCTCCTCTGTTAGTTCAGGGACCGGTGTCGAAGTCTTCTGATCATGTCACACCACTGTCCTCTGTTAGTCAGTTCAGGGACCGGTGTCGAAGTCTTCTGATCATGTCACACCACTGTCCTCTGTTAGTCAGTTCAGGGACCGGTGTCGAAGTCTTCTGATCATGTCACACCACTGTCCTCTGTTAGTCAGTTCAGGGACCGGTGTCGAAGTCTTCTGATCATGTCATGCCACTCTCCTCTGTTAGTCAGTTCAGGGACCGGTGTCGAAGTCGTCTGATCATGTCATGCCACTCTCCTCTGTTAGTCAGTCCGGAGACTGGTGTCGAAGTCTTCTGATCATGTCACGCCACTGTCCTCTGTTAGTCAGTTCAGGGACTGGTGTCGAAGTCTTCTGATCATGTCACGTCACTCTCCTCTGTTAGTCAGTCCAGAGACCGGTGTCGAAGTCTTCTGATCATGTCACGCCACTGTCCTCTGTTAGTCAGTTCAGAGACCGGTGTCGAAATCTTCTGATCATGTCACGCCACTGTCCTCTGTTAGTCAGTCCAGAGACCGGTGTCGAAGTCTTCTGATCATGTCACGCCACTGTCCTCTGTTAGTCAGTCCAGAGACCGGTGTCGAAGTCTTCTGATCATGTCACGTCACTGTCATCTGTTAGTCAGTCCAGGGACCGGTGTCGAAGTCTTCTGATCATGTCACGCCACTGTCCTCTGTTAGTCAGTCCAGAGACCGGTGTCGAAGTCGTCTGATCATGTCACGCCACTGTCCTCTGTTAGTCAGTACAGAAACTGGTGTCGAAGTCATCTGATCATGTCACGCCACTGTCCTCTGTTAGTCAGTACAGAGACTGGTGTCGAAGTCGTCTGATCATGTCACGCCACTGTCCTCTGTTAGTCCAGAGACCGGTGTCGAAGTCTTCTGATCATGTCACGCCACTGTCCTCTGTTAGTCCAGAGACCGGTGTCGAAGTCTTCTGATCATGTCACGCCACTGTCCTCTGTCAGTCCAGAGACTGGTCTTGAAGTCTTCTGATCATGTCACGCCACTGTCCTCTGTCAGTCCAGAGACTGGTCTTGAAGTCTTCTGATCATGTCACGCCACTGTCCTCTGTCAGTCCAGAGACCGGTGTCGAAGTCTTCTGATCATGTCACGCCACTCTCCTCTGTTAGTCAGTCCAGAGACCGGTGTCGAAGTCTTCTGATCATGTCACGCCACTGTCCTCTGTTAGTCAGTCCAGAGACCGGTGTAGAAGTCTTCTGATCATGTCACGCCACTGTCCTCTGTTAGTCAGTCCAGAGACCGGTGTCGAAGTCTTCTGATCATGTCACGCCACTGTCCTCTGTTAGTTCAGGGACTGGTGTTGAAGTCTTCTGATCATGTCACGCCACTGTCCTCTGTTAGTTCAGGGACTGGTGTTGAAGTCTTCTGATCATGTCACGCCACTGTCCTCTGTTAGTCAGTTCAGGGACCGGTGTCGAAGTCTTCTGATCATGTCACGCCACTGTCCTCTGTCAGTCCAGAGACTGGTGTCGAAGTCTTCTGATCATGTCACGCCACTGTCCTCTGTCAGTCCAGAGACCGGTGTCGAAGTCTTCTGATCATGTCACGCCACTGTCCTCTGTCAGTCCAGAGACTGGTGTTGAAGTCTTCTGATCATGTCACGCCACTGTCCTCTGTTAGTCAGTCCAGAGACTGGTGTTGAAGTCTTCTGATCATGTCACGCCACTGTCCTCTGTTAGTCAGTCAGGAGACTAGTGTCGAAGTCTTCTGATCATGTCACGCCACTGTCCTCTGTTAGTCAGTCCAGAGACCGGTGTCGAAGTCTTCTGATCATGTCACGCCACTGTCCTCTGTTAGTCAGTCAGGAGACTAGTGTCGAAGTCTTCTGATCATGTCACGCCAGTGTCCTCTGTTAGTCAGTCAGGAGACTGGTGTCGAAGTCTTCTGATCATGTCACGCCACTCTCCTCTGTTAGTCAGTCCAGAGACCGGTGTTGAAGTCTTCTGATCATGTCACGCCACTGTCCTCTGTTAGTCAGTCCAGAGACCGGTGTTGAAGTGTTCTGATCATGTCACGCCACTGTCCTCTGTTAGTCAGTCCAGAGACCGGTGTTGAAGTCTTCTGATCATGTCACGCCACTGTCCTCTGTTAGTCAGTCCAGAGACCGGTGTCGAAGTCTTCTGATTATGTCACGCCACTCTCCTCTGTTAGTTCAGGGACTGGTGTCGAAGTCTTCTGATCATGTCACGCCACTGTCCTCTGTTAGTCAGTCCAGAGACCGGTGTTGAAGTGTTCTGATCATGTCACGCCACTGTCCTCTGTTAGTCAGTCCAGAGACTGGTGTCGAAGTCTTCTGATCATGTCACGCCACTGTCCTCTGTTAGTCAGTCCAGAGACCGGTGTCGAAGTCTTCTGATCATGTCATGCCACTCTCCTCTGTTAGTTCAGGGACTGGTGTCGAAGTCTTCTGATCATGTCACGCCACTGTCCTCTGTTAGTCAGTCCAGAGACCGGTGTCGAAGTCTTCTGATCATGTCACGCCACTGTCCTCTGTTAGTCAGTCCAGAGACCGGTGTCGAAGTCTTCTGATTATGTCACGCCACTCTCCTCTGTTAGTTCAGGGACTGGTGTCGAAGTCTTCTGATCATGTCACGCCACTGTCCTCTGTTAGTCAGTCCAGAGACCGGTGTCGATGTCTTCTGATCATGTCATGCCACTCTCCTCTGTTAGTTCAGGGACTGGTATCGAAGTTTTCTGATCATGTCACGCCACTGTCCTCTTTTAGTCAGTCCAGAGACCGGTGTGGAAGTCTTCTGATCATGTCACGCCACTGTCCTCTGTTAGTTCAGGGACTGGTGTTGAAGTCTTCTGATCATGTCACGCCACTGTTCTCTGTTAGTCAGTCCAGAGACCGGTGTCGAAGTCTTCTGATCATGTCACGCCACTGTCCTCTGTTAGTCAGTCCGGAGACTGGTGTTGAAGTCTTCTGATCATGTCACGCCACTGTCCTCTGTTAGTCAGTCCGGAGACTGGTGTCGAAGTCTTCTGATCATGTCACGCCACTGTCCTCTGTTAGTCAGTCCAGAGACTGGTGTCGAAGTCTTCTGATCATGTCACGCCACTGTCCTCTGTTAGTTCAGGGACTGGTGTTGAAGTCTTCTGATCATGTCACGCCACTCTCCTCTGTTAGTTCAGGGACTGGTGTTGAAGTCTTCTGATCATGTCACGCCACTCTCCTCTGTTAGTTCAGGGACTGGTGTTGAAGTCTTCTGATCATGTCACGCCACTCTCCTCTGTTAGTTCAGGGACTGATGTTGAAGTCTTCTGATCATGTCACGCCACTCTCCTCTGTTAGTTCAGGGACTGGTGTTGAAGTCTTCTGATCATGTCACGCCACTCTCCTCTGTTAGTTCAGGGACTGGTGTTGAAGTCTTCTGATCATGTCACGCCACTCTCCTCTGTTAGTTCAGGGACTGGTGTTGAAGTCTTCTGATCATGTCACGCCACTGTCCTCTGTTAGTTCAGGGACTGGTGTTGAAGTCTTCTGATCATGTCACGCCACTCTCCTCTGTTAGTTCAGGGACTGGTGTTGAAGTCTTCTGATCATGTCACGCCACTCTCCTCTGTTAGTTCAGGGACTGGTGTTGAAGTCTTCTGATCATGTCACGCCACTCTCCTCTGTTAGTTCAGGGACTGGTGTTGAAGTCTTCTGATCATGTCACGCCACTCTCCTCTGTTAGTTCAGGGACTGGTGTTGAAGTCGTCTGATCATGTCACGCCACTCTCCTCTGTTAGTTCAGGGACTGGTGTTGAAGTCTTCTGATCATGTCACGCCACTCTCCTCTGTTAGTTCAGGGACTGGTGTTGAAGTCTTCTGATCATGTCACGCCACTCTCCTCTGTTAGTTCAGGGACTGGTGTTGAAGTCTTCTGATCATGTCACGCCACTCTCCTCTTTTAGTCAGTCCAGAGACTAGTGTTGAAGTCTTCTGATCATGTCACGCCACTCTCCTCTTTTAGTCAGTCCAGAGACTAGTGTTGAAGTCTTCTGATCATGTCACGCCACTGTTCTCTGTTAGTCAGTCCAGAGACTAGTGTTGAAGTCTTCGGATCATGTCACGCCACTGTTCTCTGTTAGTCAGTCCGGAGACTGGTGTTGAAGTCTTCTGATCATGTTACGCCACTGTCCTCTGTTAGTTCAATGACTGGTGTTGAAGTCTTCGGATCATGTCACGCCACTGTCCTCTGTTAGTTCAATGACTGGTGTTGAAGTCTTCGGATCATGTCACGCCACTGTCCTCTGTTCCCATCAGAGCTCTTCAGCTTAGTGTAAGTATGTTCTAGCAAGCCTGTGTGATGTCATTGTTTCTTGGACCTTCCCTTCCTCTTTCTCACTGACTTCTGCCTTCCTGAACGTTCAACAGTATTCCTCAATGTCTGGTGTTATGACCAAGCCAAGACAATCTACCTTTTTGCAAACTTGTCATCAGTTGTAAATATGACCATATATCTTAAAGCAGTTTTTCGTTTAACCTATTTTTTTTTGTCCATCTCACACTTTGCATCCTGCCATATAACACTACATATAAAAAGTGTTTTAAGTCGTTTTATTCTTTCCGTTCAGACTCCATGTATCAGAGTCATTCAAAGCTATTGGCTAGATATTGTAGTGATTATTTTTTTCTGCAGCATAATATTTATGTTGTTTGTTGTTATACGTTTTTTGTTTCTCACGGAATGCATAGGCAAGCGGCCTTTGTTACTCACTTCTCCAAACAAAGAGAACAAAGTGTGAAACTTTATATCTTTTTTTCGGACATCTGAGTGGCAGAGAGATTATAGAGTTTGTCTTTATGGCATCACTAACAGAGTAGGTTTGCCAGTCGTGGCACGCTCGAGTCTAACCAGCTGTAAACGGCTACCTGACTATGCTAGATAAGGAACGTAATGTATTACTGATGGAAACAGAAAACCGACGCTTCCTACAAATCATAGGCATTATAGGTGTCTCAGTCTCTATAGAACATGCGCGTGGCGCCCTGTAAGTTTTGTCCAGCTCTGTCTCCTGTATTTCGACACTGTCTGCTATGGCTGTAAAGGCCGATCCGCAAGTGACAGTCCCTGCCACAGATCGTACAACCATACTGAGGAGGCTGGCTTGCCTGGCTGTTCCTTGATCTCTTCAGTCTTTCTCTTATCTCTGCAGTCAGAAGACCTCAACGAGCGTCAACGGTCACTATGCCCCCTCCAACTGACTGTCTCCAGATAGTTCGATCCTGAGCAACATCTCCTACATAAAAGTGTAGAAAACTGGTAGCAATTGATATGAATTACCTTGACCTATATTAATGTCCCCTTGTGGTGTTTGTGCGTAAATGCACGCGCGTGTGTATGTGTGTTCTTTGATGTTTTGGCGTATGACTCAAAGATGTGACTTCCTTCCCTTACTTTTACAGCCAGGTACCCATTTACGCATGGATCGACCGGAACAACACAACTGAAACAACAAAACTAGAAACTCTATTTTGCAGTAAAATTTACGACTTCAAATATCTATCTCTGTCGTGAGAGAGGACTAACGTTTGATCATAACAAAATCTTCAAACAATGTTAGTCAGGGTCAGGTGAGATATACTGATCAAATAATGTTAGTCAGGGTCAGGTGAGATATACTGATCAACACATCCTCACCTTCGTGCAATTCTCCTTGAAAATAAGCTTTTTTATGGTAGTCTGGCTAAAGAGGTGAAGATCTTCGTGATCCCTGTAGTAGTGAGCAACACGTGAAAGAAGTCAAGCACATGACAACTGTCTGGAGGACCCAGGTCCACCTTCATCAGAACTCACTCGTTGCGAGGAAAGCCACTGCAACCCGCCATTTAACGTTCTATACAGGGCGCCAAAGAATACACTTACTCTTTGTGGGAATTCACCAACAACATTTATTTCTGTTGATTTCATTGGGTTTTTTTGTTGTTGCTTCATATAGGACATGATTTACGAAAACATTCACTTTTGGATAATTAAAGGTAATTACATAGCGGACGTGGCGAGAAGACTAAATCTGGACAGGTACAACATACTGACCGGACATGTTAGTCAGGGTCAAGTCACACACACTGGACAAGACCCTTACATCACTTCAACGCAGGTCATCCTAGAAACATCGAGCAACAGAGTAATGTTACTCATCGTAAGTATAACATAACAACAACAACAGCAACAACAATAACAACATCACCAACAACAACAACCCCATAACGGACACCGTAGACTCTATAGTACAGGTCATCCAACTTGCTTACAACCTCTGTTTTCCTCTAATAACGCATTAAGCGATGAACGTATTTAAATAACATTTGACATGAGCATACCCTAGTGTACGAGAAGCATAATAAGTTCATTGCAACTGGTCACCATTAGCATCAATACATACCTGCACACACCTCTCCAGGTCACAGAAGGTATTCATCAGGAGTTACAGACTAAATTTCCCAGCGAATGTTTTGTTCCAGTTTCATGAAATGCCTGGGCTTGTTGCGATACACGTACCCTTTCAGCGTGTCCAATAGGAAGAGACCAGGTAGGGTAAGAGCAGGCGACCTTCGTGGCCAAATCCCCATTGAAATGACCCGATCTTTAAAGAAGGAAGCAATTTCAGCATTTGAGGTGGGGCATGTGGCCCGATCCTGCTTAACATAGTCAGTACGTAGTTCCTCGTCGTCCAAGTCATTCACAGTGTGTCCATCTCAAATGTAATTGAATTACCTTCATTGGCTAGAAAGTTGTAAGTAAAAAACCAGGGGCCGAGAGCGAGTGAGACACCCTGTTCTAAGCTCACATTATTGTAAGAACATATTCCATTTCTCGCTGTCTTTCCTTCATTAACAGTAAACCGGCTACCCACTCACACCTGAGTTGTCTAGAGCAAACGACAACAGAGATTAACTTCGGTACCTTACAGATGAGAAGCGAATGCTCAGCCCCACAATAAACTATTTATGAAAATTACGATTCTTAAATAAATTCTTACAATATTTGGGATACTTGAAATTCTGGTATTTAACCAGGCAGGTTACACCTGCTGCCAGGTAAGCGAAGGATACACGCGTTAAGTTCTTTTATTTTACAATGTTTCCTTCTTGGGAGCCGCGTAGCGCAGTGGTTAGCGCATTGGCTTCGCATCTGAGCGGTCCTGGGTTCATTGAGGCGGTAATGTTTTTCAGACCTTAATGGCTCCCGGGTCGGCCCAGCCTTAAATGGGTACCGGTTCAGCCCGGGAAGTAAAAGCGGCGAGGGAGAAGAGATGGCTATCGCCCTCATATAACCGAGCCTTTGAAATGTGAGATCGCTAACACCGTACACCCCTACGGCAGTAATGCTATGGGTTACTTTACTTTACTTTAATTACTTCTTGATAGACCTGCTGGAAGGTAGATCACGTTTTGAATAGAAATGTCATTCGGTTTTTACAGTTTTGCCCGGACACAAGCTAACTCTCTACTACGCTCTCGATTTCAAACGGCCAGATGTTCTTTTACTTGCACATCATGTACAGGGTATCTCCGATTTTTTCGTTTATCTCCAATATGACTAGGCACTTAAACTTGTTGGATTACAAACCCCCACCGTTTAAAAACACCGGAAACACAGGCCTACAAGATATTCCACAAAGCGTTCTTCAGCGCCAAATGGCTTCTCCTGACCGTCTGGAAGTGCAGAAGACATTGTCCTCGCACACTATGTCTTAAAGCAGATATCATCTCCCTCCGCTTTGGACGAATCCTGGAACCGTGCCGCAGAAGTCAGGCATAGATGAAATCTATTGACGCACGGGCCTTAGACCCCTAATCGAACTTACGTATAACTTAACTTAACGTTGTTATACTGGTTTAGAAGACTACGCATTCTGTATATAACCAGTTTCTGTTTCATTAAATTGACTTAATAATACCAATGTCCATCCAATCTGATGATATATTCTGGAAACTACTGAGACACTTTGGAATTCCTCAAAAGCTCACAAACATAATTCGGCAGGCTTATGAAGGTATGCAATGTAGAGTTATACACGAAGGACAACTCACAGAGCCCATTCAAAATTAAATCAGGGGTACGACAGGGTTGCCTACTGTCGTCTTTCCTGTTCATCCTGGCAGTGGACTAGATTAGGAAAGTACCAACAAATGAGAGAAATGGAATCCAGTGGACCTTGAAACAACAGCTGGAGGACCTGGATGCTGGGGATGATATAGCCCTTCTGTCCCACAACCAAGGCCAAATGCAAAGGAAACGTCATAGACTGGATTATACCTCTAAACAAGTCGGTTTGAAGATCCACGAAGAAAAGACAATAATAAATAGGGTCAATGCAGCAAACACAGAACCAATCCGGCTGAGAGCAACACCACTTGAAGAGGTTGAGGTATTTACTTACCTAGGAAGCATCTTGAACAAGGAAGGAGGGACAGACGAGGATATAAAAACAAGGATACAAAAAGCAAGAGTTGCATTCGGGATCATAAAACCCACAAGGAACAACAAGGAAATAAGAAGGAAGACAAAAGTAAGGATTGTCAATTCAAATGTGAAGCCAGCCCTGCTGTATGGAAACCTGGAGGATGACCAAAGGCAATGACAGGAGACTGCAGGGTTTTGTCAACAGATGCCTGGAGGATGACCAAAGGCAATCACAGGAGACTGCAGGATTTTGTCAACAGATGCCTGGAGGATGACCAAAGGCAATGACAGGAGACTGCAGGATTTTGTCAACAGATGCCTGGAGGATGACCAAAGGCAATGACAGGAGACTGCAGGGTTTTGTCAACAGATGCCTGGAGGATGACCAAAGGCAATGACAGGAGACTGCAGGGTTTTGTCAACAGATGCCTGGAGGATGACCAAAGGCAATGACAGGAGACTGCAGGATTTTGTCAACAGATGCCTGGAGGATGACCAAAGGCAATGACAGGAGACTGCAGGGTTTTGTCAACAGATGCCTGGAGGATGACCAAAGGCAATGACAGGAGACTGCAGGGTTTTGTCAACAGATGCCTGGAGGATGACCAAAGGCAATGACAGGAGACTGCAGGATTTTGTCAACAGATGCCTAGAGGATGACCAAAGGCAATGACAGGAGACTGCAGGATTTTGTCAACAGATGCCTGGAGGATGACCAAAGGCAATGACAGGAGACTGCAGGGTTTTGTCAACAGATGCCTGGAGGATGACCAAAGGCAATGACAGGAGACTGCAGGGTTTTGTCAACAGATGCCTGGAGGATGACCAAAGGCAATGACAGGAGACTGCAGGGTTTTGTCAACAGATGCCTGGAGGATGACCAAAGGCAATGACAGGAGACTGCAGGGTTTTGTCAACAGATGCCTGGAGGATGACCAAAGGCAATGACAGGAGACTGCAGGATTTTGTCAACAGATGCCTGGAGGATGACCAAAGGCAATGACAGGAGACTGCAGGGTTTTGTCAACAGATGCCTGGAGGATGACCAAAGCCAATGACAGGAGACTGCAGGATTTTGTCAACAGATGTCTGGGAAAGATTCTTGGTATAGAATGGTTTGTCAAAGTTACAAACGACAGACTGTGGGAGAGAGCGGGACAAGGTAAATTGAAATCTTATGAAGAAAGTGGAGATGGAGGGTCATACATGAAGAAAGCCACAGGCCAGTATCACCAGGCAATCCTAGTCATGGAACCCACAGGGGAGGAGAGGCATAGGCAGACCAAGGAATACATGGAGACGAGATCTAGAGGCGGAAGTAAAGAAAACAGGGAGAACCTGGAAGGAAGTGGAAAAGATTGCACAGGGCACAGCTGCTTGACGAGAGTTGGTTGATGACATCTGCACCCCTGGGGGATAGAAGGCGAAAGCGAGAGCATCCAATATGTTCTTGAATGCATTAATTAACCCCGCCTGCACTATTTTATGTAGAAATGCTTTCCAAACATTCACCAGTTTCTGAGCACCAAAAAAAAATCTTTATTTCTTATCTGGACCTTATTTTAATTAATCGGTTACTGTGTCCTCTTGTTCTTATAAGAGCTGTTTAAAAAAAAAATGTTCTAGTCTAATTTGTCCTTTCCGTTAATTATCTTATAAACCTATATTAAATCACTTCGAATTTGTATCTGCTTTAGACAATTTAGGCCGGATTTTACTGAATCTTTTCTCATAACTATAATTCTGGAAACCCCCTTATCAGCTTTTTCGCTCTGCTTTGTATTCTTTCCAGCATGTTTATATCCCCTCTACGATAAGGACTCCACACATGTACACAATACTCCAATCTAGCTCTAACTAATGCTTTATACAGTTTGACAATCACTTTTTTGCTCCCAAGTTTAATATTTGTTTTTATCATACCTAACATTGCTTTTGCTTTTTTTACTGCTACCTCGACTTGCTCACTTACTTTACCTGTATGATCTATTATAACCCATAGGTCCCTTTCCTTTTTCATCTTTCTAATATTGTTCTCTCCCTAACGACCCTTTAAAACTGGTTCCTGCATTTTGTCCTGTTATTTCCAGCAAAAATTCAAGTGATCTTTCTGGTCGAGACAAAATAATAATATAATCGAGAAATCAGGTCACAAATAATCGCTTCGTTCTCTTATTGGTCACCAGTATCGACTCGACTATGCTTCTTTGACTCGCGTGTCATCTACACATATCTACTGCCTGACACCAGTCTACATCGGGGACTTAAGATTAGTATGACCCAGACGGAAGGTGAACAATTTCTCACAAGAACAACGTTCTGTAGCTGATCAACCCCGGAACATTGTGTATTAAGGGTTTATGTTTTTCTTTAAATGTAAAACTCCTAGAAGGAAGTATAGGGACATTTCGTAGTTTGATGCACTTTTGTCGCATGTTTCTGTCATTATGGCTGATTAGTTCCGTTCGGTGTGAATTCTTCTTCTTCTTTTTCTTCTTCTTTATTTTTTTTCTTCATCATCATCTTCTTCTTATTTATCTTGTTCTTCTTCATCTTCTTCTTCTTCTACTTCTTTTTCTTCTGCTTCTTCTTTCTTCTTTTCTTTTTCTTCTTCTTCTTCTTCTTCTCTTTCTCCTCCTCCTCCTTCTTCTTCTTCTTCATCTTCTTCTTCTTCTACATCTTCTTCTTCATCTTCGCCTTCGACTTTAATTTTCAAACTCCGGCTAACAAGCCCTGAAAAGACTGCACGCAGCAGTATATAGTCCAGAGAACTAAATGCGCTGTGCTCTAACTTACCTAACTTCTTTATACTGATATAGAAGACTCAACAGAGTATGTATACATCCAGTTTATTCCACTCTACCAATACTAACAATAAATGTGAGCATCGATTCTATTCTTGAATGCATTAACTAACTCTGCTACACCAACATCCGGCGGCAGTGTATTCTAAGCATTCACCTCTCTCTGACTAAACAAAAATATTTCCAAATATCTAATCTTGACCTGTCTTTAAACAATTTGTATATGTGCTCTCTTGTTCTTGTAGCCTGTTGTACTTTGAAAAACTTGGTGTAATCTAATGTATCCTTTCAATTGATTGATTTATAAACTTGTTTTGTCACCTTGAATTCTTCTCTGGTCTCGACACTGTAGAGCAGTACTTTTTAGTCTTTTCTCTTAATTAAAATCTGAAATCTAACGATCAGTTTTGTGCCTCTTCTTTATATCTTTTCAAGCATGTTTATATCCCCTCTAAGATAAGAACCACACCTGAACACAATACTCCAGCATGTTTATATCCCCTCTAAGATAAGGACTACACCTGAACACAGTACAGACATTACTCTGTACCACCGCCCAATAACTGTTCCGCTGCAGTACATACATTACTCTGTACCACCGCCCAATAACTGTTCCGCTGCAGTACAGACATTACTCTGTACCACCGCCCAATAACTGTTCCGCTGCAGTACAGACATTACTCTGTACCACCGCCCAATAACTGTTCCGCTGCAGTACAGACATTACTCTGTACCACCGCCCAATAACTGTTCCGCTGCAGTACAGACATTACTCTGTACCACCGCCCAATAACTGTTCCGCTAGCAAGAGGAGTGTGGCAGGGCGACACCATTTCTCCAAAGCCTTTCACAGCAGCGCCTGAGAACATGTTCCAACAGATGAGTTGAGCCAATAGAGGCATACAAATAGATGGGCAAAGGCTCAGCCACCTATGCTTTGCCTATGACATTGTGCTCATCAGCCACACCACCGAGGAGGCACAACCCTCCCTAAACGGACTAGATGATGTCGTTAGAGGTGTCGAACTACGGATGAACAAAAAAGAAAACGCAATGTCTCCGAAACCCATACTGTCACGAATTCGAGATCTAGCTAGGCAATGAGCCGTCCTTCTTTAAACTTGTCCAGTTCTTGAATGTTGTCTTCGACATACTTTTGTCACCATACACTGCCTGCATTCTGCGATAAGTGTCAACTGGTCGGCATAGTGTTTCCTAATGCAATTTATAGCTATGCCAAATAGTAGAGGTTATAAAATGCATCCCTGTTTTACTCCTGTTTTTATGTTAAACCAATCAGTGCTGCCTTCAGTGGTTCGAACCCAGGTTCACATACTAGTAATAATACCAGCAGTAAATCAACATTTCCAGTTCTCCAAACTCATGTTGCGAAATGCCGTTGGTACTAAATAGAACATCGTCCGGACGAAATCACATACCAGTTAAATGAAAAGGTTGGTGACGTAAGCGATTAGAGGATCCATCTGGCTGGCTCAACCTATGAGTTGTAAATGGATAATATCTGAGGAATGTCGTCGAGAATATTGTTTACGATTTAGAACGACAGCCACAACCAGGATGATGAAAGTGACGATTTGAGGAACAATTGTGTCCAATCATTTGTAAGTTTACAGCGCCACTTGCGTCGGTACCAAACAGTGTTTTTCTGAGTCGTTCCTCATAACTGTAATTCTGGAATCCCACTATCATCTTTGTCGCTCTTTTTTGTATTCTTTCTAGCATGTTTATGTCCTCTCTATGATAAGGACTCCACACCTGTACACAGTACTCCAATCTAGGTCTAACTAAAGCTTTATACAGTTTGACGATCACTTCCTTGCTCCTATGTTTAATATTTTTTTTTATCATACCTAACATTGCATTTGCCTTTTTCACTGCTACCTTAACTTGCTCACTCACCTTTCCTGTATGATCTATTATAACCCCTAGGTCCCTTTCCTTATCTATCTTTCTAATATTGTTTTCTCCCATTCGGTAATTATGTTCCATATTGGATCTACCCATGTGGATGACTGTACATTTATCTACATTAAACTCCATTTGCCAGCTTACAGACAATTCTCGAATTTTATCTAAATCCGACATCAATATATCCACTTCCGCTTTAGATGAGACACTACTGCATAGTTTTGTATCATCAGCAAATTTTGGCAATCATGGATCTCATATCAATGTCCAAATCATTTATATATATCAAGAACAAAATTGGTCCCAAAACCGAGCCCTGTGGCACACACACTTTTCACTTCACTCCACTCAGAGTACTCCTTATTTATGCCCACCCTCTGCCTTCTTCCCGTTAACCAATTTTCAATCCATTTGGCAACTTCGCCACCTATTCCATGTGATTTTAACTTTCGAAATAATCTTTGATGAGGTACTCTATCAAAGGCCTTTGCAAAGTCTAGATAAATAACATCTACTGGCTCCCCTTTATCTATGATTTTAGTAACCTCCTCCATGAATTCTAATAGATTTGTTAAGCATGATCTCCCTCTAGTAAACCCATGCTGACTATTTCTAATTAGATTAAATTTTTCTAAATGCATTACAATGTTTTCTTTGATTATTGACTCTAACAATTTACAGACTATGCTCGTTAAACTCACCGGTCTATAATTTGCCGGATCTGATTGTTTGCCTTTTTTGAATAAGGGGATCACTCCTGCATCTTTCCAATCCCGTGGAACAATCCCTTTTGTAAGTGATTGAGAACATAATATAGCCAATGGTTTTGCTAGTTGGTTTCTAATTTCATACAGCAATTTTGGGTGAATACCATCTTGACCTGGACATTTATTCACTTTCAACCCCTCCAATTTTTTAAAAACCATTTCCTCTGTAATACAGATTGATCTTAATCCCGCTGTATCCATGTCTCTTTGAAAAATATCTATAGGCTCTGGGATCTCGGAGCAGTCCTCCTTTGTGAAGACTGTGCCAAAGTACTGATTGAGCAGATTAGCAGCCTCCCTATTCTCACTTATTATTTTCCCTGTACTGTCTATGAGAGGGCCTACTTTGTCTTTCGTTCTTTGTTTATTTCTAACATAAGAAAAGAAGCTTTTACTGTCAGTCTTGATCCTCTGAGCAAGTTTTTTTTCAAAGTCTATTTTTGCTGTTTTATTCGCTTTCTGAGATATGTTCTGCTTGTCCAAATATTTTACATATGTTTCTTTTGATTTACCTGCCTCTATATATTTTTGCCATGCTTTATTTTTTGCTCTTCTACATTTTCACTACAAATCTAGTTATCCACTTTTTACGCTTGAAGTTTACCTCCCTACATGGAACACATTCCTCTTTTAGCGTTTCTAGAACTGTTTTAAAACTTTCCCACTCCTGTTCAACATCTGTTCCTACAATAATATCTTTCCAGATTATGTGGTTCGCTGCCTCTTTCATCCTCTTAACATCTGCCTTAGAGTAGTCGTATGTTCGCGTGTTTATGTTTACTTCTTTCCCTGCAATAAGATCCCAACGGATGATTTGATGGTCACTTGAGCCAAAATTGGTAACACAATCATGTATATGATAAAGTTGGTTAAAAACGGTCCTGTATTGGCAATCTGTATGCATTCTGGTGAGGAGGGCAATGGATTCGATAAAGGAAAGAGGGCATAGTACCACTGTCTCTATTAGATGACTGACCGAGGTGCTACAAATCACTTTGTTGCGCATCCGTCCACGTAGTTCCGGTGATAGTAAGATGGCTACCAGAAACCACAACGATGATGAAGGCGGGATCTACTGTCAAGATGGCGGTATAAAGGACCTTAAAACGTTGGTCAAGGGAATATGAACTCAAATTTGTAGCGTTTGTCACTAACGTTGTCTTGTATTTGTGGGATTCCGTGGCGAAGTGGTTAAGCCTGCCTAGTGATCAGGTGGTGTGGGTTCAACTCCGGACTCCGCTATCTTTTTCAGGGGTGCTTGATGCGGAGTCCCCTGCATCTCGTAGTCGCCCCCTAGTCGTCTTGTCCTTGACTTGCCACTGGAGTTTGGCGGCTCGAGAAGAGAGAGTGAGGATAAAAAGTAACGCTGTTGATCCTTACTAAAAATATCGCTAGCAAATAAATTATGCCATCATCGTCTACGATGGACGGCCGCCTTTGTTTAGTGTTGGAATTCAACATCAACGGCCATATTTACTGGCCAATTCTTGTTGAAGAGCGCTGCAACAGAATCTCTATCTTCATTTATTTGTCAGTGAAGGTCATCATTTCTGTTGATGTAGAAATATAAATGTTTTTAAAAAAAATTGAATTTCTAGGTTAGTAATTCTGAAATGTTTGTCTTCTGGTCTGTTCTTTCTATAAAGATAATTTATTTTATGATTCAAAAACCAGAAATATCAGTTGGAGGACAGAAACAACTTGATAACACTGTATTGATAACACTGTATTGATAACACTAACAATAACAATAATAATAATAACAATAAAAATAGTAACAATAATAATAGTAACAGTAAGAATAATAATAACAAGAATAATAATAGCACAATCAAATAGTAATAAGAATAACAGTAACAATACAAAAAATAATAATAGTAACAATAACAATAACAAGAATATCAATAACAAGATTAGTAACAATAACTAACAATAACAAAACCAATAATACTAAGAGTAACAACAATGATAACAATAACATTATTAAAAAAATAACAATAATAGTAACAATAATAACAACAATAACAATAATAATAACAATAACAACAATAATAGCAATACAAATAACAATAATAATAACAATAACAATAATAGTAACAATAACATTAATAATAACAATAACAATATAGCACTAACAATAACAATAATAACAATATCACTAACAATAATAACAACAATAATAATATCAATAATAACAACAATAACAGTAACAATAACATTAATAATAACAATTACAATAATAGCACTAACAATAGTAACAATAGAAACAATAATAATAATAATAATAATACTAGTAATAGTAATACTAATAATTGCCTATTGATGTTGCTGAGATCCTTCAACATTTTTCTGTGTCACACTGCACCATTGAGACAAGGTGCTCTCGACCAGGACAAGGCGACCGTAAACAGGTCAATTACAAGACTGGCAACACGGTCAACACTTGGCACTGGTAGTCCCATTACAACAGACTTGCTAATCGTGCTGGCTAGCGACGTGCTATTATTGGAACGGAAATGGTGGATGAGAATGGGAGTGTCAGGAGTAACACGGTTACACCGTTCCCTGCAGACGACCTGTGGAATGTAGCGATCAGCCTCTTTAAATGTCCTAACAAGCCTATGTGTTATGGTCGCTATTTAGGTCAGTCAGATAACGAGGTAGGAGTGAGGGTTGTCATTGATACTAACTCGCACACAGTGTTATATCGGCACATCACTAATTAACAAGATATGTCAATTAGTTACGCAAGCCACTTTTTGGTTCTATCATCTAATTATGCATGTTTCATCATCATCAGGTGCCCTGTAGGTTGGTGTTGGCGATCATAGACATCCAACCGCTTCTATCACGTGTGTCTTTTACCAACTCTGTTGTTGATTTTCGCCCGTATCATTCTCTCAGGCTGTCCAACATCTTCTACTTCTGTCTTCCTCAGTCTCTCTTTCCTGTTTTCTTTCCCGCTTTCACAACGAGATCCAAAACGCATCTTCTCATATCTTGCCCGAAAAAGGACGACTGCATTGTTCTGATCCTTGCAATGAGCTGTCTTTGAGTTTGTGCCTCCTCGAGTAAATCATCATTAATCTCCCTTCTAGTTCCTGGGATCAACAGCATTCTTCTGTAAAACCATATCTCCGTTGCTTCAAAAGATGTATGCACTTATTTGTTGATTGTCCATGATTCACTACCATATGTCAGTACTGGTTTCACTTATCATCTAATGACTCTCTTTCTCAGTTCCAAAGACAATGTCCTGTTGCACAAGATTTCCTTCAGGGTCTGGAAGACGGATTGTGCTTGGGCTATTCTGCACAGTCTTAAATATTGAGATTATAATAATGTTTGTTCGATCAAATGCAGTCAAGTTTTTTAAAATGAGATTTAATATCAATGTTCCAGCTTATTCGAGGATGTAACAGTTCCCGCCGGAGCAAGGAGCTCAGGATGCCTGAACATGTAAAAGCTTAAAGCTACCTGAATGCATGTCAAGGTCACTCACCGTCTCAGCAAAGGAGAACAGAGTTGGGTTAAGGAATGTGGACAGATAGAAACTGACCACTGGCCTTCCGATTTTGGTAGGGGGAGATTGATTGACAGACGAAATTGGCAGCGGGGCTTGCTGCGAGAGAAATGGAGTGACAGGTGTGCAAAGTGTTTCGGTCCAATTGGATTGAAGATGACCATTACCTGAGATCGATTGGTCAAGCAGGTCGTTGTCTTCAGACTTCGCACTGGCCACAATAGACTGAGGTACCACCTATTCAACAAATTGAAGATAGGGTGTACCGACGAATGCCCGTGCGGTACTGGTAAAATGACCGCTGAACATCTGCTGCAGAACTGCGCGACATACGAGGATCAGAGAGAGCAGATGTGGCCATCACCAGTGGAACTGCAAGACAAGCACTATGGCAGTGGCGACAGCCTCAGGATGACCGCCGCTTTTTTCGAAAAAATAATGGTTACTGTCTTACTGCGTACGAAGAAGAAGAAGATTCCTTGTGACAAAGACGCCAGCAGTTAACGGGGCTATGCAACTTTAACAAGGACTGCACCTGGACTAGTACGGTTACAGCATGACGTAATTCGACAGGTGGACGATTCGGTTTTAGACTTGACTCAGACATAGTTTAGTATCTTTTTAAGTTACAACTTAGTCATAGTTTAGTGAGATAGTTTAGTATCTGATTAAGTTATAACTTAGTCATAGTTTAGTATCTTTTGAAGGGGGCATTAACAGGTGCTCATCTGTGGGGCACGAGCAGCAGTGAAGGTTGATGGCACTTGATCATGTTTATGTATACAAATATTTTGACATTTGGATTTTTGACAATCGTATTACTTGCACTTTAATTGATTGTAGTTGGTTTGTTTGAAAATGGTTATGTGTGCTACATAAGTATCAAGGTGTGATACTTACGGACTGAAATACTGATATCATGAGTATGCGTGCAAATATTTTGACATTTGTATTTGGTGTTTGGGTTTTGACTAATGGTATTACTTGCATTTTTAGTGGGTTGTATGGTCAACATAGAATGCATTGAATTTGTCTTTATTTTGTTGTTTAAACATGATTACATATCCTGACAGTATCAAAGTGTGATACTTACGGACTGAAATACTGATATCATGAGTATGCGTGCAAATATTTTGACATTTGTATTTAGTGTTTGGGTTTCGACATTGTATGCAATGCATTTGTCTTTTGTTTTGTTGGTTTTTGTTGTTGTTGAATCATCATGTTTACAGGTATTTGATACAGGTTATATAGGTGATCTACAGAGCAGTATATCTCATCCAGACTGTAGGCCTCCGCAAACAGAGGTCACCACGAGTTCCAGAACAAGAAATAGCATGTTGGAACACTGAGCTGGCTGACTTAATGGGACTTAGTGTTGTAACAGTAGATGTTACTGACTTGTTATGGTGTATATTTTATCACATGTATGTGGAGTCTTTGCAGAGAAGACTATATTGATCAGAAGTTGTAATATTGACTATGACATATGTTGTCAAATATCCATATGTTGTCAAATATCGTTTTTGTGGGAAACATAAAGAATTTTGCTGTTTTCTTTGAGAGGGGATAGCTGTCAAGAGAGACAATGATAACTAGCCCGAGGATAACCCACGTAAATTCGTGGCCTCACAGGAGTTAGTATGAAGTGAATCGTCGGCCAGGCGTGTAATGAGACCACCTGAGAAAATTGACCTGAACTGGTCGAGTGTAACAATGAAGGTTCGTGTCCTTAGAGGAAGGCACGGGGAACAGGGCGAGGTATGTTGACCTCAATGAGTAAGGAGAATTCCTTAAGGTGTTTCTGTTTTGATGAGTTAAATGTCCCGCAGGGACAGAATTTGGTGTATTTGACTGTAAAACGATGTAAAAGTGGTGGCTTGTGTTGTAAAAACGACCAGCCACAGTGTTTTTCTTCTGCTTGTATTGATTGTGTATGTATTACAAAAAGTTTGTATGTATCAAATGGCATGTCTTTTTATGCATGTACGATGTGAGTGAAGTTGTAAACAGGAGTGTTGTTTGCATTATGGATAGTGGAGACGAAAATTGTGTGACAGTGTTTTCTTTTCAAGGCAGGTACAATTTGAGTGGAGTTGTAAACAGGTGTAGTGTTTACTTTTTGGATAATGGAGACGAAAAGGGGGGTCATTTGCCAGATGAAAAAAATGACCATCCATGTTTCGGTCTGTAGTTTAGGGAGGTAATGTAACAGTTCCCGTCGGAGCAAGGAGCTTAGGATGCCTGAACATGTTAAAGCTTAAAGCTACCTGAATGCATGTCAAGGTCACTCACCGCCTCAGCAAAGGAGAACAAAGTTGGGTTAAGGAATGTGGACAGATAGAAACTGACCACTGGCCTTCCGATTTTGGTAGGGGGAGATTGATTGACAGACGAAATTGGCAGCGGGGCTTGCTGCGAGAGAAATGGAGTGACAGGTGTGCAAAGTGTTTCGGTCCAATTGGATTGAAGATGACCATTACCTGAGATCGATTGGTCAAGCTCTGGCCTTGCTTGAGGATATATAACTCGAGACAAAGTTTAGCTCGAGAGGCTGGAGAGAGAGAGACTAAGAGACTGAATGTAGATAGTATGTTTAACTCACCGACTTAGATAGAGGAGCGATTGATAGACGGTTGGACGAATGTTTGGTGATAGAACAGGAGCGCTCAAATAGGTGTGTGAGTTTTGCATTAATAGATAATCTGAAAGTGTGTTTGTAAGCAAGGACACATTGTGAACGAGTTATGTCGAGATCGCCCGCCTGAGGGGATTTCAGTAAGGAAGAGTATTTGATAAGGTGTGTTGAAGACGCAGTTAAGGCGATGTGTGTGTGATGTAATTGCAAGGCAATAGAACTGGGTTTTTAGATAGTTGGGAATTCCATCAATAGCTAATGCTTACAATTCCCGTTTTAGTATAATGTTTAGTTAAGATATGTATTATATTGTGTTTGTAATTTCTCTACTCATTGTATGATATGAGTATGATATAATAAATATGCCACCTGCTGTTTGATATGTCATTTACTGAGTATGGTCATGATGATGTGGATGAGTGTGAGAATGTTCTAAGTTAGATCACGGCTAGCCGAGGGTCTGCTACAAGGACTTGCCACTTCAATGTATCAACGTTCGAATGTGAAACATGGTCACCAGATACACCATATGGCAGAAGATTGAATCCTTCGTGCTAAAAGGCTACAGAAGAGTGCTTAAAATAGCTAAACAGAAAAAGGCAGAAATCCTACAGGACCTCGATATAGAACACAACTGGCAAGTAAACATAAAGGAAGTTAACGTACTTCGACCACATCAAACGTCGCAATGGCCTAGAAAAAAAGATACTGGAGGATATGGTACTTGGGCAAAGACACAAAAGCGCTACTGAGAAGATGGACAAGGGGCATTACAGAGGCTGGTTCTGAAAACGGCAGAGACAGGAGAGCTGGTCACGGATCGAGTATCTTACAGATCGGCTGTCATGAAAGCGACGTCCTGTAAAGGGCATGCTACATAGTGATGATGCTGATGTCCTTGCTTCAAACCTGTAAGGTAATGCTTCGGGCGATGGATAGGGATGCTTTAGGTCCTATATGTCCCCGAGCTGTGGGATGGGCCCCTATTCGTCACACCACAGTTTCTGAAGCATCGACTTGTTCTAAAACCTTGTAGATCAAATTCATATTTTTTCTAAAAAACCATGCATTTCAACCGTTGGTAGCCGATATCATTTCAACCGTCAGTAGCCGATATCACTTCAACCGTCGGTAGCCGATATCACTTCAACCATCGGTAGCCGATATCACTTCAACCGTCAGTAGCCGATATCACTTCAACCATCGGTAGCCGATATCACTTCAACCGTCGGTAGCCGATATCACTTCAACCGTCAGTAGCCGATATCACTTCAACCATCGGTAGCCGATATCACTTCAACCGTCGGTAGCCGATATCACTTCAACCATCGGTAGCCGATATCACTTCAACCGTCAGTAGCCGATATCACTTCAACCGTCAGTAGCCGATATCACTTCAACCGTCAGTAGCCGATATCACTTCAACCGTCAGTAGCCGATATCACTTCAACCGTCAGTAGCTGATATCACTTCAACCATCGGTAGCCGATATCACTTCAACCGTCAGTAGCCGATATCACTTCAACCGTCGGTAGTCGATATCACTTCAACCATCGGTAGCCGATATCACTTCAACCGTCAGTAGCCGATATCACTTCAACCGTCGGTAGCCGATATCACTTCATCCGTCGGTAGTTGATGTCATTTCAACCGTTGGTAGTCGATATCACTTCAACCGTCGGTAGCCGATATCACTTCAACTGTCGGTAGCTGATATCATTTCAACCGTCGGTAGCCGATATCACTTCAACCGTCGGTAGCTGATATCACTTCAACCGTCGGTAGCTGATATCATTTCAACCGTCGGTAGCCGATATCACTTCAACCGTCGGTAGCTGATATCACTTCAACCGTCGGTAGCCCAATATCACTTCAACCGTCGGTAGCTGATATCACTTCAACCGTCTGTAGCCGATATCACTTCAACCATCGGTACGTCGATATCACTTCAACCGCCGGTACGCCGATATCAAAAACATGAACAACTGAATCAGAGACAGAGAAGGAAAATTAAAAGTCAAAAGTCTAGCACATTCTGCGAGTGCGGCCCTCAGAACAAAGACAACATGTTAGAGATCGAACATTACCTCACTGGGACACAATAGCCTCTAGGTGCTGGTACATATAAATATCAGGGTAGAGATAGCTTTGGTGACATGCCACCACTAGCAAGGGTCTCAAACTTATGCTCACGTAGAGGCCACTGGATACATTATTTAGAGGGCCACATGAGGACAAGTTAATGGTCGGCGGGTAGCGCCTTTGTATTCCCATTGAATCGATATTTTTTGTCTTAGGTAAGACAATATTTATGTTATATGATATTGTTATTATCAAATAGCTGCTGAGCAAGTCTGCTCTTGGCAGCCCAATGTCATTCATATATAGATAGAGAACTTTTTCAGTCGTTCCACTGCTCTGTACAGTGTGTTGGTAGCTGTCGACTGTATTTGTAAGAATCCTTGACTCATTTCCGCAAGCTCTTTGTACTCAATGAATAGGTATCGAACTGGTTCAACAGGGTTAGAGCAATTTCTGCACAAGGGCTGGTGCTGGGGATGGATGCGGTTCAAGTGGCTATTGCTCTGGTATACCCTGTTCGGAACTGAAAGATGAGACTTTGATCTCTTCTATGTAGTCTATTTATGTCATCTTTACTTTTTAGCTGTGACATTTCGTTAAATACACTGTGACCCGTCGAGTACCTGTTCATTCAGAATTCCCTGGTATTATTCTTAATAATTGGTTTATAGGTGCAATTACTGCAGAGTCTATCCTCTTCTTGTTTGGAGGCCCCTGATTCTGTTAGCTTACCATTCATCTCGTTTCCTGGTAGCCAAATTTGTCCAGATATACATTGCAAGGGGATGTTAATCAATGTGGACTGTCATTATGTTGCTGATCGCCATCCCCACCAAAAATACATCCATTTGTTGAATGGGGTGTGCTTCAGCGCGCCCAGAACCGACTTGGATTCACTAAAAATCACAATATATATCAGCACCAATTTCCCTAGGTCAAATTGTTGGTGCAAAATGTCAACTGCTGTTGTATTAGCCTCGGCCTTCTTTTCCCCATTTGAACGGGTTTCGCCGCATAATATACACAGTGTCTTACTAACTACCAGCCCCTGGTTTTCCCTTATAACTTTTAAAACAATGCACGTAATTTAAAAACATTTGACATGAACATACATCGGTGTATCAGAAACGTAATGAGCTCATATTATATATTGCAAGTGTGTATGTGTGTGTGTATACAGGGTGTCCAACTCGCTGTGAGCAGTGGTTTCCTTTAAAACTTTTAAACCAATGAACGTAATTCAAAAAAATTTGACATGCACATACCCTGAACCGATTGGACGACAAGGAGCTATGTACTGTACAATTTAGAAACGAAGTATTTGGTACATTAAACACAATTTACCATAGAACAAATCGAGCTGTGACTGGTGCATCAAATAGATTTAGTAGGGCAACCTGCTGAAGACGGATGTGTTGGACCGAAAGGTGCAAATATTGCAGTCAAACTGTAAACTAGCGACACAACGCATTCCGTTCTCCGGACTACATCCTGCTACTTGCAAGGCCCTATTCAGGACTTGAGGCGGGAGATTGAGAACGTTCAGGGCTTGGTAGCGGGAGATTGAGAACGTTCAGGACTTGAGGCGGGAGATTGAGAACGTTCAGGGCTTGGTAGCGGGAGATTGAGAATGTTCAGGACTTGAGGCGGGAGATTGAGAACGTTTAGGACTTGAGGCGGGAGATTGAGAACGTTCAGGACTTGAGGCGGGAGATTGAGAACGTTCAGGACTTGAGAGGCGGGGGATTGAGAACGTTCAGGACTTGAGGCGGGAGATTGAGAACGTTCAGGACTTGAGGCGGGAGATTGAGAATGAACGAAGATGTGGAACAACAATCGTGCAGTGGCGTATTCGTAAAACGCAGTTTAGAAGGGTAAAAATCGTGCAGTGGCGTGCGCGTTAAACATAATTGTATATGGCAAAAATAGTTTAGTGGCGTGGAAGGACTACTTATAATTTTACACTTTCACTGTTGTTTCATCCAGCCCACCTAGCTGTAGCTTGGTACTTGACTATTAATAGTTAGGAAAGACAAGGCAGCATGGAAGAGAATTAGTTCTACCACATAAACAAAGCTGGTCTTATAACGCATCATTGATTTACAGCTCTTTACAGCTCTTTACAGCTCCCTTCCCCACTCATAACCCAAACAAAAACAACAACAACAACACACACACACACAGTCGTGTAATTACGACCCAATCATGATAATACAGAAAAGAAGATCACACATTGAAGGGAATGAAATGTTCAAGTTCTCAATGTGTATCAGGTGATGTGGTCAGTTCCATTATGTACTCTTTTTCAATTTCTGAGTCAGGTTGACATATAGAGGTCGATTTTATACTATATTAGTTCGTTTCACTACGACGTATTTTTTAGCGTCAGCGCCGCTAGAACTATTTTCATCACACAGTTAACCAAATGGCCATCACATAGAACATGAGTGTAATGTTTCATAATGAAAGCTGTTAACAGGATCCCATAAATCGATATTTGTTTTTGAAAAAGATGACTATTTAAGAGGTTAGAAAAAATACGAAGTTAATTGTTTTTGTAATATTCCAACACTTTTTTTTCCTCTTTCGTTGGCCCATTTTGATTTAACAAAATAAACACAAAGTTTGTTTTTCAATTTTGTTCTTTAAATATTTTAACATTTTTCATGTGCTTTTCTGTTGGCTTATACACCATTTTTGTTGCAGATTTCTTCGCATTTGCGTGATTGATAACACATAATTGTGTACGATGCATCTGCGCCTAAGTTGTTTTTGAATTCAATGATTTAAATCTGTATCCTGGGGTTTTTAATACTGTTTTCGTATGTACTGGATCACCATAAAGACCGTTGCATGCACAAACATCAAAATAAATATGTTTCTGTACTTATGGAAGATGTAATGTTAGAATGTGCTTGTTTTCCCTGGAGTTAACATATTTATCCAGAATTTCTTGCGTTTCCCATATATCTTTTCATTATCTTAAATTTCTAACAAGACATACTTGTAGAAGTGCATTAAGAATGGGCATTGCTCACTTATGAATAAAAATCATTAAATATAAAGTATGTCGCATGTCCTTTGAAGAGCGTGTCTTCTTACAACCGTCAAATTATTTGGCTGTTAAAAGTTTCTCGGCAAGTGGGCAGTACGGTAGGTTGCCATTACTTTGCGTACACGGAATGACGAATCAAAACAAAATCTGTCAAACTGGACACGAGAGTGATTCGAAGCAGGTACATTGTGTGTTATATTGTTGAATGTTCTATGTGTTATATTGTTGAATGTTCTGTGTATTTTATTGTTGTATGTTCTGTGTGTTATATTGCTGAAAGTTATGTGTGTTATATTGCTGAATGTTCTATGTGTTATATTGCTGAAAGTTATGTGTGTTATATTGCTGAATGTTCTGTGTGCGCTTTTGTTGAATATTTTATGTTATATTGTTGAATGTTCTGTGTGTTATGTTGTTGATTGTTCTATGTGTTATATCGCTGAAAGGTCTGTGTGTTATATTGCTGAAAGTTCTGTATGTTATTTTTCTGAATGTTCTGTGTGTTACATTGCTGAAATTTATGTGTGTTATACTGCTGAAAGTTCGGTGTGTTATATTGCTGAAAGTTCTGTGTATTATATTGAGCTATATTGAAGGTAAGAAGCAAACAATGAGAAATCTACGATGAATAAAACAAAAGATAGACTCCACAAAGAAGATACACAATCACTCACGTGTTTTATTCTTTGCACTTCGGCAGTTGTCATAAATCTATCCTTCTTCTTCTTCTTCTTCTTCTTTGTACGCTGTCAGACGTCAACTTGAATTTGTTCGAAGAAAGCAGCTGTCATCCTGAGGCTGTCGACACTGCCATAGAGTTTGTCTAGTGTTGCCACTGGTGATGGCCACATGTGCTTTCTTTGGTCCTCGTATGTCGGGCAATTTTGCAGCAGATGTTCAGCGGTCATTTTCCCTGTACCACAGGTGCATTCGTCAGTGCCACTATCTTCAGTTTATTGAATAGGTGGTACCTCAGTCTGTTGTGGCCAGTGCGAAGTCTGAAGACCACGACCTGCTTTCTTCTTTTCAACTGGTAATAGGCATCATTTTTGTGTGTAGCCAGTATGTTCTGTTTCACATTTGGCATACATCTATCCAAATTTAGACAGCTTTTTTACACAAATTTCGATGTTTGACAAGCGCGAGTCTCAGAACAAAAATCAAGGTCTTCTGAAGAGTGGTACACCTGTTTGACACTAGTTCAGTGAAGTGCTTAAATCTAAGCCAAATGGCTCGAATTATCACATTTTTCACTTTAAAACGCAAAAAATACAAAACTTTGAGCCGAATCGGTTAATTTTACGCCACCTATTCAGCCTTTATGAAATACAAAATGTGATGCTTAATGGTGTACCAGGCATGTTCAAATGAAACCGGACCCAACTGCAACAAGCGAACAAGCATATGATGCGCATGATGACGTCACTTCTGGTGTGAACAGCACATACCAACCGTCAAGTTTGCTAAATGTCATTATCCTCCGACTTATAGTTTTCGCAGCAGACCATTGAAAACATGGCTGATGTGATACGGAATCCGTCAAAGGTTGATCAGTGAGCGGTGATTAGGTTTCTAACAGCTGAAGGATGTCGACCAGTTGACATTCATCACAGAATGCAGGCAATGTATGGGGACAAAAAGTGTGTCGAAGACAACAGTGAAGAGCTGGACAACGATGTCTAAAGAAAGGCGTGAGTCAACGCATCCATACGAGCCTCGTCTGGTCTCGGAAGATCTTTCGTTAACTCACGTCGTTCACGGAGGCAGCACATTAGGTGGCATAAAACCAGCATACGAAACCGAACGCAAAAAAGTAGAAGAAAAAGAATTAATTTTTGAGACTTCCAAATATTTCCAGTTTGAAATTATCACGGCCTGAACAAATAATGACTTACTATACATTAAGACTGATTCCCAGAGTCCCCATACCAAATGTCAGTTCAGGACAATTATTTGTCATTTTGATCCCTAAGTTATCTTTTGTCCAACTTGCCTATGGCTCCATCTCCATGTCATGCCATCTCATACAGATATATATATAATTGTGGGGCGTGTAGATGCTGGGCTAGCAAGAACAGGGTGACATAAGTAATGACATGATCCGGCTATTAGTCACGCGCTGCAGTAACATTATTCGAGAATCGTTAGTAATTAGAGCACTCACTCCCACCTCGTTATCTGTGACGAAATGGGTGAGCATAAAACGCATGTTAGGGCGAGATCTGAACACTTTAGAATTGGTTGTTGGGCAGACAAGCAGACCGTCATCGAGAAAGCAAGTAAGTGCATTTTGGTGTCATCTTCGGCAGTAAAGCAATGGTTAGAAGTAAGCGTCTAATTAGTATAGTGGAAGAGCACTGGCTTTTCAAGGTAGAGGTACGGGGTTTAAATCTAGCCATACGGAAGCTGAAGTCAACCCTGCTGTATAAATGGTGGTTTTTAGCAAACGAGTCAGCCTGATCTACAGTTAGAGAAAGAAAGGCAGCGAGGAAGGGAACTGGTCAGCCCACATCACACAAACTGTGGCTTAATACATTGAAGTATCTAACACTTCGTTACCTACAGCCGTCTGATCTGCTATGAGACATTATGTTTTAAACATTTGATTGCAACCGGCCATATCGGTGCCACTTCCACTAAAATATACAAAGCTGAAAGTGAGAGCTGTGGGCCCACAAGACTTAGCAAAGGTGAAAGCGAGGGCTGTGGGCCCACAAGACTAAGCAAAGGTGAAAGCGAGGGCTGTGGGCCCACAAGACTAAGCAAAGGTGAAAGCGAGGGCTGTGGGCCCACACGACTAAGCAAAGGTGATAGCGAGGGCTGTGGGCCCACAAGACTAAGCAAAGGTGAAAGCGAGGGCTGTGGGCCCATAAGACTAAGCAAGCAAAGGTGAAAGCGAGGGCTGTGAGCCCACAAGACTAAGCAAAGGTGAAAGCGAGGGCTGTGGGCCCACACGACTAAGCAAAGGTGATAGCGAGGGCTGTGGGCCCACAAGACTAAGCAAAGGTGAAAGCGAGGGCTGTGGGCCCACAAGACTAAGCAAAGGTGAAAGCGAGGGCTGTGGGCCCACACGACTAAGCAAAGGTGATAGCGAGGGCTGTGGGCCCACAAGACTAAGCAAAGGTGAAAGCGAGGGCTGTGGGCCCACACGACTAAGCAGCCACAGACATCGAGCAACGCCTGTTTTTCATTCGTTTTCGTCAGTTTGTTATATCAATGAATTTGCCCATGAACTAGCTGTCCTCGCACTTTCAAGGTATGAGCGCATCTGGAATTCAGGTATGCAGCTGGTTTAGGAATGCACTAAAGAATCCCCGATTTTGAAGATAAAGTTCTCGGTATTGTGACATTCACACATGGATCGCATGGGTCAAAGTGTTTATGAGAGTAACTGCACATAGGAGGCCCCGACTGTACAATAATAACTCAGACATCAATAGAAAACGAATCAAGAGAGTGGGTGTCATGTGTGGCATAGGTGGAAAGAACGATTTGGCAGGTAGTTACAGTTGAAGCAATAGTTATTTAAAGGAGAAGAACGGATTCACACCGCTAATATTATGACATATTACCACAGAGTCACACTGACTAGGACGTCGTGTCAAAGTCAGACTTAATACACTGACCAAAACCACACGTACCTTCCACGTAGCCTTGTTTGTCCATCACAAGTGATGAAGACCACTCTCTTTGTTCAGCCGTGTGGACAGTCGTATCTCTTGCTGTGTCCGCTGAAATGGGTGACTTGCGCGGAGGTTTGGATTAAAGTGAGGAAGAAACTGCGCCTTTTGTCAACCTCACTCACAGAGCCTAAGCTACCTTTTGCCAGTGGCAAGACATTCATCGAGACGACTGGAGATAGCATAGGATGCAGATTTTGCCTCAGGGTTACCACCGAAGCCTTTCCGTAAACATGTAACCCGCAGGGTAGAAAGGTGGGAAGGCATCTAACGCAGTTTGTCGTGCCTTTTCGATAACCACAAGAGGTCGTATGGAAAACACTCAGCGTGTGAGTGAGTCTGGCATCTCTCCCCAGCTGTATGCAGTTCATCATAGTAGCATCTAAAATTCCCAGAAATAACAAGTCCAGACGGAAAACAACTCCACGTATCCGTGAACACAAGTGTAAGTCGTCGACTAGTGTGAATTCCAGGCAAATCCGTGGTCTGGCGGCATCCATAATGATCCAAAACAGTAGAGAAATGTAGACTCGCAGCCAGTTACGGCGCCATCTTTGCCAGATTTCCACGTAGCAGTCTCTAAGAAAATAACATGCTTTGAAGGCAGCCTGGCTAACGAGATGTTGGTCGAAGTGATCCCCGTAGTAGTTAATGACACATGAACTCAAGGATAGCACAACAGCATGGAGGAACCAGGTTCCCCCTTCGTCTGCACGCTTGAGATGTGAGGAAAGCATTTGTAATTCACGACTCAACGCCTTCTTCAGCACGCACATATAAATAAACATATTCAGAGTGTGCACTCACAGAAACCACAGACTGATTTTAACCCTAGGCTGTGAATGCAGAGAATTGTACAATGGGAAAGCACACAACGTTGATAAGAGAGAACAGGTGAGCAGTTCTCTATCGACAGGCATTATCTTCCATACGGATATTGTTAGTTTGTAATTTAATATCTTTAGTGGAACGTTGAAATGTTATTTTCACCGAGGGAGCTTCTGGCATTCATTGTGGCCGGAACTAGTGAAAAGTGGGCGAAAATTGGTCCATAAAAAGGACGGAGCAGATTAGATTTGAGAGATTCGATATCGAGAACAGATCTAGAAGGCTGGCTTACTATACTCCAGGGGCATTGTTCATGTGCTTTTTGGAGTGAAATGGTAACCCTTTTATGATCGAAGAGAAAACATTTACAAAAGATAAGAGAGAACGTACACAAACAGTGGTACATAGTATACAAACAGTGGTAAAGAGTACACAAACAGTGGTAAAGAGTACACAAACAGTGGTAAAGAGTACAAAAACAGTGGTAAAGAGTACACAAACAGTGGTAAAGAGTACATAAATATATAATCTCCACAGTGAACACTTGGATCTGTGGCGACAGAAGATAAGAGAGAACGTACACATGCATATATAAAGTGAGATGTATCTTAAGACTCCTCAGGGAGCACATGCACGAACATAGTGAGAAGCTGTCATCACACGACACAGAACCTGCGACCACTTGAGGCCATCAGTACCAACGGGCACACAAGATTGCAGACAAGAGAGTAGTTAAGCACTTGAAGATAGGACATGATTTGTATATCAGTTCATATATATACTAGATGTTTAGATATTATTTTAGATTTAGATATATTTAGATATACATTTAATAAAATATATATGGTATATGACAACGAGGTGGGGAAACTACGAAATAGTGACACGGCACGGCTCCAAGCTATTCATCGAGCGATGCAGCGTAGAACACTGTCACTTTCATTACGAGACCACATCTGCAACATCCCCCAGTAGTCAAACCTGCTTCAATGACGTCGTAGATACGATGCTTCTAAGAAAGTGCAGGTGGGCATGTCACGTGGCACACATGCCTGACAATAGTTGGACACGTAAAGTGACCTCATGGTGTCCCATCATTGTAACAGTCGCCCCGGACGTCCACCAATGAGATGGAGAGGTGGCGTTCAATAAGACCTTGGTCCTGCATTGTGCTTAATGGCAAAGGATATAGATGAGTCTAGACACAATGTGGCTACCTCGCCTAGGACACAAAATGTGCCTGAATAAACACCAAGATTACAGTATTACAGTATATCTTTAACATGTGCCTAAATAAACACGAAGTTTACAGTATTACAGTATATCTTTAACATGTGCCTGAATAAACACCAAGATTACAGTATTACAGTATATCTTTAACATGTGCCTGAATAAACACCAAGATTACAGTATTACATTATATCTTTAACATGCGCCTAAATAAACACCAAGATTACAGTATTACAGTATATCTTTAACATGTGCATGAATAAACACCAAGATTACAGTTTTACAATATATCTTTAACATGTGCCTAAATAAACACCAAGATTACAGTATTACAGTATATCTTTAGTGGAATGTTATTTTGCATTTCGATATAGATGCCGATTAATATTGTGGACGGAACTAGTGAGAGAAAATCTAACTTTGTTAATTAACATCACTAACTTATAAATTTGACATCCACAGAAGTGGTTGCCTTCACTGACAAATAAATCAAGCAAGCGGATTTATTACATCACTGCTGTTTGTGTATGTGTCATCATCTACATGATTTGACTAAACGTTTTTTCTGGTGACGTTGAATTCACAGAACACATCTAGAGATGAACAGATCAAATGCCAGTTCATTTTTCGATAAAACTAGTGTACAAATCTTCTTCGCTACCAGCATGACAGTAGACGCAGCCTTCTTTATTGTGGGAACACTGCTTAACCTGTGGCTGCTGGTAGCCATTTTACTGTCACCGGAAATGCGTAGACATATGCGCAACAAGGTGGTGTGCAACATCCTTATCGCTTTCATTATTGATACATTGGTGCTATGCCCTATTTCTTTTTATCAAATCGCTATCTTATTTTCCAGACATTATGCTTTATATAACTGTCATATGCGAATAGTTTATCTTCAAATTAATCATTTTCAAGATTTCACGGGCAATTGGTTACTCTTTATTTTCGTCTGTGTTTTCATAGTCCAGATCATGAACTTTAGACCCAAATTCTCTCCAGTTTTGGCCAACATATTGCAAGTTATTATTTTACTGATTCCGTGGCTGGGAGCCTTATTCTTTGTGCCTCTAATAATGCATTCGATGTACCGAAGTTATACGAATTATCGCTGCTGGATACCAACAATATCGGCGCTTCAAGTCTACAATTCTATGGGCGTGGTTGTCCCAGTAGTTTTTGCTTTTCTCATCCTGGTAATGGGTGTCGTCCTAAAGTACAGAGGGTATCCACGAGCACAATCGTCTAATATTCTCCATTCACAACTTATAGACGGAGGTACGCAGATGGACCCTACAATCGCCTTCGTCGCAGTCTTTATCACTTCAGTAATATGTGACATCTTCTTTGCGGTTATGAACTTCAATCCATTGTTAATTTGGATACCTAGCTTCGAGATTTAGTAAGTGCGATTTCTTGTTACAAATAGACTCAAACCAAAATATATCTACACGATGCATTTCTTGTAAGTAGATTCATATCTAAGCTTGCCTAGAAAACATAATGCATTTCTTGTAAGTAGATTCATATCCAAGCTTGTCTAGAAAACATAATGCATTTCTTGTAAGTAGATTCATATCTAAGCTTGCCTAGAAAACATAATGCATTTCTTGTAAGTAGATTCATATCTAAGCTTGCCTAGAAAACATAATGCATTTCTTGTAAGTAGATTCATATCTAAGCTTGCCTAGAAAACATAATGCATTTCTTGTAAGTAGATTCATATCTAAGCTTGCCTAGAAAACATAATGCATTTCTTGTAAGTAGATTCATATCTAAGCTTGCCTAGAAAACATAATGCATTTCTTGTAAGTAGATTCATATCTAAGCTTGCCTAGAAAACATAATGCATTTCTTGTAAGTAGATTCATATCTAAGCTTGCCTAGAAAACATAATGCATTTCTTGTAAGTAGATTCATATCTAAGCTTGCCTACAAAAGACAATGCGCTCCTTGTAAATAAATTCATTTGTAAACATGTCTACAAAAGACAATTCGCTCCTTGTAAATATATTCATATCTTCTTCTTTTTCTTCTTCTTCTTCTTCTTCGTACGCAGTCAGACAGTAACCATTATTTTTTCGAAAAAAGCAGCCGTCATCCTGAGGCTGTCGACACTGCGATAGAGCTTGTCTAGTGTTGCCACTGGTGATGGCCACATCTGCTCTCTCTGATCCTCGTATGTCGGGCAGTTTTGCAGCAAATGCTTAGCGGTCATTTTCCCGGTACCACACGGGCATTCGTCGGTGCCACCTATCTTCAATTTGTCGAATAGGTGGTACCTGAGTCTATTGTGGCCAATGCGAAGTCTGAAGACCACGGCCTGCTCCTTTCTGTTCAACTGGTAATAGGCATCGTTTTTGGTGTAACCAGTATGTTCGGTTTCCCATTTGGTCATGTATCTAGCTCTAATAAGCCGTTTTGACTCTTCGTATGTCATACTAGTATCGGGTTGTGGTAGTTTTGCACCTTCTTTTGCCAGTCTGTCTGCCTCCTCGTTGCCTTGGATGCTGCAGTGGGATGGAACCCACTGCACCACTACTCTTTTTGGTGCGGCCTGCTGGCAAAGTTGACAGAGTACTGCTCTTAAATCATTAAGCTCAGTGTTTTTCTGGCTTTTCAGTGCTGTGACTACGGCAAAGGCATCTGTAAGCAGGACTATATGGCTTTTATTCCTTTTACCTGTCACCATTTCTTCCACTGCCGCCCTCAGTGCCTCTGCCTCCGCTCTGAAATTGCTTGTGTATTTTCCAGTATCGAATGACAGTGTTATTTTTCTGCCATTTGGTAGGCTCAGGAATGCTCCTGCCCCTCCGTTCTGTGTTGTATTTGTTACGGAACCGTCGGTGTATGCATGGGTCCAGTCCATGCTTGGGTAGTTTTCCGTAATTAAACTCAGGGTAGTATCTCTTCTTTCTTTTTCAGACTGGCAGTTTTTGTTTCTAATACCTGGTATAATTTCTAGCACCTCTGGAAATATATGCTGCCTCCAGGTAGGTTTTCGTACAGTAGGGATGGGCTTTGGTGTGGTTAGTGCGTTCATAGGGTCTTCGTGCATCTTTGCTTTGGCTATTTCTGCAAAGTTTCTACGCTTTAGCTTCCCATTTCCGAAATTGTTTAGTCTCTGGTGCATTGGGTGGTCAGTTAGTCTTCTGAGTTTCTCTGATTGCAGCTGGGCTCTGCAGTCTCTTCTGTCGGCCATGGATTGCAGTTTTGTAATCTGTTCAAGTTCTACAATTGGCGTTGACTTCATGCCTCCTGTTATAACTCTCATGGCTTGGTTTTGGAGTTTGCTAACTTTATAGAAGTTCGCCTTTGCTGCTGTTGTCCATGACGCAATGCCATACTCGATAACTGGTCTCACTCTTCCAGTGTACAGTTTCTTTAATATGCTTTCGTCTGCTCCCCAGCTTGTGCCAGCAAGTTTCCTCATGATTGCCATTCTTTCTCTGGCTCTCATTCGGTTTCTCTCGATCTGACTTTTCCATGTCATGCGCCGATCAAATGTGACTCCCAGATAGTTTGGGTTGTCGTTTGGCTGGAGGTATTTGCCGTTTAGACTTAATTTGGTGTTTTGGGGTTTGATTGATAGCGAGAATATTGTACATGTGGTTTTGTCCTCGTTTATATTGACCAGCCATGAGTTCGCCCACTCTTCCAGCGATGTTAGGGCCGTCTGCATCCGATTTCTTGCTATGGTGAGATTCTTTTCAGAGGTCCACATAGCCAGATCGTCTGCAAACATTGAGCTATGAACTCTTCTTGGTATATTCTCTGTAATGTCAGGAAGAGTGTGGGTGACAGTACTCCCCCTTGGGGTACTCCCTGCTCAAGTGTCACCTTTTTGATCATCTGCCGTTGTACTTGGACTCTGGCCGTTCTGTTTTTGAGGTAGTGGTTGATCCACTTGTACATTTTTACACAAACTTCACTTCTTCTTAGCTTGACTCTAAGTCCATCTTTCCAGACTTTGTCAAATGCCTTTTCCAGGTCCACCCAAACCGCTACTGTATGCTTTTGCTCCTTGTAGGCATCTTCTATTTCCTGGGCTATGAGGATGACCTGGTCCTCAGTGGATCTGTGCTGTCTAAAGCCTGCTTGCTGTGGAATTAGTATCCGTTTTTCTTCCAGATGCCACATCAGTCTGGTGTTTATCATACGTTCCATCAGCTTTCCGACACAGCTCAGTAGGCTGATAGGCCTGTATCCATTCGGATCTGTTTTGTCTTTTTCTTTCTTTGGTACTGGTACAAGTACTGCGTCTTTCCATGCCTGGGGTACAATACCCCTTTTCCAGCTTTGGTTCAGGACTGATAGTAGTTTCCTCTTTGCTGTTTGGCCCAGCACCATTAGCATTTCGTTTGTTATCCCGTCTTTTCCGGGAGATTTCCTTTTCTTTAATGTTCTCATGGCCTCTTCCATTTCGCTCATTGTTAGTTTTGCCATCATATGCTCTTCTTCTGGTGCCATATTGATGTTGTCGTGCCCCTTTTGCTCTCACTAATGTCCGTACGCCTATCTGCAGGGACATCAATGTGGTTCGCTTTGGTACAGTGTTTGACAAAGGCGTTTGCTGCTGTTTTTCCAGTGAGCAGGTTTTCACCCTGCTTGATCATAATTTGTTTGTTTGACGGGGTTTCGTCATTCAAACTTCCAGAGTTTGTTCCCTTCTTTGTCTAAGTTGAGACTTTCTGTTTTGTTTTTCCAGCTTTCTCTTGCTGTTTGGTTTACAGTGTATTTGTATTTCGTCGTGGCGGCTTTGAGGGCGATATTTCATTATTTGCCTCTATTGATTGTTATCGCTCTGCTATGTTCCTAGCATTTGTGACTGCATCTTCCACTTTCTGCAACTCATCATTCCAGTAGGGCTTATAATTTTTCCTTGCCCCTCTTGGGATGGTTTCAGTGGCAGCTTGCATTATTGCTTTGTTTAGGCTTTCCACCATGGGCTTCATTTTGTTGTTCCGTGTGTTGATGGTTTCACACAGCCCATCTGTCAGGATTGCAAATCTGTCCCAGTCGGCTCGTTTGTAATTCCAACGTGGGAGCGGTTTTGTTTCCTGTGGGCCTACTTCCATATCGATTTCTAGCCTAATTGGCCTGTGGTCACTACCTGCCAATTGGTTTAGCACCTGGCGGTCTGTTTTATGGTGAATGTCCATTGTGGAGAAGGCCAAATCTGGAGTCGAGGTGGTATGCCATGTTCTAGAATAGAAGCTAGGGCTATCCTCCGGCCTATTGATTAGATGGAGTTTGTGTCTATCTCCCAATCTTCCACTTCGTCACCTCTGCTGTCTGTGTCCGAGTATCCCCATCTCTCCGAGTGGCTGTTGAAGTCTCCAACTACTATGCAGTTAGAGTCTTTGACTTCCATACTCGAGAGCGATAGGTCCTTATTTGGTGGTCCGTACAGGTTGAAGATGCGGATCTTTGTCTCTTGAGCCATTATGTCAACTCCTACAATTTCTGCTTGTCCGGTGTGATTGACAGCTACCGCGCTACTCGGTATGCAGTTACGGGTCAGTATCAGAACCCCTCCTTTGTGACCTTCTCTGTCCAGGCGGAAAGCCTGGTATCCTCTGATTGAGAATTTATTGTTCCTGTTGAGGTGCGTTTCTTGGATACATGCCACGTCAATCTTACCTTCATGCAAGTGATGTGTTAGGGATAGCTTTTTGTTAATGACTCCCTCCGCATTCCACTGTAGATATTCATATCTAATCCCATTGCATGTCTTATAAATAATCAACATAATATTTATCTATCCTTATTTGTACACTCCCGTTCTCTGGCAAGTAGACTTTTCAGGAAAGAATGACATCCTGTTCAGCGTTTGGCTGATAATTTAAATTAAAATTTCCCTGGAACATTGATGTTAAAACACGACACAAGTCTCTCAGCATTTTTGTTATTTATTGCCAGTTGGGAAAGTAATTTGTCTTGCTTGCAAAGCCACTGCTAGTATGTCCTATTGTATAGCATCTTGTATCATTGGTGTGTAGAGTCTTCTACCCTAAAATGTTGAGTTCATATCTTGAATAGGATCACAATTTCAATTTATGAAAGCATTGTTCTAAAATCTTCTTCTTCTTCTTCTTCGTTCGTTCTCAATCTCCCCTACCAAACCCTGAAAGAGCTTAAGTAGCATAATGTAGTCCAGAGAACGGAATGCGTTGTGTCGTACTTTACAGCTTTGCTGCGATATTTGCACCTTTCGGTCCAACACATCCGACTTCAGCAAGCATTTTTTTAGTACCGGGTTAGCATTACCTCTTCGATCCTTTCTCCTTAGCCAGTCTGCCCTGCTGCAGCCTGTTATCCAGGATCACCACGTGGAGGTGTAGAAGGGTCTTGGCAGCTATGGGTCGCTGACCACTGCAGCTCATTTGTTGATCAACATCTTGATCCCGTTCTGAAATGACCACCCCAAAAGAACAGCATCTGCTTTCTTTTGTGCCGCTTTTGTTGTATGATAGTTGTTAAAAGAAATTAAATTTTTTTTTTTTGGTCTGCGTTCGCCTTATTTCTTTATTCCCCAAGGCGGTGTGCGTTGCACTGTGGTTTTTAGAAAATTGTGTTCCTGTCGGCCCAGCGCATCCGACTTCAGCATGCATTTTATGTAAGGGTCTGCTTCCTCCTGCATTTTCTAAGGGTTTGCTTCCCCGGGGTAACAGCGGTGCTGTGATGGGGATCGACCCAGCACCTTTGGGATGTGAGCCGTGTCACTTAACCACTAGACCACGCCGTCCCCCAGAGCAATTTAAGTCGAAACGTGGGAGTACATTTGTTGCGTGTGTTATACTACTTGTGGACATTTGTACAATCAGCGAGGAGAGGGTGGCCGAGCGGCGTGGGTGTTAACCTTCTGACCACGGAAACGTGTGGTAAGCCTCGACTAGCAATTTCTTTATCGGAGATGAAAATAGAAAAAGTACCTGCACACTGCTTGGCGACTGCAGAGGCAAATGCATTTAATCCCTAGTCCCATACATCCTCCTTGTGAACCTCAACAATAGAAATACAGATCCTAATAATATATATATTGCTAGCTGCTCTATCCGGCGTTGTCAGTGAAAGTTTTATAAATTAATCGTCTCGTTCTCTCGAACATTTTTTCTCACCCTCAAACTCGTCTCCGTAAAGCTCTTCCCTACCAACCATGCATTATTCCGTCCATATTATCTACATATAAATCTTCCCTCGTTTATCTCTTACCTCTGTCCTTCAACGTTCCGCGTATCTTCTCCCTTTTTGGTTCAGAACGCTGGTGACAATTTCCACTCGACGTGCCATTGTGTTCGCATTTATATATAAATAATCATATGCCAAAAACTAGAGAGGACAATAAAATAGGAACTAAAAATAGCTGTGATGATCTACAAATCGGCCATAGAAGGTTCAGTGAAAATTTCAGTCGATATGTCATTTCGTTCGTGAGTTATGACGTCTTCAGACACAAATATTTGCAAATACACGCATTTTGAGATTCACAGTATTTTTTATATATTATTATATAGTTTCAATAAGACAGGTGACACGACATGTTTGGTGGTCTTCACCGAGTATATATAACGCAAATTTTGAGATGATGATGGAAAATATTATTCAGGGCTGCAGTAAGTGTGGCAAAGTCATTGGCATGAAAGTTATTGCCATCAAATTTTCACGATGACCAAGTGAAAGGATCAGAGAAACGTTATAAATGCTGCTTGAAAAAATTAACAGCAGAACCAAATAAACACATCAAAGACAACGACTTTGGTAATAGCCAGTTTTTAAGTTTTTTTTATTATCTACTTTTAAATTTACATACGTTAGATTCCACTCACTCGTGATCTCTCGTTCGCTGTAGTTTTATAGCGATTTTGGATTCTTGGCCGGTTTGCCTGTAAAGTCCTCGAAGTCACAAGACAATAACATGTTTTACTATAATTAAACGCAGTGAATAAAAATATTTACCTGCTCAATTGCATCAGCTCGCCTGTATACACAAATTTGTCCTCAGCTGTGATTGTTACTGACTCCTGTGATCTCAACTAGTTTAATAAACCGTTATAATCCAGTAATCAATAAATTAATCAATCAATAAATAAATAAATACATAGATCCATAAATCAATAAAAGGATTAATCAATTAATCAATCATTCAAAGCGCTTCGTTTTTTTTCGGTGCATAGACTATTGACAAAATCTTGCCAGCATGCAGGTTCCTGGTCTAATTGTTTTTGGGTCTCTCTCTAGATGTGAAATTTTAATTTTAGTTCCCTCTCAGATTCTCTTCTCCGTGTGTTTTTGGGTCTGCCGCTCTCTTTCGTCCATTGACAGTTCCGTGTAAGAGACTGTGTAGCTGAATACGAATAAGAAAAACCACTAAAATGACATTGAATGTTCCAACAATGTACCAGACAGGAAAAACAGCACGTATAACTAAATATATGAGAAATTACAACTCAGCAGTGCTAGGACTGTGCAAAACAAGGTAAACACAGTCAAGAGAGATGAGACTGACAAATGGTTAAATGATAATTTATCTGGAAACGAGAAAACTGATGCCCAACATACAGAGAGAGTGGCATGATACTTTCAAGAGAAGCATAGAACCCCGTCATAAAATGGGAGGCTATTACCAATAGAATAATGGACGCAAGCTTCAGACATTGACATTAACATAGTTCAATGATTTGCCCATAAAATAACGAAGTTATTGAGATAATTTGAGGCAGTACGTTCTGTTTGTAAGCAATTGTTTGTAGATATTAGTGAAATGGCTTAAACATTTTTCAAACAATTTTGAGGTTTTTCCGTTTTTATGACTATAGACGGAACAATAACGGTCTTTCACATTTTCAGTACACATTCTGTCCAACTCTGTCTAACAATCACACTCTCACACAACTCTGTCCATTAATCATACTCGAACACAATGCCGTTCAACATTCACACTCTTACACAATGTAGCAGTCCTAACAATAATTTTATATCCTAAGTCATGGTATCATTTAACATATTATATAACATGGTTAACGTATTCTCTATTCTATCTTCCTTACCACTATCACTCCTTAACTCTCTAAATTAAATAAAAACAATTATTTTAACACAGGTAAAACACAGCATGTATTTTTTTCACACAAGTAAAACAATATGCACATCAAACCAAATCACTGGGCTCATCGATCACATTATACTGTTCATCAATTATTAATGAATTCTAACGTCTCTCAAAAGGTTGGTTATCATCACTTCTTTAACTGGCTAAGATTACTTCTAAAGGTTCGTGCAAGAAGCACAGGTCTTACTCTAGTACTAAACTTGACCCAGGGCTCTCATCACGTGGTCGGAATCTAGCAATTGTTCTATTCACTGTCTATCTCTGTGCGTTGATATAAAGGATGTCTATCTACAATTTCTCAGTCCTCATCTATCTGTCCTTTCAGCGTACACAAAAATGGATGTCTACTGGACCTCTTGCGCGTCTCTCGTAAGGCAGCTGTCTACTGGACCTCTTGCTTCGTCTCTATATCAGGCAGTCATTGACTGCATCTGTGCTCTGTCTGCAGCTGTGCTCGTGTCTATGACAGACGACAGTGGTTGTGTTACTGTGGTTGTCAGGACGAGGAAGACCCACAAATCACAATGAAGTCAGGTCACTCGAGCAAGATATTAGCGACGACGACTTGAACAGAGCATCACACACAGATAGATTCTTACATGTGTGTGGGCTCTCGTTGCGTTTCCGTGTTGGTCTGCCTCGGTGGCTTCTAACCCTATGACTCTACTATTGTCACTCACTGGCTAAGTTCTGTAGTTTTTATCTATCTACTTATTCTAGACTAATGTGCTACTCACTATACTGCCCTATGGCCACCCCTGTCTGCTGTTCTTGATCTGTCTTCTATTCTGTCTCACTCTAGCTTATATGCTAAGTTTTCCCCCGCTTTAGACAATGACTTCTACTTTCTTGAGTTCATTTCCCACCAACTTTATTTGAACTCCTGTGTCCCAAAGAAAGGCTGCCTTATTTTCCAAACACCGACTGACCGCTAGTTGACGGGGATTCCCAGTTAAAACTGTGAGAACAGAATGGTCGGCCAGCCCCAACTTGCATTGTTTGATAGTTGAGGACCATGCCTCGTTCAATGAACTGAAACTCTCGGGCCGGGTTCTCAAGGTATGTTTGGGTAACCCGAACGGTATTTTCAGGGCTTCCCTGGCTTTGGCTCGTTGTATCCCTGTAACTCTGTTACAACAACTCTTACCAACATTCATACTCTTACACAACTCCGTCCAACATTCACACTCTTACACAACTTTGTCCAACATTCACACTCTTGCACAACTCTGTCCAACATTCACACTCTTACACAACTCTGTCCAACATTCACATTCTTAAACAACTCTGTCCAACATTCACATTCTTACACAACTCTGTCCAACATTCACACTCTTGCACAACTCTGTCCAACATTCACACTCTTACACAACTCTGTCCAACATTCACACTCCTGCACAACTCTGTCCAACAATGACACTCCTACGCAACTTTCCAACGTGCCGTCAGTGTGAGACCCTTCCATTGTTTTCCGGTTGGGTCACCTCTGAGAGCGCTCTAACTATCATAGGTACATACAAACGCACACACGCATCCAAGCACTTGTTAATACGTCCTGATATCACATAAAAAACTGCGGTCCGGGGTTGAAAGGACGTACCTCCGCCAGTAGAATACAAAGAGGCTAACATTTTACAACAACAAAAAAACAACTTTTCAGTAGATTCCTACACTGCATGTTTTATGAAGAATATCGTCGAAGTAGTTAGCGACACGCAGGTTGAACCAAGCATAGCACAACCGCATGGAGGACCCCTGTTTACCTTCATCAGCACGCTAGGGACGTAGGGAAAGCTACCGCAATCTTCCACGGAAGGCCTTTTTCAGGGGTCACAAATAGAGTAATCTTACTGATTCTAGACATTCAACACCAACAACATTTAATAAAATAAAGAATTTGGCTTTAATTTGGCTTCGTTCGTTCTCCTTAGTCAGGCTGCTCTGTTGCAGCATGTTATCCATGATCACCGCGTGGAGGTGTAGAAGGATCTTGGCAGTTCTGGTTAGCTGGCCCTGACGCTAGCAGTCAGCTATGGGTCGCTGCACCTCATGCACCGCTGGCCCAGACGTTAGCAGTCAGATATGGGTCGCTGACCACTGCAGCTCATGCACTGCTAGCCCTGACGCTTGCAGTCAGGAATGGGTCGCTGACCTCTGCCGCTCATGCGCTGCTTGGCGTCTTGATACCATACCATAATTTAGCTATCTCTTTGGCAAGTAAATGTTTGGATCATTTGAATCGGTAACCTGTCTGATCCTGGGCTATTCATGGCTACATTTTCTCCAATCTCATTGTAGGTCTTGTTAAGAGAAAATTTTCTTAAATTACTGCAGATTTACTAAACTGGACTTTTCGTTACGTTTCAAAATCTTGTCAGGCAGCGTGTCCTAGAGGTCACGTTTTACGTCCGTTTTACGCCCGTTTTATAATCCCAAATGCACCGGGCTCGAATCCCGCTATCTTCGGTTTGGCAGGCACTGTTTTTTTTTCTCTATTTGGTGGTATTCCCCCCCCCCCCCCCCCTCCCCCTTCCGTACGGAAAGTAATGTCAAACTACTGTATTGCACGCCGGCCAACCGGTCAAGAAAATGTTTACAGCCAAATAGATTCTTCGTTGTCAGAAATGACGTTCTGTACGGACATGCTACTCATCTACTTTCAAAATCTTGACACTCCTGACTTACCTCCCCAAAATAAGTTTAACATTTATAACATACCATTTGATTTATTTTGCATGTTTTTTTCTGTCTCCTTTAAGGTGTCATGTTTTTCATTCCCGCATACTGTCTTAAATAAACACACAAAACATTGAGTGCTACATATTTCTAATGTTGTGAATGCCTTTTTTTCAGCGCCATCATCAAAATTGGATTCAATACATTATCCCTGTCACGTGTTATCCTCGTGCCCATCGTGTTCCTCCTGTTTCCGGATATCAGACAGCGAATCAAAACCTGGAGACCTTGGCGTCGATCACCACGCAGCACAGACATGGTTGTGTCTTATGAGAATAATGAGTCTTGAGTAAAACGAAGTGATTTCAGAAACGTGTTTCTAGGCAAACATGTCAACATTAACTAAATGCAATATAAGGTCTCGTTTTAGGGCGGGATAACTCCTAAAAATTCATCATAAAAGGGGGAGCATTGTAAACAAATCCATTTAAATAACAACTTTATATTAGACAAAATTCAGACTTGTTGCGTATTTATAAATATTTGTCTGCACGGTAAATAGTTTTAATATGCATTTTATTCACAAACATATTATATACATTTAATATACATGTAAGCAGCATGTCATTTCAGAGCATCGCTTCTTACAACCGCCAACCTGTAATACATTTCTTGGCAGGTGTGCAGTACGGTAGGTTGCTACTACTTTCCATTGGCGGAGGAGCGATTCCACGATTAAAAAAAACTTCGTTTATGTCAAACTGGATACGGCGGGATTCGAACTCAGAGATATGAAACAGACTTTTCAAACCTAATTCAAATTATATATATATATATATATATATATAAATATATATATATTTAAATATATATATATATACTCTTGAACGCGCCAAGATACGTTCCCTCTTCTCGACTCAACAAGAGACCAAAATGGTTGGGTCACGTGAACCGGATGTCAAGTATCCGAACTTCCGAAGCAGATACTACTGGGTGAACTCATTTAGGGTACCAGATCACAAGGAAGGTCTAACTAAAGATACAAGGACATTTGCAAAAGATCCATGAACGATTTTGCGATCAATCTAAATATCTGGGAGGAGATATCTGGATAGAGCTACATGGAGAGTGACATTGAGAACGGGCATCGAAGCATCAGAGCTAGTTCTGATGACAAAGATGGAAAACAGATGACGCCAAAGAAGGAGCCCACACCACACCAATCAAACTTTTTCTGTTTACACTACTGTTGTCCCTGCCAATCGAGAATCAGCAAAATCAACCTTTAAAGTCGATGACAAATGCAGCCACTGCCATCTCTACAACAGATCAACTTACTGGCCGCCTGGCAAGACGAAAAAGGGCATAATATATATATTTATATATATTGTGTGTGTGTGTGAGTGTGTGTGTGTGTGTGTGTGTGTGGAGCGGGAAAGTGATGGACAGAATAGTAATACTGTAACCTACCAGATCCATTTATTTACTTCATGTGTCCGCTGGACATGACTTCATGTGTCTCCTTCCCTCGAACATCAACTTGACTTCATGGCCCACCTAGATCATTACATAGACAGCTAGTATGAAACCCTGCGCCCACTAGACTAAAACCTAATCTCATATGACCCATGTACAATTAACCTAATATCACGTGCCCCATAGGCAATTAACCTAATCTCACGTGTCCCATTGACAATTAACCTAATCTCACGTGTCCCATTGACAATTAACCTAATCTCACGTGTCCCATGGACAAGTAACCTTATCTCATGTGTCCCATGGAAAATTAATCTAATCTCTCGTGTCCCATAAACAATTAACATCATCTCTCGTGTCCCATAAACAATTAACATAATCTCACGTGTCCCATGGACAATTAACATAATCTCATGTGTCCCTTAGATAATTACCTTATTCGCATGAGTCCCCTGAATCATAACCTAACCCCACGTGTCCTCTGGATGAATCAATTGACTTCATGGACACCCTGGATCATTAACTTGATGTCGCGCGTCCAATGGATTATTAACTTGATCTCATGCGTCTCTTGGAAAATCAACTTGACCTCATGCATCGCTTCGATAATCAACTTGACCTAATGCGTGCTCTCGATCATTAACTTAACCGCGTGTGTCCCATGGATTATTAACTTAACCGCGTGTGTCCCATTGATTATTAACTTGACCTCGTGTGTCATATCGATCATTAGCTTGACCTAATGCGTCCCCTGGATCAGTAAGTTAACCTAATGTGTCCCCTGGATCATTATCCTGACCTAATGCGTCCCCTGGATCATTAAGTTGACATAATGCGTCCCCTGGATCATTATCCTGACCTAATGCGTCCCCTGGATAATCAACTTGACCTCATGCATTCTATGGATTATTAACTTTATCTCAGGTGTCCCCACGATCGTTAAAGTGACCTCGTGCGTCCGCTGGACCATTAACTTAATTCAACCTTGTGACTATTAACTTTGAGTTAATTCAACCTTGTGACCCTTAACTAGGCATCATGTGAGCTTCTGCGTACATTGAGCGCTAGACTCCTGATATATTAGTACTAACACATAATTGTTTCACTTATTCTTCGCCTTTTACATTAGCCGGCCTAGTTTATGTCCACCGTGTTTGATTTCATGCGCATTGTTCAGACTTCTGGTTGCCAGACTCCCCACGTCATGTCCCACATACAGTTATATCTAGCTCATTAACGATATCAACGTACTGTACGCAGATGTGCAAGATTACAACACAAACAGTGCGTTTTTGTACATTTGTTTTAAATGAGATTTAAGGTGTAAAATATGCTGGAATTTGTGTTTTTAATGGCATGGGTTTCTTTATTAACATTATTAAATGTGCATTGAAATGAGCAAGCTAGGAAGAGGAGATACCAAATAGCCATTTGTTTCTGCCATCATGAGGAAGAAAGTGGTGGACGTGCATATGGCACGGGATTAGAAGCAGAAACAACATACTTTCATTACGGGCAGTTATGTGATCCAGATGGTAGGAGAAAGAGAGTAAGGCACAAAGAGAATAGTGAACTTGAAATAGAGGGAAATACATTGTTAAGGAAAGATAGTGTTGTTGGAGACATGGCTAAGGGGGTGGCGTTTTATTATACTGTGCGAATTCAGTAAACATAACTATACAAAATGATCTATCATCTGGCAACAAATATAAAAGTATATGGGGAGTAATAGATAGTGGGAGTGAAAAAAAAACAGTGGTTGGAGTATACTACATTTGTCCTTTAAGTCCAAAAGAGGAAGATGAGGAGCTAATTAGTAATATAAAACAGGCTAGTGCAGTGAAATTATTATTTATGGGGGATTTCAATTTTCCTGAAAAAAATCGGATATGTCAGAAACATTTGCAGAGTCAAATCGTTTTGCGAAATGCATAACTGACACTTTTTGTATTCAGTATGTAGAGGAAGCAACCAGAGGCAAAAACATAATCGACCTAATATTTACTAAAAAAAAAATTATATTTGTAAACGTTATCGTTGGGGAACTGTTTGGCTCAAGCGACCATCAGATCATCCGTTGGGATCTTATAGCAAGGAGAGAAGTAAAAATTAACTCGCGAGCATACGACTACTCTAAGACAGATGTTCAGAAGATGAAAGAGACAGCCAGTCACATATTCTGGAAAAATATTGTCAGAGGTACAGATGTTGAAAAAGAGTAGGAGAGTTTCAAAACAGTTTTAGAACAACTAAAAATGGAATGTGTTCCATGTAGGGAGGTAAATACAAGCATAAAATGTAGATAACTAGATTTGTAGTTAAATGTGGATGAGCTAAAAATAAAGCATGGAAAAAAAATGTATAGAGGCAAGGTAAATCGAAAGATACATATGAAAAATATCTGGACAAGCAAAATATAACTCAGAAAGTGAACAGAAATGGCAAAAATTGACTACAAACAAAAAAATTGCTAATAGGATCAAGACTGATAGTAAAAGCTCCTTTTCCTATGTTTATACAATTCCAAACAACAATTAAGTGATATGGCATGTGGTTTGGAATGAAGTGCCAGTTGGGTGAATTCATGAAATGGTGGGGGTTACAAATTGTAAACTTGGTGATGTTGGCGATGTTTGTAGAAATTATCCAATTGAAAAGTGAGTTAGGCAGGATTCTAGATGTGTGACTTCCGCCCTCAAGGTCATCACACCCGCTGCAAGAGACGAGTTTAGCTTCCAGATGTTATAACAGTGACCTTGTGGCCATTTTGTGTTTAACGTAATCCTTGGCCTTAATAATGGAGTGTTTCCCAACGGCCCGCCAGTGGACCAGTGGGGGTTGGCAGAAATGTTTTGCCGGTCCGCGAACAAGTTATTGCGGCTTTACCCATTCATAGAAAACATCAACTCATGCGCACTAAATCGTCATGAAAAACCAAAAAAAAAAAACAACCGGATCGAGTAATCTTCTAATGTCACTCTGTTGTCCAAGCATAAAATACAATTATTGTCTCAATTTTGGATATCATTTGGAAACGAATGTCCAATATATATATATATATATAGTTAAAGTAAAGTATCCCATAGCATTACTGCCGTAGGGGTGTGAGGTGTTAGCGATCTCACATTTCAAAGGCTCGGCTATATGAGGGCGGTAGCCATCTCCTCTCCCTCGCCGCTTTTACTTCCCAGACTGAACCGGTACCCATTTAAGGCTGGGTCGACCCGGGAGCCATTGCGGTCTGAAAAAAGCATTACCGCCTCAACTGCGGAATGAACCCAGGAAAACTCAGATGCGAAGCCAGCGCGCTAACCACTGCGCTACGCGGCTCCCTATATAGTTACAGAGCTATACAATTGTTGGCTGCATTTTCGATTACCTAATAGTTTGAGAAGACTTTCAACCCGTCAGTGACACAAATCGAACAAAGAAACAGAATGGTTTCCATTGCAGCGATTCGCCTCACAGAAACTAGCCACGGCTATCAAATATTCCATTAAAATAAGCACCAACAGATGTCTGGACAAACTTGATTTGAATGAAATATCGCTTTCTCAACAAACGTTCTATAATTAGTATTTGTATTTGTTGCTCGGTTTCTGGTTAATTTAAACACCTATAGAAGTTTCATTTGATATTAAACTTAAAATGCTATATACGAGTAAATAATGGTTGTTATTTGTGTCTGAGCTATTTGACCGGTCAGCGGGTGTAAACATGTTGGCAAACTCTGGTGTAAGGAGCTGACCTTATTCTAATGTTATTTTATTTTATTTTTTTAAGGGCGGGGGGGGGGGGGGGGGGAGGTATATAAAAGCTACAAGGTGGTTTATGACGTTCCCTTGTGTTAGTTAGGGTCTAGCAAAATATACTGCTCAGACATGTTAGTTAGGGTCAGGCAAAATATACTGCTCAGACATGTTAGTCAGGGTCAGGCAAAATATACTGCTCAGACATGTTAGTCAGGGTCAGGCAAAATATACTGCTCAGACATGTTAGGGTCAGGCAAAATATACTGCTCAGACATGTTAGTTAAGGTCAGGCAAAATATACTGCTCAGACATGTTAGTGAGGGTCAGACACAACATACTGATCAGACATATTAGTCAGGGCTATCGTAGTTTCGGTTACTTTAAATTTAGCACAGTGAGTTGAGGTGGATAAAATAAAGCGATGCGTTTTCTAATCACTTGCTAGTATATGTTTCTATCGTTAAGACAAGAAAGCTTCAATAGCCAACCAGGCCAGTTATTATTTTCTCACTTCTCATGGAAAGTTGTTTTCAAAGTTCAATTTACATCACTGTGACAGTCTTGGTGCAGACCCTGATAAAGAGTGAATGAATGTATAGATGCTTGAGACTTTTCCCATTTTTTTCCCCCACATAAACTGAAATAAAACAAATTGTACATGTGATATAGAATGAATATATTATTTTTTTACTGGCATCCTAATGTCTGAACACTCTGAATATGCCTTGCCACTTTAACAATGTGAAAACACAATGGAAACACATGAGCCATAAAAGTCGTCCCGGAACCAAAACCTGTAAAATGATACCCAGAACAGGGGAAAAGTATCAATTCCTCAAGGATTAACCCGATGAGTGCTTTAAAAATGTATTGTTTTAAAAAAATCTATCCCACTTTTAAGGTTTTCATTTGAATGTATATATACATATATATGTATATATATTAAAATAGACATGTATATAATTCTTTAAGGTTGGTTTCCTATATTTATTTGTTGTCTGACAAGCGCCAAATGTGTTTTCATTTGTTGTGGATTACTCTTGCAATAAATGTCACGAATTGCCAACAAAAAAACAAAACAAAAAAAAACAAATTAGTCAGGGCTAGACAAAACATACTGATCAGACATGTTAATCAGGGTCAGGCACAACATACTGATCAGACATGTTAGTCAGGGTCAGGCACAACATACTAATCAGACATGTTAGTCAGGGTCAGACACAACATACTAATCAGACATGTTAGTCAGGGTCAGGCACAACATACTAATCAGACATGTTAGTCAGGGTCAGACACAACACACTGATCAGACATGTTAGTCAGGGTCAGACACAACATACTGATCAAACATGTTAGTCAGAGCTAGACGAAACATATTGATCAGATATGTTAGTCAGGATCAGGCACAAAATATTGGTCAAGACCCCACCTCGAATTCCCCTCAGTCCTTCCTGTAAACGGGCTGTTTTCATGGCAGCCTGACTAACGAGGTGGGAAATCGACGTGATCTGCGTAACACGCAAATGAAGCCAAGCATTGCACAACAGCCTGGAGGACCCCATTTTTCCTTCATCAGCACGCTCGGGATGTGAGGAAAGCTACGACAACCCTACACTTAACGCCCTATTCAGGGCGCACAAAAGAGTAGCCTACTCATTGTGGGCATTCGTAAACAACAAAAACAACAGCGTGACTGCGGTATTTGCACCTTTCGGTCCAACACATCCGACTTCAGCAAGTGACCTGACTTGAGGCGAGGTCCTGGACAGTATTTTACGCTTAATGAAAAGGATTAGCCTCGATCCCAATATAAATGTTACGGAACGTGCCAAATATCGATCGCTACAGATTTCCTGTTCTTTCTGTTTCCGGTAACATGTTAGTTGACTCGTTTTCTTTCCATGTATACGTCTGTACTACGCCCTTTGTGTTTTGCATCCGTCGATGTGAAGCCGTGTCGTTACGCATTCACTCTATCCACCTGCATCGCGACTTCCCTCTTGCTATGCAGTCAGATCTACCAGCTTTGTAAGCCATCAGTGGAAGTTGATGAGGGTGCTTTCTCATGAGATGATCGAACCAGGGAGATTTTTTCCCCTGGAAATGTATTCGGCAAAAGACGTAGTGCCGACCATACTTAATGTCTTCGTTTCGTCTGTCTTTCCTGGTAACACGGATGGCCTTCCTCGAACACTCCATTTCACATGTCGAAACTCTAGAGTCTAGAACAGGTGCTGTTTGGCACTGGTAGCACAGAGTCGGTATCAATAAACTGATAACCGGGAACAAATGAAGAAAGTGAAGGGAAAATAAGGAAGATTTGCATTGCATCATCATCATGTGCTATACAGTAGCGAAGCGTGATGATAATATTAGGGTAAGTCGAAATAGAAATTCAGTAATAGAAGTCCGGTTTAATTTGTGCATATTGGGCTGTTAGATAAAATGGAGCGCCAATGACCTTCTCCTAACTACACATGATTTGTACGCTGTGGTATGCTGAACGCAATTGAGCTTTGCCGCTTCGCTTCTCTAATTCTTCACAAAACTTTTGGGACAGCTCAGCCTATCCTGTTTATTTTAAAGTTTCGCTACTGGTGATGTATTCTTTCTACCGTCATGGAAGCTCTTTATGCTTATCTGTGCAGGGCGTGTCGGCCCACGTCACACAAGGACATCACCAAACTGTCTGAAATGTCTAGATGCGATCTTCATTGGGGGCGACCTCTTTTCCTCTTACAAGGAACCATGCCCTTCATTATCACTCTCTACATGCCGTGATGAAAACGACTTAACAGACATAACGGTTATGTCTGTTCACAATACCTAAATATTGAAGGGTTTTTATTGCGATATTGTCTTCTTAGACAAACATTTTATGTAATGTGCAGCGATTGCAAAATTTATCTGTCTATTTTTTCTGTCCATGATATTTTCAACATCCTTTTGCAACATTTCATTTCAAAAGTTGTGATTTTTTTGCAATTGATTTGTTTAATGTCCATGTCTCACAACAATATGTCGCAACTGGCAAAATGCATGTCCTGATCAGCTCGATCGTTGTCTGCTTGCCTTACCACACATTTATCATCTGTATTAGTTTGTGTTCAGCAATTGCAAGTCTTCGTTTCATTTTATTTTCATGCTCGACAAAATTATTTATGGCAGATCCCAGATATTCACAATCATTTGCAGCGTTTATTTCTACATTATCAATTGAGGACACTTATTAATTCTGCACTTTGTTTTCAAAATTGTGGTTTCTTTGTGTTTAAATATGGATTATGTGCCTCTCTCATTTATATATATATATATACCGTACATGACTGAATAATATATTTTTGGTTTGTTACGACACAGACATATGGAAGTATACTATACAGACACTGTGGACTACACAGAGAGTACTAAACAGTCGAGCATCATAACAGGGTAGCTAGTCAACAACAGAACATAGTAGAGGTCCATGATGTCATATGCTAAACAGCGCACCATATAACTAAGACAACAATAACAGATAAACAATATTTATAATTGATGTCATATGACATCCCATCCGAGGGCTGAACAGACATTGCTCAGGATCGAGTTATCTGGAGACAGTTGGAGGAGGCATGGTGGCTGCTGACGCAAGTAGAGGTCTTCTGGCTGCAGAGAAAAGAGAAAGACAAGAGATAAAGGAACAGTTAGGCAAGCCAGCCTCCTTAGTAAGGTTGTACGATCTATGGCAGGGACTGTCACTAGCGGATCGGCCTTTACAGCCATAGCAGACAGTGTCGAAATACAGAAGACCGAGCTGAACAAAACTTACAGGGGTCCACGCGCTTGGTCAGAGAGACTGAGACAGAGCTGGACAAAACTGACAGGGGTCCACGCGCTTGGTCAGAGAGACTGAGACGCCTGTGAATAATTGAATATAAATTTATAATAAATTAAGAAGACATAATACTGGATATGCTCCATCCAATCCGTTACCTCGAAGTGGTGAAGGACCTTGCATGTCTCAATGACCACAGGAGCTAAACCAGCGGAAGCAAAAGAGCCCAGAAGGGTCACCCATGCTGTATTGGTCATGAGGGAGAGACAATACTGAAAACAGACAACTCACCTGCAGTTTAATATTATATTAGGGCCTACTATGAAAATCTATTTAAAAGAACAGACAGCTGTGGGAACACTGACAAGAGAACAAAGGGAAACAGCCTTGGAAAAGGAAAGACCTCAGGTCAAAAGGAGAATGACACAATGAAGTGAAGGCAGCAAGATAGCGCCATGGATGACTTCCCTTCTGTCTCCCAAGAAGAAAACACACCCCAACATAGTTAGACAGGCTCTAACATGGAATCCTAAAGGGAAGTGAAAGAGACGTAGACTTAAAAATACACAAAGAATCAAATGTGAGAAGGAACTACGATTAAATCATTACACATGGAGAGAGGCAGAAAGATTAGCCCAGGAACCTGGATGCTCACGAGATTTGGTCAATGGTATATACACCGAGAAGATTGTGCTTACATTGATAGATAATATTAGATATAAATATTCATACCAGATGGGGACACGGTCTCACTTAATGTATATTCATTATAAATACAGCTTACTATCAATCTATCTATCAATCTGCAGTCCACTTGTGTCGTTAGACGTCGTGGGGAGGTGTGACCTCCTTTATTTCATATTTTTTGGCAAGTGAATATCCACTAGTGGCTTGCCAGGTCAATTCCAGTATCTATTACTGACCGTTAGGTTGGTAGCCCCTGGAATATCCGATCGCCTATTTTTGGAACTGTTGGTGGTGGAAGCGTAAATTAGAGCAAGGTAGACCCCACAACCTGTCAGGCGCAATCTATGACGCTCTGCTAACCACTTAACCAAGAGTTGATGTTATAGTCTCACATGTATTCTCTGTGGGGTGAGAATCCCTAGAATAATGTGAGTAGATTTTTAACTTGAATTATATGTCCGAGCAGCGTTAAGCCTATTCCTTTCAATTTCCAACTACCAAGGGATTTTTAAAGGGTGTCTGATCTCACTACTCAGAGATCAAGATACATTTTTACCAGATGATCCCCATGAAAAGAATTCTGGTACCATCATGATTTGAACCCGTGACCTCCAGCACCTAAAGCGAACACTTTACCTCGAAACCACTAGGTCCCCCAAACAGCTTACTTTGCATTAAATATATCTATTAATGACAAATTTAGGAAGCTTTATTTAATATAAATTTATTTGTAAAAACACATGTGAATTCTTACATAATAAAATGTCATTATAAATACCCGAATTGTTTTTTTTCACACATGAAGGATCAAAATGCGAGGTGTTGGCCAGAATAGTACAGACAATAGCGGCGCTTGGACAGCTGGCAAGAGAAACGGTTAGACGTTTGCATGAATACCAGATTAATGCGTACATTGGTCATGTCAATATTCTTCTATGCTTGTGACACATGGACAATTACAGCTGGCCTGCAGCGAAGGATACAGGCCTTGGAGATGAGATGTTTCTGAAGACTTCTAAACGTCACGTGCAAAGATCGAGTTACAAATGAGGAAATACGAGAAAAGAATTACAACAGCAATAGAGCCTTTTGAAGATCTCTTGACAACTGTCACAAGAAGGAAACTCGCTTGGTACGGGCACATATCGAGATCAAATGGTCTTGAAAACATGATCCTGCATGGAAAAGTGCAAGGCAGACAACGAAGAGGTCGTCCTAAAAAGAGATGGGAGGACAACATAAAAGAATGGGCCAATCTCTGACCAAAGGAGGCACATGCAGCGGCCGTTGACAGAAAAGGATGTCGTGGGGTTGTCAGGATGTCTTCATGTGTGCCTCATGTGGTCTTCATGACCTGACCGGACCAGATACGATATGACCTTGCCTGACCTGACTCAAATTCATGGGAAGTATGATGATAATGGTCGTGGTGGTGGGGGGTGGATGGGATAAGAGAAATTATAGATGTAAAAGGTAGCTCTTTACTGAGAGGGAAAGAGAGCATGCATAGAAACGATTATCTCCACGAACAAAGTCATGGGAAACTTCGTCGTCCACATTCATCCTAGATGTGAAAAATGTGAAGACGTTGGGAAATACTGCTATCTTGGATGTTGCCTCAATATGCAGAATAATGTAGAATCAGAATTAGCAAGACATCGCTGCACAGGCTGAGTGACCTTCTCGTCCACACAGACAGTCTTGGATTGTTATCAGAATCGGGCTATACACGCTTCTCTCTTCAACTCCACTGAGGCCCCTGCAATGTGCTATGCAACAGAGGCATGGACATTCACAAAAGTAATGGAGAACAAACTTTGAGTGACCCAGGCCTTACCCGAGAAACTGGTTGCTTACAGACTATGAAGAGTCTTCTAAATCAGTATTTAAAAAAATGTTCAGTTAAGTTAACTTGCACATGCAGAATCTCTACATGCAGAATCTGTACATGCAGAATCTGTACATGCAGAGTCTCCACATGCAGAATCTTCAAATGCAGAGTCTCCACATGCAGAATCTTCACAACCAGAATCTCCACATGCAGAATCTGTCCATGCAGTCTCCACGTGCAGAATGTGTACATGCAGAATTTTCCAACCTACAACATTTATCATTGGCGAGCGATGCAATTGTTCACACAAAATAATAATAATATTATTTGCCTAGGCGTCTGAGACCCATTGTGTTGGTCAGCCACATTCATGACCTACATCTGTGGAGCCATACTGTTCATACACTGGAGTTAATTCATCATCAGTTCCGTAACCTAGAAGGTCATTGAGGCACCATTATTGGAGTTTGTCGAACCAGTTCCCGCCATACGTCTCAATTTTTCGCCAGGGTATTAGTTTCAGCTATAGACCTTCCCATCTACTCATTTATATTGTCCTCCCATCTCTTATTTTGTCTCCCTCTCCCACACTTCCCAGGCACAGTGCCTTGCAGGATGGTCTTGGTCAGCCCCACCGATCGTAATATATGTCCATACCATGTCAATATTCGTGTTTTTACTATAGTCAGTAGGTATTTATACTGGCCTAAGTCCTTTCTAACAATTTCAAGAACACTCTCGTTTGTAACGTGATCCAGACGCGATGCCAAGAACGCGATGCCAAGAATTTTTAGCAAAAATTGTATTTCAATTGCATAAAATTTACGTTCTAGGACAGCCGCCAGAGTCCAAGTCTCACATGCGTAGAGGTATACCAAAGTGACCATTTAAGGCTAATGTTCTTGTCTTTCCAGATTATTCGCAGTCTGGCCAGGGCGACCATTTCCATCGCTGGTCTTGACTGTATCTCCGCTATAGGCCCCTCTGCATTCATTTCTGCTCCCAGATATTTGAACCACGTAACACTTTCCAAAGGTTCACCTTAGACCATAATCGGGTTTAAAATACCCTCTGGGGCGTTGACCATGATCTTACTCTTCTCTGCACTGATTTCCATCCCAATTTCTGGGCAATTTTCTGGAGTTAATTGGTCCAATGTTATTTTGAAAAACAAAGCGTGGAAAAACAGCAGACACTTGCCCATTCCACCACCAGGTGTCAGACATATACTGTCAACTTTGAAATAGTTACTATACTTAATCAATATAGTTTTTGGGTTATCCTGACAGAACCCTGATATTTACCAGATGTCCCTCGTAAAACTGGAAGATTCTCATCTCATATAAATTCATTAGAAATATAGTGGGATTCTTATATGCTAAAATTGATAATATATCAATACTTTTGATGGTTGAATGGTTTTGATGCTTGCCTGCTGACAAGGAGATTAGCAGGTCGAATATCTGGTAAAGCATATGTTGTTTTTCTGTTGAGTGTGAAATAAACAAACATTACCAGCACACAACGTGGCAACAGCAGTGAAGAAGTTGGCTGTAGTCCTCAGCCTAAAACCCCTTGACTGCCCCAGCAATGGGGATAAAGTCGTACAACAGTAATGAGTAAAACAATAAATTTATTAAACAGCAATATTTCTAATATATAAATAATGGAAGCTTATCATTTCATATAAATTCATTACAAAGGGATTCTTACACAGTAAAATTTCGAATATATAAATACTGGGAGCTTTTGATTTCAGATACATTCATTAGGAATACAGTGGGACACGTATATTAAAATTGATAAATACTGGAAGTTTCTTATGTCATATAAATTCATCACAAATACATAGGAACATCCAACAACTGAAAATTGATGACAGATAAATACAAGAAATTATGCTTGCAGCAACAATAATCACAGAGATGAGCACTCGTGTTTTGCTGCACTATCAAAACATATAACAAACAACAGGAAAGAAGGTAAAGTAATAAGCATGCTAGATTTGAACCACTGACCTCCAGGTGATGAAAGTGCCTTGATACAGGAGAGAAATGAGTTAAAGAATTCAATCAGCCCAATTTCTGCCATTCAGTAAATGAGATTTCATGTACCTTGTCCAATTTCAGCCATTCAGTCAAAGAGTTTACCAGAATCTTGCTCAATTTGTCCATTCAGTCAAAGAGTTTACCAGAATCTTGCTCAATTTCTGCCATTCAGTCAAAGAGTTTACCAGAGCCTTGCTCAATTTCTGCCATTGAGTCAAAGAGATTTCCAAAGCCTTGCCCAATTTCTGCCATTGAGTCAAAGAGATTTCCATAGCCTGGTACAATTTCTGTCATTCAGTCAAAGAGATTTCCATAGATTTCTCAGATTTCTGCCATTCAGTCAAAGAGATTTCACGAGCCTTGCCAAATTTCTGCCAAAGATTTCCAATAAATTTCAAATACATTTCCAGAGCCTTGTCCAATTCTGTCATTCAGTCAAAGAGATTTCCAGAGCCTTGTCCAATTTCTGTCAAAGTTGTAAGAGAGATTTTGAGAGCCTTGTCCAATTTCTGCCATTCAGTCAAAGAGACTTTCAGAGCCTTGTCCAATTTCTGCCATTCAGTTTAAGAGACTATCAGAGCCTTGTCCAATTTCTGCCATTCAGTCTAAGAGACTTTCAGAGCCTTGTCCAATTTCTGCCATTCAGTCTAAGAGACTTTCAGAGCCTTGTTAAATTTCTGCCATTCAGTCTAAGAGACTTTCAGAGCCTTGTCCAATTTCTGCCATTCAGTCAAAGAGACTTTCAGAGCCTTGTTCAAGTGAACACTCAAAAGTTCCTAGACAAAGAGAAGAATGACCATGTTAGAATGTTTATCTTTGAATATTAGACAGTGGTTCTCAAACTATAGTGGTCATGAAGCATCACTAAGTATTCATGAGTTGACCTACAATTCACATCACTCAGCTGAAACCAAATGAAATGTATGAAAGGTGGCCCGCCTTCCCTTGGACTCCCTGCATAGTCCGGGGACTATTAACGACCCATGAATTTCAACTTAGTATTTGTCAATCTGATCTAGTTATCACTTTAATATTTGTCAGTTGGCTTAGGTCAAATCAAATGAATGAGTTGTTGCAAATGGTGGTTCACCTTCCCTGTATAGTGATCCCTGTCAAAAAAACCTTTAAGAACCACTGGCACATAACTTTAATCTCAGATGGCTAAAATATTTAATCGTAATTTATGGCAAATAATCTCTAACAGAATAAGTAAATGCTTAACCTACAGGAATTTCAAGGTTGAGATCTGTACAAATATGGACATAAGCATTCTGCAACAGTTTGGCTTTCAATCCCGACGTACTAGGTTAAAATCATGTCATGCTTGTTTTGATAGACAGTGAGTTATTTCATGGTATGATCACTACTCTCAGTCAATCCAGTTGTAAATGGGTACATGGCAAACATGGGGGGAGGGAGGAATTTGGAGCCGATGCAGGAGCTACGGAGTTCATGTTCTATCATTGATCCTTCTTTTCTCCTTTTTCATTCTTTTGTTCTTTTGTCATCTCACTTTCTACCGGGTTGTAGCCCAGTGTCGTGATATGTATTTTTCTTTCGCTTCTCTCGTGGCTCAAGTAACATTTTTCTCGATTTTATGGCAGGTCTCTTTTACGCTGTCCATCCACCTCTTCCTCGGTCTACCACTAGTCCTTGTTCCAGTTGTTCTCCTGTAGAAGGTTGCATGAACAATATGGTCTGGTTGCATTCTCACAATGTGACCAAATCAATTCATTCTCTGTAGCTCTATATACTGTAGGCAGGGAATTGTTCCAACCTTCTCCTGAATACTTGTTTTTGTGATTCTGTCTCTTCTAAATAATTTTGGAAATGGGAAACTAAAGCGGAGAAACTCTGCAGAAATAGCCATAGCTAAGATGAGTGAAGACCCTATGAATGCATTAACAACACCAAAGCAAACCTACCTGGAGGCAGCATATATTTCCAGAGGTGGTAGAAAATATACCAGGTATTGGAAACAAGAACAGTCAGACTGAAAATGTAAGAAGAGACATAACCCTGAGGTACATAACGAAAAACTATCCAAGCATGGACTGGACCCATGCATTCACCGACGGCTCTGTAACAAACACAACACAGAACGGAGGGGCAGGGGTATTCCTGAGCCTACCAAATGGTAGAAAAATAACACTGTCAGTGGCAACTGGAAAATACTCAAGCAATTTCAGAGCGGAGTCAGAGGCACTGAGGGCTGCAGTAGAAGAAATGGTGACAGGCAAAAGAAATGAAAGCCATATAGTCCTGTTTACAGATGCACTGGCCGTAGTCACAGCACTAAAAAGCTAGAGAAAAATACTGAACTTAATGATTTAAGAGCAGTACTCTGTCAACTATGCCAGCAGTCTGCACCAAAAAGAGTAGTGGTACAGTGGGTTCCATCCCACTGTAACATCCAAGGCAACGAGGAGGCAGACAGACTGGCAAAAGAAGGTGCAAGACTACCACAACCAGACCCTAGTGTGACCTACGAAGAGTCAAAATGGCTTATTAGAGCTAGATACATGACCAAATGGGAAACAGAACATACTGGCTACACAAAAAACGATGCCTATTACCAGTTGAACAGAAGAGAGCAGGTCGTGGTCTTCAGACTGCGCACAGGCCACAATAGACTGAGGTACCACCTATTCAATAAATTGAAGATAGGTGGCACTGACGAATGCTCGTGTAGTACAGGGAAAATGACCGCTGAACATTTGCTGCAAAACTGCCCGACATACGAGGACCAGAGAAAGCACATGTGGCCATCACCAGTGGCAACACTAGACAAGCTCCATGGCAGTGTCGACAGCCTCAGGATGACCGCTGCTTTTTTCGAAAAAATACAGGTTGACGTCTGGTAACGTACGAAGAAGAAGAAGAAGAATACTTGTATTTGTGATTCTGTCTCTTCTGGTGTTGTTAGGTACCTTTCGTAGGCACCGTATTTAGCAGGTAGCTAACTTTCATTCCTGGGCCTTATTCAGTGCCCATGTCTGGCACTGGTAGCACAGAGTTGGGATGAAGATACTATTTATCATCTGATTTTTTGCTTGGAGAGAAATCTTGGGTTGTCTTAGTTTTATTGATTCTTTCAGCAATGAAAAAGCCTGAACATATATGAGGGTGTCCAGGTGCAATGTATGTTCTGTGAACCATTTTTCATTTGTTGTTATTTAAACAGGGGACAGTCATTAACTTAATTTGAACATTTTTATACTGGTTTAGAAGACTCTGCAGAGTCTGTATACAACCAGTTTCACTTACATTTCCTTGCTCTAAAAGCTATGCGCATCCAATGTATTCTTAAATGCATTAACTGTCCCTGACGCCACTACTTTCTGTGGCAATGCGTTCCAAGCAATCACCACTCTCTGGCTAAAAAAATATTTCCTAATATCTAACCTGGACTTTTCTTTAGTTAATTTGTAACTATGTCCTCTTGTTCTTGTAGGTGGTTGTAACTATGTCCTCTTGTTCTTGTAGGTGGTTGTAACTATGTCCTCTTGTTCTTGTAGGTGGTTGTATTTTGAAAAAAAAAACTTGTTATTATCTAATTTATCCTTTCCTTTGATTATCTTATGAACCTGTATTAAGTTGCCTTTTTTTTGTGTGTGTGTTTGCCTTATTTCTCTAATCCACAAAGTGATATGTAAGTCACCTTGAATTCGTCTTCATTAAATTAAAAACATTTTTACACAAGTGGGACTCAGAATTTTTAGGTGTGACCTTTAACCAATTTTGCACTGGCTCCATTGCCTTGTTAGCTGCCGCTTGGAATTCATCTGTTACAAAATTTCCTATAACCGAGTGTTCATCATGGATAATTTGGTGTACAGCGCTGAAACTGATGTTGAAATCTGTGGTGACTCATAATCATCAATAGTGACTCATATGTTGCCACGGACTAGCTGGTCGATCTGCTGTTTAACTGTGTCAGTTGCCACGGACTAGCTGGTCGTTCTGCTGTTTAACTGTGTCAGTTGCCACGGACTAGCTGGTCGATCTGCTGTTTAACTGTGTCAGTTGCCACGGACTAGCTGGTCGATCTGCTGTTTAACTGTGTCAGTTGCCACGGACTAGCTGGTCGTTCTGCTGTTTAACTGTGTCAGTTGCCACGGACTAGCTGGTCGATCTGCTGTTTAACTGTGTCAGTTGACACGCTTGCTGATCTTCTTCTCCGCGATTCATCAATGATGTTTTGTCTTTCATTTTGAAATCTTTCTATCCATTCATAGATTCTCCTCTAACTCAATAACAGTCTCCATATTGAACATTCATTCTTTTGTAGATTTTTAGGTTTCCCACCCTCTGACCCGACCACAAAAAGCTAATAACGCCTAGTTCTTCCACAATGCAAGCCAACAATGAGAGGTGGGAGGGGCATGTTGTATGTTATATTGTGCATGCACATAATGCTCGATTGCCACAGTCCCTACATGGAGAAGTTCTAAAGAACCATTTTGTGTCATTAAATAAGATTTTCTATTGTACATACTCTTTCCTGCACTTTACAATAAAACTGATGTTACTTAATGACTGTCCCTTGTACATCCTGAATGTCTGAGTAGTAGAGTGGTAGTGCCCTCACAGAGGTACCAGTTTGTTTCCCAAATTATATGCACCCCAGTTGACGCATGCTGTAAAAGTGTACATGGCTTACTATTCGGGAAGATAAAGAAGAGAACTGGCTATCCAACCTAACTAAAAGTGGAGGAGTAGTAAAATGTCTCTAACACTCCATCCCTTACAGCAATGTCTACTTTGGGACTACCTCTACCTCTTACAATATATCATGAACAACTGAGACGAATTTTAGGTTTTTGTTTTTTTATCAGAAGAGGGTTCAAAGCATATTTTATTAGAGGGGAGAGTGTTAAAGCATATTTTATGAGAGCCAAGACCAAGGCAAAGTCCGCCGTCCATCGCAGACGATGATGGAATAATTTATTTGCTAGTGCTATTTTTAGTAAGGATTAACTGCGCTACTTTTTATCCTCACTCTCTTGTCTCGAGCCGCCCGACCACAGTAGCAAGTCAAGGACAAGACAACTAACGGGGGGGGGGGGGGGGGGGGGGGGGGCGACTACGAGATGCAGGGGACTCCGCATCAAGCACCCGTGAAAAAGACGGCGGAGTCCGGAGTCAAACCCACACCACCTGATCACAAGGCCGACAGCTTAACCACTTTGCCACGGAGTCCTCCTTAGAAGAGGAGGAGAGTGTTAAAGCATAATTTATGACAGGGGAGAGTATTAAAAACATATTTAATGAGGAGAAGAAGAGAGTGTTAAATGAATTAATGAACTTCACGAGAAAGGATCACCCAACCTGTATAACATCTTACCCTCCTTTTGGATCAGTTTCAATTTTCTGAACTTGTTTTTTGTCCATGTTTTGGTCGGGTTTCTGAGATTTTTTCTGATTCTGCAGTTTCTCAGGCCCTGACAACGGTTTGCGGACCAATGGTAGCGGAGGAGGCACAGCAGGGTGGGTGAAGGTTAGAGAATGTGTCCATACACCTTTTCTGTTGAAGAAAACATGAAGTTCAACATTGAACTAAGATTATTTATCCAAGAACGTGCAAGTGGTAGAGTGGCTTGAACCACTGTGTGCGTCTCAGCAAATCTGATTTGGTTAATTTCCCAGTCACTATGTTCTTCAGTTGGTATACAATGGTTATGTAGCAGATGCCACTGTTTGCCCTAGGGTTATTCTAACTTAAAACATTACCACACTCAACCACAACATTCATGACCACACACTGCAAATAATATAGCACACAGCAGGTGGCATATTTATTATATAATACTCATACCAGAAAAATGAGTAGTGAAATTACAAACACAATACGATACATGTCATCTTAACTAAATATTCCTATAGTATATATATGTTAATATAAATATTAACTAAAGCGGAAATTTTAAGCAGTAGCTATTGATGAAATTCCCAACTATCAAAACCCAGTTTTATTGCCGTACACACATAACACACCCATCTAGATCTCACATAGTCGATCTACACACTCCCTTAACTCGTCAGGACATACCTCGTTCACAAGGTGTCCTGTGTACAACACACGTTCAGATTATCTATTAATACAAAATGCCCACACACACCTATTTGAGCGGCTGGCCCCGACTCAATGGTGTATACTGTTTGAGCGATCCTGTTCTATCTCCAACATTCGTACAACAGTCTATCAATCGCTCCTCTATCTTAGTCGGTGAGCTAAACAGACTCCTATCTACATTCACTCGTCCCCTCTCCATGGCCAGCCTGCTTGAGCTAAACTTTGTCTCTGTTATATACTCTCAAGCAGTATCAGAGCTGACCAATGGATCTCAGGGGGATGGCTCTGTTCAGTCGTTATTGGAACGAATTACTCTGAACACCTGTCACTCATCTATTGCAGCAAGCTCCGCTGCCCTCCCGTCTGTCACTCACCCCCCACTACCCAAGTCGGAACGCCAGTGGTCAGTTCCTACCTGTACATTCTTTCCCCAACTACAATTTACTTTGTTGAGATGGTGAGGGACCTTGGCGTAGTGACCAGACAGAGAGTAACCTTGGCACGCATTCAGGTCCCTTTGTTGTCAGCAACCACATCACCCCTACCCTAAACTCTCATGCTCAGGCTGGAACTGTTACAGTTTGGCAAAGTTACAAATGACAGACCATGTGAGAGAGCAGGACAAGGTCAATTGGAACAGGAAAACTTAGAAAGCGGAGATGGATGGGTCATACATTAAGAAAGCCCCGGGCCAGTATCACCAAGCACTTCAGTCATAGAACCCCCTGGGAAAAAGAGGCATAGGCAGACTAAGGAATACATGGAGATGAGATCTGGAGGGAAAAGCTGGAAAGTAGTGGACAAGATTGCACAGGACAGAGCTGCTTGGCGAGGGTTGGTTGATCACCACTGGGTGATAAAAGGCGAAAGAGTCGTACTTCAGTGCACCAAGTAATAAATAGGTACCTGACTCTGTAGAGACAGGGAAGGCAATGTAGTGAGGAAGGAAATTGATGACACCACATCATAAAAGCTGTGGCCACCTGCAATCAAGTCTTTAACACTACACTATAAATGGCAGAGTCTGCTATTGACACTTGTTACTCCACCTGTCTAAAGATGACCGCCTATGAGGGGGCTTCAAATGACAACCTTAAAAGTGGGATTGAAGTTAGAAGAACCATGCCTTTGTATTCTATCTTGCTCATATGGTTGCTAAGGATGTCAAGAGTGTCCTGCACATGCCATCACAGTGCAGACAAAGAAAATGACATCATAATTGAAGTTAAAAGATGGTCTCCCACTATTGATATGCACCTTAAGAGGAGCAGTGTTCTGTTATGGGAAAGGCAAGACACACAACAATAGGTGTCCTCCCCCCTCCGCTGCCTCGCAGGATACGTATACGAGAAAGGCTTTGGGTGTAAACTCTGAGGAAAAATCTGCATCCTGTGTTATCTCCAGTCATCTTGATATTGTCTTGCCACTTGTCAAAGGTAATTCAGGACAAGAGAGTGAGGTTGAAAAAAAGGCGCAGTTTCTTCCTCACTTCAATCAAAATAACTGTGCAAGTCACCCATTTCAGCAGACACAGTAAGAGAAAAGACTGTCCCCACGGCTGAGCAAAGAGAGCGGTTTTCATTCCATGTGAACAAACATCCCTCACTCAATGCTGAGATCTGCACACAGACAAATATCTCCCTTATCTTGGAAAATCTTGTCTGTCAATTTGTATGTACATTTCTGGCTTCTGCCCGGGGTGGGAAGAAAATCGACAGACTCACCAGCCCGACAATGCCAAAATATGGGAAGTACTTCTTGTATATAAATGGCAACCAAAGTAAAAAATTAAATACAAGTCAGTCCTCCACCAGTTCAGTGAGATTAAAGACAGATATCACCTCCCAGACAAAAGACAAGAAACACAGAGAGCAATAAGAAATTTATCACCACATACATGTCTAAAAATGCCAGAAATTAAAACAAAACTAATAGATAATACAACAAGAAGTTCTGATTCTGTAAGTCTTGTGAGAGCATCACAGAGAACGATTGATCCTACACAGACAAATGGATACATGTCTATATTGATGGGTCTGCTTTTAAGGCCACCATTAAAGCGGGATATGGAATCTACATAGAGTATCCAGACAGAACATGTGATACGCTGTTGGATGTTTGTGGGAGATATGTTCAAAATGGGGCTAAAAATCAGCACTGGAAGTAGCTCTGTACCTTTTGATTATTGTATTTGATACTTTCCCATCAAAAGCCCAAAGCATATAATTTTTACGGACTTATTATCTACCCTTCAAGCTTTGGAAGATGGTGGTCATTGTATGAACTAACCAAAATATCCCTAGAAACCAACCAGCTTATCAGATTCCATGAAGTCAGAATAGTTATACAATGGATCACTGGTCACTCAAATACACCTGGCAATGACAAGGAAGACAGATTGGCTAAAAAGAGATCAAATCAAAAACAACAATGCGACAGACAGTTAAACAATTACTGAAGACTGCCAACAAAGACACTTGGCTGAATAGATGGGCAATGGGAAATTCTGGGAGAGAAATCTACAAAAATATGGCCATCCCAAATCCAACATCAAACTCCTGAAAAGCACCATTTTTCGACTTCGCACTCAACACATACAACTTAACAGTCACTTGAACAGAATCCAACCACAAGACACTCCAGAGTGCCGGCTGTGCACACATCCCTATGAAACTGTTGAGCACTATAATTTTTAGTGTCTGGTGCTTGCCAGTGTTAGGAAAGAGCTTCTTCCTCCGAGGCCAGGCAAATAGAATACTTTGAACGAAACTAAACAACAGCTTGCAGACATTTGCAGACACCCCTGTATGGCACTGGATCAAAGGGCAGGTTACCCACAGGCCGCTGGATCAACCAACCGACTGACCGATTAATCATCTGTATAGTAGATCTCGAGTCGAACCTTTCTAATTATATAATAGTTTTCATTTTCTCTGTGTCCAGTCCTGACTTCTGTTCTTTACTTAGATCACCTATTACTGTAGCTCATGTTTGCTTTCAGCCAGCAGAACTGATCCCACAGGGTTCTAATTCTTCTTCTTCATTTGTTCTCAAACTCCCGTTACCAATCCCTGAAAAGAGCTTTGCAAGTAGCAGGATGTAGTCCTAAGAACGGAATGTGCTGTGTTCTAGTTTACAGCTTGACTGCCATATTTGCACCTTTTGGTCTAACATATCCGACTTCAGCAGGCATTTTTGAGTACCGGGTTACCTTCCCTCTATGATCCTCTCTCATTAGCCAGTCTTTTCTGTTGCAGCTTGTTATCCAGGATTACCACATAGAGGTGTAGAAGAGTCTTGGCAGCTCTGGTTCACTGGCCTTGATGCAAGCAGTCAGCTATGAGTCGCTGACCCCTGCAGCTCATGCGCTGCTCAGCATCTTAATTCTGGGTTCTAATTCTTAGCATGGGTGGATAAAACGACGATCGTTTGCTATTTATCTTGACACAGAAGAAAGAATGTTACAAAAAGAGATTGAGAAAAAGGTACAGCAGTGAGATGAACAAAAGTTTGTGATCACTAGGTGACAATCCTTCATACTTGCTGTGATCTCTACTCTTCTGAAGTGTACTAAAAAAGTGAGTGATCAAATCATAAGCTGGATCACTGGGATCCCTGCCTTTTGGGTTTCCAGTTCCCTGGATCTTTAGAAGTAATACAAAATATATATGAACAATAAGAGAATTGAGAACAAAATGTTGTTAGTTGAAACACATAAGAACAATAGGAGAAAACCGAATAAAATGTTGTTAATTGAAATATATAAGAACAATAGGAGAAAACAGAATAAAATGTTGTTAATTGAAATATATAAGAACAATAGGAGAAAACCGAATAAAATGTTGTTAGTTGAAGTATATAAGAACAATAGGAGAAAACATAATAAAATGCTGTTAATTGAAATATATAAGAACAATAGGAGAAAACAGAATAAAATGTTAGTTGAAATATTTAAGAACAATAGGAGAAAACAGAATAAAATGTTAGTTGAAATATTTAAGAACAATAGGAGAAAACAATAAAATGTTGTTAGTTGAAATATATAAGAACAATAGGAGAAAACAGAATAAAATGTTGTTAGTTGAAATGTATAAGAACAATAGGAGAAAACAGAACAAAATGTTGTTAGTTGAAATATATAAGAACAATAGGAAAAAACAGAATAAAATGTTGTTAGTTTAAATATATAAGAACAATAGGAGAAAACAGAATAAAATGTTGTTAGTTGAAATATATAAGAACAATAGGAGAAAACAGAACAAAATGTTGTTAGTTGAAACATATAAGAACAATAGGAGAAAACCGAATAAAATGTTGTTAATTGAAATATATAAGAACAATAGGAGAAAACAGAACAAAATGTTGTTAGTTGAAATATATAAGAATAATAGAAGAGAACAGAATAAAATGTTAGTTAAAATATATAAGAACAATAGGAGAAAACAGAATAAAATGTTGTAAGTTGAAATTTATAAGAACAATAGGAGAAAACAGAATAAAATGTTGTTAATTGAAATATATAAAAACAATAGGAGAAAACAGAACAAAATGTTGTTAGTTGAAATATATAAGAACAATAGGAGAAAACAGAACAAAATGTTGTTAGTTGAAACATATAAGAACAATAGGAGAAAACCGAATAAAATGTTGTTAATTGAAATATATAAGAACAATAGGAGAAAACAGAACAAAATGTTGTTAGTTGAAATATATAAGAATAATAGGAGAGAACAGAATAAAATGTTAGTTAAAATATATAAGAACAATAGGAGAAAACAGAATAAAATGTTGTAAGTTGAAATTTATAAGAACAATAGGAGAAAACAGAATAAAATGTTGTTAATTGAAATATATAAAAACAATAGGAGAAAACAGAACAAAATGTTGTTAGTTGAAATATATAAGAACAATAGGAGAAAACAGAATAAAATGTTAGTTGAAATATATAAGAACAATAGGAGAAAACAGAATAAAATGTTGTTAATTGAAATATATAAAAACAATAGGAGAAAACAAAATAAAATGTTGTTAGATGAATTATATAAGAACAATAAGAGAGACAAGAATAAAATATTGTTAGATGAACAATAGGAAAAGAGAAAATGAAATATGATTATATGAAATATACAAGAACAATAAGAGAAAAGAGAATAAAATGTAATTAGATCGAAATTAAGAACAACTGGATAGTAATACCAAAACAAAAAACTAATAAAGGGCTGAGGAAGAGAACTATAATTTATTATTACAAATAATATAACAATAATGATTTTACTTGATGTATGATTGAACCAAGAATTAATATCCTTCTTTTCAGGTCCAGATTAGATATTAGGAAATATTTGTTTAGTCAGAGAGTGGTGAATGCTTGGAATGCATTGCAACGGGAGGTAGTAAAGGCAGGGACAGTTAAGAATAAATTGGATGCGCATAGCTTTTAGAGCAAGGCGATGTAAATGAAACTGGTTGTATACAGACTCTGCAGAGTCTTCTAAGCCAGTATAAAGATGTTAAGTTAAGTTAAGTTCCTTCAGGAGCATGGGCCCAACACTACAGATGGCTTGGTTGCAGAAAGTATGAGTCAAAAGATTGATATGCTCTTGTATTGGTGGTTTCTTTAGTACTTTTTTTTACATGATGAAGTTGCTAGCCTCATGCACAACCCTTCTTAGTTGCTTGTTATGACATGCAAAGCAAGTTGTAATGCGGTCCTATTCTTTCTTCCCCAGAGATGGGAATCACATAGAAGAATTTGACCCACAGTTCCGTTAATATTAACATTAACAATGAAATAATCAAGTGGTGATATAGAGTTAATAAATAATAGCAATAAATATAATTATCACACAAGATTTTCTTCTTCTTCTTATTCTTTACTCATCCTCAGACCAAAGTCAGAGTTTCTCTTACAGTATCTCTGTACAGTTTTTGTGTCTTATCTGTCTCGTGAGACCAGTGTTCTTCTCTGTCTTCCTGCACTAGTTTGTAGTATTGTAGGATGTTGACAGGTTGACGGGGGTTGAGATGGGTGGGTTGGAGGGCCTAATGGAGATATGAGCCAGGGGAAGGGTGCGGGAAAGTGTGTTTATTTTTTAAATTAAAGATTTTCGTAATTATCCCATGCTGCACCTGGTTAAAAGATATTGCTTCTTTATTCATTTACTGATGGGACAGTTATTTCTGGGTAATGCCTGGATTGGTCAAAAATCTATAAATGCCACAGCCAATGGGTAACAGTCTATGTTACTGTTCAGTAAAGTTTACTGCTGAAGACGGATGTGTCGGTCTGAAAGAAACAAATATAGCAGTGAAACTATAAACTAGTGACACAATGCATTCCGTTCTCAGGACTACATTCTGCTACTTGCAAAGCCCTGTTCAGAGATTAGTAGTCAGAGATTGAAAACGAATGCAGAAGAAGAAGAAGAAGAAGTAAAGTTTAATATTTCTTTGGTGAAATTATGCCTATTTTAACAACAGAAAAGAGTTTATTCTATTTCTTTCAGGAATGACATAAATAAACTTCATAGAAGAGATCAAAGTCCCATTTTTCAGTTCTGAACAGCCACTTGAACTGCATCAATCCCCAGCACCTGCCCTTATGCAGGAATTGCTCTCACCCTGATGAAACATCTACTCATTTGGTGCAAGGTGCTTGGGGACATGAGGAAAAGATTCTTACAAGCACTGCCGACAATTGCCAACACACCACTGTACGGAGCAGTGAAACAACAGAAGAAGACTTGTATCTATATATGAATGGCATTGAGCTGCCAAGAGTAGGCTTGCTCCGCAGCTATGGGATAATAATAAGAACAACAACATTAATATCAGGGCATGTGAGTCATCTATATTAGCAGACAAGATGTTCTAAACTCTTCAGCAGCCAAAAAATTCTACTTCAACCTGAGCAATCAGCACTTCAAGCAAACCATGAGACTAATTTAAAAAGCTGATAGTCCACGTGTCCCTTTAACTATATAACAAAATTAGTAGCTGGTTCAGGCAATAAATGAACAATTGTCTTTGTTAAAAAATACCATACCTCTGCTTCCTTCATGAACATATTCCCTGACATGCGCCTAAACATTGCATCCTGGTGCATACCTACACTAGCTAAATCTCTGATCATGCTGGCAGTCACCTGTTGAGACAAAATCAACACCAAGTCAAGTCTGTTTATTTAGAAATGAAATACTGTCAAAGACGGATGTGTCAGACCGAAAGATGCAAATATCACAGTTCAGCTGTAAATTAGCGGCATAACACAATCTGTTCTCTAGACTACATTCTACTAATTGCAAATTCCTGTTCAGGGCTTTGTAGCGGGAGATTGAGAAAGAATGACAAAGGAGGAGGAGAAATCAAATACTTCCCAAGGGCACTCCTCATCTACCACTCCTGGCTGTGTTTAGGTCTCCTTATATACTTTCAATCGAGTGTGTAGATAGATGATAGGCCTGTTGTGTCTTGCGTCATGTAGCAGTCACCTCATTTTTGTCCTTCACACTGGCCATTATTGGCTAGAAATTTCTTGCACCGTTTGAATTTTTGTTGGACTAACAGCCTCCTATTTTTTTTTTAAAACTGCCAAGGGTTCTTTTACATGCCCACGAGACCTTTAAACTTAATCTTCTTCTTCTTTGTACGCTGTCAGACGTCAACCTGTATTTGTTCGAAGAAAGCAGCGGTCATCCTGAGGCTGTCGACACTGCCATAGAGCTTGTCTAGTGTTGCCACTGGTGATGACCACATGTGCTTTCTCTGGTCCTCGTATATCGGACAGTTTTGCAGCAGATGTTCAGCGGCCATTTTCCCTGTACCACAGGTGCATTCGTCAATGCCACCTATCTTCAGTTTATTGAATAGATGGTACCTCAGTCTGTTGTAGCCTGTGCGGAGTCTGAAGACCACAACCTGCTCTCTTCTGTTCAACTGGTAATGGGCATCATTTTTTGTGTAGCCAGTATGTTCTGTTTCCCATTTGGTCATGTATCTGGCCCTAATAAGCCTTTTTGACTCTTCGTAGGTCACACTAGAATCTGGTTGTGGTAGTCTTGCACCTTCATTTGTCAGTCTGTTTGCCTCCTCGTTGCCTTGGATGTTACAGTGGGATGGAACCCACTGTACCACTACTCTTTTTGGTGCAGACTGCTGGCATAGTTGACAGAGTACTGCTCTTAAATCATTAAGTTCAGTATTTTTCTGGCTTTTTAGTGCTGTAACCACGGCCAGGGCATCTGTAAACAGGACTAACTGGCTTTCATTGCTTTCGACTGTCAGCATTGCTTCTACTGTAGCCCTCAGTGCCTCTGCATCTGCTCTAAAATTGCTCTTTAAACTTAATCAATCCATCTCCAATAGGAATAGGTGCTGATCTCGGCTTTCTTTAAATCAGGGGGCATTTGAAACTTACGGAATTATAACCACCCACTGTGCCGAGCTTGTTTTATGTCTTGAGAGGGAAGTGTCTTACTTCCCAGGTGTAGAAACACATGATTTTTTTTTAAAAGTGATACATTGTTATAGTAATATCAGATGCCACAACATCACAAGTTAATGACGATGAAAGCTGCATATAATACAATACCTCCAAGAAGATCTCTTCTGCCACCAGTTTTACAGCTGATTTCTCCGACAGAGCTTTGGAAGTATGGCTCCAGTCTTTGCCTTTCTGGTTCAACCTCTTTCTGAAGTGATTATAACATTACATTATTATCACATTACATGATTATAATATTGTGCAATTATCACATTACACAATTATAACATTGCATGATTATAACATTGCATGATTATAACATTACATGATTATAACATCACATGATTATTACATTGTATGATTACAACATTGAATGATTATCACATTACATGATTATAACATTGCACGATCATCACATTATAGATTATAAGATTGCATGATTATAACATTACCGGATTATCACACTACTGTTGTAACAGATTGAACAGGGAGAGTAGAGACTTCTGTCTGATCCACCAAAGATAATGATATGATATGTTAGTCAGGGTCAGATAAATTATACTGGCCAAGATCCCCCAACTTACTTCCATGTAGGTCACCCTGCAAATGGACTGTTGTCATGGCGGCCTGGCTAAGGAGGTAGGGATTGATGTGATCTCTATAGTAGTGAGCATCATGCAGAAGAAGCCAAGCATAGCACAACTGCCTGGAGGACCTCATTCCTCCTTCATCAGCACGCTCGGGATGTGAGGAAATCTACTGCAACCAGCCACTTAACGTCCTTTTCAGAGCTCTCAAAAAAACAATCTTACTCATTGTGAGCATTCAACAACAAAAACAGATTGAAACGACTTCTTACACAGGCTACAATTCTTCCCATCATTCATGCAAATATGTGCATTTCTCCAGGGGCAGCCAATTTATAAGTAAACAACAGAGGATAGAGACGGAGGGAGTAGTGAAACCAACAACCTTGATCAGTACTGGCCCTCTGATCAGGAAAGAGATAACCAATGACAACCCCAGATATATCAGCCAAGACCCCTAAACTGCCAGCATGACTGCGCCAGAAAGACTTCGGTGAGCATGAATGTTCAAATCATCCGCTAGTTACTTTGTGACAAAACTACATGACTGGAATGTAACACAGGCTGTCTACAGACTCTACAGCGTCTTATGGAGGTCAATGTTGTCGAGAGGTCAGTCAATCGCCTCTCAAAGCGATGAACAAAAACAGTGGATGATCAAATCCCACAACTTTTTTTAAGTGACCTTGGTCTCAAAGGTGGTGAGACCAGAGTGTTTGCCAGTCATCTTGACTTATGTCATGTCACTGGACCAAGGTAAGATATGCAGATGATACAGTTATGCTCTCAAACAGTGCTGAGAGTTTGGTACAATTGATTATGTCCATTAAGAAGCACAATGAAGATCAGATTCTTTTCCTGAATATAAATACAAAGATAATGTCCATTGGCACACACAGACCCCAACCCAAGATTACTTTTGGTAATGAAGAATTTGAACATGTAGATTACTTTGAATACATTTGATAACAAAAGATGGGGATTGTTCAAAAGAAAAAACTGCTGCCTTGCAGTTAGGCTGGGGACAGACAAAGGCTTAGGAGGGCAACCCTACAGAAACGCCTGTTGAAATCGGATGCACTGAGCCACAGGCGTAACAAAATAAAACAGTGCAACGTAAATATCGCTGTAAACAGCGTACGATGAAGAAGAAGAAGTTCAAGAGAAATAAGAAGATGGTTGTCCATAGTGATGCAGAAACTGAATAGTATGCAAAATGTGTGGCACAAAACTAACAAAGAATTAAAATTGAAGATCTTCTCTGTGGCAATGTACATATGCGAAACATGGACAATCACACAAATATTAAGAAAGAGTTTTGAGACTTTCAAGACAAAATGCTACAGGAGAATCCTAAAAATACCTTGGATAAAGAAAATAACAAATAACGCCATCCTGCAAGGTCTGAGTGTTTATAAATCACGTTATGTCTCGAAAACTGAGGTTTTTCAGCCACATCAGGCGCCATGATGGACTGGAAAAGGCAGTTCTGGAGGACATTGTTTCAGGAAAATGAGAGGCCAAGCAAGGCGTAGATGGACACAAGACATCAAGAACAACCTAAACATGAACATGGAGCAGGTGAGTAGACTGACTGCTGATTGAGGTTTCTATCAAATGGCTGTGATGAAGGAGATGTTCTGTCAAGGACATGCTACATGATGATGATGATGATGATGATGATGATGATGATGATGATGACTGGACTAAGGTAGCTCAGAACCAGAGACTGAGGTCAAAGGCCAGCGCAGTTTCTTCCACACTATAATCCACATACAGAACAATTTACATCATCTAAACTTGGCTTACGAATGTAAACTAATATTGTGTGGACAAGCAGCTCAGACAGCTGAACATATCCTACAAAGCCGTTATATGCTTAGCAAATTGAGTACTGAACACTGGCCCACAGAGACAAGTCTCCACAGAAAGCTGTTTTAAAGCCTTGAAGAGCTCTCCGCTACAGCAACCTTTATCCAGAGAGTTGAACTTCATGTGTAGATGTAATTTTTCTTTCAACTCAGCGAACGAGAAGAAGTTATTTTTCAGCATTAAACTGGCATGTTTGTCTATATTTCCATAATATATTGTTGTTGTTGTTGTTGTTCATCCATCAGATATGATGAAAACCACTCTCTTTGTTCAGCAATGTGGACAGTCGTTTCTCTCGTTGTGTCTGCTGAAATGGGTGACTTGCGCTGTGATTTGGATTAAAGTGAGGAAGAAACTGTGTCTTTTGTCAACTTCTCTATCTGGTCCTGAGCTACTTTTGGCCAGTGGAAAGATTTTATCAAGATGACTGGAGATAGCATAGGTTGGAGATTTTGCCTCAGGGTTTCCTCCCGAAGCCTTTCCTGTAAACAAGTATCCAAGCAAGGAAGCGGAGGGGGGATGATATCAATCGTTGTGTGTTATGCCTTTCCCATAACAGTAAGAAGTCATAGGAACATCACTCAGCTTGTGAGTGAGTTGGGCATCTCTCCCAGGCAGTGTTCTAGTCCATTATAGCCGTGTCTAAATTACACAGTGACACAAAAACTGAAGCTGTATGCAGCTAGGGCGAAGGGCACCAATCTCGTGAAGTTCAGCCATGTGAACTAGACTGAAAATACAACACAGGTTTAAGCATAGTGCTAATTCATATAGCCGATGTCCAGGTCAGGATAATAGGAATGAAGAAACTACAAAATTCGAAAGAATTAACCAGTCCAATCGGAAAACAGCAACACGTTTCCGTGAACACAAGTGTAAGTCGTCGACTAGTGTGAATTCCTGGCGGCATTAAATATGAAGTAAAATACGAGAGCAATGTAGACCCACAGCCGGTAACCATATTTGTCATTCTTTTTTCCATGATATATATCACCACATTGACAAACCACACAGTGAATATCTTCCACTATTTCTTGCCTTCATCGACCTCACCAAAGCATTCGACCTGGTAAACAGAGAGGGTCTTTTTAAAGTATTGTCTAAAGTTGGCTGCCCACCTAAACTACTTAGCTTGATTAGGTCTTTTCATGTGGGCATGGAAGGTACAGTGCTGCATGACGGTCAGGAATCTGTGACCTTCAGCAATAACTGTGAAGTTAAATAAGATTGTGTTCTGGCTCAGACTCTATTAGGCATTTTCTTTGCCATCCTGTTTAGACATGCCTTTGGAACTGCCACAGAGGAGGTCTTTCTGCATACTAGGTCAGATGGGAGACTATTCAATCTAACCAGACTGCAAGCAAAAAGTAAAAAAAGGGAGACTGTCATTCGGGATATGCTCTTCGCAGACGATGCTGCCCAGATCCCCCACACGGAAGCTGAATTACAGATCATCATTAATAGGTTGGCAAAATCCTGTGATCTGTTTGGACTCACAATCAGCATACAAAAGACGAAAGTGATGGCCCAGGGTGCAGATCCACCAGACATTGTCTTAAACTATTAAAATCTGGAGGTAGTAAATCACTTCAACTACCTCAGATCTATCATCACCGACAACCTTTCACTGGATGCAGAGCTGGATAAGCGATTAGGAATGGCCTCATCAGCACTTACCAGGCTCCCACAGAGAGTGTGGAGTAACAACATGCTGACCATCTCTACAAAGGTTGCTGTGTACAGATCATGTGTGATTAGTACCCTGCGCAGAATGGAGGATGGGCGAATACCAAAAGATATCATTTACGGAGAGCTGACCATGGGCAAGTGGAAAAAAGGTAGACCCTTCCTCCACTACAAAGATGTTTGCAAGCATGACCTGGAGGCGTTGGATATGACCAACTGCAACTGAGAGGAACTTGCCAAAGACAGACCCAGCTGAGGGCAGGCTCTCTGTGTTGGACTGCAGACAGGGGAAGACAAGATGCCCCAAGATGCAGACTACAAACATTTGCGGCGAAAGTTGGGGCAACAACTGACTGTCCCCTCTCTTGCGTTAAGTCAATTTTCTCTCAAGACTGACAGGATGCCAACCAATCCAATCATACCATATCAAATCTTTATTGCCTTTACTCCTACACATCCTGAGTAGTCTGCCGGGGTCTTTGTGTACGACGAGGACAAGAATAGCAATTGCGGTGAGAGTTTTCCATATTAGTTTGAAGTGATAAATCATTAATCAGTGTTTTATTGTAGTTTATTCCTTTTTTTTTTTCGTTCGCCTTATTTCTCTATTCCCCAAAGCGGTGTGCATTGCACTATATTTGTATTGTGCGCTTGTTGGTTCAGTGCATCCAACTTCAGCATGCATTTTATGTAAGAGTCTGCTTTCTCCTGCATTTTCTAAGGGTTTGCTTCCTCTGGGTAACGGCGGAGTAAACTCAGCACCTTTGAGTTGTGGGCCGTGTCACTTAACCACTAGCCCATGCCTTCCCCTGTATTTCCCATTTCACTTTTAAGTTGGCCATGACTTGGGTACATTCTCACTTTATTTACTTACTTTATCCTTCCACCGATGCCATGAAGTGTAGTGGGGAGCTGTAGGTTTCGTACTTGGGCCTGATGTGGTGCTGTGGTGGTTGTGAGCAGATGCTGGTATAGGATGTCTTTGATGTTGTCTGTCCATTTGCCTCATGGTCTTTCCTTTGTTCTAACTCCCAATCTTCTACTATTGTATGTTTTTAATGGCAACGATCTGGTTTCATTCTGATGAGATGGCCAAACCACTTTACTTTCTGTTTTTATGCATGTATTCTTGGGAGGATTTTGTTCTCAAATTTTTTCTTATGTTAATATTTCTTGGATATAACTTAACTTACACGTCTTTATACTGGTTTAGAAGACCCTGCAGAGTCTGTATACAACCAGTTACATTTACATCACCTTGCTCTAAAAGCTATGCGCATCCAGTTTATTCTTAAATGCATTAACTGTCCCTGCCTCCACTACCTCCCATGGCAATGCATTCCAAGCAGACACCACTCTCTGACTAAAAAAATATTTCCTAATATCTAGCCTGGACCTCTCTTTAGTCAGCTTGTAGCTATGCCCTCGTGTTACTGTAGGTGGTTGTATTTTAAAAAACTTGTTATAGTCTAATTTATCGATTCCTCTGATCATCTTATAAACCTGTATTAAGTCACCATGAATTCTTCTCTCTTCGAGACACTGTAGGCCGGTTTTTCTGAGTCGTTCCTCATAACTGTAATTCTGGAATCCCACTATCTTCTTTGTCGCTCTTTTTTGTATTCTTTCTAGCATGTTAATTTCCCGTCTATGATAAGGACTCCACACCTGTACACAGTACTCCAATCTAGGTCTAACTAAAGCTTTATACAGTTTGACGATCACTTCCTTGCTCCTATGTTTAATATTTCTTTTTATCATACCTAACATTGCATTTGCCTTTTTCACTGCTACCTTAACTTGCTCACTCACCTTTCCTATATGATCTATTATAACCCCTAGGTCCCTTTCCTTATCTATCTTTCTAATATTATTTTCTCCCATTCTGTAATTATGTTCCATATTGGATCTACCCATGTGGATGACTGTACATTTATCTACATTAAACTCCATTTACCAGCTTACTGACCATTCTCAAATTTTATCTAAATCCGGCATCAATATATCCACTTCCGCTTTAGATGAGACACTACTGCATAGTTTTGTGTCATCAGCAAATTTTGCAATCATGGATCTCATATCAATGTCCAAATCATTTATATATATCAAGAACAAAATTGGTCCCAAAATCGAGCCCTGTGGCACACCACTTTTCACTTCACACCACTCAGAGTACTCCTTATTTATGCCCACCCTCTGCCTTCTTCCCGTTAACCAATTTTCAATCCATTTGGCAACTTCCCTACCTATTCCATGTGATTTTAACTTTCGAAATAATCTTTGATGAGGTACTCTATCAAAGGCCTTTGCAAAGTCTAGATAAATAACGTCCACTGGCTCCCCTTTATCTATGATTTTAGTAACCTCCTCCATGAATTCTAATAGATTTGTTAAGCATGATCTCCCTCTGGTAAACCCATGCTGACTATTTCTAATTAGATTACATTTCTCTAAATGCATTACTATGTTTTCTTTGATTATTGACTCTAACTATTTACAGACTATGCTCGTTAAACTCACAGGTCTATAATTTGCTGGATCTGATTTTTTGCCTTTTTTGAATAAGGGGATCACTCCTGCATCTTTCCAATCCCGTGGAACAATCCCTTTTGTAAGTGATTGAGAACATAATATAGCCAATGGTTTTGCTAGTTGGTCTCTAATTTCATTCAGCAATTTTGGATGAATACCATCTTGACCTGGACATTTATTCACTTTCAACCCCTCCAATTTTTTAAAAACCATTTCCTCTGTAATACAGATTGATCTTAATCCCTCTGTATCCATGTCTCTTTGAAAAATATCTATAGGCTCTGTGATCTCGGAGCAGTCCTCTTTTGTGTAGACTGTGCCAAAGTACTGATTGAGCAGATTAGCTGCCTCCCTATTCTCACTTATTATTTTCCCTGTACTGTCTATGAGAGGGCCTACTTTGTCTTTCGTTCTTTGTTTATTTCTAACATAAGAGAAGAAGCTTTTACTGTCAGTCTTGATCCTCTGAGCAAGTTTTTTTTCAAAGTCTATTTTTGCTGTTTTATTCGATTTCTGAGATATGTTCTGCTTGTCCAAATATTTTACATATGTTTCTCTATATATTTTGTTCATGCTTTATTTTTTGCCCTTCTACATTTCACTACAAATCTAGTTATCCACTTTTTACGCTTGGGGTTTACCTCCCTACATGGAACACATTCCTCTTTTAGCGTTTCTAGAACTGTTTTAAAACTTTCCCACTCCTGTTCAACATCTGTTCCTACGACACTATCTTTCCAGATTATGTGGTTCACTGCCTCTTTCATCCTCTTAATATCTGCCTTAGAGTAGTCGTATGTTCGCGTGTTTATGTTTACTTCTTTCCCTGCAATGATATCCCAATGGATGATTTGATGGTCACTTGAGCCAAACAGTTCCCCAACGGTAACGTTTTCAATCATATTTTCCTCCGTGGTAAAAACTAGGTCGAGTATGTTTTTGCCTCTGGTGGCTGCTTCTACATGTTGAATTAAAAAATTGTCAGTTATGCACTTAACATATATAAATGTGTCTTCATTATTCTCAAGCTTTAGAATGAAGTACTTACACCTTCTTGTCCCTGTCATCGATGACATAATCTGGAGGGATGTATTTTACAATGAAATTATCAACAAACTCCTCAACAAGACGACGGACCTGAAAAATAAACATATCATTCTGACCTTTTTTTTAAAAAAAGATGTACCCTCAAAGTTATGTAATAACTATTAAGAAACTGTATTTGGTTTTTGTGTCTTATTTTTATGACAAGGACAAGAATAGCAGCACTGCCCCAACAAAGTGCATGTCGTAAGAGACGACTAACTGTCTGACGTGCATAACACCGGCCATGGTTATTTGGTTTGTTAAGAGCAGTATAGATAGTGCCTAACAGGCTGTGAGTCTACTTTCCTCTAGTGTTTGAGTCTATTAAGATGGACTCATGTAACAGTTCCAGCCGGAGCAAGAGAGTTTAGTCCAGGGGTGATGAGATTGATGACTCAGAACAAAGGTACCTGAATGCGTGTCAAGGTCACTCACTGTCTCAACAAAAGAAAACGGAGTTTGGGGCGAAGAATGTGAACAGGTAGGAACTGGCCACTGGCGTTCCAATTTGATAGAGGAGCGATTGACAGACGCGACGGCAGCGGAGCTTGCTGCGATAGATGAGTGACAGGGGTTCAGAGTAATTCGTTCCAATAACGACTGAATAGAGCCATCCCCCTGAGATCCATTGGTCAGCTCTAATACTGCTGGAGAGTATATAACAGAGAGTCAAAGTTTAGCTCAAGCAGGCTGGATGGAGAGGAGAGCGAATGAGAGAATGTAGATAGGAGTCGGATTATCTCACCTATTTGATAAAGAAGCGATTGATAGACTGTTGTACGAATGTTAGTGATAGAACAAGATCGCTCAAATAGATGTGTGAGTTTTGTATTAATAGATAATCTGAACATCAGTTGTAAGCAGGACACATTGTGAATGAGGTATGTCCAGATTGCCAGCCTGAGGGGATTTGAGTGAGGAAGAGTTTTTGATAAGGTGTGTTGAGGACGCAGTTAAAGAGATGTGTGTGTGATGTGTGTAGGCAATAGAACTGTGTTTTTGATAGTTGGGAATTCCATCAATAGTTAATGCTTATAATTTTTGCTTTAGTTAATATTTATATTAACATATATATAATATAGGAATATTTAGTTAAGATGATATGTATTGTATTGTGTTTGTAATTTCACTACTCATTTTGCTGGTATGAGTATTATATAATAAATATGCCGTCTGCTGTGTGCTATATTATTTGCAGTGTGTGGTCATGATGATATGGATGACTGTGATAATGTTCTAAGTTAGAATAACCCTAGGGCAAACAGTGGGATCTGCTACACTCGCACATCGGTTAACCACCCTCGGCAGAACTTGTCCCAACGCAGCGAAGTAATAAGCTGCTCGAGCATAGCCTGCTAAGCAGAAAATCCTCCTCTTGGCTAAATCCAGCTCACGTGAGAGCTGAGACCTGCACAAGGGCATCTGGCCCTGTAGAAGTACAGGTTGACTAAGACTTGGGAAGACCAGACTATCATCTGGTCAAGCAAAACATACTTTTCGGACAATGTTAGTCAGGGTCAGGTGAACATACTGACCCCACATCACTTCCATGCAGTTCTCCCTGGAATCAGGCTGTCTCATGACAGTCTGGCTAATGAGGTGGGGATTCACGTGATCCCTGTAGTAGTCAGCAACATGCAGATGAAGCCAAGCATAGCACAACTGCCTGGAGTACCCTGGTCCACCTTGATCAGCAGGCTCAGGATTTGATGAAAGCTGATGCAACTCGCCACAGAAGACCCTTTTTAGGACACACAAAATAGTTGTTATCGAATGCTCACAATGAGTAGGATTACACTTTTTGTCCATTCTGAAAAGAACATTTAGTGGCGGGTATCTTTCCTCACATCCCGAGCATACTGATGAGAGTGGACAGGGTCCTCCAGACGGGTGTGCTATGCTTGACTTCATCTGCATGTGACTCACTACTATGGGGAACATGTTGATCCCTCCCCTCGTTAGCAAGGCTGCCATGAAAAAAACAATAGTCATTATCCAACTTACTTCCCCTTTGCACACTTCATTACTTTTTAGTATAGAGCCGTGTTATTCAAAGTGTGCAACATTTTCAATTTTCTCGCTTGTGGTAACAATTTTTTGGCTGCAGTACTGTTTTATCAGTACGCATTAGCTTTTTTTTTTTTTTTTTAAGTTTAGAAAAAAGGTTCTGAAAATCATTATGCTTTGCTATGGACAGAATTAGTTGGTTTAGGCCCTTAGAGAACAACAGTGTATCATCTGCATATCTTATTTCTGGAATCATGTTTCCTCCAGTTGTAAATGGGTCGAAGGTTGCACAGTTTGTATTTGTGATAAAAATATTGTAATTATTAGTTAACACTGATAATTGCATGAGTTTTTTTAAAGAGTAAATACCTGGAAAACTGACAAACAGGGGAAATAGAATAAACAGAAAAAGTAGAACATACAGAGGAAGTAAAACAAACAGAGGAAGTAGAACAAACAGAGGAAGTAGGATAGACAGAGGAAGCAGAACAAACAGATTAACTAAAAAACACAGAGGAAGCAGAACACACATAGGAAATAGGATACACAGAGGAAGTAGACCAAACACAGGAAGTACAGAATGTAGAAAGCAATAAAAAATAATCAGACACACAAACAAGTCTAAACTTCGTTCTGGTCTCGTACCATCAAGAAGTCTGGAATTTGCCATGGCTTGTAGGATTCTATTCCTAATTCTCCTTCATAAGGCTTCCTCTTTAACAAATAATCCTGATGGAGACTTTCCCTGAAGAAGAAATATGGTTTAAAATAAATAGGCAAAGTTGACTAACACCATAATTCAGAATGTTAAGAACGGAAGGGATCTAAGAGGGAAGGCTGACCCAGTACTCAAAAACCGCCTGCTGAATTAAGATGTGTCGGACAGATAGGTGCAAATATCGCAATCAAGCTGTAAACCAAAACACAACCCACTCCGTTCTCTGGACTACATTCTGCTACCTAAATTCTAGAACAAGTGTCAAAGTATGTATATCTTGGCCAACTCCATCTAGCTGATGACATAACTTAACTTAACGTCTTTATACTGGTTTAGAAGACTGCAGAGTCTGTATACAACCAGTTTCATTTACATTACCTTGCTCTAAAAGCTTTGCGCATCCAATTTATTCTTAAATGCATTAATTTTCCCTGCCTCTACTACCTCCTGTGGTAATGCATTCCAAGCATTCACCACTTTTTGACTAAAAAAGTATTGCCTAATATCTAATCTGGACCTATCTTTAGTTAATATGTAGTTGTGCCCTCTTGTTCTTGTAGGTGGTTGTATTTGGAAAAACTTGTTAGTCTAATTTATCTGTTCCTCTGATCATCTTATATATGCATCAAAAGCAGATGTTGAACAATAGTGAGAGAGTTTCAAAACAGTTCTAGAAAAGCTAAAGGAGAAATGTATTCCATGTAGGGAGGAAAACCCCAAGGATAACTAGATTTGTAGTTAATTGTAGAGGAGCTAAAAATAAAGCATGGTCAAAATATATAGAGGCAGGTAAATCAAAAGATCATATTAAAAATATATGGACAAGAAAAACATAGCTCAGAAAGTGAATAAAGCAGAAAAAATAGCATTAAAAAAATAAACTTGCTCCTAGGATCAAGACTGATAGTAAAAGCTTTTCTTCATATGTTAGAAATAAAAAACTAAAGACAAAGTAGGCCCTCTCATTGATAGCACAGGACAAATAATAAGTGAGAATAGGGAGGCAGCTAACTTACTCAATCAGTACTTTGGTACAGTCTACACAAAAGAGGACTGCTCCAAGATCCCAGAGCCTATAGATATTTTCAAAAGAGACATAAATACAAAGGGATTAAGATCAATCTGTATTACAGAGGAAATGGTTTTTAAAACATTGAAGGGTTTGAAAGTGAATAATTTACCAGGTTAAGATTGTATTCATCCAAAATTGCTGTTTGAAATTAGAGACTAACTAGCAAAACCATTGGTTATATTATGTTTTCAAACACTTGCAAAAGGGATTGTTCCAGGGGATTGGAAAGTTGCAGGAGTGATCCCCTTATTTAAAAAGGGAAAGAAATCAAATCCAGCAAATTATAGACCGGTAAGTTTAACAAGCATAGTCTGTAAAATGGTGGAATCAATAATCAAAGAAATTATTGTAATGCATTTAGACAGGTTTAATCTAATCAGAAATAGTCAGCATGGGCTTACTTGAGGAAGATCGTGCTTAACAAATCTATTGGAATTCATAGAGAAGGCTACTAGAATGATAGATAAAGGGGAGCCAGTGGATGTTATATCTTGATTTTGCTAAGACCTTTGATAGAGTACCTAGTGTGAAGTAAAAAGTGAAGTGCCACAGGGCTCGGTTTTTAGACCAATTTTGTTCTTAATATATATAAACAATTTGGACATTGATATGGGATCCATGATTGCAAAATTCGCTGATCATACAAAACTATGCAGTAGTGTCTCATCTAAAACAGAAGTGGATATATTGAGGGCAGATTTAGATAAAATTCGAGAATGCTGGCAAATGGAGTTTAGATAAATGTACAGTCATCCACATGGGTAGATCAAATATGGAACATAATTATAGAACTGGTGAGAACAATATAAGAATGATAGAAAAGGAAAGGGAGCTAGGAATTATAATAGATCATACAGGTAAGGTGAGTGAGCAAATCCAAGAAGCAGTGAAAAATGCAAATGCAATGTTAAGGATAATAAAAAGAAATATTAAACATAGGAGCATGGAAGTGATAATCAGATTGTATAAAGCATTAGTTAGACCTAGATTGGTGTACTGTGTACAGGTGTTGAATCCTTACTGTAGATGGGATATAAATATCCTGGAATGGGTACAAAAAAGAGCGACAAAGCTGATAGTGGTATTCCAGAATGACAGTAGTTAAGGAAAGAGAAAAAACAGCCTAGTGTCTAGAAAAGAGAAGAAGTCGAGGTGACTTAATACCGGTTTATAAGATAACCAAAGAAACTGATAAATTAGACTATAACAAGTTTTTCTAAATACAAACAACTATAAGAACAAGAGGACATAGCTACAAATTAACTAACGAAAGATCGAAGATTAGATATTACGAAATATTTTTTTAGTCAGAGTGTGGTGAATGCTTGGAATGCATTGCCACAGAAAGTAGTAGAGGTGAGGACAATTAATGCATTTAAGAATAGATTGGACGCACATAGCTTTTAGAGCAAGGAAATGTATATTAAACTGGTTGTATACAGACTCTGCGGAATGTAAAAACGTTAAGTTAAGTTAAATGCAAAAAAAAAAGATCATTAAAAGAATTGCAATAGCCAAAAATACATTTTAAAGCAGGAGAGCTACACTTCTGTCACAGCAGATATCTCAGGTCTTAGAGAGCTACACTTCTGTCACAGCAGATATCTCAGGTCTTAGAGAGGTACACTTCTGTCAAAGCAGAAATCTCAGGTCTTAGAGAGGTACACTTCTGTCACAGCAGATATCTCAGATCTTAGAGAGGTACACTTCTGTCAAAGCAGAAATCTCAGGTCTTAGAGAGGTACACTTCTGTCAAAGCAGAAATCTCAGGTCTTAGAGAGGTACACTTCTGTCACAGCAGATATCTCAGATCTTAGAGAGGTACACTTCTGTCAAAGCAGAAATCTCAGGTCTTAGAGAGGTACACTTCTGTCACAGCAGCTATATCAGATCTTAGAGAGGTACACTTCTGTCACAGCAGATATCTCAGATCTTAGAGAGGTACACTTATGTCAAAGCAGAAATCTCAGGTCTTAGAGAGGTACACTTCTGTCACAGCAGCTATATCAGATCTTAGAGAGGTACACTTCTGTCACAGCAGATATCTCAGGTCTTAGCGAGGTACACTTCTGTCACAACAGATATCTCAGATCTTAGAGAGGTACACTTCGGTCACAGCAGAAATCTCAGATCTTAGAGAGGTACACTTCTGCTGTCAAAGCAGAAATCTCAGATCTTAGAGAGGTACACTTCTGTCAAAGCAGAAATCTCAGGTCTTAGAGAGGTACACTTATGTCAAAGCAGAAATCTCAGGTCTTAGAGAGGTACACTTCTGTTACAGCAGATATCTCAGGTCTTAGAGAGGTACACTTCTGTTACAGCAGATATCTCAGGTCTTAGAGAGGTACACTTCTGTCAAAGCAGAAATCTCAGGTCTTAGAGAGGTACACTTCTGTCAAAGCAGAAATCTGAGGTCTTAGAGAGGTACACTTCTGTCAAAGCAGAAATCTCAGGTCTTAGAGAGGTACACTTCTGTCAAAGCAGAAATCTCAGATCTTAGAGAGGTACACTTCTGCTGTCAAAGCAGAAATCTCAGATCTTAGAGAGGTACACTTCTGTCAAAGCAGAAATCTCAGGTCTTAGAGAGGTACACTTCTGTCAAAGCAGAAATCTCAGGTCTTAGAGAGGTACACTTCTGTCAAAGCAGAAATCTCAGGTCTTAGAGAGGTACACTTCTGTCAAAGCAGAAATCTCAGGTCTTAGAGAGGTACACTTCTGTCAAAGCAGAAATCTCAGGTCTTAAAGAGGTACACTTCTGTCAAAGCAGAAATCTCAGGTCTTAGAGAGGTACCCTTCTGTCAAAGCAGAAATCTCAGGTCTTAGAGAGGTACACTTCTGTTAAAGCAGAAATCTCAGGTCTTAGAGAGGTACACTTCTGTCAAAGCAGAAATCTCAGGTCTTAAAAATGAGAAACATAAAATGCTATTCAGTTTTATTGTATGGAATAGAAACCTGGACTCTGACAAAGAAAATGAAGAAGATTGTTGAAGCCTTTGAAATGTGGGTATTCAGAAGACTTGGACAAGTTTCTTGGAAAGATAGGAAAACCAATAATGAGGTTCTAGAACAACTCCAGATGGAAAAGACACTTCTAAAGAAATACAATTCAGAAAAATAAAATACTTTGGTTATGTCAAGCCCCATAGTCTGCTAAAGGTTATTTTAGAGGGCAGAGTAGAGGGCAAGTGGTACAGATGGACAGAAACCATCAGGATGTGGTCAGCACACAGTTTGACTGCATGTACCACCCTGGCGTGAGACAGAGACAGATGAAGATCCATTACCGTCATCCACTATTACAAAGATGGCACTTGATGATGATGATGTGAATGGTAGAAATAAAAATAAAAATTCATGCTGCAAGTCTCTTGATTTGTGTTCAATTTCTGAACACGCTTATAATTTCGAAGTAACGTAATACACCTGTAATACTTGGAATCCTGGTATTCAAACAGGAATGTTAATGTCTACTGCTAGGTAGCCAAAAGCTTTGGCTTTATGTAGTAGGTATGTTAAAACTTCCTGTGGCTTACTAGACTGGAGGAAGGTACAACAAATTTGGGTAAATTTTTAACTAGAACTTCTGAATTTTGTTCGGGCAGCGGTCGTTAAGTTTACTCTTTTCAATTTTTTTTTTTTTTTTTGCTTAAATGTTTGCCTCACTAGTTTCTACTGGCGGAGGCGCGCCATTTTCCACCCCAGACCGTAGTCAATTAGGCGATATCAGGACGCATAAACCAGTGCTTGGATGCATGTGTGCATCTGTATGTACCTATGCTAGGTTTGTGCGCCCTCAGAAGCTAGTCCAACCAAAGTGCAATGGAAGGGCTTTACCACGAGGGTGCGTGTGAAAGTTGTGCAAGGGTGTGACTGTGGGATAGAGTCAAATGAAACAGAGTGAGGTAAGAGGGGAGAGAAGGGGAAGAGTGGCCCCCAGGGTGAGAGCTCCTCCCTGACTCTTTTCAATTTCTAACTGCCAACGGATTTTGAAAGTGCTCGACACTGAACATGGGCATTCGATCTCACTACCCAGAGATCAGGGGAACTTTTACCAGAAGATCCACGTGAAAAAATCTAGGTCTCTACCAAGATTCGAACCTGCGACTTCCAGCACCAGAGGTGGACATCTTACCTTGAGACCACTGAGCCCCATGTAACATAATCTAATAAAAAACCACATTTGAGAATAAATCAGCCAACCATTTTTAATGAAATCTTACTTGTTTACACAAAACAATACTCCGATAATCAGAAAGAAATATTGAAATAATGATATACTGATGAGAGAAGTTCAGGGGGCTAGCACACAGGATACCACTATCACAGATTGGAACCATTTTAAATCTCAGCTTGAGGCCTATCTTTTATTCTACCAAGAGCACAATTTAAAAAACAAACAGTTTTCACACTGTGTTCGTGACTTCCATGGCAAGCAACCTTTATTTCTCACCTTATAAATCCCCTCAAGAAATCAAACTAATTGGAAAAATAGCATAATGACCGTCTGTGTTGAGTAAAAAACCTTGAGTATGACTGCTGGTCTCCTGTTCCGTCCAGTTGGTCCAGACACCAGACTGTGGTCAGTTATTGGATGGGCATCCTTTCATTCCATCAGTGGTCAGTTATGGATTATGTCCCCCTATTCCATCACTTTTTCCAGTCCCTAACCCCATTTTCCAGTCCTTAACCCCATTTTCCAGCCCATAACCCCATTTTCCAGTTCCTAACCCCATTTTCAAGTCCCTAACCCCATTTTCCAGCCCTTAACCCCATTTTCCAGTCGTTAACCCCATTTTCCAGTTCTTAACCCCATTTTCCAGCCCCTAACCTCATTTTCTAGTCCCTAACCACATTTTCTAGTCACCAACCACAAGAACGGCTTCAAGAATAGAAGAGTAGACATTTAATACAATCAGATAGACTCTAGATGTGCCTCATCCCAAATGCTTTATAAATTTAAATCAAGTAAAAATAACCTTGCAGTGGTTCTATTCTTTGTTCCCTGGGACAAACATAGGATATCCCTTCACGTGTTACACCAGAGTTACTCAAATAACGAAGATGCGGTACATGCTTGAACTTGTGTCAATAATATTCACCATAGCAAACTTGCACTGAAATACCTTATGGGGAGAAAGACTAACGTCTGGCCAGGCAAAATATAATGATCAGACATGTTAGTCAGTGTCAGGCAAAACATCTGACCAAGACCGTCACCTCAACTTCCTAGTAGCCCTCCCTGGAAACGGGCTGTTTTCATGGCAGCCTGGCTAACGAGGTGAAGGAACGACATTATCTCCATAGTAGTGAGTGACACGCAGATCAAGCCAAACACCTTCATCAGCACATTCGGGATGTGAGAAAAGCTACTGTAACTCACCACTTAACAACCTTTTCATGGCGCACAAAAGAGTAACCTACTCATTGTGGACAATCAAAACAATAACAACAAATACCTTAAAGTCCATATTCTGCCAACAGCATCAGGAATATCAGTGACCAGCTTGTGTACATATGACTGAGGTGAATGAACATTTCTTGTGTTGTTGTTGATAAGCCTGTTTGAAGGTTTCATTATAACTTCTGTTCCTGTGCATGTACAAATAGAACATTTATATCTTTGATTTTGAGCATTTATGACTTAAAGTAAATACTTGACTGAAATAGAACATGTTTGGCCTTGAGTATAGATTGACTTTTAAAGTTAACATTTATGACTTTGAGTAAATACATGACTTTGAAAGTTAAAATGTATGACTTTGCTAAAGAAAATAGATGGCCTATAATTTTAGTTGTTCTTCTTAGTCGACCTGTACTTCTACAGGGGCATATGCCCGTGCGTAGGTCCCAGCTCTGGTTTGAGCTGGATGTAGCCTGGAAAAGGATTTCCTGCTTAGCGGGCTAGGCTCGAGCAGCTTAACAATGCGTTGGGACAAGCGCTTGCGGAGGGTGGTTAACCGATGTGCGATTTCATCTTAATAGACTCAAACACTAGAGCAAAGTAGATCCGCAGCCTATTAGACATCTATGCTGCTCTAAACAAACCACCTAACCATGGCCGGTGTTATGCCATGACATGCAGGTAGTCGCCTCTTACGACATACTCTCTGTGAGGCAGTGGTGCTATTCTTATCCTTGTCATACACAAAGACCCCGGCAGACCACTCAAAGCATCGAAGAAAAATTGTAAATTTTGGCAGATAGTCCCAATAGTCAAAAAGGACTCTAGTGCGAACTGACTATGAATGGGATGGGCATCAGAGCTCTAAACTTCAGGCAATGAGGATGATGCCTTTACAATTTGGCCCAACCAGACAGTGCATTTACAGCTTTGAAGATGAGACCATGATAGAGAGCGGATTTTCCGATCCTTGATTTCCATGACCAAACCCCAAGAGTTTGATGGTTTGTATATCCTTTTATATAAGACCATTTATGACTTTGATCTTGACCTTGATATGAGAACATATTTAACTTTGAAAGAAAACATGGAAAAACTTGTATCAGAACACTTTCAAATGACAAAAATAAAGATCCTGAGGACTTGCATCTTCCCGGTGGCAACGTACGGGTGAGAGACATAGTCAACTTCACAAACGATATGGAAGAAGACTGAATCCTTTTAGCTAAAATGCTATAATAGGGTGCTAAAAATACCATGGATAGTGAAAATTAATAAATTGCCGAAATACTCCAGAAGCTTGATATAAAACAAAACTGGCTAATAAACAACATTCTATTTATCTATGTTTGTAGCAGATCCCACTGTTTGCCCTAGGGTTATTCTAACTTAGAACATTATCACACTCATCCACATCCATCATGACCACACACTGCAAATAATATAGCACACAGCAGATGGCATATTTATTATATAATACTCATATCAGAAAAATGAGTAGTGAAATTACAAACACAATACAATACATATCCTCTTAACTAAATATTCCTATAATACATATATGTTAATATAAATATTAACTAAAGCAGAAATTTTAAGCATTAGCTATTGATGGAATTCCCAACTACCAAAAACCTGGTTATATTGCCTACACACATCACACACACATCTCTTTAACTGCATTCTCAACACACTTGATCAAAAACTACTCCTCACTCAAATCCCCTCAGGCGGGCGATCTGGACATACCTCGTTCACAATGTGTCCTGCTTACAACTTACGTTCAGATTATCTATTAATACAAAACTCACACACCTATTTGAGCGATCCTGTTCTATCACTAACATTCGTTCAACAGTCTATCAATCGCTCCTCTATCAAATAGGTGATCTAAACGGTTTCCTATCTACATTCTCTCATTCGCTCTCCTCCCCTCTCCATCCAGCCTCCTGAGCTAAACTTTGTCTCGTGTTATATACACTCAAGCAGTATCAGAGCTGACCAATGGATCTCAGGGGGATGGCTCTATTCAGTCGTTATTGGAACGAATTACTCTGAACCCCTGTCACTCATCTATCGCAGCAAGCTTCACTGCCGTCGCATCTGTCACTCACCCCCCACTGTTCAAATCGGAACGCCAGTGGCCCGTTCCTACCTGTCCACATTCTTTGCCTCAAACTCTGTTTCCCTTTGTTGAGACAGTGAGTGACCTAGGCACGGATTCAGGTACCTTAGTTCCGAGTCATCAACCACATCTCCCCTGCCCTAAACTCTCTTGCTCCGGCTGGAACTGTTACATGTTCTTTGCACACCAAATATGGCACATAAAGCAGAAATAAATGTTATCCATTTGGAACAGTGTGACACCACTGTTTTTAGATCTTCTATAGTGCTGAAGCCCATAGTTGAGCCCTCTTTGATGATTTTTCTTGTGAGTGTTTCCTTGGGTCTCCCTCTTTTCCGAACGCCCCTTGGTGTTAATTCGAGTGCTTGCAATGGAAGACTGTTGTTGTTCAGTCTAAGGACATGTCCGATGTATGTCTCCATCATTTTTTCCTGATGATGGTTGACACGTATAGATGGTTGTTTGTGTCTGTTCTTATGGAGTCATTAGTTATGAACTGGTCCCAGCGTATATTCAATAATTTTCTTAAACATTTATTTTCAGAAGACAGTAAGTTTGTTTTCCAGCACTTTTGTTGTCTTCCAGCTTTCACATCCATATGTCAGGATTGATATTACGATTGAATAGTCTGAGTTTGATATGTTTGCTCAGTGTTGTTGGTGAGCTAATTAAAGGCGCATGAGGCCAAAGCATTTCTAGTAGATATTTCTTTAGTGGTATCTCCATCTCCAACATTACATCTAGGAAATTAACATACTTTGGCCACATCAAATATAACAAAGAACAATGTTGAAAGATATGATACATGGCAAAAGAGGCAGAGAGAGACCAAGAAGAAGATTGACAAGGGACATTACAGAGGCTCTGAGTTTAACAGTGGCAGAGGCGGGTGATCTGGCCAGGGATTGAGTGTCATATAATTCGGCTGTCGTGAGAGTTACATTCTGCAAAGGACATGCTACATGATGATTATAGAACAAGGGTAACTATGAAATGGAATATTTATCACTTTGAAACTGAACATTTATTTGAAACCAAATATTTCAGACTGACTCGGAGTTGACTTACCAACATTCAGTGGAAGAGAGTGAAAGACGTCATATTTTTCTCTAAGTTGGTTGCGAGCTTTCATTATTTGTTCTCTCTGCTGTGTTAGGTACCTGAATGACATAATGGAAAGAAAGAAACTTTTCGAGCACACAGCTGGACACAATAGTAGTAATAGTTTACCATAACCAGCAAAGATGGCGACAGCATCAGACATGTTTTGTGAGGTCAGTTCTCGTATGCCTGTTGTTGTTCAATGCCCAAAATGAGTAAGTTTACTCTTTTGGCTGCTCATTATTATGGGGATCACATTGATCCCCAACCTTGTTAGCCCGACTGTCATGAAACAGCTTGTTTCCAGGGGGAACTGCGTGGAAGTGAGGTGGGAGTCTTGGTCAGTCAGTATGTTTTGACTGACCTTCTTACATTGTCTGATCAGTATGTTTTGCCTGACCTTGTTACATTGTCTGATCAGTATGTTTTGCCTGACCTTCTTACATTGTCTGATCAGTATGTTTTGCCTGACCTTCTTACATTGTCTGATCAGTATGTTTTGCCTGACCTTCTTACATTGTCTGATCAGTATGTTTTGCCTGACCTTGTTACATTGTCTGATCAGTATTTTTTGCCTGACCTTCTTACATTGTCTGATCAGTATGTTTTGCCTGACCTTCTTACATTGTCTGATCAGTATGTTTTGCCTGACCTTCTTACATTGTCTGATCAGTATGTTTTGCCTGACCTTCTTACATTGTCTGATCAGTATGTTTTGCCTGACCTTGTTACATTGTCTGATCAGTATGTTTTGCCTGACCTTCTTACATTGTCTGATCAGTATGTTTTGCCTGACCTTCTTACATTGTCTGATCAGTATGTTTTGCCTGACATTGTTACATTGTCTGATCAGTATGTTTTGCCTGACCTTCTTACATTGTCTGATCAGTATGTTTTGCCTGACCTTCTTACATTGTTACATTGTCTGATCAGTATGTTTTGCCTGACCTTCTTACATTGTCTGATCAGTATGTTTTGCCTGACCTTCTTACATTGTCTGATCAGTGTGTCTTGCCTGACCTTCTTACATTGTTACATTGTCTGATCAGTATGTTTTGCCTGACCTTCTTACATTGTCTGATCAGTATGTCTTGCCTGACCTTCTTACATTGTTACATTGTCTGATCAGTATGTTTTTGCCTGACCTTCTTACATTGTCTGATCAGTATGTTTTGCCTGACCTTCTTACATTGTCTGATCAGTATGTTTTGCCTGACCTTCTTACATTGTCTGATCAGTATGTTTTTGCCTGACCTTCTTACATTGTCTGATCAGTATGTTTTGCCTGACCTTCTTACATTGTCTGATCAGTATGTTTTGCCTGACCTTGTTACATTGTCTGATCAGTATGTTTTGCCTGACCTTCTTACATTGTCTGATCAGTATGTTTTGCCTGACCTTCTTACATTGTCTGATCAGTATGTTTTGCCTGACCTTCTTACATTGTCTGATCAGTATGTTTTGCCTGACCTTCTTACATTGTCTGATCAGTATGTTTTGCCTGACCTTCTTACATTGTCTGATCAGTATGTTTTGCCTGACCTTCTTACATTGTCTGATCAGTATGTTTTGCCTGACTTTGTTACATTGTCTGATCAGTATGTTTTGCCTGACCTTCTTACATTGTCTGATCAGTATGTTTTGCCTGACCTTCTTACATTGTCTGATCAGTATGTTTTGCCTACTACTCTACTCTCTCCTCTCATATAGCTATAAAGAGCAATCCGGGCACAGCAGACTCTGCCATATCTGGATCAAACATGTGAAGAATCGGCTGTGGAGTCATTGAACTTTCTGTTCTTTTGGGTGTCCCACTTTCTCTGAGCCTTCACAATGGAGTTTCACTCTGTGACCTTTCATAAAGCTAGCAAGCCAAGTGGAATTGTTTTATGCAAGCAAGTCATAGAAAGTGACATCAATGCTGACATTTTTTCAGAGACACTTTAAAGGAGTTTCTGTAGCATTTCGTTTAGTGGGCCAAAGGGCAGGAGTCCAAACTCCGCCGGTTCAATAACCTGTAGCATTTCGTCCGTCCCTCTAATAAGTGGATGCCTGTCATGAGCTCACCTTAAAGCAGTTGCTTGGAGATTAGCTCATCGACATGTGAACAACATGTCCCATCCATCTTATCTGGGCCTTCTGCAGAAGCATAGGGGCTGCGACAGCACAGTGATTAGTGCACTGACTTCCCATGGTACAATTTCAGTTGGTGCAGGTTTTCTTTTTATGATCACAAATCAGCTCCTGTGGTCTGCCAAGCCACATAAATTAGGTACCAGAAAAAATTTGGGAAGTAAAGGTATAGTACTGACCCCATCACCCATTATGTGCCATGGGTCACCAAATAATATGGGCCTAGCACCATATTTCTCATACGCCGCTTGGCGTGAAACAAGATCTTTATTATTTATTTATTATTATTATATGGGGAACTGAGACGCTAGTCCAGTCAGGCACAACATACTAACCAGGACTTCGCGGTAGGGCAATACACTGACCAAGACCATAATCTCTTTTCCATGTAGCGTTCCCTGAAAACAGGCTGTTTTCAAGGCAGCCTCGCTGACGAAATATAGAGATAAGGGAAATTTTTTACCAGAAGATCCATGTGAAAAAATCCAGTGATTCAAACCCACGACCTCCGGCACCCGAGACGGATACCTTACCTCGAGACCAATGGGCTCTTTATATCTTTAAACAAAATATATACAAGCTACATGGACGTATATGTGAACTACAAAAGACACTGAAGTTTATATAAGAAACAACATTGCAGATAAACATTATAATTTCAAGTAAGGAAGAAGAAGATAAAACATTGAACTCACTCATTATTTGCAGCCTTCTCTGCCTGTGATCTCTGAAACTCTTTAGTTCTTTTTGCCATGATTTCTTCTAATGTCTTACTTGATGTCTGTTGGGGATCTTAATCAGAGAACACAACAAAAAGTATAGTCTTACTTGATGTCTGTTGGGGATCTTAATCAGAGAACACAACTAAAAGTATAGTCTTACTTGATGTCTGTTGGTGATCTTAATCAGAGAACACAGCTAAAAGTTATTGATATGGCTATCAGTTTGATCCCAACTTTGTACTTTCCACGTGGCCCAGCATCTATCACAGGATAAGTCTTTAAATGTATCAACAGCTGCTTGTTATCGAAAAAAAGGTAGTTTAGTGCTGGCATACGGCATGAAATGTTACAAACTTCATTATCTTGTTCTTCTATTTCTCTCATTATGTCTACTTGCAAAGGCCAAAAACAATAAAGGCCGCCATCCATCGTAGAGATGATGGCATAATTAATTTTGCTAGCGCTATATTTAGTAAGGATTAACTGCGCTACTTTTTATCCTCACTCTCTCGTCTCGTGCCGCCCGACCCCAGTGGCAAGTCAAGGACAAGACAACTAGGGGCGACTACGAGATGCAGGGGCCTCCGCATCAAGCACCCGTAAAAAAGACGGCAGAGTCTGTAGTCGAACCCAAATGGCTTTACCACTTCGCCACGGAATCCCAAGGCCATTTCTCAGGATAAAGATTAAAATGATGGAGTTCTCAGAGCTACCTAAACAGCTTTGTGTGAAGGTTCAACTCCGTAGACCAGTGCTCATTTTGCAGTTACCTAAACATATAGCAGTTAGCACAGTGGTTAGTGTACATCCTTCCCAGCTGAGTGATCTGAGTTCCACCACCAGCTGGTGCTGGATTCTTTTCTGATTGCATAATGGCTACCTGGTTCAGCCTAGCCCAAAAAAGTTGGTACCAGAACAATCCGAGAAAGTAAAGGCGGTTGGTGTGATGCTGACCACATCACCCCTAATGCACCATTGGTAAAGATAACATGGGTCTAACACCATATTCCCAATATGCCACACTGGCGTGTTAACAGAATCTTTACTTCTTTACTTATTGATCATATAGCCATCTTGAAGGACATGCTTGGGTGACATGCAAGTTTGAAAATGTGTAAGTGACTATTCAATCTATAGGTCCAGTGTTGCACTAAGTTCATGAGATGTGGCTCTGTGCCTAGGGTGCCAGTTCTAAAAGGAAAGTCTTTAGGACCTGCTGTAGAGTGTCCTTTTATCCTTAACATTTATATGGGGAAAGTGGTAAAGTTCAGCCCAAGTAGCAGATACTTTAAGTATGCAATTGAGAGAGAGGCCAGTTCCCTGTAGTAAGGTCTTCTTCTACAAGTCACTTCAAGGTGCGTCACTTCAAAAAATGAAGGTCTACGCTGAAATTGTTCTGCCTACCTTCTTATATGCGGGTGAGACCTGGACCATCTATAGCCGTCATGTCGGGATATTATACTACTTCCATGTGCACTGTCTGCGAAAACTACTGAATATTATATGGCTGGAAATGGTGCCAAATACAGATGTGTTAGCACGATCTGGCATGACAATTATACACACCATGACATGTGCAGCACAGTTGAGATGGGCTGGTCATGTGATACGCATGTCGGATCAAAGTCTACCAAAAGAACTGCTCTATGGTGAACTGCAAAATGGCAAGAGAGCAAGTGGTGGGCAGCGGAAAAGGTGCAAGAACACACTTAAGATATCACTGATCCAGTGCAGTAGTAACCATGATGACCGGGAAAGAATCACCACCAATCGCAAAGATTGGTGCAGCACTATTGCGGAGGGTATTCAGAGACATGAGGTATCAAGAATAAATGAGGCTATCCAGAGACGATCGCTCTGCAAGTCTGCTCACAATCTCTGTGTCAGAGGGTGTTTTATTTATCTGTATTAAGTGCAACAGACAATTTGAGGCTCGGAGTGGCTTATTTAGACATTTTCGAACTTATACGAACAGTGAATGCTGACAAAGTGGTCCTCACCGATTACGATGGACGAACAACATGCCTACGTAAACGATGAGTAAAGGCTCACAGACAAAAATTCGAGAAAATTAAACAATGTCGGGTTATTACAACTATATCCTCTTTAAAAGCCCAATGCTGCCGAAGATGGATGTGTCGGACTGAAAGTCAAGCTGTAAACTAGTGCCACAACGCGTTCTATCCTCCGGACTACATCCTACTACTTGCAAAGCCCTGTTCAGGGCTTGGTAGCGGGAAATTGAGAACGAGCGCAAAAGAAGAAGAAGAAGAAGGAGCCGAATAGGAAAAAATAATTTCTGATATATCCATCTGTGTATATCATTCTCATATGGAACCACATTGATGTAGATACAGGTGATTTTAACCGTTTGTTCATTCTTCAAGATTCACAACTATAAAGCAACATTGGTTCTAGATAATACACTGAAGATAAGCTGGTAAAATCACCTTAATGAGAGCATGCTTGGGACATGTTTTGTTGTCTATTCTATTAGTACTTACTTTTCTGATCGATTCCATAATTTGTGTCCATTTCTTGTTTCAGTTTGAAGTTTCTTGTGTATGCTTTGTCCTGTTGTAAAGATGTAAAACAAATGATGAACCTCACATGGTTATACTTTGTTAAGCAGAACTGATGTCATTGCACTCCAGACAAACTGACAGGTGCTAAGACTTTTAGCAAAGGGAAAGGATAATGGTTTTTGTGGTATATTGGTTGTATACACTCCTGATTTATCCTCACAGGATCAACCTACATGTGCCTTCAAACACTTGTAGGATGAGTGCCGCTGATTCATCTATTGCGGTGTCATCCTTCAGCAGGTGGTGGACATCAAATGATGTAGGTATGTCTTTCTCCTATCAGTATCTAATGTCTTAACTTTTATTGCTTTTGAATGAAACCAGCCTATCATTTTCATAATTTCCATGAGCCCCAGTATTCCTACATGCCAACCAACTTATCACATCCAATGATGCCAAAATAATTATGCAATGGATCTATGGTCACTCAAATACACCTGGCAATGACAAGGCAGACAGACTGACTAAGAAGGGATCTAGTCAAGAACAACAATACACACCAGCAACCCTAAAGACAGTAAAACAACTACTTAAGACTGCAAACAAAGACACTTGACTGAATAGATGGGCAATAGAAAATACTGGGAGAGAAATCTACAAACATATGGCTATCCCAAATCACAAAGACAACATCAACCTCCTGAAAAGAAGAGATTACAGCACCATTTTCCTACTTTGCACTACAGATACAACTTAACAGTCACTTGAACAGAATCCAAACGGAACATACTTCAGATCGCCAGCTTTGCATACATCTCTATGAAACTGTTGAACGTCACCTTTATGAATGTCCGATGCGTGGGAAAGTGCTTTTTTCTCCAAAGCAAACAAATGGAACACTTTGTACAGAACTAAAAAACAGCCCACAAATGTTTGCAGATACAATTAAATGGCATTAGGACAAATGGCAGAAGCCCACAGACCATTGAATCAATAACCAACCAACCAACCCAGTATATCCACACACATCCTTGAAAATTTGAAGCTTACAGCCACCTCATAGCTGCAGAAACTGCCTCAATCTCTATTCTAATACTGGAGAATGTTGTTATGTTTGCTCAACTCTGCTTTGCAATAACTTTGTCTCTCGTTTAATCTCCTGTATAATAATAGTAATGACTACTAAAAGGGGGACCACTATAATCTCTCAGAATACAAACAAAAACGTGAAACAGCAGGTGTCTGAAATCTACAAATTTAAAGGAACCTCTGATCCCAGGCAGGTGAGATTAAACGCCTTGTCCTATTTGAAATGAACAACAAACTAGAAGGTCATGTGTATATGCTGCACACATAAAAGAACCCTTGGAAGTTCAAAAAATATTAAATTCCTAACCAATACGACACCTACCTTCTCCTAGACACAGTAAGTCACAGGAAATAAAATCACATGAAGAACCTACTATGGACAGCTACATGGCATCAGGCATACACCTGCCTGCTTGAATACCAGAACTCCAAGTAAGTGCCAAAAGTATGTATAATGACACATAGGACTATCATCATGTAGCATGTCTTTTATGGAATGTCGCTCCCATCACAGTCCGTCTGAAAGAAACTCTATCTCTTGCCAAATCTTCAGCTAGCACTGACTTTGTGATAAAAAAGGCAGAACATCAGACAAAGTCAAGGTGGGCGTAATAGATTTTTTGAAGAAAGGAATCATTGAAAGAGGGTAATTCTTGAATGGTTGAGAATTTGTTTTAGAAATGTCATGTTCAGAAAAAGCACACAAGTAGATGACAAAGATCTTATTTTGTCCTAAATATCAATCTATATTATTATTGTCGGTCATATGTGCAAACAGTGCAGAGGGACTAGAGCAGCTAGTTGCAGCCATAAACAGATGCAGCCATAAACAGATGCAGCAAAGATCAGAACCTCTTTGTAAACATAAACAAAACAAAGAAAATGAACAAGTCACAAACTTCAAATATCTGGACTCCAGAATTGACAACAATGTCGACTATTGCAAGGAAATCAGAAGGAGATTGGTGATGACAATGCAGATGCTATACACTCGAAAGAAAATATGTCAAAATACCAGCACACCAACAAAAGTGAACCCTTTGAGAACCTGTATGAGTCTTCATATTGTATGCTCCCTTAATACCTTCCATTTGTTTTGATATACAAGAGATCTTAAAAAAGGTATTTAAAAAGCTTTAAAAAAGGATGTGAGCTAACAAAAGATCTTCCGAGACCAGGTCAGGTGCATATTGTTGTGTTAACTTACGTCCTTCTTTAAACATCGTTGTCCAGTTCTTCACTGTTGTCTTTGACACATTTTTGTCACCATACACTGCCTGCATTCTGCGATGAATGTCAACTGGTCGACATCCTTCAACTGTTAGAAACAGAATTACTGCTCGCTGATCAACTCTGGACGGATTCCGTATCACACCCGCCATGTTTTCAACGGCCTACTAAGGAAACTTTCAGTTGGAGGATAATGAAATTTTACAAACTTGACGGTTGGTATGTGCTGTTTACACCTGAAGTGACATCATCATGCGCGTCGTACGTATGTTCACTTGGTACAGTTAGATCCGGTTTCATTTGAACACCCCTTGCAGGTTTACTAAAAATATTAAACTAAGATTCTGAAAATTAAAAAAAACTTGTAAATGTAATGTAATATTTTTTAAATATTCGTTGCTCAGTGTGGACTAAACATTTGAGCATCAAGTGGTGTGGATAATACAAATGATAAGAAACGATAAATAAATATTTCTACACTCACAACAGTTTTCTGTGGCCGTGCTGATTCCTGACTTGTGAGTCTCTCTAATTGGTGTCGTAGCACTGTCTGTTCAGCCATTTGTTTCTCAATGATCTCCATCTGTCGCTGCAATTCTTCCATCGTTTGATTTCGGAAACCTTTTTGGTTTCCTGCCTCAGCAATGTAGGCCATAATGGACAGAAGATGCAATCAACCTAGTCTCTGAAGACAAATCAAAATAAATTGTAATAAGATATACCAAACTCTGTGAGTTACCAAGCTCTCTTCTTTTTTTTATAATGCCATAAAGCTGATAAATTCGTTTGAACAATTGTTATACATTTATGATGGACAGTCATTTAGCAACATACATTTTATGAATAACAATTTGACAAGAGTGTGAACCAAAAATTGTGTCTGTTTTATATTTTTACACAGTTCCCCTGCAGAACACCTGGTTTACCTACACATTATTTTTAAACCAATTTTGTACAGTCTTCATGACCTCGGTGTCAGCGGCATTGGTAACCATCAATGGTGACTTGCCTTCTGCCACGGACTAGCTGGTTGATCTGCTGTTTCATTGTGTCAGTTGCCTCGCTAACTGGTCTCCTTCTCCATGGTTCATCAATGACATTTTGTTTTCCATTTTGAAATCTTTCTACCCACTCATACACTCTCCTCTGACTCCAACAACTGACCATACTGAGCCTTCATTCTTCTGTAGTTTTCAGAAGGTTTCACACCATCTCCCCACAAAAGAACGAATAATGCCTTGTTGTTGTTCCATGGTGCAAGTCAACACAGTGAGGTGGCCAGTGACAGTGGGGAGTTGTATGCTATATAACATATGCACATACTGCTCAATCATCATGACTCTTACATGGGGTATTGCTAAAAAGACAGTATTTGTCCTGAAATAAGATTTTCCATTGTACATTCCATGCACTTTATAATTTCCATTGTACATCCTGTGCACTTTATAATTTCCATTATACATTCCATGCTCTTTATAATAAAATTCATGTTACTTAATGACTATCCCTCATGCATACAACTTTCTGAAAACTAAAATTTCCTACATTTCTAAATGCACCTGTACTTATTACACTGCAAAAATAAATGTCTCATGAGGCTCAAAATATATTGTAGTGAATGAGTTAATACTGATGGTACAATGATTAACTAGCTGGTTGATGGAAAAAAACACATTTTAAGAAAACAATATAAAAATATAAGATGTGTAAACTTTTTTGCTCTGCAAAGCAGCTTAAAACATAAAATTGCAACACCAACTAACATAGTGATAAATTTGACCTGCCAAAATTAATAGTCATAACTCATTATCCAATGCCATAATTAATGGTTCAGGCCAGTGCTGTCCAACCTGTGGCCCACAAGTTTATTGTATATGGCCCATCAGAGCCCTCACAATTTGTGTAAAAACAAACAAAGTCAGTGTTTCATTTGCAGTGTGGCTCGTTTGTTGCTTTTTTGTTGACAATTCATTCAATCGTGACATTTGCACTATAGCCACAGGAATGCGGTTGCTATGGGGAAATGAAGGTGCAGCACAGCTGGACAAAATTTAACTGCAGCATAATTCTGCTCTTCAGAACAAACACAAGGATACATCACCAACAGGATTTGAAATGACATATGCCTCTTCTTCTGAGCTTCAGCACATATCTAAAATGTTGTAAAAAAACATACTACTGACAATGTTTAGAAGCACTTATTTACATGAAGCTGGATTCTCTGTTAAAACGAACATCATCACCAAAAAAAAAAAAAAATGGTAACTACTGAATGACTTTCTTCACCAACATGGTCATTCATCATTGATGGTCAGCTTTTGTATGTTTATTTGTTGATGAAATTTCTTAATTTCAAAGTGTACATTATCTTAAAATAAGTGAACTTAATTAAAGTCACTCAACAGTAAATATTAGTAGTATATTTTATGCTTTCTGCATATGAAACTCCAAAGTGGACCTCGACTTCATCAAAACATTTTTAGTGGCCTGCGGTAAGGAGAAGGATGGATTGAACTGGTTTTGGCAATTTATGGAAATGGTTTATCGACAACTTGCTGTATCTCCTGACTTTTGTCAATTTTGTTGTTGTTGAATGTCCACAATTAGTAAGATTATTCTTTTGTGCACTCTGAAAAGGGTATTAAGTATGGATTGCAGTAACTTTCTTCACATCCTGAGCATGCTGATGAAGGAGGATCGAGATCCTCCAGGCCACTAGTAATAGAATTGACAGTGAGAAAAAGAAAGCAGACAGAAAATTAGAACAACACCATTCATTAACTCACACCATTTACATATAGGCCTAATATATTTTTTAAATATATATATATATATATATACATATATATCATCATCATCATCATGTAGCATGTCCTTTATAGAACGTCGCTCATATCACAGTCTGTCTGAAAGAAACTCGTTCTCTTGCCAAACCTCCAGCCTCCGCCACAGTCATACTCAGGCATTCCTAGATATCTTGGTGCCATTGTCTTCTTGGTCTACCCCTTCCTCTTTTGCCTGGCACCATACCTTCCATCACTGTTCTCTCAAGACCGCTGTGTCTCTTGATGTGACCAAAGTATTTGCATTTTCTAGCCAAAATAGAATTGATAAACCAGTTCTGCTCTATGCTCAACTCTTGCCGAATGTCTACATTTGTTTTTTTTCTCGATCCAGGGTATTTTGATGATCTTTCTGTAACATTTTGACTCGAAGGATTTGATTCTTTGTCTAGAAGTTTTGGTAATCGTCCATAATTTGCAGCCATAAGCTGCCACAGCAAAAACACAGGCTCTCAAGACTTTTACTTTAATCATTTTGTTGGTGCTCTGCCATAATTTCTTCAGGCTGTTCAGTCTCTGCATTGCCATAGCTAGTCTTCTTATGATTTCTTTTGAGCAGTCGACATTTTTGTCAATTCTGGAGCCCAGATATTCAAAATGTGTGACCTGATCTATTTCCTCACCACCCACTGTAAATTTACGCTGACATATATATATATATATATATATATATATATATATATATATATATATATATATATATATATATATATATATATATATATATATATATATATATATATATATATATATATATATGTATAAGTGGTCTGATTCAATGCAAGTTGCCAAATGGATTGAAAATTGGTTAATGGGAAGAAGGCAAAAGGGTGGGTATAAATAAGGAGTACTCTGAGTGGTGTGAAGTGAAAAGTGCCACAGGGCTCGGTTTTGGGACCAATTTTATTCTTGATATATATAAATGATTTGGAAATAGGTATGGGATCCATTTTTGCAAAATTTGCTGATGACACTAAACTATGCAGTAGTGTCTCATCTAAAGCAGAAGTGGATATATTGAGGTCGGATTTAGATAAAATTCGAGAAAGGTCTGTAATCTGGCAAATGGAGTTAATGTAGATAAATGTACAGTCATCCACATGGGTAGATCCAATATGGAACATAATTACATAATGGGAGAGAACAATATTAGAAAGATAGATAAAGAAAGGGACTTAGGGGTTATAATAGATCATACATGTAAGGTGAGGGAGCAAGTTCAGGTAGCAGTCAAAAAGGCAAATGCAATGTTAGGTATGATAAAAAGAAATATTAAACATAGGAGCAAGGAAGTGATAGTCAAACTGTATAAAGCATTAGTTAGACCTAGATTGGAGTACTGTGTACAGGTATGGAGTCCTTATCAGAGAGGTGAAATAGACATGCTGGAGAGAATACAAAAAAGAGCGACAACGCTGATAGTGGGATTCCAGAATTACAGTTATGAAGAAAGATTAAAAAGAACTGGCCTTCAGTGTCTAGAAGAGAGAAGAATTCGTGGTGACTTAATACAGGTGTATAAGATGATCAGAGGAATGGATAAAGTAGACTATTACAAGTTTTTTAAAGTACAACCACCAACAAGGACAAGAGGGCACAGCTACAAGTTGACTAAGGAGAGGTCCAGATTAGATATTAGGAAGTATTTCTTTAGCCAGAGAGTAGTGAATGCTTGGAATGCATTGCCAAGTGAGGTGGTGGAGGCTGGGACGGTCAATGCATTTAAGAACAGATTGGATGCGTACAGCTTCTAGAGGAAGGTGATGTAAATGGAACTGGTTATATACAGACTCTGCAGAGTCTTCTAAACCAGTATAAAGACGTTAAGTTAAGTTAAGTTGGAGACCATAAAATGAAGACGGATTGACGATCTTAAAGTTAAACAAACACTACAAATATTTAAAATATCAACGGCCATACTCATGACATAAAGAAAGATGTCGCACCTCCCCAAGTTACCAAACAACATACATAGTGAGATGAGATGGTATGAGATCTTCATAATAAATAATTCATAACTAATTAATTAGTAATACTAATAATAAATATAGTCAAGTGGATTGCCATTTTTTCAATGTCTCCACCACATACAAATTATGATGATTTTAAAGAAGAAATTATAATAATTACAATTCATGCCCAAAGTATGTGAAAACCACCATAAGTCAATTGAATTGACACGAATACGTGTACACAGACAATACAAGAACAAGGCTAATGTAAACTACACGCTTCATAAGATATTTGACAACATTAGACGCCATTTGTAAACAACTACCTGGCAGCAGGGAAGGAATGTGTTATATTGTTCCGGAATAAATATTCGCTTCCATTTTTTTAAATTTATAAATTTTTTTATAAACAACGCACAAGCCGGTCCATGACTGACGTTATGCTCATTTTAAAATAAAATGAAAAAAATTATATCAAGTTCGTTAAATAGGCAATGAACCTCTCGGCCACATGCTTTAAAAATGTAACATTGTTGTGAGAACAACCATCAGATTTGACAAACAGATCATCCGTTTGGATCTTATAGCAAGGAAAGAAGTAACCATAAACACGCGAGCATTCGACTTCTCTCATTGGGTCTTTCTGTCTTGTCCGACGATAGTAATTATGTTTGAAAGTGAAAAAAAAGAAAAAAAAAGGTGTGCAACTACAGTCAAACTTGATAGTCGTATTCCAAATTACAGTTATGAGGAAAGTCTCAGAAAACCGGTCTGTCTAGAAAAAAGAAGAATTCCAGATGACCTAATTCAAGTTTATAAGATAATCAAAGGAAAGGATCATCGTGATCTTAATCTTGATGACTCGTTCCTCAGCGTAGCTGCAGGTCCCAACTTTGTCTCCAGTGGACCCTGTCTTGGGCCACGGAAGTTCAGTTCGTGGTAAGTGCTTCTCTAGATGCATCTCGGAAGTTGCAGAGTAACAGCAAGGGAGTCTGACCAATGTATTTGAGGTCTTCCCCGCTGTCTCCCACCTCGGGTGTACCAGACTGCTGTCGCTGTGTTCTATCGACAATCGTTTCATCGCAACATGTGACCTGCCTATGTTTTGCCTTGTCTGCATAGATTACCGCAACATGTTACCTGCCTATGTTTTGTCTTGTCTGCATAGATTACCGCAACATGTGACCTGCCTATGTTTTGCCTTGTCTGCATAGATTACCGCAACATGTGACCTGCCTATGTTTTGCCTTGTCTGCATAGATTACCGCAACATGTGACCTGCCTATGTTTTGCCTTGTCTGCATAGATTACCGCAACATGTTACCTGCCTATGTTTTGTTTTGTCTGCATAGATTACCGCAACATGTTACCTGCCTATGTTTTGCCTTGTCTGCATAGATTACCGCAACATGTGACCTGCCTATGTTTTGCCTTGTCTGCATAGATTACCGCAACATGTGACCTGCCTATGTTTTGCCTTGTCTGCATAGATTACCGCATCCTTTACCTGGGGCAATCGTCTTATATCAGAATTGTTGAGACCTTGCATATATTGGTTTCGGAGAGTGACTCCGACCAAGCGTTTTTCGCGGGAGACCTGGGTCACTCTCAATTTATCCTCTAGTGATTTTGTTAGTGTCCTCTTCTCGGCACCATAGCCCATCGCAGGGAGTACAATGGAATTGAAGAGGGAAACTCTTTGGTCCTGGTCATGGCAAATCAAAGGATAAATTAGACTGGAACATGTTTTTTTCCAAAATACAACCACCTACAATAACACGAGAGTATAGCTACAAATTAACTAAAGAAAGGCCAAGATTAGATATTAGAAAATGTTTGTTTAGGTCAGGGAGTGCTCAATGTTTGGAATGCATTGTCAAATGAAGTAGTGAAGGCAAGGACAAGTTTAATGCATTTAAGAATAAATTGGATGCGCTTAACATTTAGAGCAATGAAATGTAATTGATAATGGTTGTATACAGACTCTGCAAAGTCCTCTAAACCAGAATAAATACGTTTATTAAAGTTAACACTGGAAAACAAATTTGGACTTTTTGTGTGTATCTGAGATTTAATAAGTTACCATTATGTTGTTTGGATTGCTGAAAATGAATATGGCCATTAAAAAACCAGTTTAGCTCTAGCTTTTAAAGTATCTATAAAACTAGTTTTACAGTTATATTGGCATAAACATACATGTTATAATAATGTTCATATCTGAAATGATTCCCAGCGACGCCTTTTTGCCTGTCACTTGTAACGCATTTCTGGAGCATGTCTCACAATGGTCCAACAAAAGTCTGCTAGCATTGCTGTTTCTGCAAGCTCCTGATAATTATGACCCTTATTATTTCCTAGAAAGTTTGTGGCCCCCTTGCTGGAAAGCATTCCAAGCCAACTTTTCATCCCCTATGAAGATATAAATAGAGAAATCACGCTACACAAAAGAAGAGAACTGGATCAACTCTGCCGTGAGATGAAGCTACACGCCTACTGACCGCCCCCTCCCCTATTCCCTCAAGCAATTAAAAGCTAGAGTTAATTCATGATCTTAAAGTTCATATCCTTTTTCGAATGGCCATAATGAGAAAGATATTAAGCTCACCATTGGGAGCTGAATTAAGCACCCTAAAGAAACTGTACACAGGTTATGTGAGACCAGTGTTAGAATATGGGATAGTAGCATGGTCCACAACAATAAATAATAATTTCCTAAAAATAAGTACAACCCAAAACCAAGGTCTACGTGTCATCACTGGATCTATGAGAACAGCCCCAATAAATGCAATGGAGAACATCACACGCATCGAAAGTATGGAGACGCGAAGAGACCAAACAACATTCCGTAGGGGGAGACGTTCAAACGAATGTCTGATCACAGAATAAATCGTATGGGAAGATGGAGATTAAAGAGAAACCACTTCATATCAAAAACAAAAGAACTTACAAGAGCAGACCAAATCACAATACAGGCAGTGGTTAGAGATGTAAAACAAACATCCCAAATCCCACCATTGGAAAAAGCCGCCCCCTAAGATGATAGAAGATATAGAAGGAATAGGGAAAAAGGGGAACTCAGATTTCGAAAGGCAATTTACTGCAGAAGAATATCTTACAGAAACATGGATACACGTATATACAGATAGCTCATCTAACAAAGCCACATCCAATGGATAATTACAGACTAAGGAATGGAAAAGAAAAAAAACTCGAGCAATAACAATAGAAACATACTCCAATAACTGCTGTGCAGAAGTAGAGGCCCCGAAGGCCACAGCCGAGCTTGTAATCCAAGATAAAGATTTCCACCAAGAAAACATAATATTCCTGACTGATGCCGCGTCAGTATTAACAGCGCTAAAACAACACAAAGATGAAGATCTCGAGCAATGTATGTTCTCCCTGACACAGCTCTCAGCAGAACACCTAAGGTTCGTCATACAGTGGATCCCATCTCACTCCAATTTTGAAGGCAATTAAACTGCAGACATACCAGTAAAGTGTGGAGGAGCATCCCCACAAACAGACCTGAGCATCATATATAATGAGGCCAAGACCATAATTAAAGCCAACTTCAAGGGAAAATGAACTGATCAACACCCCAACTTCCGAAAATAAGACAGCTACTTTAACTTAACTAGAGAACAGCAAGTTATCTTCTTGATACTGAGAACTTGGCATAACAGACTCAAGGGTCATCTTTACAACAAATGAGGATTGGGACAGATGACAAGTATCCATGTGGGGAGCATTCCATGACGGTGGAACACATCCTACAAAGCCGCATGCTAAGGCAGAACAATACTGGCCTCGCGAGACAGATGAAACCTGTATGGAGATAAAACAGTTATGCAAACAACGGTGTCCTTTGTAAGAGAATCCAGGACCTTCATCTGAGGATGAACGAAGAAGGAGAAGAAATATCCCAGTTAGTTAAAAAAAGGTGCTTTTTTTGTTTCGGATACAATTTATTATGTTGTGCATGGTAATTAATCTAGTTCAGCGTAGTATAAATGTTGGCTCTAGATGCGTTTAGATTGACAATGTATGTGTCTCTGTATGCACGTAAGCATGTGTGTAAGTGTGTAGGTGTGTAAGCGTGCATGCGTACATGTGTATGTGTGGTTGTGTGTATGTATGTATGTATGTAAACCCTAAAGGAAAATCTGCAACCTGTGCTATCTCCAGTCGTCTCGATAAAATCTTGCCACTTACCAAAGATAGTTCAGGACCAGAGAGTGAAGTTTACAAAATGCGCATGTTCTTTCTCACTGTAATCCAAATCACCGAGCGTCACCCATTTCAGCGGACACAGCCAGAGAAAAAACTGTCCACACGACTGAACAAAGAGAGTGGTCTTCATCCCATGTGATGAACCCACATCATAAATGTATGTATGTGGACACTTTTGCACGTATCGGACTAACCTTTAGCTAGTTAGGTAGTTTGCTTTCCACTTGTGGCGTTAAACATCATAAGCAGCTTAAGTCGTCTGTCCTGCGCTAAATCGGTCAATGTAAGCCTGTGTCGCTGCACAATCATTCTGTCATATCATAATCATAGGCTGTTCCTTTTAGTGAATACATACCGTAAACCAACAATTGACGGCCAGAAACATACACAATCATATTGAAATCAACAATTGATTCATCAAAGATGCAGAAAGCAACAGACACCCGCCATTGCTCTTACCCCTATCTTTTTTATCCCCCATCAAAATAATAACAACGGTCAATCTTTCTATGACACGAGGCAGTCATCTGAGGTACTAGATGGATATGGTTTTGCTAACCAACTGACCCACATTTCCTCTGGATTCAAATCAAAGGTCGACCTTGCAGAATAATTCTCAAGTTTAACATTCGAGGTTCAGGTGTCCATCAATTTTAACTTGTTTCGCTAAACTTTAGGGGGACCCTGACCAGTGGTCATTATCATCATCATCTTCATTATCATCAAGAGGTATGGCATGTTACACTGACGATCAATGTATTCCACAATCATCATCTGGTTGATCAGTCCCGAGACTTGCTGTAAAGTTGTCTGAGTATGTATTTCCATTTGATCATATCCTCTACAATACTCGTCATTGCACCAAAAGTTCGTACTTTAATGGGCCTGTATGCCTAATATGTAAAGGTCAGTCTTGGTCGCCCTGATGCTCTCTTCCCTTAAATGTTGCCTTCTAATATCTTCTGTAGAAGACTTTCATGTCTCATATTGTGACCCAGCCAACTCAACCGACGTTTTTGTTCAGTTCAGTTCATCCCGTAACCCATCAGGTCGTTGGGGTACACATGAAGACATGAAAATCCCACGCCAGCTCTCTCTGTCTGTCGCCGCCTGACGTATCTCACCGTGACGAAGGCCTGACCACTCAGCGATGTTGTCCACCCATCTCTTCCTTGGACGTCCTCGCCCTCTCTGTCCCGGTACGGATCCAAAGAGTATCGAGTTGGGAATTCCGTTGGACCTCGCACCAGGCCATCTTTCGTCTTTTGATAGTTGTGAACAGATCTTCAAAAGGACCAATAGCGTCTTTAACTCTCTAACGGATGTCTACGTTCGTGACACGATCCTTATATGTAACATTTAGGAGTTTTCTATAGCACCGCATTTCCATTGCACGTATTCTGCCCTGGATATCTGCTGAAATGGTCCAGGTCTCGCAGGCATACAGAAATATTGATAGCACCAAAGAGCGCAGTAGTCTGACTTTTATGCCGAGGGCGAGGCGCTTGTCTCGCCAAATAGGTTGCATCCTAGTCAGCGCTGCTGTTGTTTGTGCTATTCTGGCAATTACCTCTGGCTTCGAACCCTCATCGCAGATCAACGATCAAAGATATTTGAAACGTTTCACCACCTCAAGTACCTGCCTATTTGCCTCAATGACAGATTGAAACCCTGCAACGTTATTGGTCATGCGTTTTGTTTTATCAGCATTTATTTCCATACCAAAACTCAGGGCCGTTCTATCCAATCTACCAATCAACTCCCGGAGTTCCCTCTCTGTGCCTGCCAATACATCAATATCATCAGCAAAGCGGAAGTTTGTGATAAGCCTGTCACCTATTTTAACCGTGCCAACATGCCTTTTTAAGGTCGTCTCCATTATTCTCTCCAAGAAGATATTGAAGAGTGTGGGGGAGAGTATACAACCCTGTCTCACACCCACCGTCGTATGGAACCAATCGCCTAGCGTTCCCTCTACTGAGACAGCGCTGGTCGCCTGCTGATAAAGGTTTGCAATTACCCTCACAATTTCACTGTTGAACTTATAATGCCTCATTGTTGACCATAGCACCGTATGCCACACTCTGTCAAACGCCTTTCTAAAGTCAATGAAGGCATGGTAGAATTGTTGATGATACTCTGAGTACTTCTCATTCAGATTAAATATCTGCTTGATGGTACTCCCTCCCGCTCGAAAGCCCGCTTGTTCTTCGGCCATGATACTCTCCGCCTGAGGATTCAGTCTGTTAAGTAGAATCCTCAAGAGAACTTTACTTGGATGACTAATCAGACTGATTGCTCGATAGTTCTGACACACATTTAGGTTTCCCGATTTAGGCAGTGGTATAATGACTGATTTTGTCCAGCAGGTGGGCCACACTCCTGTCTGCCAAATTCTATTGCAGATGTAAGTCAGGGTAGTTATTGTCGCCTCACCTCCCACTTGCAGGAGCTCTGCTGGAATATTATCCACACCGACAGCCTTCCCTCTCTTCAGCATTTTTACGGCTTCATATACTTCATCCATTGTTATCGTTTGATTTTCCTCTATCAGACTCACTTCAGGAGACATTGCCATTCTTGGGTCACCTCGATCTTCATGCCTATATAGCTCCGAACAGTACTCTGTCCAGCGCTCACGAATGTCTTGAGCTTCTGTGAGACATTTCCCACTCTTGTCCTGAATCGTCGTATTTCGACTTTGGACAGGTCTTACTAAGTCCTTGACTAATTTATATGCTCCCTTGGCATCATTTCGTCCCAGATTTCGTTCGATAACTGCGCACTGAGCCGTTATCCAATCCACCTTGGCCTATTTCATCTTGGTCTTTATGGATCTATTTATCTCTCTATATCGCTAAATCCCATCTAGTGTATTCTTCGCTCCCTTCAATCGTGTCTCGTCACATAAGTCCAGTATTTCACTCGTGATCCATGCTTTCTTTTTAACCCTGCACCTACCTAGAACCTCAGATGCCGTGTTGAGTAAAGCCGAATTCAAGGCTTCAGTCATCGTCTCAACATCTGCCTCCTCGTTTAGAACCAAGAGAGGAGCGAAACGTCCCCCCAACACCGCTCCAAAGGTCTCCACTACATCCGGGCACTTCAACTTCTGCAAGTCAAATCTCAGTCGAGTTATCTCTCTTTTCAAAACTTTCTTTAGTCGGAGATGCATGTTTTTGTATCATATGCAATTTCAGTTTTTGTGCGCCCACATCAGTAAGTATATTGTCATGTGGAAGGGGAAGGGAAGGGGGGGGGGGGGGGTTCAGGGGGTGGGAGGGGGTTCCGGAGAAGACCTGAAACTTAGAGTCTCCTTCGTGAACCTCACCGGAGTAGCTGTATAGCATCTGTTGATAGAAAAAGAATAAGAAGAAGTAGAAGAAAACAAAAAGAAGAAGAAGAAGAAGAAGGAGAAGCAATAGTAGAAGAAAAAGGAAACGGAGAAGAAGAAAAAGAATAAGAAGAAGAAGTACACCCAGGAGGACGTCTTTGCATCTTATCACGAAGGCCTCGAGATTAATAGGAGACGCTGTAACCCGCTACTACCTCGTTAATAGTAAGCTCAACTAGGCATAAGTAGCTTGGACAAGCAGCAACAACAGCGACAACAACAACAACAACAACAAAATAACAACATTAATTGCTACAGAATTTGAAAAGTAAAGAAATAAATGTTAGTTTTACCAAATCTATCTATCTATCTATCTATCTATCTATCTATCTATCTATCTATCTATCTATCTATCTATCTATCTATCTATCTATCTATCTATCTATCTATCTATCTATCTATCTATCTATCTATCTATCTATCTATCTATCTATCTATCTATCTATCTATCTATCTATCTATCTATCTATCTATCTATCTATCCATCCATCCATCTATCTATCTATCTATCTATCTATCTATCTATCTATCTATCTATCTATCTATCTATCTATCTATCTATCTATCTATCTATCTATCTATCTATCTATCTATCTATCTATCTATCCATCCATCCATCTATCTATCTATCTATCTATCTATCTATCTATCTATCTATCTATCTATCTATCTATCTATCTATCTATCTATCTATCTATCTATCTGTCTGTCTGTCTGTCTGTCTGTCTGTCTGTCTGTCTGTCTTTCTGTTTGTCCGTCCGTCCATCCGTCCGTCCATCCATCCATCCATCCATCCAGCCTTCCATCCATCCATCCAATCATCCATCCATTCGTCCGTCCGTCTGTCTGTCTGTCTTTTTATCTATCTGTCTATCCATCTGCCCATCTATATATTCATCCATCCATCCATCGTCTGTCCGTCCTTCCGTCCGTCCGTTTGTCCGTCTGAATGTCTGGCTGTCTATATGTCTGTCCCGTCTTCCCTGCCCTGTCTGTCTGTCCTGTCTGTCTATCTGTTTTGTCTGTCTGTCTGTCCTATCTGTCCTGTATGTCCTGTATGTGTGTCTGCCTTCCTGCCTGTCTGTTAGTGTAAACGTCTGTCATCTGTGTGAAGCTGTTATGTTATACACTTATGATATCAATTCACATCGGGCAGACCCATACATTGACGTCTTGGTTCATTAAATGGTGAAAGGTATGAAGAATAGTGGTTATTGCAGCACTGTGGACGTACACACTATAGCTTCGTCTACACTGCTTCTCTCACTGCTCACCCCATGTTTGATATCAAACTTCAACAGTCTATGAATATATATGTCCTTGATTAGAGAGTTAGCATTCATTAAGCGGTCAAATTACGAAACAATGAGAGAATTCGATCGTATATATGAACAAGCAACTGATACTGAATTGAGTGTATCGAACGTCGAATATTGAACGTATGGAGTTGTTTATATGTCATTATATAGGACTGGATGACCTAATACCAGTAGTGCTATTATAGTTCTGTCGTACTGTGGGGAATATCAGCGTGTACTTTGGTTTCAAATATCGCCTACCAAGAAACATTCAGACATTTCGTTAAAGCAGCGAACTTGTAGAATGTATTTCATGAAGTGAGCCCCAGTTTGCTTACACTAAATGCTGTTATTAAGTGTTGCAACTAATACAGTCAAATGGGTCGTTCACATATATAGCATAGTAAAGATCCTGATTTCTCAACCAGCAATAACAATAACCAACAACAACGACAAACAACAACAATACCAACCAACAGCAATAACAAAACAAAAAAATAACAACCAACAACAATAACAACCAGCAACAACAACCAATAACAACAACCAATAAAAAAAACCACCAGCAGCAACAACTAACAAGAATAACATTCAACATACAAAACAACCAACAACAACAACAATAACAACAACTAAAAACAATCAATAACAGCAACCAACAACAACTACCAACAACAAACAACCAAAAAAATAACCAACAATAGCAACGACCGTCAAAAACAACAAAAAACAACAAAAACAACCAGCAATAACCAATAACGATCAACAACAAAAACAACCAACAACAACAACCAAAAAAAAATAACCAACGACCAACAAAAAAACCACCAGCAATAACCAAAACCAACAAACAACAAAAACAACCAACAATACCAACCAACAATAATAACAACAACAATAACAACCAATAATAAAAAACAACCAACAATAATCAACCAGCAGCAATAATTAACAACAACCAACAACAACCAGCAACAAAACAACCAACACCAATACACAGCAACGATAACAACCAACAACAAAAACAACCAGCAACAACAACAACAATCAACAACAATAACTAGTTACAAAAACAGCCAGAAACAATAACCAACAAAAATAACAACTAACAACAAAAACAAAAATAAACAATAACTAACAACAACAACCAACAACATTAACAACCAATAACAACAACCAACAACAACAACCAACAACAACAACAACCAATGGCAATAACCAACAACAACAACCAACAACAACAACAACAACCAATAGCAACAACCAACAACAACCAACAACATTAACAACCAATAACAACAACCAACAACAACAACCAACAACAACAACCAATAGCAACAACCAACAACAACAACCAATAACATTAACAACCAATAACAACAACCAACAACAACAACCAACAACAACAACAACCAATAGCAACAACCAACAACAATAACCAACAACAACAATAACAACCAATAAAACAACCAACAACAACCAGCAACAAAAACAACTAGCAACAACCAGCAACCAACAACAATAACAAACAACAACAACAAAAAACAAAAAAAAACAACCAGTAATAACCAACAACAACTAACAATAAAAACAACCAACACCATTAACAACCAACAATAATAACCAACAACAACCAATAACAAAAAATACCCAACAACAACCATCAACAAAACCAGCAATTACCAACATGAAAACACAACCATCAACAGCAACCAACAAAAAACAACTAGCAATAACAAACAACAAAAATCAACAATCGCCGTCAATAACAACCAACAACAACAACCAACAACAAAAAATAAACAAGAAAAAAACAATCAGCAGTAACCAACAACAACCAACAACAAAAATAACCAACTGTAACCAACAGTAAAAACAACCAATAATCAATAACAAAAACAACCAGCAACAAGCAGCAATAACCCACAACAATAACAACCAGCAACAACAATCAACAACAAAAACAACCAACAACTAAAACAATCAATAACAAGAACAACGAACAATAACAACCAACAACAACAAGCAACAACAAAACAACAACTAACAACAACCAACAACAAAAACAACCAACAACAAATACAACCAACAACCAACAACAAAAACAGCCACGAACTGGATTGTCGGGAAATACAAAGGCCACGAATAACCCAGAAACTAGATCTGGAATGTCACGACTTGGGTCGCTATAGACGTGAGGTAAAGACGCTTGCCTCTCCAGAAACGAAAGCGCGAAATGGTTGTGTTTCGAATCGCACAAGTTTCAATTGTCCCCTGGCCTTACGGGAGGGGAGACCAGCGTCTAGTCATATTGGAGATTGACGAAATCCTCGGAGATTCTGTGTACACGCTGCGAATGTAAAGGAACCATTGACAGTTGAAAATGGGTTAGAGTAGGCAGTTAGCCACTGCTCGAGCAATTTTAAAAAAAAATGATGAAATTCCAATTCAATGTTCATTCTACCGTTTCCCAGGACTTAGTGCACGAAAGTAACCATTGCAAAATAAAGAACGTACTACGGATTGCCTTTGCCTACCTGGCAGCATGCATAACCTGCTTGTTTGAATACTAGAATCCCAAGTAATGTACGTATTTTCAGTATTCCAAGTATTACAAACAATAACACGACAAACTGTGAGACAACGGCAAACATTTAACATTCTGAAAGACTTAATTTGATTTATCTTTTTGGAGAAAAATTGATTGATCAAAGCCAGGAGACATGAAATGGTTTCTCCATACCCGTTTAATCTACTTACCACCTACAACGTCATCATTATGTAGCATGTCATTTGCAGAACGTTGTTCTCATGAAAATCAGTCCGAAATACAATCGATCCATGGCCAGCTCTCCTGCCTCTGTCACTGTCAACCCCAAACTTCTGTAACGTCTCTTATCCATCTTCTCCTCAGTCTGTCTCTGTCTCTGTTGCCAGTTACCCTCAAGCATTGTGCTATCTAGGTCAATGTGACGTTTTATGAAGTCGAAGCATGTTAATTTTCTAAATGTAATATTGTTTACTAGCCAGTTTTCTTTTATATTCAGCTGCTGCACAATTTCAAAACTTAACCTTTTCTTTTTCAATGGTATTTTTAGCACCCTCCAGTAGTGTTGTAGCTCGAAGGATTCAATAGTCTTCCGTAGAGTTTGTGGGGTTGACCATCTGTCGTATTCGTACGTTATAAACTGAAGATAGGTGGCACTGACGAATGCATCTGTGGTACATGGAAAATGACCGCTGAACATCTGCTGCAAAAATTGCCCGACATACGAGGACCAGAGAAAGCACATGTGGCCATCACCAGTGCTAACACTAGACAAGTTTTATGGCAGTGTCGACAGCCTCAGGATGATCGCTGCTTTCTTCGAACAAATTCAAGTTGACGTCTGACAGCGTACGAAGAAGACGAAGAAGAAGTATTCGTACGTTGCTACAGGGAAGCTGGACGTCCTCAGAATCTTTATTTTTGCCAATTTGTTTTTAATATATTTAAACCTTTTGTAGGATCATGGGCATTCCTCTCTTTATTTCTCTTGGTTGTTGTTAGTCGAGTAAACATGTTCAACACTTTTTGACAATCTTCGTTGTTGTTAGTCGAGTCAACATGTTCAACACTCGTGACGTTCTGAACATATTGTTTGTCTCTGACAACATTTAGTCTGTTTTCACCTTGTCAGTGCTCGTTGTCTTAGACTTGTCAGTGTTAACGGATAAATATTGTTCCTTGCTGTGTCTTTTGACTGGCAGGATCATCTCTTCTAATCCTGCAACTGTATCACCTGCATATCTTAGTTCTGGGATTTCATTCCTGCCGACTGTGAAAGATTCAACATTCTCATTTTCTTTGTAGTTCTTGACATTTCTCTTGATGTTTTCTGTTTGGAAATTGAACAGAAGGGAGGCGAGGGTTGGGGGGGGGGGGGGAAGGGGGGAGGGGGAGGAGGGTGGAGTATGCATCCTTCTCACTACCTTGTGCACCTCGAATCAGTCTCACGTTTTTCTTTCTATTCTGACCGTGCATGCTGTGCTTTATACAATGACTGATCTGTCAAATCAGGTGCGTCACGAAGTCCATGTCTCTAATGATTTTTTCACAGCTTTCCGTGTCGCACTTAGTAGACGTTCTTGATATGGTCTACGATATAGAGTTAACGAGTTGTTGTTTGCGAATGCACACAATGAGTAGGTAACTCTTTTGGACGTCCTGAAAAGGAAGTTAAGGGCGGTTCTAAGTAGCTTTCCTCACTTCCCGAGCGTGCTGATGAAGGTGGGCCGGGATACTCCACGCGGTTTTGCTATGCTTAGCTTCATCTGCGTGTCGCTCACTACTATGGGATGACTTCGATCCTCACCTTGTTAGCCAAACTGTTGTCCTCGACAACAGCCCGTTTCCATGATGACCATCGAGGAGGTCGTGTGAAGGTCTTGGCCAGTATATTTCTCCTGACACTGGCTAACATTGTCTGATCAGAGTGTTTTGCCTGACCAAACATTAGCCTCCTGAGTTAAAGGCGAGAGTTCAATTTTCATCGACGCGGGTCTCCTCATATGGCTCGGTCTCTCTCCGAAGAAAGGTATGTCGCCTGCCGAGAGCACGAAGCACAAACTCCGAAGCTCTAGCCGTGAACCCAGGGATCTCTAGCGGTGAACCCAGGGATCTCCAGCGATGAACCCATTGATCTCCTAATGCGGGTCTCCTCATATGGCTCGGTCTCTCTCCGAAGAACGATATGTCGCCTGCCGAGAGCACGAAGCACAAACTCCGTAGCTCTAGTCGTGAACCCAGGGATCTCTAGCGGTGAACCCAGAGATTTCCAGCGATGAACCCAGGGATCTCCTAACGCGGGTCTCCTCATATGGCTCGGTCTCTCTCCGAAAACGGTATGTCGCCTGCCGAGAGCACGAAGCACAAACTCCGTAGCTCTAGCGGTGAACCCAGGGATCTCTAGCGGTGAACCCAGGGATCTCTAGCGGTGAACCCAGGGATCTCTAGTGGTGAACACAGGGATCTCTAGTGATAAACCCAGGGATCTCCAGCGATGAACCCAGGGATCTCTGGCGATGAACCCAGGGATCTCCAGCGATGAACCCAGGGATCTCCTAAAAAATTTCTGATCATCAACCGACCGTCGCAGTTCGAATTCGAACCCAAACCGCCTGAACACTGAACACGAAACAAACGGCTTAACCACTTTGTCACAGAGATCTACGACGCAACTGAGTAGGTCGACATTGTACGCCCCTGCACTTTTCAATAATATTTCGTATGTTCAGGGTGTGATCTCTCGTGTCACAAATCTGTCTGAACCAAATGTAGTTTCTCGTTGATTTTTTTTTCTAAACTTTTCATGATGATACAGAAGAGAATTTTGCAATTATGACCGATTAGAACGATGGTGTGGTATTTAGTTTATTTCATCAGATCACCGGGTTTTAGGAGTAGCATGTACACAGATCTGTCCATGCTCTTTGTCATCTTGTGTCCTTGCATTGCGCGAGTTAGCTGACCGCCATTTTGGACAGAAAAGAGCATTACCACTATCACTGCCATCCGAGTGGCACCCGGGTTGAAACAAATAAAGTGTATGTGTGCGCATGAAAAGGGTTGTAAGTGGGACTAGCAGCCTTATCATGTAAAACCATTGATTTAGAAGCAGCCACTGCAAAAATGTGGATACATGCTTCCTGTAAATGAGCCAGCTGTAGTGGCAGTCAAATGTTTCCCCTTAAACAACAAGGTGAATGATCCCAATCCTGTTCTGTATGTCGTAAAAGGTGAATGATCTAAAATTCTGTTCTGTATGTCGTTAAAGGTGAATGATCTAAAATTTTGTTCTGTATGTCGTTAAAGGTGAATGATCTCAAATTATGTTCTGTATGTCGTAAAAGGTGAATGATCTCAAATTCTGTTCTGTATGTCGTAAAAAGCGAATGGTCCCAGTCCTCTTCTGTATGTTGCCAAGGCTGAATGATCCAAATCCTGTTCTGTACGTCGTTAAAGGTGAATCACCCCCCTCCCCCCGCCTCCCCCCCCCCCCACCCCCCCACCCCCATGTTCTGCTTGCCCTAGAATACGACAGAGAAGTTTGAGAGCGGGGAAGATTACACCATCTCGAAAAATAAACTGATACAGAAACAACAACTGCACGATCTCAGAAATATTTTGCTACAAGCTTACGCAATACGACAAGTTGCAGTGCTGACTGCATGTTGATACTTGCCTAAGAAAAGGACTAATAATGACAAACATATAGTTTGTCATTCATTACATCGTCAAGTGAGATAACCGAGATGTCGTGCAGATAACAGGGCTGGTTAAATACACTTATCCGTCACAAGAAACACGATTGTAGATGTTTCTATGTGTCAAGGAATATACGGGCGGAAGTCTACCCTATTAATGATGTATGTACTCTGAATGATGTAATCTTGCACTAATAGTTCAAGAACTGAATAGTTAACGTGAACGTCGGTGCAGGTGAGGGTGTAGACCACATGTCCCTTACTGCAAAACTGAAAGGTAAGTAATAAATTAGCCGCAGCACGCTTCAGTTTACCGAGCTGTAAAACATATATCTTATTCTTTTAGAGTTATGAAAGTCATGACAACAGATAAAAGACTGGTCACTTCCATCTCACAAACACTATGACACATTCAACAGTTCATTCTCATTTGCTGTATACGAAACGCCAAGTGTCAGTAACTGTTGTAGCTAATCTATACCCCCTTGGATGTAATGTGTGTTGTTAATGAAATAGGTTAGGGTACCAGTCACCGAGATCCCGACACTGTTGCAGAAGACCCAGATCAGGTCTTCCCCTGTCCTTGGCATAATGCCTTACTTTCTATGGTCAGGTCACCACGATTTACTTCCCATGTTTAGGTCACCACGATTTACTTCCCATGTTCAGGTCACCACGATTTACTTCCCACGTCCTGGGCATCACCACATAATTCGCCGGTTCTGTGCAGCATAACACTTCACTTGTCCTGGATACCACGAACTTACCTACCATGTCATGGGTACAATGGCTTATTTCCCCTGTCTCTGTCACGACAGCATACTTCCCCTGTCTTGACAACACGACTTGTTTCACCTGTCATGACACCACGATTTGCACCCCCTGTCTTGACAACACGATTTGCTTCCCCTGTCATGACACCACGATTTGCACCCTCTGTCTTGACAACACGACTTGTTTCCCCTGTTATGACACCACGATTTGAACCCCCTGTCTTGACAACACGACTTGCTTCCCCTGTCATGGCACCACGATTTACTTACCCTGTTCTGGGTATCACGACTTACTTTCCTTGTCCCTGGTATCCCATAGAGTTCTGGTCATCCTACATTTACAATCAATTGGATGTCTTAAGCCTCCGCTGCCTTGCGGGATAACTGTTGGCGGGAAATGTTTCGTGAGTAAGTCTTGAGGAAAATCGACATGCTGTGCTATCTCCAGTCGTCTTGATGATGTCTTGCCACTTGCCATATTCCGCGCAGGATCAGGACGAGAGAGTTGTTCTTCTTCTTAGTCGACCAGTACTTCTACAGGGGTAGATTCCCCTGTGCAGGTCTCACTTCTGGTTTCATATTCGTGTGTACACAGCTGGCACTCAGGAGTATGCTGTAGTTGGATTCTGTTCAGGTGTTTGTTAAGCGGAATGTGTTGAGTTCTCAGTCGGAAGATGGTGCTTTGATCCTTCCTTGTGAATTGATTATACTGTCATTTGGACTGGGGCAATATGTCTGTAGACCTCCCTTACGATGTTTCCTATGGCTGATCTGTCCAGCCAAGTTTCTTTATAGATTCTTAATAATCTTTACTGCAACCCGTACCATGAACACATCACACTCTTCTATCAATTGCATGTGTTCACATTCGGCACTGAAGTGGTAAAGTATTTACAACTCGAGTCCTCCACCTTATTTGTTTGTTAACATAAAAGTAAAGTATCCCATAGCATTACTGCCGTAGGGTGTGAGGTGTTAGCGATCTCACATTTCAAAGGCTCGGCTATATGAGGGCGGTAGCCATCTCCTCTCCCTCGCCGGTTTTACTTCCTGGACTGAACCGGTACCCATTTAAGGCTTGGTCGATCCGGGAGCCATTGCAGTCTGAAAAAAACATTACCACCTCAACTGGGGAATGAACCCAGGACTACTCAGATGCGAAGCCATCGCGCTAACCACTGCGCTAACATAAGATATCACGTAATCTCCTTCTTCTCTCGACTGGTCAAGGTCTTGATATTAACTAAACAAGTCTATTCTTATTTACTCCACACTTGTTATCAACCTTCGGAATACCAGTTTGACCTCTATTAACAACGCAGATACACATTTTTTTACACGGAACTTATACTGTTAAAAACTTTGTCGCAACCTGTCTGTCTGTCAAAGGACTGCTGTTATCATAATAACCACTTGTTTAAGTGATACTTTCCAAATATACAATACTAAAATAGGTTTTAGTCTAAGTAGACCTGTACTTCTACAGGGGCAGATGTCTCTGTGCAGGTTCCAACTCTGGTCTGCACTGGATGTAGCCGGGAGAAAGATTTCCTGCTTAGCGGGCTAGGCTAGAGCAGCTTATTACTCCACTGCGTTGACATGTGCCGCAAGAGGTGGTTAACCGATCTGCAAGTCCATTTTAATAGGCTCACACTAGAGCAAAGTAGACCCGCTGCCTGTTAGGGGCCATCTGTGCTGCTTTTAACAAACTACCTAACTATGGCCGGTGTTATGCCATGTCACACAGTTAGTCGTCTCTTACGACATGCTCTCTATGGAGCAGTGGTGCTGTTCTTGTCCTTGTCATACACAAAGATCTCGGCGGACCACTAAAATAGGTACTTGATTAATCTGTCACCCAACCACAGCCAAATGCAAAATACAATTTATATTACTGGATTACTTGATGATCCCCCCCCCCCCCTTTCAGCGGCGGTTACACGGTTGTGGGTCCTAACTTCTCTTCCAACGGCCTCTGTCACGGGCCACGGTGATCCAGTGGATAATGAATCGTCCTTCTGTGGCATGGAAAATATTGTTGTGGGATGCAAGGGAGTCGGGCCAACGTGTTGGTGGTCGTCCCTGTGGTCGCTTCTTGTCTCTGTGGTACCATGTTGTTGCTGTTGTTCTCCGTCGATCGTCCGTTATTCACAGTAAATATTATTCGCCCAGCGATGTTTGATCTTGTCTGCATAAATAACCATATCTCCCACTTGAGACAATTAACGTATTTAAGGGATATGTAAACCTTTTATGCGCTGGCTATGAAGCGTCTCTCGAGAGAGGCTTGGGTCGCTCTGAGTTTGGACTTCATCTCAGTGAGTGGCCATGTTTCCGCCGCATAGCACACTGCAGGTAGTACTGTGAAGTCAAAGAGAAAGTGCGCCGATTCTAGTCGTGGCTTTTTGTCCAGTACAGGCTTTATTGACGAGAAAGCCACACATCCCATGTGACACCGTCTTGTCAACTCTGGATTCAGTTTGTCCTAGATGTTCAGCAGGGGTCCAAGGTAGATGTAATCGTCCACGTAGCCCAGTCTCTCTCCGTTGAATATTATTGGGTCGTGGGAAGCGAACCGATTGCATTAGTAGTAGTAGTAGTTGTAATAGAAGTAGTAGTACTAGTAGTAGTAGTAGTAGTCGTAGTCGTAGTAGTAGGACCAGCACTAGAAGATTATAATACACAGAGACACAGAAAAGTGATAGGGTTTGCGTCTTTCTATCTAATTATAAATTGATACCTATTCGAAAGGGCAAAGAAGTGATGCATATAACTAGTCACTTCACCATTCAAATGCTGAGACCTCGTAGAATAATATCTTTAACACTTCATCCCCGACGACAGTGCCTGTTTGCGGACTACCATCACTGTTTTATCTCTCTGCATGTCTCAGGATCATCGTTTTCTCAGTGTCTGTTTTTTTAAATAACATTTGTGTCTGAGTGTACACTGAACCGTCTGTGTCATTCAATCATTCGTTCATTCATTCATTCAATCATTCGTTCGTTCATCCATACTTTTATTCAATTAGTTACACATTTATTTTAGTTGATCCTTTCCTACAGCTGGGTGACTGTGTGTTTTCTGCTGGCTTTTTATTCGATAAAACTGTCCAAGCCACACAATTACCTATGTATCTTCCTGCTACTTGATGTACGTACGTGTCAATGGACGGTCGTCATCCATGATGTTGAACAAGGATTGAGAAATTGTGGTTGAGTCTAGGTTTAGCTGAGTAGTTTACTTATCTAAAGAGTTACAACATTTATGTACACCATGACACGACTGCATACAGTAAATAATAAAGTTAACACTATCCTGGCCGTAAAACAAAACATTATCATTTAAAACAAAAACAGGATTGAATATCATAAAAAAAAGTAAAGTATATCTAAACTAAATAATCCAAATCTATATATTGAAGTACAATCTAGTCTGCTAGTTTGAAGCACTAGCTTTGATGTTTCATCCAAGCACATGATACCCAGGCTCTTGCCGTTGTATTCCCCTTATCTGTACACTCAACACACAATCACAAGTTCGTTCTAACGATCGGATTACGAAAGTCGTTCTGTGCATTCACACATAATCAGATCACCTTCAATCAGGTGATCTGTACATTCACATACAATTGGTTCACGTATTATCAGACTACTAAAATGTGTACATGGTTCCTAGACTTCTGTACGAGACTCCCACATTTTTGCACATGGCTCTTACATTTTTTTCCTGGCTCCTAGATTTTTTAACCTGGCTTCCAGATGTTTTATCTGGCTAAGTGATCTTTGCTGTCCCTTCCCCCCCCCCCCCCCCCCTCTTTCTTTTTTTATGTGGCTCCCACTACACATCTGTAGACAATAGTCCTCAACAGGGTTAGGCTCTCGGGCATTCAGACGTTGCTGAAGAGATCACAGATCAGGTGGACTAAGCATGGATGGCGAGCGCCTTCGTACGCAGCTGTTGTCATATGTCATATGTGGTCACGTGTCTATCACACGTGTCTATCACTTCAGACAACGAATTCAAATGAATTTTTAACATCTGGTCATTCCTCCATCTCTATTCCCTACCCCCTAATTATTCAAATCTCCGTTTCCCAAGGATAACGGTAGATGAAACAAATTTTATGCAAATGCATACATTAACTGGTGTTTCACATGATAGCCCTACATCTGTACTACCATATGTGTAAGTACTCCACACGACTTTACCTAATTCCATTTCTGAATTCCATGTTTTTGGCTAGCGTCAGGAAACATTGTATCAACCGTTCCTTGTCAGTACTGCTTATTTCAACCAGACTATGCGCTGCCCCATCAGCTGTCTCTGATTGCTGCGCGATTTCCTCCTGTAAAACGCCCATCGTCTGGTCTGTTTGTTTCACGGTTGTTTGGTTCGTACCCACCGGTTCTCTGGTAGTGTTACGTACACTTACATCGTCCGCTACTTCAGCCATCCGTCCATCTGTATTCACTATTTGTGGGAAAGACCTTTCACACTGTTCGTTTGACTGTTGGCTTATCTCGAACTGAGATCTTTTCTTCTTTACTTCGATGACTGGTTCGCCGTCCTGGCTGTGGTTAACCTGTCTTTCCCTTTTCTTCGTTTTCCTTAGAAACTCTGTTCCTCCTTTGTTGGCTGCACGAGTATTCTTACCCGGTGCGTCCGTTTCACATTCCAACTGTGCGTCATTCCCACTTCCTTCCTCGGTGGCCGAAGGGTTGTCCCTTCTTTCGGTCTGTTCAACCTCCCGCATGGCTAGGCCCTGCCACCATTCCTCCTCCTCTCCTTTCCTCTTTATCTGACGAATCTCCGACTATTTCCTTGTTCGATTCTTCGTCGACTTTAACTAATGTTCTACCAGGCTTGACCACAAGTTCCTGGTAAAATTGGCCCCTTTCAGCACGCCCGACCATGTTAATCGACGTAATACCCTCTTCCTGAATTCTCGGCCTACGCTGTCAAATGATGTAACATTTCATCTGGACCTCTGAGTGAACGTTTGTCTCGTTTGCATTGCGTAACCTGCCCTCCGTCCCTAACTTTTCTGGATACACAAAACCTGTATCTCTATCTTTCCGTCCATCCGCCTCGTGCTCAAAGTCTCTTTGATAGCTCCTGTCTTGCCTCTCCATCTGTATCCGTGCAAAAGTCCTCTTGTGGGCTAAGAATCTGCCCGATTCAAACTTCTGCCTAACCATTCCTCCTCCTCTCATTTGACTTGGCCTCTCCACCTGGGTCAAACTCTAGCACTTTTCGCCACCTCTGTCCAGTCTTCCACACACGTCCGTCCTGAGATTTCCACCTCTGTCCCTCCACGGATCGGAATGTGGAAGTTGGACGGGCTTCCTACTCACTTTCCTACCACTCTGTCCCCTTCCAAAGTACTGGGCCGTGTTTACTCCTGTGATTTCTTGATTTCTTCTCTCCTTCCAAGCTGGTTTGAAAGCTCTGTTTTCAAACTGTTGCAACAGCTGTCGCAGCTTCCATTGGAGATCGTTTTCCTCTTTCCAGCCGAATGACTCTGCTTGTTAGTTCTCTTAGCTGGTTTTGTAGTTGACTTTTGTCCTTCAACTTATCGCTGACTGTAGCTCGTGCCATGAAAGGCTTGTTTTTGACAAACAGTCCTCTTCTCCAGACAACGTTCGTATTCCGAAATATATTTGGGCATCCTATAGACAAATGTCCAAAAGCTATACAATGATAACATTGTTTAACATTGTCCAACCTCGACATACTGAATAAACCCGTCTGCCCCCCCCCCCTTCCCCCCCCCCCCCCCCCCCCCCCCAAAAAAAAAATGTACAAGACTCTCAAGTACGCACAAAGTCTTGTCAATAACACAACAATGGGTGGAAGAAAAATGTCACACTTACCAGTCAGATGATTGGAAAAGCTGTCTATGGTACTAACACTCTAACCACTAGCTACTCCTCTATTCCTAACTACACACACAAGTTATATATAACTGCAACACTTGTGTTACACAGGCAAATAAAGATCTGTAGCTACACACACTATATTTATAAAACTATAACTATCCGTGGTCACTGGCACCAAAATAATAATAATGTGTAGCAGACCCTCTGATAGCCGTGATCCAACTTAGAACATTCTCACACTCATCCACATCATCATGACCATACTCAGTAAATGACATATCACACAGCATGTGGCATATTTATTATATCATACTCATATCATAGAATGAGTAGAGAAATTACAAACAAAATATAATACATATCTTAACTAAACATTCTACTAAAACGGGAATTGTAAGCATTAGCTATTGATAAAATTCCCAACTAACTAAAAAACCCAGTTCTATTGCCTCACACACATCGCCTTAACTGCGTCTTCAACACACCTTATCAAATACTCTTCCTCACTGAAATCCCCTGAGGCGGGCGATCTCGACATAACCCGTTCACAATGTGTCCTTGCTTACAAACACACTTTCAGATTATCTATTAATACAAAACTCACACACCTATTTGAGCGATCCTGTTCTATCACTAAACATTCGTCCAACCGTCTATCAATCGCTCCTATATCTAAGTCGGTGAGTTAAACATACTATCTACATTCAGTCTCTCTCTCTCTCTCACTCTCTTCCATACAGCCTCTCTCTATCCAGCCTCTATCCAGCCTCCCGAGCTAAATTTTGTCTCGAGTTATATATCCTCAAGCAAGGCCAGAGCTTGACCAATCGATCTCAGGTGATGGTCATCTTCAATCCCAATTGGAACGAAACACTTTGCACACCTGTCACTCATTCTCTCGCAGCAAGCCCCGCTGCCAATTTCGTCTGTCAATCAATCTCCCCCTACCAAAATCGGAAGGCCAGTGGTCAGTTTCTACCTGTCCACATTCCTTAACCCAACTCAGTTCTCCTTTGCTGAGACGGTGAGTGACCTTGACATGCATTCAGGTAGCTTTAAGCTTTAACATGTTCAGGCATCCTAAACTCCTTGCTCCGGCGGTAACTGTTACAGTAGCTTGCGAATCTAATCTCAAAACCTCGACAATTTCGCTCAAAGGTTTGGTCTGGAAATGAGTGCAGAGAAAAGTAATATCATGGTCAATTTCCCAGAGGGCTTAACTTGTCTGATTGTGATCAGAGGCGAACTATTGCAAGTTATTAAACAGTTTAATTACATGGGATCACTGATGGATGCAGACGGTTCCAGAACTGAGTTTTAGGCACGAACATCGATGCCCATGGCTGTTCTGACCAAATTGAACATCGGAGGGATATGAAGGGACAAAAGTATCAATCTGAAATCCAAGTTGAGTGTGATGTATGCACTTGTCCCTTCTGTGTACCTTTACGCGTGCGAAACTTGGACTCTGACAGCAGTTCTAGATCGAAGAATTTGTACAATGTAGACGAGATGTTTGCGTTGAATTCTCGGCATTTCGTATCTAGTCCACGTCACGTTACAAGAGGTCGGCCAATATAAAGATCTAATGACTATGATAAAAGCACGCAAGCTCACGGGGTATGGGCATGTTTCAAGATCGTCTTTGTTGACCAAGACGGTCCTGCAAGATACTGTGCCTGGGAAGAGTAAGAGAGAGAGGCAGAAAAATAGATCAGAAAACAACATCAAAGAGTGGACGGGAATGTCCTTAGCTTAAACAAATAACCTGGCACAAAACCGAGTTGAGTGGCGGGAACTGGTCCAACAATCTGCAGTATTGGCGGTTCTGATGATAATGATGATGATGAATCCCTCGATTGAATGTTTAATTTATATGTTTCTGCTTGAGAGGTTGGCCTACTGTCAAAACATTCTTAACTATATTTTCAGCTGCATTATTTTCCATAGTGTTCTTTTTGCTAAAAGTAAATCGTGAGATGTCATGAAGATTACCAGCAGGATTGTTCAGCTTCAATCCTATCAAACATTCTTCGGCAGATGAGAAACAACAGGGCAAGAGTACACGACATTTAACAAAGTGACGAGGACATGAGACTAACATATGGTAGACAAAATATACCGATCGAACATGTTGGTCCGGCTCAGGCATAATATATTGACCAAGACACCGTACTCGCGATTCTCCATGGAAACAAGCTGTTTTCATGGTTAAAGGCAAGGGTCCGACTTCATCGCCTCGAGTCGACCCATATGGCTCAGTCTCTCTCAGCAGAACAGTATCCCGCTTGCCGAGAGCATCACACAAAGCACGATCTCCGTAGGTCCAGCGATGAACCCATGGATCTCAGTAGCTCCAGCGATGAACCCAGGGATCTTCGTAGCTCCAGCGATGAACCCAGGGATCTCCGTAGCTCCAGCGATGAACCCAGAGAACTCCGTAGGTCCAGCAATGAACCCAGAGATCTCCGTAGCTCCAGCGATGAACCCAGGGATCTCAAAAAAAATTTACACAAAGCCAAGGATAGCCCAAAAGCCTGCAGGACCTTCATCGGCACGCTCGGAAGGTGAGAAAGGCCACTTAATGGGATTCATGAATTACTCAACACAATTGTGGAAGAAAATAAATGGCATTATTATCACTTAGTTAAATTTCAATTTATTTTATTCCAGTAATTTTGTTTCACTTTTGAATACTTAAATAAGAGTAGATCTAGAACCAAAAAGCAATGTTATGTTTTTTTGTATGCGAATAATTTATTTCTTCTACTTCTTCGTGGTTCGTTTTGAAACTCCGCTATCAAGCCGTAAAAATGGCTTTGCTAGTACCTGGATGTAGTTCGTAGAACGAAATGCGTTGTGTCGTAGTTTGCAGCTTCGTTGTGATATATGCACCTTCCAGTCCTATACAACCGACTTCAACACATTATTTTTTAGTACCGGGTTAGCCTTTCCTCTTCGATACGTCCTCCTTAGCCAAATGCCCTGTTGAAGTCTGTTATTCAGAATCACTACATGGAGACACACATGTGTCTTGGCAGACTTGGATCGTTGCCCCTGATGCGCTAACATCCAGCTTAGAGTCGCTGCAGCTCCTCCACTGCTCATTGTCTTGATCCCCGAATAATTTATTTCAGAAAGTTATCCCTGTGAAATTAATGTCTTTCTGACCTTATACACATGTAGATGTTCTACTTGTCAATACGTAAAATGACTTCTATAATTTTTATTTTTTTATTTTATGAATTGGCCTCACTAGTTTCTACTGGCGGAGGTGCGCCTATTCCACCCCAGACCGTAGTCAACCTGGGCGATATTAAGACGCATAAACCAGTGATTGGATGTATGTGTGCATCTGTATGTACCTATGCTAGGTCTATGAGGTCTCAAAAGCCAGCCCAAGCAAAGTTTTAACTTAACGTCTTTATACTGGTTTAGAAGACTCTGCAGAGTCTGTATACAACCAGTTTCATTTACATCACCTTGCTTTAAAAGCTATGCGCATCCAATTTATTCTTAAATGCATTAATTGTCCCTGCTTCCACTACCTTCTGTAGAGAGACAGTCAGATAGAGTCATTCCAAGCATTCACCGGTCTCTGACTAAAAACTAAATATTTCCTAATATTTAATCTGGACCTCTCTTTAGTTAATTTGTAGCTATGCCCTCATGTTCTTGTGTGTGGCTGTATTTTAAAAAAAACAACAACTTGTTATAGTCTAATTTATCCATTCCTCTGATCATCTAATATACCTGTATTAAGTGACCACGAATTCTTCTCTCTTCTAGACACTGTAGCCCGGTTTTTCTGACTCTTTCCTCAAAACTGTAATTCTGGAATATCACTATCAGCGTTGTAGCTCTTTTTTGTATCCTTTCATGCATGTTTATATCCCTTCTATGATAAGGACTCCACACCTGTACACAGTGCCGTACACAGTGCTTTGTGTGCTGTACACAGTGCTGTACGTCGATAAGTTGCTATCCAACATGTTTCTAATTGATATAAATATACTACCGCAACCAAGCCGTAAAGGGCTTTACAGATAGCAGGATGTAGTTCGGAGAATGGCGTACGTTGTGTCCCAAGCTTGCAGTTTACACAGCGTTGTGAGGTGTGGTGGGCAGTTCCCTTCCTCGCTTCCTTTTCCCTTCCCTAACCGTCAACCAGGTACTTCTTTAAGCTGGGTAGACTGGAGCTGCTGTAGCGGAAGTTAAACCACGTGCCTTTTGTCATGAAAGGCAAGTACTCTTTCACTGCGCTGATCAACACTAATATTTATGTTAATATTGTTTTTAATTCACGCTCTTAAATTGTGATTCCAGGGGGCGTTAAAATCAAACCGGGACTTTTTGTTACAGTTCTATCCGATAGGGTAACAGCGTGATGGAACTGCTATCATTAGCTAGTAGGTGGCCCACTTGCTATTGGCCTGTCTCATGACAGATACATACAAATGGTGGACAGCACTGTTACTGCTTGTATGGAGCATCGTGTTGTTATGAAGTTTCTTGGGAAAGAAGACGCTAAGCCTGCGGAAATGGACAGAAGATTACAATCACATTACGGTGATGAGACACTCAGCTACAGTAATACTGTAGCAGACGGAACGGGGTTTTGCTCTCCCGGCTCTCTAAGGCCTCACCTTGACTCTCCACTTTTGCAGTCTTAAAATCTTTCACTTCAAATAACACTTCAATAAACTAAGGACACTATTTCAAAGCAATAAAAACAAATTCTTTATTTCTACACGTTACAACTCTCACGCTCTTCTATCATACACAACTTACTACACGCTCCTATCTAATGGTTACATATGAATTAAAACTATAACTACCGCTAAACCTATAACTATTGTCATCAGTGTACTTTCCGTACCTGGCCAGCTGTAACGTGGATCCGAATTATAGTGTATTGACATCGATGGTTAATTCGTGGTTTAAATTCCAGGTAGACGTCCTTGGCTCTGTTCCTTAGCGACGACTGTCGATTTGGGTGGTGGATGTCGCAAGATTAGGCTACTGCTGTGAATCAACGAAGGTTCTGCGATGATTACAAAATTGGTGAGGGCAGCCACGTGTTTAAACTGGTGCAGGTTGGCCACGTGTTAAACGTATGCAGGTTGGTCACGTGTAAAAACGGCACAGGTTTACCACGTGTTAAACTAATGCAGGTTGACCAAGTGTTAAACTAATGCAGGTTGGCCAAGTGTTAAACTAATGCAGGTTGGCCACGTGTAAAACTAATGCAGGTTGGCCACGTGTTAAATTAATGCAGGTTGACCAAGTGTTAAACTAATGCAGGTTGGTCACGTGTTAAACTAATGCAGGTTGGCCACGTGTCAAACTAATGCTGGTTGGTCACGTGTAAAAACGGCGCAGGTTTACCACGTGTTAAACTAATGCAGGTTGACCAAGTGTTAAACTAATGCAGGTTGGCCACGTGTTAAACTAATGCAGGTTGACCATGTGTTAAACTAATGCAGGTTGACCATGTGTTAAACTAATGCAGGTTGACCACGTGTTAAACTAATGCAGGTTGACCATGTGTTAAACTAATGCAGGTTGGCCACGTGTTAAACTAATGCAGGTTGGTCATGTGTTAAACTAATGCAGGTTTACCACGTGTAAAAATGGCGCAGGCTGGTCACGTGTAAAAATGGCGCAGGTTGGTCACGTGTAAAAATGGCACAGGTTGGTCACGTCTTAAACTAATGCAGGTTGGTCACGTGTAAAAATAGCACAGGTTGGTCACGTTTTAAAATGGCACAGGTTGGTCACATGTAAAAATGGCACAGGTTGGTCACGTGTGAAAATGGCACAGGTTGGTCACGTGTAAAAATGGCACAGGTTGGTCACGTGTTAAACTAATGCAGGTTGGTCACGTGTAAAAATAGCACAGGTTGGTCACGTTTTAAAATGGCACAGGTTGGTCACGTGTAAAAATGGCGTAGGTTGGTCACGTGTAAAAATGGCACAGGTTGGTCACATGTAAAAATGGCACAGGTTTGTCACGTATGAAAATGGCACAGGTTGGTCACGGGTAAAAATGGCACAGATTGGTCACGTGTAAAAATGGCATAGGTTGGTCACGTGTAAAAATAGCACAGGTTGGTCACGTGTAAAAATGGCGCAGGTTGGTCACGTGTAAAAATGGCACAGGTTGGTCACGTGTAAAAATGGCACAGGTTGGTCACGGGTAAAAATGGCACAGATTGGTCACGTGTAAAAATGGCACAGGTTGGTCACGTGTAAAAATGGCACAGGTTGGTCACGTGTAAAAATGGCGCAGGTTAGTCACGTGTAAAAATGGCACAGGTTGGTCACATGTAAAAATGGCACAGGTTGGTCACGTGTAAAAATGGCACAGGTTGGTCACGTGTTAAACTAATGCAGGTTGGTCACGTGTAAAAATAGCACAGGTTGGTCACGTTTTAAAATGGCACAGGTTGGTCACGTGTAAAAATGGCGTAGGTTGGTCACGTGTAAAAATGGCACAGGTTGGTCACATGTAAAAATGGCACAGGTTTGTCACGTATGAAAATGGCACAGGTTGGTCACGGGTAAAAATGGCACAGATTGGTCACGTGTAAAAATGGCATAGGTTGGTCACGTGTAAAAATGGCACAGGTTGGTCACGTGTAAAAATGGCGCAGGTTGGTCACGTGTAAAAATGGCACAGGTTGGTCACGTGTAAAAATGGTACAGGTTGGTCACGGGTAAAAATGGCACAGATTGGCCACGTGTAAAAATGGCATAGGTTGGTCACGTGTAAAAATGGCACAGGTTGGTCACGTGTAAAAATGGCGCAGGTTGGTCACGTGTAAAAATGGCACAGGTTGGTCACGGGTAAAAATGACACAGATTGGCCACGTGTAAAAATGGCAAAGGTTGGTCACGTGTAAAAATTGCACAGGTTGGTCACGTGTAAAAATGGCACAGGTTGGTCACGTGTAAAAATGGCACAGGTTGGTCACGTGTAAAAATGGCACAGGTTGGTCACGTGTAAAAATGGCACAGGTTAGTCACGTGTAAAAATGGCGCAGGTTGGTCACGTATAAACATGGCACAGGTTAGCCACGTGTTAAACTAATGCAGGTTGGCCACGTGTTAAACTAATGCAGGTTGACCATGTGTTAAACTAATATAGGTTGACCATGTGTTAAACTAATGCAGGTTTACCAGGTGTAAAAATGGCGCAGGTTGGTCACGTGTAAAAATGGCGCGGGTTGGCCACGTGTTAAATGGTAAATGTTTTCTCCCAGCCGATCTAAATCTAACAGACAACCTGCTCTCTCCTATAGCGGGTAGCTATGACTAATCTGGGCTGATTCTGTGAGATCTATCGAGACTCTGCGATGACTATAAGCTTTATGAAAATTCACCCACGTGTCTGACGCTGGTTACAATTTAACCTGGTGAAATTCTAATTACTTTTGCCTCACAAATAAAAATCAGTAATACCTTTCTTCTGTCAACTGAGTTCGAAACTCAGTCAATGCGATGTTTACTCTTCCGGCGTTTTTCTCTATCTGACTGTCTCTCTCTGAAATCTCTCTCTCTGAATGTCCCTCTCTAAATCTCTTGGGGTCCTGGTTTGCCTCGGTTTATATAACACCCGGATTATTTTTTGTGCCGGTCCTAATTTCAAAATGGCGTCTTTTCCAGTCCTGGATGCGCCTAAATAAATCCGCACACTGCAGTGGTATTTGCTAACTTGAGTGGTCAGGTCAAGTGGAAAGTCCGCCTCTAACTATATTCACTATTTTAAAGAAAATATATAATACGTAATTCTAGCAAAACTAAGAACTGTCAATAAGGAGACAAGATTTGTCTGGTAAGACTAAATCTGTCACAATAAATTTGAATGGTGTAAACGTTTGAGAGAAGGCCGTACCTCCGTGAGTGATGATCCCGCCCTGCTCTTGAAAGATAACGCTCGACCTCATACCATTCACCGAACTTTGTGCCATCTGCAACAAATCGGCTGGGAGGTATTGCCACATCCATCTGACAGTCTAGATCTAGCTTCAATCGATTTTCACCTGTTTGGACTCCTGAAAGAATTCATGAGAGGTCCCCATATCAGCATTGATGACGAAGTGAAACATTCTGTTCTTGGTTTAGACTTACTGATATATCTCTCTACTCTGAAGTTTTTCAAGTATTACTTACACGCTGAGATACCTGCATAAACGTTACAGGAGATTATATAAATATTTTAAAAAATGCCAAAGAACCATTTTCATTTTTAAAAAAATTCCTAGTTTGACTTGAACGCCCCTGGTATATGTTGCACCCCTTGTTGATATCTTGTTTAGGTGGCCCATTTACTTACGAAGTGTCCTCTGTAAAATGTGACGAGCGAGACGTAGCAATGACGGCGCATTTCTTTTGTTTACAATTCTCCTACCTGGATTCCCCCTTCAAACGTTTTTGACAAGTGCAAACATCCACGACGGCGTGCCGAGATTAGGGACACAGCGAGAGAGAGAGTCGTCACAGCGAGAGGGAGTCGTCACAGCCAAAGATCTTCACATGTCAGGCTTTGGAATTACTGTTATCGGTTAGAACACTTCTTTGAAACTGTGCAAGTTCAATACGTATTCTTTATCCAGTATATTTTCTGTCTGCTCGGACTATTTATTTTCAAAATGCTTTCACTGGGGAAAAAGAAAGAATCTGGAAACGGGTGAACTTCTACATTATTTATTACCATACGATAATATGTGCTCCGTGAGTATTATTTTATCTTACTTGTATCCTGTGGGAACAACTTGTTCCCTCCTTTATTCGTTTATAATAAATGGTTCTATCTTTAGATCGATCTTTAAAACACAGATTGACACTATTTGCGTATTGTTGGAATGTGCAATCCAACAAGTTGGAGAGGATTCTACCCTAAAGGAGGTTGGTTTTGTTACGGAAGAGCCAACGATTGTTCATGTTATATCTCTCCTTAACCCTTATGGGTGGATGATTAGTAGAGTAGTTAGAACGGTTTCTTCTTGAGAAATAAAGTTCAAGGTTCAATTGCTTGGAGAAGTACTCATAGTAGTAGTAGTAGTTGTGGTAGTTGTGGTAGTAGTAGTAGTAGTAAAAGGGGTGGTAGTAGTAGTGGTAGTAGTTGTAGTAGTAATAGTAGTAGTAGTAGTTGTGGTAGTAGTAGTAGTAGTAAAAGGGGTGGTAGTAGTAGTGGTAGTAGTTGTAGTAGTAGTAGTTGTGGTAGTAGTAGTAGTTGTGGTAGTTGTAGTAGTAGTAGTAGTTGTAGTTGTGGTAGTAGTAGTAGTAGTAGTGGTAGTAGTTGTAGTAGTTGTGGTAGTTGTAGTAGTAGTAGTAGTAGTTGTTGTAGTAGTAGTAGTAGTAGTAGTAGTGGTAGTAGTTGTAGTAGTAGTAGTTGTGGTAGTAGTAGTAGTTGTTGTAGTAGTAGTAGTAGTAGTAGAAGTGGTAGCAGTAGTAGTGGTAGTAGTAAAAGTGGTAGTAGTGTTAGTTGTAGTAGTAGTAGTTGTTGTAGTTGTGGAAGTAGTGGTGAGAAGTAGTAGTGATAGTAGTAGTAGTAGCAGTGGAAACTGTAGTAGTAGCATTAGTAGTAGTCGTGACATTAGTAGTAAAAGTGGTATGTAGCAGTAATAGTAGTATAAGTGGTAGTAGTAGTAGTGTTAGTGGTGGTGGTAGTAAGAGTATTAGTAGTAGAAGTGGAAATGGTAATATTAGCAAACGTAGTAGTGGTAGTAGTAATAGTATTAGTAGCGGTAGTGATAGTAATGCAGTAGTAGTAACAGTTCCAGTTTTCGTAGTAGTTGTAGTAGTGGTAAATATTGAAGGCGTAGTGAATAAAGATCGCACTCTGTCAATAAACTTATCAACATTCTCCTGACATAAAACAGACCGGAGGCTTTCATCCAACCTTCTCAAGTCAGCCTGTGCAATGCCATCTTCTCTAGATCACTATCGCCTCTTTCGTTAGTGTCCCTATTAAATTCTTCTGTCAACCATGGCTGTGTACGGTCTGTACGAAGGCCGCCCTGACTGCCTAAACGGATATCTTGACTTACTTGACTGAAAGTTCGAAATTTAAAACCTTCCCATTCAATTTCAAACCCTCAATTCTGCGCTGGTATTTACTAATGAAAGTATGTACATTCTTTGTATCTGTTTTTGTTGCCCGCCAACATTCAAAGCCATACATGTGAGTGGTTGTGATTGGCAGCCTGTCAGTCTCGAGAGACAATGGTCTTTACGCTAGAGAGGCTACAGTCAGTTGTTGCCCTTGCTGCCGCACACGTCTGGAGTCTGCATCTTCACGCATCGTGCCTTCCCCTGCCTGCAGACCAATACACAAAGCATGCCTCCAGCCGAGTCTGTCCTTGGCCCATCGTGTCTTCCCCTGCCTGCAGACCAACACACAAAGCATGCCTCCAGCCGGGTCTGTCCTTGACCCAGCGTGTCTTCCCCTGCCTGCAGACCAACACACAAAGCATGCCTCAAGCCGGGTCTGTCCTTGACCCATCGTGCCTTCCCCTGCCTGCAGACCAACACACAAAGCCTGCCTCCAGCCGGGTCTGTCCTTGACCCATCGTGCCTTCCCCTGCCTGCAGATCAACACACAAAGCCTGCCTCCAGCCGGGTCTGTCCTTGACCCATCGTGTCTTCCCCTGCCTGCAGACCAACACACAAAGCCTGCCTCCAGCCGGGTCTGTCCTTGACCCATCGTGTCTTCCCCTGCCCGCAGACCAACACACAAAGCCTGCCTCCAGCCGGGTCTGTCCTTGACCCATCGTGTCTTCCCCTGCCTGCCGACCAACACACAAAAACCTGCCTCCAGCCGGGTCTGTCCTTGACCCATCGTGTCTTCCCCTGCCTGCAGACCAACACACAAAGCCTGCCTCCAGCCGGGTCTGTCCTTAACCCATCGTGTCTTCTCCTGCCTGCAGACCAACACACAAAGCCTGCCTCCAGCCGGGTCTGTCCTTGACCCATCGTGTCTTCCCCTGCCTGCAGACCAACACACAAAGCCTGCCTCCAGCCGGGTCTGTCCTTGACCCATCGTGTCTTCCCCTGCCTGCCGACCAACACACAAAACCTGCCTCCAGCCGGGTCTGTCCTTGACCCATCGTGTCTTCCCCTGCCTGCAGACCAACACACAAAGCCTGCCTCCAGCCGGGTCTGTCCTTAACCCATCGTGTCTTCTCCTGCCTGCAGACCAACACACAAAGCCTGCCTCCAGCCGGGTCTGTCCTTGACCCATCGTTTCTTCCCCTGCCTGCAGACCAACACACAAAGCCTGCCTCCAGCCGGGTCTGTCCTTGACCCATCGTGTCTTCCCCTGCCTGCAGACCAACACACAAAGCCTGCCTCCAGCCGGGTCTGTCCTTGACCCATCGTGTCTTCCCCTGCCTGCAGACCAACACACAAAGCCTGCCTCCAGCCGGGTCTGTCCATGACCCGTCGTGTCTTCCCCTGCCTGCAGACCAACACACAAAGCCTGCCTCCAGCCGGGTCTGTCCTTGACACATCGTGTCTTCCCCTGCCTGCAGACCAACACACAAAGCCTGCCTCCAGCCGGGTCTGTCCTTGACCCATGGTGTCTTCCCCTGCCTGCAGACCAACACACAAAGCCTGCCTCCAGCCGGGTCTGTCCTTGACCCGTCGTGTCTTCCCCTGCCTGCAGACCAACACACAAAGCCTGCCTCCAGTCGGGTCTGTCCTTGACACATCGTGTCTTCCCCTGCCTGCAGACCAACACACAAAAGCCTGCCTCCAGCCGGGTCTGTCCTTGACCCATCGTGTCTTCCCCTGCCTGCAGACCAACACACAAAGCCTGCCTCCAGCCGGGTCTGTCCTTGACCCATGGTGTCTTCCCCTGCCTGCAGACCAACACACAAAGCCTGCCTCCAGCTGGGTCTGTCCTTGACCCATCGTGTCTTCCCCTGCCTGCAGACCAACACACAAAGCCTGCCTCCAGCCGGGTCTGTCCTTGACCCATCGTGTCTTCACCTGCCTGCAGACCACCACACAAAGCCTGCCTCCAGCCGGGTCTGTCCTTGACCCATCGTGTCTTCCTCTGCCTGCAGACCAACACACAAAGCATGCCTCCAGCCGGGTCTGTCCTTGACCCATCGTGTCTTCCCCTGCCTGCAGACCAACACACAAAGCCTGCCTCCAGCCGGGTCTGTCCTTTACCCATCGTGTCTTCCCCTGCCTGTAGACCAACACACAAAGCCTGCCTCCAGCCGGGCCTGTAATTGACCCATCGTGTCTTCCCCTGCCTCCAGCCGGGTCTGTCCTTGACCCATCGTGTCTTCCCCTGCCTCCAGCCGGGTCTGTCCTTGACCCATCGTGTCTTCCCCTGCCGCCAGCCGGGTCTGTCCTTGACCCATCGTGTCTTCCCCTACCTCCAGCCGGGTCTGTCCTTGACCCATCGTGTCTTCCCCTGCCTGCAGACCAACACACAAAGCCTGCCTTCAGCCGGGTCTGTCCTTGACCCATCGTGTCTTCCCCTGCCCGCAGACCAACACACAAAGCCTGCCTCCAGCCGGGTCTGTCCTTGACCCATCGTGTCTTCCCCTGCCTGCCGACCAACACACAAAAACCTGCCTCCAGCCGGGTCTGTCCTTGACCCATCGTGTCTTCCCCTGCCTGCAGACCAACACACAAAGCCTGCCTCCAGCCGGGTCTGTCCTTAACCCATCGTGTCTTCTCCTGCCTGCAGACCAACACACAAAGCCTGCCTCCAGCCGGGTCTGTCCTTGACCCATCGTGTCTTCCCCTGCCTGCAGACCAACACACAAAGCCTGCCTCCAGCCGGGTCTGTCCTTGACCCATCGTGTCTTCCCCTGCCTGCCGACCAACACACAAAACCTGCCTCCAGCCGGGTCTGTCCTTGACCCATCGTGTCTTCCCCTGCCTGCAGACCAACACACAAAGCCTGCCTCCAGCCGGGTCTGTCCTTAACCCATCGTGTCTTCTCCTGCCTGCAGACCAACACACAAAGCCTGCCTCCAGCCGGGTCTGTCCTTGACCCATCGTGTCTTCCCCTGCCTGCAGACCAACACACAAAGCCTGCCTCCAGCCGGGTCTGTCCTTGACCCATCGTGTCTTCCCCTGCCTGCAGACCAACACACAAAGCCTGCCTCCAGCCGGGTCTGTCCTTGACCCATCGTGTCTTCCCCTGCCTGCAGACCAACACACAAAGCCTGCCTCCAGCCGGGTCTGTCCATGACCCGTCGTGTCTTCCCCTGCCTGCAGACCAACACACAAAGCCTGCCTCCAGCCGGGTCTGTCCTTGACACATCGTGTCTTCCCCTGCCTGCAGACCAACACACAAAGCCTGCCTCCAGCCGGGTCTGTCCTTGACCCATGGTGTCTTCCCCTGCCTGCAGACCAACACACAAAGCCTGCCTCCAGCCGGGTCTGTCCTTGACCCGTCGTGTCTTCCCCTGCCTGCAGACCAACACACAAAGCCTGCCTCCAGCCGGGTCTGTCCTTGACACATCGTGTCTTCCCCTGCCTGCAGACCAACACACAAAAGCCTGCCTCCAGCCGGGTCTGTCCTTGACCCATCGTGTCTTCCCCTGCCTGCAGACCAACACACAAAGCCTGCCTCCAGCCGGGTCTGTCCTTGACCCATCGTGTCTTCCCCTGCCTGCAGACCAACACACAAAGCCTGCCTCCAGCTGGGTCTGTCCTTGACCCATCGTGTCTTCCCCTGCCTGCAGACCAACACACAAAGCCTGCCTCCAGCCGGGTCTGTCCTTGACCCATCGTGTCTTCACCTGCCTGCAGACCACCACACAAAGCCTGCCTCCAGCCGGGTCTGTCCTTGACCCATCGTGTCTTCCTCTGCCTGCAGACCAACACACAAAGCATGCCTCCAGCCGGGTCTGTCCTTGACTCATCGTGTCTTCCCCTGCCTGCAGACCAACACACAAAGCCTGCCTCCAGCCGGGTCTGTCCTTTACCCATCGTGTCTTCCCCTGCCTGTAGACCAACACACAAAGCCTGCCTCCAGCCGGGCCTGTAATTGACCCATCGTGTCTTCCCCTGCCTCCAGCCGGGTCTGTCCTTGACCCATCGTGTCTTCCCCTGCCTCCAGCCGGGTCTGTCCTTGACCCATCGTGTCTTCCCCTGCCGCCAGCCGGGTCTGTCCTTGACCCATCGTGTCTTCCCCTACCTCCAGCCGGGTCTGTCCTTGACCCATCGTGTCTTCCCCTGCCTGCAGACCAACACACAAAGCCTGCCTTCAGCCGGGTCTGTCCTTGACCCATCGTGTCTTCCCCTGCCCCCAACCGGGTCTGTCCTTGACCCATCGTGTCTTCCCCTGCCTCCAGCCGGGTCTGTCCTTGACCCATCGTGTCTTCCCCTGCCTCCAGCCGGGTCTGTCCTTGACCCATCGTGTCTTCCCCTGCCTGCAGACCAACACACAAAGCCTGCCTCCAGCTGGGTCTGTCCTTGACCCATCGTGTCTTCCCCTGCCTCCAGCCGGGTCTGTCCTTGACCCATCGTTTCTTCCCCTGCCTCCAGCCGGGTCTGTCCTTGACCCATCGTGTCTTCCCTGCCTGCAGACCAACACACAAAGCATGCCTCCAGCCGGGTCTGTCCTTGACCCATCGTGTTTTCCCCTGCCTCCAGCCGGGTCTGTCCTTGACCCATCGTTTCTTCCCCTGCCTCCAGCCGGGTCTGTCCTTGACCCATCGCGTCTTCCCTGCCTGCAGACCAACACACAAAGCATGCCTCCAGCCGGGTCTGTACTTGGCCCATCGTGTCTTCCCTGCCTGCAGACCAACATCACAAAGCATGCCTCCAGCCGGGTCTGTCCTTGACCCATCGTGTCTTCCCTGCCTGCAGACCAACAACACAAAGCATGCCTCCAGCCGGGTCTGTCCTTGACCCATCGTGTCTTCCCCTGCCTCCAGCCGGGTGTCTTTGACAAGTTCCTTTCTCCCAGTTGCAGGTGTTCATTTCCAACACTTTCAGGTCACGCCTGCAAACATCTTTGTAGCGGAGGAAGGGTCTGCTTTTGTTTCCCTTGCCCGTGGTCAGCTCTCCGTATAGGATGTCTTTTGTTATTTGCCCATACTCCATTCTACACACGTGATCAAGCTCCTGCAAGCGGCGCAGGCGGAGGATCGTAACTAAATTGGTAATCTTTGCGCCGTCCAACACGTCGTTGTTTGTCACTCTATCGCTCCATGAAATTCCTTGATTGGGTCACAGGCATCGTATAGAAGAGACCGACTTAATTCTTATCTCGAAGATATCAATTGTTGTGCAGAAACTAAACACCAATGATCGACATAAATTCACAAGTATTTCTCGCCATGAATCTTGATTTGAATATCCTTATTTGTACCTCTGTATATCGATATGGCTTGGCTTGGCTTCGTTCGTTCTCAATCTCCCGCTACCAAACCTGAAAGGGCTTAAGTAGCAGAATGTAGTTCAGAGAACGAAATGCGTTGTGTCGTAGTTTACAGCTTGACTGCGATATTTGCACCTTTCGGTCCAACACATCCGACTTCAGCAAGCATTTTTTGAGTACCGGGTTAGTATTCCCTCTTCGATCCCTTCTACTTAGCCAGTCTGCTCTGTTGCAGCCTGTTATCCAGGATCACCGCGTGGAGGTGTAAAAGGGTCTTGGCAGCTCTGGTTCGCTGGCCCTGACACTAGCAGTCAGCTATGGATCGCTGACCACTGCAGCTCATGCCCTGCCGTATATCGATATAGTTCAAATGATATAAAAAGGATTGAATGTCCTGTAGGGCTTTCTCACCTAACACTCTATCTATTTCACGAGCGATAGAAACAAAACAAATAAAAAACCCACAATGAAAAGAAAATGTTTTTTAAATCAAGATTTGGGTTAAGATTCACTTCTGGTCACCAGTTCCTAATAGTAATGAATGAAAGGTTGAAACTATAGGTCTAAGGTCAACCGTCTCCAACATTATATACATATACCGTTCTGTGCATTCATTCTTACTTTACCAAATACGACAGTAAACACTGAATGTAATTTTTCAGCTTAAGGAAAAATAAAATACTATAAACGCATTAGCTAGTTATTTGCCAATTGCAAGCGATAATAGCGACTCCATTGTTTTTTTGGTTGTTTTTTTGGCGTTTGCCTTATTTCTCTAATCACCACTGCGGTGTGCGTTACACTGTGGTCTTTATTTTGCGCCTGTCGGCCCAGTGCATCCTATTTCACCATGCATTCTATGTAAGGGTCTGCTTCCTCCTGCATTTTTCTAAGGATTTGCTTCCCCGGTGCTGTGATGGGGATCGAGCCCAGCACCTTCTGGTTGTGAGCATTGTCACTTAACCACTAACCCACGTCGTCCCCATAGCAACCCCATCTGATGGTTTGTGTTTTGATGATATAAACTAGCGCTGTATCTTGAAAAAGACACTGTGCTGGTCATCGACGTCACTATTTGGTCCCAAACTGTCTTGAGCCAGTGGCTAGACTTAAAATCGGCGATTGAAAGGCGACTGCTTAAACTCAACAATCCAGGGGGGGAATTTAATATATTTTTGGTCAGAGATGAACGCAGGGATCCCTCCAGCGATGAACCCAGGGATCCCTCCAGCGATGAACCCAGGATCTCTCCAGCGATGAACCCAGCGATCTCCGGAAAACATTGCCATCATTAACCGACCGCCGCAACTCGAAATCGAAACAGGACTGTCTGAACACGAGGCTTACAGATTGAGAGAAGAAGAACAGAGGCAGGAAGAGAGAGAGAGAGAGAGAGAGAGAGAGAGAGAGATAGAGTGAGAGAGAGTGAGAGAGAGAGTGTGTAACAGTTCCAGCCGGAGCATATGGGTTAAAGGCAGGGCTGATAGGGTCGGTGACTCTGAGAACAAAGGTACCTGAATGTGTGCCACGATCACTCACCGTCTCGACACTAAGAAAACGGGGGTTTGAGGGGAAGAATGTGTCTGGTACAGGAAGGGATTAGGAGCTGACCACTCTGGCGTTCCGATTTGGGTAGTTGGGGATTAGTGACAGACAGAGGTCATCAGGTCTTTCTGCGACATTTTAGAGTGACAGGAATTCAAAGTGATTCGTTTCCAATAACAACTAAGTAGTGATAGATCAAAACTAGAGTAATGGATGAGTTAGACAACCCATAGAAGCCAATTGGACAGCCCTGATACTGATTGAGACTATATAATACTAGGCAAAGGCTAACTCAAGCAGACTGTTAGGGAGAGAGACAGATTTTTAATTTAGCTAGAAGATTGTTTAGCTCACCGACTTTATAGAAAAGCGATTGTTAGCCTGCTACGAGTTTAGCAGGATGTTTTACGAATGTTAGATAGGTGGAATGAATTGCAGGGTGAATGAACCCTCATATGCCTTTGAGTCTTGGCAAGTCGCTTTATAAGGTGTGTATTGAGCACCCTATGACTAGAAGAGATCTGGATGTGTGTGTGGTGTGTGCGGGACACCGAGGGAACGATGAATGTTCTGGAGTGTGTGAATACTTAGATCGATTGAGTGTGTGATCACATGTGAGTATACGTTGAATAAATTGAATGTGAAATGTCAAGATCACCTGCCTGAAGGGATCAGAATGAATAATATAAAGATCACCTGCCTGAGGAGATCTGGGTGGAAGTGTAGGCAAAAAGTACGATTGTGAAGACGAGTTTTTGAGAGTGTGTTGAGGGTGCAGCTAAGGGGAGGATAGTGTTGCGACGAGAACTGGGTTTAGATTAGTTGGGGGCAATATTCAAAAGCTTATACTTACATCCTCCGAATCATAAATATCACATGATTATTGTTGTTAAGATTGTTTTGTTTTGTTGGTTTTAGTGATGTTAATAAATACGGATTATTACCTTGCCGTTTGATGTTATTTGCTGTGTGTGGTCTTGAATGATGTGAAATCATGTGGTAACATTCTAGATAGAAAAACCCCAGTGAAAACCTGGACTCTGCCTTAAGAGTGAGAGTGAGCGAAAGAAAAGATGGTATAGGAAAGCTTACATATATGTATGAAATGTATTCAGAGCGTAAACAATAAAAAGATATTCTCCAGGTCAGGTCAGGTCAGGTCATCCCGTAACCGGTGATGTCGTTGGGGCACACATGAAGACATCTTCACAACTCCACGCCATCCCTCTCTGTCAGAAGCCGCTGCCTGTGACTCTTCTAGTCGGAGACTGGTCCATTCTTTTATGTTGTCTTCCCATCTCTTTTTGGGCCGGCCTCTTCGTCGTCTGCCATGCACCTTCCCGTGGAGGATTGTGTTTGCAAGACCATTATTCTCCAGTCCGAACCAATGTCAGTCAAAAAGGGTGCTTGTAGGAGACAATGTCAGTGTCCCTGATATCAATCTTACCCTAATATCACAGACTATTGAAGTTACAAGCCATTAGAAAGCCTTCGTAATTAGAAATAGAATTGACGTGTTGGCGGAAGACGGTCCCAATTACAACGCCAGTCTCGACATTGTGTTTCATTTTGCAGCAGTACCAAATTTATCTTCGCTTAAGATGCGTGATTCGCAGGTGAACTTCACTTTTACTTCAAACACTACATTGCGCAAGGCCGCTGGGTTTACTTGAATGTTGGTCTTATTGATTGCAAAGACTACCGTCTCTTAAGCGACACCATACGACACAATTTGCTTGTCTACCAGGGACAGACTTTCTTTCTTTTTCTTCTTTTATTATTACTTCTACTAGTACAACAACCACTACTACTACTACTACTACTACTACTACTACTACTACTACTACTACTACTACTACTACTACTACTACTACTACCACTACTACTACTACTACTACTACTACTACTACTACAACTACTAATACTTCTCCTACTTACTACTTTCATTATCAACATCAACACTATTTATTCTACAACTGCTATTGCAACTGCTAATATTACTTCTATCACTACTACCACACAACTATCACTACTACTGCTACCATTATCACTACTACTACTACTACTACTACTACTACTACTACTACTACTACTACTACTACCATGCAACACGTACATCAATAACTACTACTATACCTATTACCAACAGCACCACCACTAATACCACCATCACTACTACTGCTACAATTATTTTTACTACCGGTATTGCAAATGATACTACCGTGCAATACTACTACTACACCTGTCAGAAACACTACTACTACTACTACTACTACTACTACTACTACTACTGCTACTACTACTGCTACTACTACTGCTACTACAACTACTACTATAACTACTACTACTACTTTTTAAATTGATATTGCTACTATTACCACTACTACTATTACAATATTACTACTACTGCTACAAAACCTACCGCTACTACTTCTACTACTATTGCTACTACTATTACTATTACTTCTACTACTACTACTACTGCCACTACTACTACTTCTGCCGTCACCACGTCACCACTGCCATAACTATTACTACTACTACCATAGAACACGAACATCAACAACTACTACAACATCTATCACAAACAACACTACCACTAATAATATTATGAGTACTACTACGAATAGTGAGATGGTTTCGATGCTATTTCCTTCCGAATCAGCCGTTTGGTTTGCGCCGTCTGCAAACTGCGACTTTCTCCTTCAGCAACGTCCAGGTTTACTGTATTTCTCCAGACTGTTTTCCGCAATGCTCCCCCAGTTGTCTTCATCTATCTAACAGCTTCTCAGTTTCCTTCAGGCTGTCCTTAAGTCGTTTTTCTGGGCGACCTCCTTTTTACTAGCCTTCCCTGAGCTCACCGTACAGAAATCTCTTCTGCAGTCTTGTGTCTCGCATTCACACAAGGTGCCCACCCCATCTCAGCTGTGCCACCAGCAGTGATGCATGAATGCTTGGTATGCCTGCTCTTTTCAGGACTTCAGTGTCAGGGACATGGTCCTGCAAACGGATGTGTAATATAGGTATCGGGCTGGATGTATGGAAGTGGTTCAATCTTTTTGCCTGACTCGCATAGACAGTCCAACTTTCGTATGCGTATTACAGGGTTGGGAGGATAGCAGTTCGGTAGACATTGAGTTTTGTCTTGGCGCTAATGCTCCGGATTTCCCATAATGTCCCGCGCATTCTACCGAAGGCTGCACTGACTTTCATTACTCTATTTCCCACCTCGTCGTCCAGATTGACGGTTAGAGGCAGTGCACTCACTACCCAGGTACGTGAACTTGCCCACATCTTTCAGGATCTGTCCATTTACTTTGATTTGTGGTTTTGTGTATCCTGTACCAGGAGTTGGTTGGTGCATAACTTCCGTGTTTTTTTATATTTATGGCCGCTCCGAAGTTGTTGCATGCAGCAGAGAACCGATCCATGTCCTCTTGCATTTTCCTGAATTGCTGTTCACAGCACAGTCGTCAGCAAATACAAGCTCAAAGATCATGTCGCCTGTTTCTCTGGTTTTTGCCCCACATTATGCGAGCATTGAGTAGCCTGCCGTCCATGCGGTATCTGAAGAGTACGCCGGATTTGTCTGTTTTAAAAGCATCCATCATCGGGGCTGAGAAAATCATGCTAAATGGGTCGGGGCGAGCACACAACCTTGCTTTACACCGTCCGTAACGACAAACGTCCTGGAAGTCTCCGTTTTCCAGGACACGAGCAGGCATGCCTTCGTCAAGTTGTTTCCCCATGGTGGTAAACTTGGTGGGCCAGCCGAACTTTGACATGACCATCCATAATCCACCTCTGCAATCCACCACCACTACCACTACTATTACTAATATTAATACTACCACTACAACTACTATTAATACTACCACACCCCCACTACAACTTCTACTAATATTGCCACCACTACTACTACTACTACTACTATTACTGCTACTAATAAATACCTCCACCACTACAACAACAATAACAACAACTACTACTACTTCTACTACTACTACTACAACTACTACTATTCTACTGCTACTACTACTACTACTGATAGTACTACTACTACTACTACTACAACTACTACTACTGCTAGTACTATTATTACTACCACTACTATCACTACTACTACCACTATTACGACTACTACTACTACTACTACTTCTACTACTCCTACTACTACTACGACTATTACTATTAACACTAACCTGTCTACTTCTATGCCTATCTTCTACTATTTATCGTGTATCTTCCACTTATCGTTGCTCGTCGTCTTCTTCATTTATTTTTCTTCCGTTTTGCAGATTGCAACAGTCAGAAATGGTCCTAAATGAAAAAGATATACGCGCATCAGAGGTACAAGATAAACTATTAAACAATCAAGAAGGAGAGAAAGAATTACAGACTGATGCAAAAGTTGATGCAGAAGACGAGAATGAAGGGGTGCCCACGGACTCTGGATTTGCGTTGGTCATTGCCATAAGTAAGTTGGTATGTGTCGAACGTAGCTGGTGCATCTGTTTTGGGAAGTTAAGGTAAGGGGGTATTTATGCAGGTGACGGGTGGAGAGGGTTAGAGGTAGTTGTTTACGAGAAAGGGGGTTGATGGGGAAAGGGCGGGGGTGGGGTTGGTTAAGTGGGATTTGTTTACAGAAGAGGGTGAGTGGGTATTTCAATATGGGAGAGGTTGAGTGGGTTTTTCTTATCGGAGAGGGTGAGGGGGTATTTTTTTTAGCGAGAGGGTGAGTGAGTATTTCTTTATGAAAGAGGTTGGGTATTTCCTTATGGGAGAGGGTGAGTGAGTATGTCTATATGGGAGAGGTTGAGTATTTACTTATGGGAGAGTGAGTATTTCCTTATGGGAGAGTGTGAGTGAGTATTTCCTTATGGGAAAGTGTGAGTGAGTATTTGCTTATGGGAGAGGTTGAGTGAGTATTTCTTTATGGGAGAGTGGGTATGAGTATTTCATTATTGGAGAGAGTGTGAGTGAGTATTTCCTTATGGGAAAGTGTGAGTAAGTATTTCCTTATGGGAGAGTGTGAGTGAGTAATTCCTTATGGGAGAGTGTGAGTGAGTATTTCCTTATGGCAGAGGTTGGGTATTTCTTTATATGAGAGGGTGAGTGAGCATTTCCTTATGGAAGAGTGTGAGTGAGTATTTCCGTATGGGAGAGGTTGGGTATTTCTTCATTTGAGAGGGTGAGTGAGTATTTCCTTATGGCAGAGGTTGGATATTTCTTTATGGGAGAGTGTGAGTGAGTATTTCCTTATGGCAGAGGTTGGGTATTTCTTTATTGGAGAGTGTGAATGAGTATTTCCTTATGGCAGAGGTTGGGTATTTCTTTATGGGAGAGTGTGAGTGAGTATTTCCTTATGGCAGAGGTTGGGTATTTCTTTATTGGAGAGTGTGAATGAGTATTTCCTTATGGCAGAGGTTGGGTATTTCTTTATGGGAGAGTGTGAGTGAGTATTTCCTTATGGCAGAGGTTGGGTATTTCTTTATGGAAGAGTGTGAGTGAGTATTTCCTCATGGGAGAGTGTGAGTGAGTATTTCCTTATGGCAGAGGTTGGGTATTTCTTTATGGGAGAGTGGGAGTGAGTATTTCCTTATGGCAGAGGTTGGGTATTTCTTTATGGGAGAGTGGGAGTGAGTATTTCCTTATGGCAGAGTGTGAGTGAGTATTTCCTTATGGCAGAGGTTGGGTATTTCTTTATATGAGAGCGTGAGTGAGTATTTCCTTATGGAAGAGTGTGAGTGAGTATTTCCTTATGGCAGAGTGTGAGTGAGTATTTCCTTATGGCAGAGGTTGGGTATTTCTTTATATGAGAGCGTGAGTGAGTATTTCCTTATGGCAGATGTTGGGTATTTCTTTATTTGAGAGGGTGAGTGAGTATTTCCTTATGGCAGAGGTTTGGTATTTCTTTATGGGAGAGTGGGAGTGAGTATTTCCTTATGGCAGATGTTGGGTATTTCTTTGTATGATAGGGTGAGTATTTCCTTATGGAAGAGTGTGAGTGAGTATTTCCTTATGGGAGAGTGTGAGTGAGTATTTCCTTATGGCAGAGGATGGGTATTTCTTTATTTGAGAGTGTGAGTGAGTATTTCCTTAAGGCAGAGGTTGTGTATTTCTTTATTTGTTAGAGTGAGTGAGTATTTCCTTATGGCAGAGGTTGTGTATTTCTTTATTTGTTAGTGTGAGTGAGTATTTCCTTATGGCAGAGGATGGGTATTTCTTTATTTGTTAGTGTGAGTGAGTATTTCCTCATGGGAGAGTGTGAGTGAGTATTTCCTTATGGCAGAGGTTGTGTATTTCTTTATTTGTTAGTGTGAGTGAGTATTTCCTTATGGGAGAGGTTGGGTATTTCCTTATGGCAAAGTGTGAGTGAAAATTTATTTAAGGAAGGGTGATTAACTATTTGCTTTCCGGAGTGAAAGGAGGAGCAGGAGAGTGGGCATTTGTTTACACGAATGTGGTGATAAGGTATTCGTTTACAGAAGAGGAGAGTTTGTATATCTCAACGGAAAGGGTGAATAGGATTCTGTTTACAAAAGATGTGAGTGGGTATTTGTTTAGCGGAGAAGCGAGTGGTTATTTGTTTAGCGGAGAAGCGAGTGGTTATTTGTTTAGCGGAGAAGCGAGTGGTTATTTGTTTAGCGGAGAAGCGAGTGGTTATTTTTTTAGCGGAGAAGCGAGTCTTTATTTGTTTAGCGGATAAGCGAGTGGTTATTTGTTTAGCGGAGAAGCGAGTGGTTATTTGTTTAGCGGAGAAGCGAGTGGTTATTTGTTTAGCGGAGAAGCGAATGGTCGTATATTTTACGGGAGAGTTCATCCGTATTTGTTAATAGGAGGAGGTGAATGAGTATTTATTTACTGGAGAATGTATGGATATTTGTTGACAGGAGGATTTGAGCAAGTATATTTTTAACAAAAGGGTGATTGGGTATTGATTTACTAGAGTGTTTCTAGTTATTTATTGCAATGTGGAGTTTTGAATATGTTTAATCATTCATATGTTTCATTCACTGATTCCACCCACAGAGTTAGCTATATACGAGAAGATTATGCCCCACAGGCGTTAAGCCTTCGAGGGCTACTGGTCTTGGAGGGACGCCCCGCCAAGCGTAAAGAGAGAGGGTTGCTTGCTGATCGGGCAGCTTTTGCAGCCTGCCTTGCCATGGTCTTAGTCGACCTGTACTTTTATAAAGGCAGATGTCCCGGTGCAGGCCTTAGCTCTGGCGTGAGCTGGATGTAGCCAGAAAAAGGATTTCCTGATTAGCGGGCTAGGCTCGAGCAGCTTGTTACTCCGCTGCGTTGGGACAAGTGCCGTGGAGGGCATTGGACCGATATGCTAGTCCATCTTAATAGACTAAAACATTAGAGCAAAGCAGACCTGCAGCCTGTTAGATGTCATCTATGTTGCTCTTAGAAAACCACTTAACCATGGCCGGTGTTATGCCATATCACACAGTTAGTCGCCTTCTACGACATGCTCTCGGTGATGATATTCTTGTCCCTGTCAGTCTGCCTTGTTCCAAATGTATTGGCTTCCCCTTTCCCTTGTATCCATTAAGGCAGGCCAAGCGAGAGATCATACTGGATTCGCAGGATATGGTCTCTATAATCCAGCCCGCGTTTTTGTGCTTCGGAGAGAATATGACGAATCGCAATACAGACTTGATTTCTGTGCACTTGCTGTAGAAGACGAGTGCTTCTCTACTCGGATTGTTCTTACGAAGTTCATTCTTTATCGACATAGACTAGCTCCTTTTCTCAAAGCACAAAATACCATCGTCTGACATGACGCACAAAACTAATTCAAGATTATGTGATTTCCAGAACTAAATAGAGTGTTTGATACCAAGAACAAGTAAGTAGCATGTCCTTTGCAGAACTTTCTTTGTTCCAGCCGTCAACCTATTTGACTGTTATACATTTCTTGGCTAGTATGCACGTTCTGTATGCTGCTATTACTTTCCGTACGTGGATGAGCGAAAAAAATCCATATCTGCCAAACTGGACAAGCGAATAATTCGAACCGGGTGTACAGGGATTGTGAAACGGGCACTTCGTCCCTAGACCACGCAGCCTCGCTTGTTAGTTGGGAGAGGAAGGGGAATCTTCGTATAGCTTACACGGTTCATGTTGTTAGTTCTATGTGTGGGGGTCTCTGTGGCGAAATGGTCAAGCTGTTTGCCTTGTGTTCAGATGGTCGGGATTCGAATTCGAGCTGCGGCGGCCGGCTCATGATGGCAATTTCCCCGGAGATCCTTTGTTCATCGATGGAGGGATCCCTGGGTTCATCGATTGATGGATCCTGGGGTTCATTGCTGGTGAGATCCCTGGGTTCATCGATGGAGGGACCCCTGTGTTCATCGATAGAGGGATCCCTGGGTTTATCGATGGAGCTACGAAGTTCGAGTTTGGTGCGATGCTCTCGGCAGCCAGGATACCGTTCTACGGAGAGAGACCGAAACCTACGGGGAGACCCGCGTCGATAAGTCCAGACCTCGCCTTTAACCTTAAACTTTAATACTGTGTTATGTCCCCTTACAGGCAGGGTGCATATATAATTAGATTTCCTGGTGTTATTGTACATCCACTCTTTTACATTGATCAAACCATGTACGCTTCTTCTATTTTCTTAATATCTTTTATTTTGGAAATATTGTCATTTCTTCTTCTTCTTCCTCATTCATCTTCAGACCTCAACTTCATTGACTCTAACGAAGGCAGCGGTCGACTCAAGGCTCTGTACGCTTCCGTACAGCTTCTTGTGGAAGGACACTGACTGTAAATATTATCTCTTTATTTGGCTATGTTTAGTGTCAACCAATTGATGATCACCTTGTGATTTTCTGCCGTAGAAGCTGTCACCCTGTTTCTGTTTCTAAGAATCGACTTCAATGGACTCCAGGCATATCCATAGGTGCTCAGTCTTTCTCAGCAAAGGCGTAGGGTATAAATCCTGATGGTCCCTGTAGCTCGCTGGTTGTACACTCTCCTGCTCCGTCCTCTCATGCGCCATACTCCGCTCGAATCTCGTTTGATGTCAAAACTTTGCAGTCTGTGGATTGCTGCTTCATCTATTGCGGTGTCCTCATCCAACAGGCGATCATTGATGATTTCAAAATGCCACTTCTATCCATTTCTAATGTGCCTATGGTGGGAGCTTGTGAAACCATGATGTCAGCTCTTTCATTGCCCTGAACCCCAGCATGAGCAGGACAGTAGATCTAGGTCAACCCCTGGAGGTTTGATGCCTTAACGGCTGGTATCTACTCGTACCTAAGCCATCCCTTCTGTACCTTCTGAAGTACGGCTTACGCGTCTGTCACGATGACTGCCCTTGTTATAGAAGTCTCAGATATTCATTTCAGTGCTGAGGTAACTGTTTCCGTCTCTATTCTCAAACAGGAAATGGACATAAAGGTTTTTATGTCAACAACCTCCGAGAACTGTGACCCCAACATTTGTAATGTGTTGACCTTATGTAATTGTATAGTTAACCTTAATTAGTCTGCTCTTTTTTATTTACTTTTTTCTTCTTATCATATCATCTGTGTTGTGACTATACTCCAAGGCAGCCAGTGGCCTATTATTTTTGTAACAGTTCCAGCCCGAACATGAGCGTTTAGGGAAGGGGTGATGTGGGCAGCGACTCTGAGAACAAAGGTACCTGAATGTGTGCTAAGGTCACTCTCCGTCTCGATACTAAGTCAACAAAGGAAAACAGAGGGTTGGGGGAAAGAATGTGTTTAGTCCAGGTAGACGCTAGGTGTTGACCACTCTGGCGTTCCGATTTGGGTAGTGTGTAATGAGTGACAGACAGAGGCCATCCCACAAAGGGCCATTAGATAGCTCTGATACTGCTTGAGACTATATAATAAAGTTTAGCTCAAGCAGACTGACCATGGAGAGAGAGAGAGAGAGAGAGAGAGAGAGAAAGAGAAAGAGAGGGAGAGAGAGAGAGATGATTTAGCTAGAAGTCTGGTTAGCTATTTGACTTAATAGATGAGTGATTGATAGGTTGTTTTTACGAATGTGTGAGAACAGGGTTGCTGAACCAGCATACACCTTCGAGTCTTGGCCAGTCCCTCTATAAGGTGTGTGTTGGGCGCCCTGTGTCTAAGAGCGATCTAATTGTGTGTGTGGTGTGTGTAGACACCGAGGGAACGATGTATGTTCCAGAACGTGGGTATACGCAGATCGATTGAGTGTGTGATCATATGTGAGTATGCATTGGATAGATTGAATGTATTATGTCAAGATCACCCGCCTGAGGGGATCTGAATGTCACAGAGTACAAACGTGAGGACGAGTTGTTGAGAGTGTGTTGAGAGTGCAGATAAGAGGAGGGGAGTGTGCGGCTAGAACTGGGTTGGGGTAGTCTGGAGCAACATTCAATATATTATGCTTATAAACTCCATGTATCTATTTAGTTAAGATTGTATTTCTTGTGTTCTTTGTAATTTCATTGTACTCACTTTAATAGTTGTTGTATAAGTATGATATAATAAATATGTTACCCGCTGCGTGCTATGTTATTTGCTGTGTGTGGTTGTGAATGATGTAGATGAGGGTGGTAACATTATAGATAGTGGAAACCTGGACTCTGCTACATTATTAATAAACTGTAATACTGTAATATTGTACTCCTGATGTTCATTCAGGCCCATTATATGCCATATGCCAGGTAGCCAAATTTCTTCTAAACTCATTTCTGTCTTTTGCCTTTAAGTACGATGCTGGACCAAAGTCTTGTCAAAAGCCATCTCTCCATCTCATTGGATGACGAAGGGGCCACGATTATAGGTGTAGGGCTACCATATTATTCGTATTATCAGTGTTATTAGTATTGTTTTTAATAGTAGTAGTAGTAGTGGTGGTAGTAGTGGTGGGGGTGGTACTACATTCGTCGTTTTTCCTTAGGCACTGTGTGCTGTATTGTGTTTCGCCCATAAATGCACAGTGCGTCCAACTTTAACACATATTGTTTAATGAATGTATTTCCCAAATGGGTACGGCTTTGCTGGTTCGGTAATCCGAGGCCAACAAGCGTTATTTGTGAACCGTGTCAAAAGTAGTCCTACCATGCTCTCTCTACCTCCCCCCCCCCCCACCCCCTTTTCCCCTTTTTTTCTGAGCATTGATGTCGCTAGTAGCAACAAATGCAGTAAAACACTGTGTATTTGCTGCCATTTATGTTCCTTCTAGCTGTTTGTATTTTATCATTGTGTTGCTTTTGCAGGTGTGTTCTCCATCTTGACCATGGCAATCGGCTTTAACCGAAGCCTGTCTGTGCTGTTTGTGGACATCTCTGAAGAGTTCCATGAAAAGGCGACAATTGTGTCTCTCATGTTCACTCTGCATGCCTTGTCAAGCAGCGTATCGTGTAAGTAAGGCTATGAAAACTTGAGATTAGCAACTTCATTATGCAAACAAATTCATAGATAAACTTCCACTACGTGGAACCATTCATAACGAATGTGGTAAAAAAAACAACAACCCAAAAAACAATTAGGAATATGAAAAAGTAAATCCCATTTAGGATAGTTTTCTCCCTAACACTTGAGTCTGTAACTCAACTGGGTTGGGATGAATGCCCTAGAAGTGCCTTGTGAAGTACATATCTCATGATACGTGGAGTTAACCTGTGAGAAACTACTTTTCTGTAAGACTTGAAATGAAAAAATTGATATTTCAAAATTAGCAATACCCGTTCAGTTATCTGTGTATCAATCGAACAGTATGATTTGAATAGGGGTCGCTGTGGTGGAGAGGTAAGGCATTCGCCTCTCAAAGCGATAAAAAGAAACGGCGTGGGTTCTTCTTCTTCTTCTTCTTCTTCTTCTTCGTACGCCGTCAGACAGTAACCATTATTTTTTCGAAAAAAGCGGCGGTCATCCTGAGGCTGTCGCCACTGCCATAGAGCTTGTCTTGCAGTTCCACTGGTGATGGCCACATCTGCTCTCTCTGATCCCCGTATGTCGGGCAGTTCTGCAGCACATGTTCCGCGGTCATTTTACCAGTACCGCACGGGCATTCGTCGGTACCACCAACTTCAATTTGTTGAATAGGTGGTACCTCAGTCTATTGTGGCCAGTGCGAAGTCTGAAGACAACGACCTGCTCTCTTCGGTTCAGCTGGTAATAGGCATCGTTTTTGGTGTAACCAGTGTGTTCGGTTTCCCATTTGGTCATGTATCTGGCTTTGATAAGCCGTTTTTACTCTTCGTACGTCATACTAGTATCTGTTTGTGGTAGTCTTGCACCTTCTTTTGCCAGTCTGTCTGCCTCCTCGTTGCCTTGGATGTTGCAGTGTGATGGGACCCACTGTACCACTACCCTTTTTGGTGCGGACTGCTGGCACAGTGAGTGCTGCTCTTAAGTCATTCAGCTCAGTGTTTTTCTGGCTTTTTAGCGCTGTGACTACGGCGAGAGCATCTGTAAGCAGGACTATATGCCTTTCATTTTCATTGTGTGTCACCATTTCTTCCACTGCCGCCCTCAGTGCCTCTGCCTCCGCTCTGAAATTGCTTGTGTACTTACCAGTAGCGAATGACATTGTTATTTTTCTGCCATTTGGTAGGTTCAGGAATGCTCATGCCCCTCCGTTCTGTGTGGTGTTTGTTACAGAACCGTCGGTGTATCCATGGGTCCAGTCCATGCTTGGGTAGCTTTTCGATATGAAGCTTAGGGTAGTATCTCTCCTTTCTTTTTCAGTCTGGCAGTTTTTGTTTCCAATACCTGGTATATTTTCTACCACCTCTGGAAATATATCCTGCCTCCAGGTAGGTTTTCGTACAGTAGTGATGGGTTTTGGTGTTGTTAGTGCGTTTATTGGATCTTCGTGCATCTTTGCTTTGGCTATTTCTGCAAAGTTTCTCCGCTTTAGTTTCCAATTTCCGAAATTGTTTAGTCTCTGGTGCATTGGATGGTCGGTCAGTCTTCGGAGTTTCTCTGACTGCAGCTGGGCTCTGCAGTCTCTTCTGTCGGTCATGGATTGCAGTTTTGTAATCTTTTCAAGTTCTACAATTGGCGTTGACTTCATGCCTCCTGTTATAATTCTCATGGCTTGGTTTTGAAGTTTGCTAACTTTATCGAAGTTTGCCTTCGCTGCTGTTGTCCATGCCGCAATGCCATACTCGAGAACTGGTCTCACTCTTCCAGTGTACAGTTTCTTTAGTATGCCTTCGTCTGCTCCCCAGCTTGTGCCATCAAGTTTCCTCATGATTGCCATTCTTTCTCTGGCTTTCATTCGGTTCCTCTCAATCTGACTTTTCCATGTCATGCGCCGATCAAATGTGACTCCCAGATAGGTTGGGTTGTCGTTTGGCTGCAGGAATTTGCCATTTAGACTTAATTTGGTATTTTGGGGTTTTATTGAAAGCGAGAATATTGTGCATGTGGTTTTCTCCTCGTTTATTTTGACCAGCCATGAGTTCGCCCACTCTTCCATCGATGTTAGGGCCGTCTGCATCCGATTTCTTGCTATGGTGAGATTCTTTTCAGAGGTCCACATAGCCAGATCGTCTGCAAACATTGAGCTATGGACTCTCCTTGGTATATTCTCTGTAATATCGTTTATATATACCAGGAAGAGTGTGGGTGACAGTACTCCCCCTTGGGGTACTCCCTGCTCGAGCGTCACCTTTTTGCTCATCTGCCCTTGTACTTGGACTCTGGCCGTTCTGTGTTTGAGGTAGTGGTTGATCCACTTGTACATTTTCCCACAAACATCACTTCTTCTTAGCTTGACTCTAAGTCCGTCTTTCCAGACTTTGTCAAATGCCTTTTCCAGATCCACCCAAACAGCTACTGTGTGTTTCTGTGCCTGGTAGGCATCTTCTATCTCCTGGGCTATGAGGATGACCTGGTCCTCAGTGGATCTGTGCTGTCTAAAGCCTGCTTGCTGTGGAATTAGTATTCGTTTTTCTTCCAGATGCCACATCAGTCTGATGTTTATCATCCGTTCCATCAGCTTGCCGACACAGCTCAGTAGGCTGATGGGCCTGTATCCATTTGGATCTGTTTTGTCCTTTCCTGTTTTTGGTACTGGTACCAGTATTGCGTCTTTCCATGCCTGAGGTACAATTCCCCTTTTCCAGCTTTGGTTCAGGACCGATAGCAGTTTCCTCTTCGCTGTTTGGCCCAGCCCCATCAGCATTTCGTTTGTTATCCTGTCTTTTCCAGGAGATTTCCTCTTCTTTAGTGTTCTCATAGCCTCTTCCATTTCGCGCATTGTTAATTTGGCGATCATGTGCTCTTCAGGTGCCGTATTCATGTTGTCGTGCCACTTTAGCTCTTCGCTAATGTCTGTATGCTTATCTGCAGGGACCTCGATGTGGTTTGCTCTGGCATAGTGATCGACAAAGGCGTTTGTGGCTTTCTTACCTGTGATCAAGTTCTCGCCCTGCTTGATAGTAATTTGTTTATTTGACAGGTTTCATCGTTAATGGCTCTGACTAGCTTCCATAGCTTGTTCCCGTCTTTGTCCAGGTTTAGGCTTTCCGTTTTATTTTTCCAGCTTTCTCTTGCTGTTTGCTCAAGAGTGTGTTTGTATTTCGCCGTGGCGGCTTTGAGGGCGATGTTTGCCTCCATAGATTGTTCTCGCTCTGCCATGTTCCTATCATGTGTTACTGCATCTTCCGCTTTCTGCAACTCATCATTCCAGTAGGGCTTATAGTTTTTCCTAGCTCCTCTTGGGATGGTTTCAGTTGCGGCTTGCATTATTGCCTTGCTTAGGCTTTCCACCATTGGCTTCATTTTGTTGTTTCGTGTGTTGATGGTTTCACACAGCCCATCTGTCAGGATTGCAAATCTGTCCCAGTCGGCTCGTTTGTAATTCTAACGTGGGAGCGGTTTTGTTTCCTGTGGGCCTACTTCCATGTCAATGGTTAGCCTGATCGGCCTGTGGTCGCTACCTGCCAGTTGGTTTAGCACCTGGCGGTCTATTTTATGGTGTATGTCCTGTGTGGAGAAGGCTAAATCTGGAGTCGAGGTGGTATGCCATGTTCTTGAATAGAAGCTAGGGCTATCCTCCGGCCTATTGATTAGGGAGAGATTTGCATCTATCTCCCAATCTTCCACTTCGTCACCTCCGCTGTCTGTGTCAGAGTATCCCCATCTCTCCGAGTGGCTGTTAAAATCTCCAACTACTATGCAGTTGGAGTCTCTGACCTCCATACTCGAGAGCGATAGGTCTCTATTTGGTGGTCCGTACAGATTGAAAATGCGGAGCTTCGTCTCTTGAGCCATTATGTCAACTCCTACAATTTCCGCTTGTCCGGTGTGATTGACAGTTACCGCGCTACTCGGTATGCAGTTTCTGGTTAGTATCAGGACCCCTTCTTTGTGGCCTTCTCTATCGAGACGGAAGGTCTGGTATCCTCTGATTGAGAATTTATGGTTTTTGTTGAGGTGCGTTTCCTGGATACATGACACGTCAATCCTACCTTCATGCAGATGATGTTAGGGAAAGTTTTTTGTTAATGACTCCCTCCGCATTCCACTGTAGTATTTTGAGGTTCTTGAGTTTTTGGTCAATAAAGGTTGCCCCATAGCCATGTGCCTTGACTCCACGACACATGGGTGGGTGACCACCAGTAGTCAAGGGTGGGTCCCCTTCGAGGCGGGAGGCCCGGCACTATCGCTGCCTGGCAGGATGAGCGCCATGCGTTTTTCTAATCGGTTGTACTGTCATCATGCTGCGATTTACGTTGCACTGTTTTGTTAGGCTTGCGGCCCCGTGCATCCGATTTCAACAGGCGTTTCTGTAGGGATGCCCTCCTTAGCCTTTGGCTGTCCCCAGCCTATCTGCAAGGCAGCAGTTGTTTATGATCAGAGTTGTCTCTCTTATGGAAGTTGTCTTACCAGACTATCGAGTCTTCACTACTCGTGTCTATAGGGTGCGATGATGATATGCGAGATGATATATGAGATTTATGATATGGACTGGTTTACCCGGAAGAGAGGCAGTCCAGTGTGTCTGTACCCCAGGATCGTCACGTCCTGCCAGTAACGTAGCATTTGCATGTAAGTGGGGTATCTCTTTCTCCCTTTATTTTCTTGGCTTCTATGCAGAGATGGTACGCCTAGCATTCCCCGCCACCTGGGATGTTGACACAGTGGGGCAGGTGTGCAATGTCCGCTGGTCTGCATCTCTTCTGCGTCCAGCATGATAGCTATATGGCTGATTACGTACAGAGGTAGATATCGAAGCAGAAGTGGATTTAACCAGAGGACAAGCCTGGTAATGTCACAGAGATGTTGTTCGCCTAGTGTGCGGACAGATCTCATGGTCATTGGTTGAGTCTAGACAGTTCACAGTGAGGTGGCTGCTCTACTGTTTTCGACACCCCGACCAGGAACTAAGTCTTATGTTAGTGGGTTCGCACCCTATCGCCGTATAAGGTGAGTATCAAGCAGCTGTCCGCCCGCTTTGATCGGCGGACGGCAGAGACCTCTTTCTACGGCTCTACCGGATAGGGATGGGGCGCGAGCCCCAGGTCCTGAACATTTAGGAGCCTCCCATTGCAGTGGTGCTGAGATTTTGGGCGGGATTGCGGCTTACAAGGGTTCGGTCGTAATCCCCCACATGGTAGCCTCGCGCCATTGGCTAATCAGCCTGGTACGTGTACCAAAGTGTCTGCGGCTCCTCTCGATATGAGCTGGTTTTCCGTAGCAACGCCCTGACATTAGTAGGGTAAAACTGACCTGTCTTCAGATGGTCTATTTCCAGCACCCGTTCACTATTTTGCCAGACGAATTTATTGAGGGCTTTTGTTTGTCAGTGACCAGGTATTTGAAATCTGCGGTTTCTGCGGGGTTTAACACGATTTCCGTAGCGTTCTTTCATTAGAGTGTTAGAGAGCTGACTTGTCTTCCGTGAGTCTAATACCAGCGTACGTTCATTATTAGACCCAACGGTAGTGCTCTCGATTTGTCAGTCGTTCTACAGTATTGGCGTGTTCAGTCAAATTAAGCCACAGGTTCCACTCGTGGTGGTGCCCTTCCGTCAATTCCTTTAGCGAGACAATCAAGTTACTTAGAGGGTAGCCCAAGATTTTCGAGGGTCTAATTCCAGCACCCGTTCCATATTAGACTTAACGAAAGTTCTCTCGGCATGTCAATCATGTCAGTGCTTGGCCGTGTTGAGTCAAATTAAGCCGCAGGCTCCACTCCTGGTGGTGCCCTTCCGTCAATTCCTTTAAGTTTCAGCTTTGCAACCATACTTCCCCCGGAACCCAAACACTTTGGTTTCCCGGAAGCTGCCCGCTGAGTCATCGAAGCAACTCCTGCGGATCACTAGTCGGCATCGTTTATGGTCAGAACTACTACGGTATCTGATCGTCTTCGCGCCTCTGACTTTCGTTCTTGATTAATGAAAACATTCTTAACAAATGCTTTCGCAGTAGCTCGTCTTGCGGCGATCCAAGAATTTCACCTCTAACGCCGCAATACGAATGCCCCCGTTTGTCCCTGTTAATCATTACCTCCAGTTCCGAAAACCAACAAAATAGAACCGAGGTCCTATTCCATTATTCCTTGCACCATTATTCAGGCAGCCGAGGCCTGCTTTGAACACTCTAATTTTTTCAAAGTAAACGCGCTGGCCACCCAGGACGCTCAGCGAAGAGCACCCGTGGGAGAGAGCCGGCAGACGGTAGGGCAGGAGACAACGGGCAGTGAACCGGCGCGAGCCGGACCGCCCGCCTGCGCCTGAGATCCAACTTCGAGCTTTTTAACTGCAACAACTTTAATATACGCTATTGGAGCTGGAATTACCGAGGCTGCTGGCACCAGACTTGCCCTCCAATAGACCCTCGTTAAAGGGTTTAAAGTGTACTCATTCCAATTACGGGGCCTCGAAAGAGTCCCGTATTGTTATTTTTCGTCACTACCTCCCCATGCCGGGAGTGGGTAAGTTGCGCGCCTGCTGCCTTCCTTGGATGTGGTAGCCGTTGCTCATGCTCCCTCTGTGGAATCGAACCCTGATTCCCCGTTACCCGTTACAAACATGGTAGGCATGTCACGTACCATCGACATTTGATAGGGCAGACATTTGAAAGATGCGTCGCCGGCACATGAGGCCATGCGATCAGCACAAAGTTATCCAGAGTCACCAGTGGGGACGCCGCTATCCCGCGAGGGGAAACGACGATTGGTTTTGAACTAATAAAAGCGCCTTTCCGCGAGGGTCGGAGCTTGGTAAGCATGTATTGGCTCTAGAATTGCCACAGTTATCCAAGTAGGATCGTGTCATCTAAGGAACCTCGACTGATTTAATGAGCCATTCGCAGTTTCACCGTGAGACAGTGTGAACTTAGACATGCATGGCTTAATCTTTGAGACAAGCAAATGACTACTGGCAGGATCAACCAGATATCTGTCGGAGACGTACGTACAGCACACACCAGTCGGCGGAGGAAGGGTGTGTAAAAAGCCTCACTGGGACGGCCGCAGGGACCGATTGACGGGATGGACGGACGGTTGTTCCACCCATCCCTCACTCCGTCGACCTAGGACCGCCTGACAGGGGCCTCCTACACGCACCAGACGACCGACCGACCGGGCTCGCTCGAGGAGGATCCGAACGACCTCGGCGATGAATTTCACTGGGACTAGAGACAATTTGGCCTGCCGGCCTGCCCTTCTCACGAGGAGAACGCAGGTCCTTGAGGCACTATTCCTGCTTTCCATTTGCCGGTCACAAGCTCTTTTCGAGAGTCTGACCACCAGCGAGACGAACTGTCGAGCTCTGCTATAAGCCTTAGATAAATCACCACGGACGGACCACGTTACCTGATACGGACCAGACAAGCGCACCTCGGTGGAGGAGACGCCACAACAAACCGCACCCCAATAGCTCTACGGGGAAAGGAAGGCGAGCGTTTTCCGCAAGCCCGCGCTATCGCTCCGCCTGGCGGGACTGAGATCGCTTTACGAACACTGGATGAAATTGAATCGCGGCGGCGAGACAATTACCCCAGATGGCGTGGGTTCGAACCTCGCAGGTTTCTAGCGACCCCTGGTCTCAAAGAGGTGGAACCAGAGTGTATGCATCCTGAACTACCTCCAGTCGTTTCGACTTATGTCTTGCCACTGGCTCAAGGCAGCTTGGGACCAGAGAGTGAGGTTGATGACCAGCGCAGCTTCTTCCACCCTATAATCCAAATACAGCGCAAGTTATATCATCAAGACAAAAGCTGTCGGATGGTGTCGGTTGCGATGAACAGCTAACATAAAATGAACGAAAAAAAATCAGTTTAATAATTAAAGGATCCCCCTCTTCTCCCACACCAAGCCTGCCTTACATAACCCCAACCACACTCAATCCAAACATATGCACCCATAATAATAAGATGAATTGTGTCTTCTTGAGACAATAACAAATTTACATTAAAGATACAATATAAAAAAAAACTTATATTTTAATTTAAATTTTCTATTCAAAAGCGAAGAAAGAAGTTCTGTTTATATTTAGAGGTTCCAAGAACGCCGGGTTCGCTAATTATTAAAGGTCCAATGGAATTAGCCAAGCTGATCAGCGTGCAAAATATCGTATGTTGAATATACGATACTAAGTGGCGTTACATAGAGAAACAAATGGCGGTGCCTTTTATGTGTGTGTATATGTGTGTGTGTGTACTTCGCAAATGCCTTTTCAAAATCAAGTTTATTGTTCTTTCATAGATAAACTGGATGTTATTCATCATTTAAATAGAGACTCTGGTCACATGCTACTGTTGTGTAGAATGACCGGAAGCGGGTTATTATCAGTTGCTGTATATCTCGTCATCTAGAGGCAAGCCAGATTAATGCGTTGCTATTATAGCGAAGGTGTGGATGCTGCGTGCTGTAACGCTGATTACCTTGTTTGTGATACTTGTCATCCTTATATCACGTAGCATTAGTTCATAGTCAAGATGGCGCAAATGGATTACCAGCAACGATCGACTAGTTATTCATTTGTCATCGTCATTGATGAAATGTTTGTGACTTGTATCTTTGATAGCGCACATCAACACAATTTTGGATGGATTACCTCAGCTGATTCCCGTGGGATTCGGGAAAGCCATATTAATCATTGTGTGTCTGGCACTGTGTGAGTGGATATGGTCTTCACTTCATGACAACACTCTGTGAATATCTAGAACATTATTTGGTACTTATGGGATTCCGTGGCGAAGTGGTTAAGCCGTCGGCCTTGTGATCACGTGGTGTGGGTTCGACTCCGGACTCCGCCGTCTTTTTCATGGGTACATGATGCGGAGTCCCCTGAATATCATAGTCGCCCCTTAGTTGTCTTGTCCTTGATTTGCCACTAGAGTCGGGCGGCTCGAGACGAGAGAGTGAGGATAAAAAGTAGCGCAGTTACGCTCTTAACAAATCACCGAACAACGGCCGCTGTTATGCCGTGTCACACAGTTAGTCGCCTCTTACGACATGCTCTCTGTGGGACATTGGTGTAATTCTTGTCTTTGTCATACACAAAGACTTCGGTGGACCATTGGGTCCTGCAGGTATGCCGAATGCCAGGAAACTAACAACATTTTGTAGGCATCCCGATCTTTTCCTGTGTTGTACCAGACCTTGATCTTTTGTCAAAACATTCCGACACCGCATAAGTGGACAATCACGTGGAAACGTATAACAATAGGCCACCGTAGCATTGAAAAACAATATGGAAGTGTACAAAGCCTCGAGTTGACTACTGCCTCTGTTAGAGTCATTGAAATCTAAGTCTTAAGACAAACGAAAATATTAACGTTGGGTCTTCATAATTTTAATGAGAAACACATACATTTCATGGTAAATATAATACCACACACACACAATCGTCTAGATGGGTGATCAAATTCTGGTAAAATTATAGATACTTTTCGGATACATATTCCTGAAAGGACTTAATCATACTTTAAACATACATCGAATTGTGAATTTACTTTGAATGACATATCCTAGCTAAAGTCATTGTCGTCATATATATATATTTATTTCTATGTTAATGCTTAAAGATCTTTCACCTGTGTGTACAGCACGCTTTATTATAGTTAAGCTTTTGTTACGATCACATTATTGTGTAGCTTTTGATGGATTAAATTCAAGCAAAGGGTTGACACAGTATGACAATATGTTACGTAGTTTATATCTGCGACCTTTTGGATATGAACAAAGTCAAGTAACAGTTAACCGCACTTTCTGCTCACATCAAACCTTCGCTAAGCAAATGCTACAGTGAACGTTGACAAACCTTCGCTAAGCAAATGCTACAGTGAACGTTGACAAACCTTCCCCGCAATCAAACCTAGTTTATTTTCTGTACAGTTAAGATGGTAGAGCAGTTACACTATTTTATGATGTTGATAAAGTAATATAACAAGTTGATGTAGGTGTTGGTTCTGATGTTGATAAAGTAATATAACAAGTTGATGTCAGTGTTGGTTCTGATGGCGATCAATTAAGAAATGCTGCACTAAAGGAGTAAGTGTTGATTGTGATGAAGAATGAAGTTTCAAATAAAACAGATAAAACAATAGCTCCCGCTGATGGAGTAATATTCTACAAACGACATTTAACAAGTTTACTCTTATTATCATAATGCTGTTTTTATTCTGTTTCTCTTCTAGGCATCCTCGTCAGCAACATCATCATGAGCAAAACAACTGTCAGAACAATCTCTGTCGTTGCGTCTGTTGTCAATACGTTGGTTTCCATAGCAATCTCGCAGGCGCCAAATATTGTTGTTTTCCTGCTGCTCTTTGTTATTAAAGGTAAGTTTGTCTTTTTGTCACGTGATGAAAATATTTACAATGGGGGAGGAGGGATGCAGTAAAACTGGAGGTCAATGGTGACTGAACCACAATAGGATAGTAAGGTATTTACTTTCCGTGTCATGGTACCATTCTGCTTCCAATGTTTAGCCACTTTGGTGGCCTTGTCATTCCCTCTCAATATGTTCATCCAGATTGCATGTTCCCAGAAGGTTTGGTGGTTTATCAGGTGGTCTGGTTCTTGTGTTGTCCCACAGACTAGTGTCACAGAGTCCATTGATGTTGATTGAAATCAACAGAAGGACTGTTTTATGATCCAAAATGCCTCGGTAGTGCTTTCGGAGTGAAAGCAAACTTCTGCCTTTTCGCTTTCTTTTTTGTTCTATTTTGCCTATCAACGCCAGGTTATGAAGAGGTTTCTTGATCGGGCCCTAGTAGGTGCTTCGTACAGGGAAAACTTTACTGCTTTTGTTATTTCCGCTATCCATCTTTTGCGTGGTCGTCGCTTTGCTTTGTATCCATTGTATCTGTGTAGCAAAGCTTTCTGAGAGATACTTCTTCTTCTTCTTCTTCTTCGTCTTCTTCTTTTTCGTTCATCCTCATATCAAGGTCACAGTTTCTCTTACAGAAAGCACCGTTGTTTTTTTGTAAGGCTGTTTTATCTCCATACAGCTTTTGTCTCATATCTGTTTTGCGAGGCCAGTATTTTTCTCTATTTTCCTTCGTGAGCTTGCAGTTTTCTAGGATGTGTTCCACTGTCATGATATGCTCCCTGCAAGGACACTTGTCATCTGTCCCAATCCTCATTTTGTTGCAAAGATGAAAGTGGAGGGATCCATTACAGACTAAGACACGTAGAAGAAAAAACTCAAGTATTAATAACGGGAACATACTCCAATAACTTCCACGGAGAAGCAGAGACACTGAAGACCGCAGCTGAGCTTGTAATCCAAGATAAAGATTTCCACCAAGAAAACATAGTATTCCTAACTGATGGCGCTTCAGTATTAGCAGCGCTAAAACAACACAAAGATCAAGATCACAGATGGATACTATCTGGCGCTTGTCGCGTCACGTGGCTGAACCATTTAGTTTGCTGTCTCTTGCTAGCCGCGTAGCGCAGTGGTTAGCGAGCTGGCGTCGCATCTGAATGGCGGAAATGTTTTTTCAGACTGCAACGGCACCCGGGTCGACCCAGCCTTAAAAATTCCCTGTTCCGTCCGGGAAGTAAGAGCGACGAGGGAGAGCAGATGGCTACCGCAATCATATAGCCGAGCCTTTGAAATGTGAGATCGCTAACACCTCACACCCTACAGCAGTAATGCCATGAGTTTACTTGACTTTACTTTTACTCTTGATGAAGTCTAGCACTGGTATTGTACCTACTTGTTTCCTAATATCTTCGTTTCTGATTCTTTCCATGTTTGTTACTCCAAGCATTCTGCACAGGCATTTATCTCTGTTGTTTCGATATATCTTTCATCTTTGTTTGTCAAATTCTGTCACTGATATCACAATATGGGAAGGAATATTGTGTTACATAGTGTCCTTTTTGTATCCATGGTTACGTGCTTACAATGTAATATCGAAGACATTTGTCCAATGATTTGACTTCCTTAATTACATGTTTTGGATTTCGGTTTCACCTTTGCCGTCTGCTGAGATTGTTACCAGGTACGTGAAATTGTTCACCTGTTTTACTTGTTGGTAATGTATGAATACCATTGTCAGTGAAAGGATTCAACTGAAAAAGTAGTTCCCATAAGACACCCAATTGCTGTGTTAATATCAATACACTTGGAGACTCCTTTCGTGTCCCCTTGATATTAACGTAACTGCTGCCGTCATGGATGAAGTGTTGGAGACTACTAGTTCTCCATGTTTTTTGTAACGTGGAATGATTAGTTTCGATCCTCTCTGCTTAGTATCCCATTACACAAGTTGGGTACCCAGAATAGATGAGTGAATCGAAGCGCGTCAAAACCAAGTCGATAACTCAGCAAGAACTCTAATAACTCTACGACTGAGACCCACTATACCAGACACGTGCAATGTACTGCCCGTAGGCCACATTTAACTCACGCCCTGATTTTATCCGAAAACTTTTCCAAATTTGTATATGCATCCAGAACTGAAAACTTGTGTGTTTGGGGAAAACCTGTGCTGCACGTGTAGCTGAAAGTGATTTGACTAAATGGTCAAGCTATAAATTGTGTATGACTGATTAATTCAACAATGTCATTGATTTTTTTGCAGGTGCGTTCTTTGGCGCGCTTTTGGTGTCCCCCATGTCACTGATTGGCTTCTATTTTAAGAAACGTCGCACTTTTGCATCAGCGTTTACTACAGCAGGAATGTGCGTGGGGTTCATTGTATTTCCACCAATCACAGAGGCTCTTAGGTATGAACTGTCAAATGTTGATGATAAAAATATCCCTTCTATATTCCATCTCCGCCTATCGTTGTAATGTAAGGTTGTGTTAGATCATGTCGTTCATACACCGGCCCACGTACCAAGCGCAGATCCTTCGGGATTACATTAAGTGCTCCTTAGATAATTTAGATAAATGGCTAAGGACCCATACTCTGTTAAGTTTATCATATGAGATAATCGTGATACTTTCCCCTTAATTCACCTCAAACAGAGTTCAATGGGTTCCCATCATACGAATATGACAAGTGATGACTAGCGGGGTATTCCATCTCGGGTTACTGGGAGGACAGATTGATATAACTTAATTTATTTTTTTTTGGTTCTTCGTTCGTTCTTATTTTCCCGCTACCAAGCCCTAATAAGGGCATTGCAAGGAGCAGGAGGGTGTCCGTAGAACGAAATTCGTTGTGTCGGAATTTATTGCTTGACTGCGATATTTGCACCTTTGGGTCTGACACATCCGACTTCAGCATGTAACTTTTTTTAAATAAATAAGTTAAAAACTTAGATACAGATAACAATAATAATAAATAATAATAATAATGTTCGCGTAGGCGTCAAAGTTCCGTTGCGTGGATCGACCCCTACCATGTCCAACTGCTGAGGCTCTGTCCATGCGTGGCGTGTTGACCGAAATTCCTGCAGACTCTCCAGGTGGAGCCGTGTACTCCGCTGCCTTGAGATGGGGCCGCGAGGAGTGTATTATACCAATGTTTGTGTCAGGCTTCCGTGTTGAAGTGGTTGAGCCGTCGGTCTCATGATCAGGTGATGTGGGTTCGACTCCGGACTCCGCCGTCTGTTTCACGGGTGCTTGATGCGGAGTCCACTGCATCTACCCCCTAGTCGCCTTGTCCTTGATTAGGGTCGGGCGGCTCGAGACGAGAGAGTGAGTATAAAAAGTAGCGCAGTTAATCCTTACTAAAAATAGCGCTTGGAAATAAATGATGCATCATCGTCTGCGATGGACGGCGGCCTTGCCTTTGAGTCAGGCTTTCCATGTTTGTCCGTGTCGAACTCCCTTTTTTTTCGTGTCCCGCCGCTGCGGCTTTTGATTGTGTCCACCTTTTGGTCAGCGTGACCCTAGCTGAGCTGAGAATACGAGGTTGGGAGAGGTGTCGGGTAACCTCCGGTGGAGGGAGGGACGGGCAGGAGGAAATCGGCTTCAGTTCGAGCAGAAAGGTCCTTTAGTAGTATTAACCTGGACTGAATTCTGGTGTGCAGTTAAGCGGAGCGTTGAACTCCACCATGGACTGGTCTCCCATGGCTTAAGTCATGCATGAAATGAAGCGAAATGCAGAATAACAAAAGAATAATCGATTAAAAGCACATCAATCCACAGAATGAAGCTCCTGATACCACCTGGTGAAGGAGTTGTGAAATATAATCCGAACAGGAACCACCAAACGTCTGAAAATGACACAAATACCAGACCGAGTCTAGAGCACAGCCGTTTAGGCGCGGTCATCTTACTTTCAAGATAGTTATAAACAGATAGATGTGTATAAAAGATGGTTATATTCATTTTTGCGACCAATCTTCTGGATGTATGTACGAACCTAAAAAGGAGCAGAAGGAAATTTCATGGATGGGAGATTGAAATAATTGCACCACGATACACCACCATTTGTAATTACTGAGGTGGCCAAATTGAAGATTGTCGGCAAGACTAGCGCTGAAAAAGTCTAAAACACTTACTTGTAACTGCACATGTACGAATCAAACAAATGCATGTGCCATTTTGTGTACTTGTCATTTGCAGTTCGATAGTTAAATCTAGGTTTATTGGCAATCCCGTTATAGGCGCGATGTTTAACACCCTCACAGTTAAAAAGTGGAATATCATGTGACGCCACTGCCACAAAATCCTGCGCTAAAAAATATATCCCGTGCTAAAAATATAAATTAAAATTTTTTTCGGGTGAATTAAGGGACAAGTACAAAAATCATTTTTTCAAGGATATATATACTTATATATCCATTTGTATTTATCTGTTACATGAATGACCCATGGCAAGTAGGCCACCTAGCAGTACTAGGACACAAGTGCCACTAACTAAAGAGGGCCCATTCAGGTAGAACTAGAACAAAAAGTCCCACTTTGGTTTGAACGCCCCTTGTATATTTAAATGTATAGTTGAAGACATGAACTCTTTTTAATTTCAAGGATGCAGTATGGAATGCGAGGAAGTTTCCTGGTGCTGGGTGCCATCGAGCTTCACGTATTGGCCTTTAGTTTGCTGCTTCGACCAGTGGAGAGCTACAAGTAAGTATTCTCAGTAAGATGGACAGTTTTATAGGAATTTCGCCGATTTTGTCTGTCATGTTAACCGGTTGGTTCCTGGTCTGCATAAGATCACGATACAAAATTACGAAAAACAACTAAAGAGATGTATGCATGACGCTAGTAATATCATTATGTACAACACTTGTTTTTAACTTCAAATGCATTTAATTACTTTGCGTGTACTTGGCACAAAGTCAGACAGCATGTTTTCAATGTTAAATCACGTGGTTTGCCTTGTCATTCCCCCTCAACATTTCTTCTTTACAGGATGTTTCTATATTTGGACAGATCATCAGGTGGTTTGAGTCTTGGCTCGCTCCACAGTCATATATCTCATCATCATCCCTGTATCCCCATCTCTTTGAGCTCTTCCTGCATCGCGATACACCAGTTTTGATTCTATGAAGTGACTTCCAAGTTGCGTAAGGCAAGTGGTTCCTAGACGCAGGATCTTCCCGCATTTAGATCAAGGAGACCTGCACCAGCTCATTCTATTTCTCGATGCGGCGTTCTCCGGCAGTTGATGTGTTGACTGCAAGTCATTTCGTGTAGATTCCAGTCGTGTACACTGCACCTGGTCTCCAAACATAGGGCGCCTTAGGTAGTTTTCTAATACAAAAGCTGGGATACGCGCTTTCTATAAAATGGGCCCTCTTTAGTTGTGATTCTATGCTTGCTTGATTTGGAGAGAAAAAGGCAAATAAATCAATCCATGAGGGAATCAATCAATCTCTGCTCTCTCTCTCTCTCTCTCTCTCTCTCTCTGTCTATATATATATATATATATATATATATATATATATATATATATATATATAGATAGATATATATATATATATATATATATATATATACATACATGTTCCCTATATCTTTGTTTTTTTCGTTGGGTTTGGGCTTAATATACGTTTACTTGTAGTGTTTCTTCTTCTTCTTTTTCTTCTTCTTCTTCTTCTTCTTCTTCTTCTTCATTTTTGTCTTTCTTATTTGCAGTCATGAAAGTGCACCAATGGCTCTAGTAAATAGGTTATCGACATTTCCATACAGCTCAAAGTTTCCCCAGTTTTTTCTTCCCTTATCACGTTTCTTAATTTGAAGCCACCACTGTTCATTGTTTTGTCTACCTGTGAAACAAACACCGAAGGCCTGTAAATGATGATAGTTGAAACCATCACTGTTCATTATTTTGTTTACCTGTGAAACAAACACCGAAGGCCTGTAAATGATGATAGTACAGTTAGGAAGCAATGCAGTACATACATATGTCTGAATCTCTCTAAACCTATATTATATAATCGCAAGTGTTGAGTGACGAATAGCTTGACTGGGTCGGACCTTTTCTTTGGGGGTGTCCGGCGTGTTGAATACCGTAACTCATCGCTCTTGTGGGGACGGCGTGGGCTAGTGGGTAAGTGATACAGCTCACAAGCCGAGGGTGCTGGATTCGATCCCCATCACAGCACCGGCCTTTACCCTGTGGAAGCAAACCTTTAGAAAAGGCAGGGGGAAGCAGACCCTTACATAAAATGCATGCTGAAGTCGGATGCACTGGGCCGACAGGCGCAAAATTAAAGCCGCAGTGCAACGCACACGACCTTTGGAGAATAGAGAAATAAGACGAACCCAAAAGTAAATAAATAAAATTAAAAATCTCTCTTGTGACAAGGGGTCTTCGGAAACTGGAGATTCGTGGTTTGAATGAGGGCTGCCAATTACTTCACTTTCTTTTCTGCTGTTAATTATATTTGTTTTCCGAGTATATAGACCTTGACAAATTACTGCCTCGAAGTGTTCCCAATTACCCATCCTTACTTATAATTGTACGATATAGACTACAGTATAAGGAAATATATTATATTGAAACTTTCTTGACATAAGGAGAACGACCTTTTTCGGGTGTGGTAAATAATATTTTTGTTGTCTACATACACTCCTCAGGTGTTGCACATGGCTCATGTGTCCGAGATGTTTCATCATTCTGGTTCTAGCTAAGTTTACGTTTTTAAGTTTGAGTATATAGGGAGGAAGACTAGCGTCTAGTCAGGCACAACATACTGATCAGACATGTTAGTCAAGGTCAGACACAATATACTGGTCAAGACACACACCTCGACTTCCACGCAGTCCTAAATGGAAACGGGCTGTTCTTCTAGGCATCCTGGCTAACGAGGTGGGAAACGAGGTTGTGCTGGCGCATTGTCATGAAGTATAATCCAACTGTACTCCATTTTTCTGCTCGTTTTCTCTTAGACGGCGGAGGAAATCAATCTACATTTCTATGTTAACCGTTCGGCCTTGAGGAATAAAATCATGCTAGACAATACCCTGGGAATCAAAACATAATTCCTACATAACTTTTCCTTTGCTCATGTCCAAGCGAAATTTCTGTGTCCTGGGAGATGTGGGAGATTTCCATTCAGAGGATTGTGCCACTTAAATACTTGCGATTTCTTCATTTCGGTTTCACAATATGCTTTATTAAACAATGTTTGTGTCTCTGAGAGTGACTTCTCAAGCAAAACACAGAATTTCACATTTGCACGTTATTCATCCAAGGAGATTTTCAACTCCGATGATACAACGAGCACAACACACAAACAAAATTCTGTAACTTCTGTTCCAGAGTATATGTGAAGGTCACGTCTGCAATGTCATTTCGTCAAGGTCACTACCAACTTCTAATTATATATTCTCCATAATATCATCTTACACTCAAACACGAGTCGACTATTCCGAGAACTTTTTGAATTACCTTGTATATTGAATGCACATATTAATTTTTATATCGCATGGAATAGAAAACACTGATTGTATACAGACTTTGCATAGTTTTCTAAATCAGTATAAACAAGATGGAGATTCCACGAGATAAATTTCCACTAGAATTGCTTTGGCTTCATATGCCTTTAGTCAGCTCACCAACATCTGGAAATCAACGACACTGGACGAACATACCAAGCTCAGACTATTCAACTCAATCGTAATATCAGTCCTGACATATGGATGTGAAAGCTAGAAGACAAAAATATCGCCGGAGAACAAACTAACTAAATGTCTTTGGAAATAAATGTCTAATCAAATTATTAAACATACGCTCGGACCAGTTCATAACTGATGACTCGATAAGAATAGATACAAACCAACTATACGTGTCGACCATCATCCGGAAACACGATTGACATGCATCGGACATGTCCTTAATAAGAACAACAACAACAACCGTCTTCCATTGCAAGCACTCGAATGGACACCAAGGGGCGTTCGGAAAAGAGGGAGACCCAAGGAAACATTCAGAAGAACAATCATCCAAGAAGGCTTAGCTATGGGACTCAGCACCATACAAGATCTAATAACAGTGGCGTCACACCGTTCCAACTGGAGATCATTTGTTTATGCATTATGCGCCCTATTTGGCGGGCAAAGAACATAGAACATCTAAGGCAGAAGTTAAGAAGATGAAAGTGGCAGCGAGCCACATAATCTGGAAATATATTGTCGGAGTAACAGATGTTGAACACAAGTGGGAGAGTTTTAAAACAGTTCTAGAGAAAGCTAAAAGAGGAATGTGTTCCACGTAGGGAGGTAAACCCCAAGTATAAAACGGGGATAACTAGATTTGTAGTTAAATGTAGAAGAGCTAAAAATAAAGCATGGACAAAGTATATAGAGGCAGATAAATCAAAAGTAACATATCTAAAATATTTTGGACAAGCAGAATATAGCTCAGAAAGTGAATTAAACAGCAAATGGAGAATTGGAAAAAAAAACTTGCTCAGAGGATCAAGACTGATAGTTAAAGCTTCTTCTCTTATGTAAGAAATTTAAAAAATCAAAGATAAAGTAGGCCCTCTCATAGACAGTACAGGGAAAATAATAAATGAGAATAGGGAGGAAGCTAATCTACTCAATCAGTACTTTGGCACAGTCTACACAAAAGAGGACTGCTCCAAGATCCCAGAGCCTATAGATATTTTTCAAAGAGACATGGATACAGCGGGATTAAGATCAATCTGTATTACAGAGGATATGGCTTTAAAAAAATTGGAGGAGTTGAAAGTGAATAAATGTCCAGGTCAAGATGGTATTCATCGAAAACTGCTGTTTGAAATTAGAGACCAACTAGCAAAACCATTGGCTATATTATGTTCTCAATTACTTACAAAAGGGATTGTTCCACGGGATTGGAAAGATGCAGGAGTGATTCCCTTTTTTAAAAAGGGCAAAAAATCAGATCCAGCGAATTATAGACCGGTGAGTTTAATAGTCTGTAAATTGTTAAGAGTCAATAATCAAAGAAAACATTGTAATGCATTTAGACAAGTTTAATCTAATCAGAAATAGTAAGCTGGGGTTTACTAGAGGGAGATCATGCTTAACCAATCTAATAGAATTCGTGGAGGATGGTACTAAATTGATAGATAAAGGGGAGCCAGTGGCTGTTATTTATCTAGATTTTGCAAAGGCCTTTGATAGAGTACTTCATAAAAGATTATTTAGAAAGTTAAAATCACATGAAATAGGCGGGGAAGTTGACAAAATGGATTGAAAATTGGTTAACGGGAAAAAGGCAGAGGGTGGGTATAAAAAGTACTCTGAGTGGTGTGAAGTAAAAACTGGAATGCCAGGGGGCTTGATTTTGGGACCAATTTTGTTCTTGATATATATAAACGATTTGGATATTGATGTGGGATCCATGATTGTAAAATTCGCAGACGACACAAAACTGTGCAGTCGAGTGGATATAGAAGCAGAAGTGGATATATTGAGGTTGGATTTAGATAAAATTCAAGAATGTTCTGTAAGCTGTCAAATGGAGTTTAATGTAGATAAATGTACAGTCATCCACATTGGTAGATCCAATATGAAACATAGTTACAGAATGTACAAGAACAATATTAGAAAGATAGAAAAGGAAAGGGACCTACGGGTTGTAATAGATCACACAGGTAAGGTGAGTAAGTAAGTCCAAGTAGCAGTGAAAAAGGCAAATGCAATCTTAGGTATGATAAAAAGAAATATTAAACATAGGACCAAGGAAGTGGTAGTCAAATTGTATAAAGCATTAGTTAGACCTAGATTGGAGTACTGTGTACAGGTGTGGAGTCCATATCATAGAGGGGATATAAACATGCTGGAAAGGATCCAACAATAGAGCGACAAAGCTGATTATGGTATTCCAGAATTACAGTTATGAAGAAACACTCACAAAAACCGGTCTACAATGTCTAGAAAAAAGAAGAATTCGTGGTGACTTAAAACAGGTTAATATAATAATGAAAGGAACGGATAAATTAGACTATAACAAGTTTTTCTTTCAAAATACAACCACCTACAAGAACAAGAGGGCAGAGCTACAAATTAAAGGTAGGTCCAGATTAGATATTAGGACATAATTTATTAGAAAGTAGTGAATGCGAGGAATGCATTGTAACAGGAAGTAGTGGAGGCAGGGACAATTAATGCATTAAAGAATAGATCGGATGTCCATAGCTTTTAGAGCAAGGTAATGTAAATGAAACTGGTTGTATACAAACTCTGCAGAGTCATCTAAACAGTATAAATGAGTTAAGCTAAGTTAAGATGAATAGAAAGATAGATATATATAGACAGATAGTTAGACAGATAGATAGACAGACAGACAGCTAGACAGACAGACCTGACAGACAGACCTGACAGACAGATAAATAGATAGATAGATAGATAGATAGATAGGTAAATAGATAGATAGATAGATAGATAGATAGATATATAGATATATATATAGATAGATAGATAGATAGATAGATAGATAGATAGATAGATAGATAGATAGATAGATAGATAGATAGATAGATAGATAGATAGATAGATAGATAGATAGATAGATAGATAGATAGATAGATAGATAGATAGATAGATAGATAGATAGATAGATAGATAGATAGACAGAAAGATAAAGAAGTTAGCTAAGTTAATAACCTAAAGAGCTGACATTTTGTACACATTCTCTTCTACTGCGACCTATCAAATTGTTGTCTATCAAATTGTTGTCCGTCAAATTGTTGTCGTTCAGATTTTTATCTGACACATTTTGACGGATTCTGGAATGAAACAAAAAAATAAAAACATCAATTTCTCAGCAACAAAAAAAAAAATACTAATATTTAAAAAAAACTACACTTCTGTAGTCCCAGAAACAAACAAGAAAGCATGCCTGCGAGGTTCCTCAGTAAGCTCACCACTATCGGTATTACAGTATTTTTTGTTTAACCCTGACTAACATAGTCTGATCAGTATGTTTTGTTTAACCCTGACTAACATAGTCTGATCAGTATGTTTTGTTTAACCCTGACTAACATAGTCTGATCAGTATGTTTTGTTTAACCCTGACTAACATAGTCTGATCAGTATGTTTTGTTTAACCCTGACTAACATAGTCTGATCAGTATGTTTTGTTTAACCCTGACTAACATAGTCTGATCAGTATGTTTTGTTTAACCCTGACTAACATAGTCTGATCAGTATGTTTTGTTTGACCCTAACTAACATAGTCTGATCAGTATGTTTTGTTTAACCCTGACTAACATAGTCTGATCAGTATGTTTTGTTTGACCCTAACTAACATAGTCTGATCAGTATGTTTTGTTTAACCCTGACTAACATAGTCTGATCAGTATGTTTTGTTTGACCCTAACTAACATAGTCTGACCAGTATGTTTTGTTTGACCCTAACTAACATAGTCTGATCAGTATGTTTTGTTTGACCCTGACTAACATAGCCTGATCAGTATGTTTTGTTTGACCCTGACTAACATAGCCTGATCAGTATGTTTTGTTTGACCCTAACTAACATAGTCTGACCAGTATGTTTTGTTTGACCCTAACTAACATAGTCTGACCAGTATGTTTTGTTTGACCCTAACTAACATAGTCTGACCAGTATGTTTTGTTTGACCCTAACTAACATAGTCTGACCAGTATGTTTTGTTTGACCCTAACTAACATAGTCTGACCAGTATGTTTTGTTTGACCCTAACTAACATAGTCTGACCAGTATGTTTTGTTTGACCCTAACTAACATAGTCTGACCAGTTTGTTTTGCCTGACTAGACGTTAGTCTCCTCTCCCGACAGTCTTGGCGTAGAAAGGAAAGAATGGATGGCTCGATCACTGCAGCGATCATTCTATCACTCTATCACTCTATCACTCTATCACTCTATCACTCTATCACTCTATCACTCTATCGCTCTATCATTCTATCACTCTATCACTCTATCACTCTATCGCTCTATCACTCTATCACTCTATCGCTCTATCACTCTATCACTCTATCGCTCTATTACTCTATCACTCTATCACTCTATCACTCTATCGCTCTATCACTCTATCGCTCTACCACTCTATCACTCTATCGCTCTACACTTTGTAAGAACCATCGTCTTGCAGGTAACAGGGCCATTACCATCTGACCATGAGACATAACTGTACCATGTATTTGCTGAAGTTAGAATCTTGAGTTTATATTAATGCCTGTTCATTATTATTTATCTATTATCATTTTAGAATAATCTACAAAAGAAATAAACAGAAAAAGGAACTTGAAGAAGAAAAAATGCTGCAGTTATCGCCAATTTACAAAGGTAGTGACCCAACAATTACAAATGGTATCGAAGACCAACTTCCCAAAATTGACGACAATATTGATGACAAAGTAAAAGAAAATGAGAAGTTACTGAGAGAAGTAGACACATCGTCTGAAGTTAGCAATGATCTTCACAGAAGGCGATCTCAATCAGATGCAAGCAACATCACAGCCAAAATGGCAGACCTTTCGTCCATAGACGTGAGACATACACCTGGCAGTTCACCAGTACAGCTATCTGATCTGGAAGATCTGGAGAACTCGTTGTCTCAGTCGAGGGAAGACTTTGTACGGTGTAGACATGCCAGAAACAAGAGTATCAACTTTGAGCGGCAAGCCAGTCACCTCAGTGCCATGAGCATGACAGAACTGCCCTATATTTTACCAGCATTGGTGGAAGACGAAGAGGAGGAAGAAGGAGGGAAAAGTAAAAAGAAGTCATTCTTCTTTCGTATGCTGAACACTTTTATCGACATGTCTTTGTTTAAGGTAAGATTTTGCCATTTTTGTTCTAGTTATTCACTTCCTATTTAAGTAAATTAATTTACGAACATACAATTGGCGGCTCTGGAAACAGACTGCAACCCTGCAGCATAGCTAAGAGATTATGGATCGAAGAAAGAAGGCAAACCAAGTCCCCAAAAATGTGGTGTTGAAGTCAAATGTGTCCGGCTGAATAGCGCATATATCGATGTTCGCTGTAAATTGCGACACGTCACTACGTCCTTTTCAGGACCAGCGCTGAAGAAATAGGTGTGAATCTTGAACAATGAGTAAGAGTACACACACATCATTGGACTAACATTGATGTCGCTGTTGAGGTGAACGCAAACCTTGCACAACTGTCAAACGAAATACATATTTGGTACAGTGCTTCCTTGAAATGATAAGGAAGATTGCATGTCTCAATGTTCCAAGGAGCTAAGACAGGGGAAACGAAAGCTTCCAGAAGGCTCCCCCAATCTGGATAGGCCATAGAGGATGGAATAGACTAAAAATGGACAACTCACCTAGAGTATAATAGGTTAGGTTTAAGCCGACCACCCACATCTATAAAAAAAAATAGTTGGTTACGAAAACGCTGACTAGAAAGCGAAATCAAACGGCCCTTCGAAAGGAAGGGCCTTCAGAAACGTGAAGAATGACGCAGGAGAGTGAAAGCCGCAAGAAGCTCCACCGAGGACTGGGCTAAGGGAGTGTGAGACGGCACTAAGATTAAATGATTATATCTAGAGAGAGATGGAAGGAACTATGATTAAATTATTACATCTGGAGAGAGACAGAAGGCACTAAGATTAAATTATTACATCTGGAGAGAGACAGAAGGAACTAAGATTAAATTATTACATCTGGAGAGAGACAGAAGGTGCAGCACAGGACCCAGTATGATGGCGGGAGGATGTCAATGGCTTATACATCTGGAGAGAGACAGAAGGTGCAGCACAGGACCCAGTATGATGGCGGGATGATGTCAATGGCTTATACATCTGGAGAGAGACAGAAGGTGCAGCACAGGACCTAGTATGATGGCGGGATGATGTCAATGGCTTATACACCGAGAGGAGCCACGCGCTTTGATTGATTGATTGTTTGATTACATGATGAATAAAACAAAAATACGACAGGTAACATTTAATGGACCCAAGCTTAGAAACGGGAAACTGAAATTCTTTGTGACAAATGGAAATATCGAAGACAAGAGAAGACGAGGAACACAGAGGTAAAAGATTTGGCGTAGCACGATAAAAGTGGCATGGATAATTGACAACATCCGACATTTAGAAACTGTCAAAGAACAAATGATTTTGGTATTTTAAAAAAAAAATAGCAATGCTGGTATCAATAATACGCAATTAAGAGGACGGTGAAAAGTATCACAAAATATATTTTTCAACATGTTTTCACGTACATTACAATAACTCAGTTCAATTGATGTGCCATCTCCACACCGAAAGTCGGCTGCAATGAATCTCCACCGTTCTCTGTCTCATGCCTTGATGGCACAATCTGCCAGACTTTTCGCCGTTCATCGTTTGATGTTATCCTGCCACTTATACCGCAATTTACTTCTGACACGTTCACCTTTATCTTCCTTTCCAGTATTACATTCAGTAATGTGTTATGTATTTTTATGTGACCTAAATATCTAAGAACTCCAAATTTCTCTAAGACGTCATTATTTTGTTTTCTTTCTTCCATAGATCCAAATTTCAAATTCAACCATTCTCTTCTCCGTCCGTTTTGTATTGTCCCTGTTTCTACACCAGCAATAAAGGACGTTTATACATTACACCTAACCACGCTTATTTCGTATTTGTGCGTGACTTGTTTGGCTTCGGTTTGTCTTCGGCTTGGCTTCGTTCGTTCTCAATCTCCCGATACCAAAGCCTGAAAGGGCTTATATAGCAGAATGTAGTCCAGAGAAAAGAATGTGTTGTGTCGTAGTTTACAGCTTGACTGCGATATTTACACCTTCCGGTCCAACACATCCGACTTCAGCAAGCATTTTTTGAGTACTGGGTTAGCATTCCCTCTTCGATCCCTTCTCCTTAGCCAGTCTGCCCTGCTGCAGCTTGTTATCCAGGATCACCGCGTGGAGGTGTAGAAGGGTCTTGGCAGCTCTGGTTCGCTGGCCCTGACACTAGCAGTCAGCTATGGGTCGCTGACGACTGCAGCTCAACCGCCGCTCAGTATCTTGATCCCAGTGACTTGTTTGATGTCAATGAATGACTCATATTTTTGAGAACAGATTTGGCCAACCTTATTCTTTTCCTAATTTCGAATTTCGCGTGTACCGTTTCCCGATATTATATTTCCAATAACGAAGAAACCTTTGACCTGGTCCAATGTTTCATGGCATGTTTGTATCTGTAGGTTTAATGTTGAGCTTTGCTAATTCACATGTTATTTTTGTTCTCTCATTTGTAAAATCCAATTCACACACCTGACTAAAGTTCTTTACTTGAATCTCCAATTCCTGCAGCCATGGTCGCTTTCAGTCAACAGAACTAGCAGTCCCATGCCTGACATAAAATTGAGACTCCATCTGACATATGATTGACACTTCATCTGACATATCATTGACACTCCATCTAACATATTATTGACACTCCATCTAACATATTATTGACACTTCATCTAACATATCATTAACACTCTATCTGACATATCATTGACACTCCATCTCACACATCATCGACACTCCACCTCACACATCATTGCCACTCCATCTCACATATCATTGACACTCCATCTGACATATCATTGACACTCTATCTCACATATCATTGACACTCCATCTGACATATCATTGACACTCTGTCGATAAGGAGTCCCGATAATCGCTCTATAGGCCGATAGGAATGTTCCGTGTAAATGTTAAGCGACTATTGTTTGTTTTAATAATTCTAATCACGTGAACCCTTTTCATCATTAGATGTCAATCCTACCCTACCAATGTCACCCAAACTACATGCGCCACTTGAAATGTACTTTGATTATCCGTTCTGATCTTCCATGCCATCGCATTACGTACTTTCTTCCCCGTCTTCTGTGGGTACTCTTATCTTTCATCTCTTATAAAATGACATTTGGAACACGTCCTCATTAACCCGTGTCAGTACGTCTTCTTTTTTATTCTAGCGAACTTGTAAATATTTTTTTCATCATTTGATTTCCCAGCCCTACATTTCAGTTGCTAAAAGTGGTTACTGTGTTGTATTGTCGTATCTATTACACAAAACTCGCACCCATAAAGTAAAATTGATTCTGCATACAAAGTACATTTATATCTTTCAATGTCAGTGACATAACTGTTAGTACGTTGTATTTAAAAAAAAACTCATTTCTGAAGTTTGCTTCAACTAGCTGCAGAATGTTCATTATCTGAATTGCTTCAGTCAGCTGTAGAATGTTCATTATTTGAATTGCTTCAGTCAGCTGTAGAATGTTCATTATTTGAATTGCTTCAGTCAGCTGCAGAATGTTCATTTTTTAAATTGCTTCAGTCAGCTGTAGAATGTTCATTATCTGAATTTCTTCAGCCAGCTGCAGAATGTTCATTATTTAAATTGCTTAAGTCAGCTGTAGAATGTTCATTATTTGAATTGCTTCAGTCAGCTGCAGAATGTTCATTATCTGAATTTCTTCAGCCAGCTGCAGAATGTTCATTATTTGAATTGCTTCAGTCAGCTGTAGAATGTTCATTATTTGAATTGCTTCAGTCAGCTGTAGAATGTTCATTATTTGAATTGCTTCAGTCAGCTATAGAATGTTCATTACTTGAATTGCTTCAGTCAGCTGTAGAATGTTCATTATTTAAATTGCTTCAGTCAGCTGTAGAATGTTCATTATCTGAATTTCTTCAGCCAGCTGCAGAATGTTCATTATTTAAATTGCTTTAGCCAGTTGTAGAATGTTCATTATTTGAATTGCTTTAGCTAGCTGCAGAATGTTCATTATCTGAAGATTTTACAAACAAGAAATAATATTCAGATATTACAAACTAGATTTTATTTTGAACAAGAGAAATGCTTTAGTTTGAGACGAACCTTCACACCTGGCACAAATAGTTCATGTTTTTCTGTCTATCCAGATCTGGAGGTTCTGCATGATGGCAGTCTTCATCGCATTCTCTGTGTTTGCCAACTACACCATCATATACATGCCAGTCATCTGTTCCACGCTAGAAATTAGCAAGCGTGACGCGGCCTTGCTGATGACTCTGAGTGGAGTTATGGACCTTGTGACGCGCATCCTGACTGGTTGTATTGGAGATTTCAAGTTTGTATCAAAACCAAAGGTATGCTTTCTACCGGATGTCTGTTAATAATTTCAAGTTTGTATCAAAACCAAAGGTATGCTTTCTACCGGATGTTGTTAATAATTTCAAGTTTGTATCAAAACCAAATGAATGCTTTCTACCGGATATAAATTAATAATTTCCAGTTTGTATCAAAACGAAATGTATGCTTTCTACCGAATGTATGTTAATAATTTCAAGTTTGTGTCAAAACCAAAGGTATGCTTTCTACCGGATGTATGTTAATAATTTCAAGTTTGTGTCAAAACCAAAGGTATGCTTTCTACCGGATGTATGTTAATAATTTCAAGTTTGTGTCAAAACCAAAGGTATGCTTTCTACCGGATGTATGTTAATAATTTCAAGTTTGTGTCAAAACCAAAGGTATGCTTTCTACCGGATGTATGTTAATAATTTCAAGTTTGTGTCAAAACCAAAGGTATGCTTTCTACCGGATGTATGTTAATAATTTCAAGTTTGTGTCAAAACCAAAGGTATGCTTTCTACCGGATGTATGTTAATAATTTCAAGTTTGTGTCAAAACCAAAGGTATGCTTTTTATCAAAGGTATGCTTTCTATCAAAGGTATGCTTTCTATCAAAGATATGCTTTCTATCAAAGGTATGCTTTCTATCAAAGGTATGCTTTCTATCAAAGGTATGCTTTCTATCAAAGGTATGCTTTCTATCGGGCATCTGTTAAAAATAATTGCTTTTGCTACTGCCCTTTTTTGGCTCCATAGAAACATAGTGTTGAAACATAGTGTTGAAACATAGTGTTGAAACATAGTGTTGAAACATAGTGTTGAAACATAGTGTTGAAACATAGTGTTGAAACATAGTGTTGAAACATAGTGTTGAAACATAGTCCTTCTTTAAACATCGTTGTCCAGTTCTTCACTGTTGTCTTCGACACACATGTGTCACCATATACTGCCTGAATTCTGCGATGAATATCAACTGGTTGACATCCTTCAACTGTTAGAAACCGAATCACCGCTCGCTGATCAACTCTGGACAGATTCCGTATCACTCCCGCCATGTTTTCAACGGTCTGCTAAGGGAACTAAAAATCGAAGGATAATGAAATTTTGCAAACCTAACGGTTGGTATGTGCTGTTTACACCAGAAGTGACGTCATCATGTGCATCGTACATATGTTCACTTGTTGCAGTTTGGTCCAGTTTCATTTGAACATGCCTCGTATAATTATGAAGTATGTGTCGGTTATTAATAACAGTTGTCAGTCGTGTGAAAACAATTTGTCGTGCCAGCTATACACTGTCCATGCTTTGCAGGCATGCAGCAGTGTGCTTAACACTAAGCACGATACACTTTCACTTTGACGACGATAGTGATGCCATGTCACTTCTACACGTTCGCTTGCAGTCTCACAAACACAGAGCTTGCCTTTGCGTTCTTGGTTTTGGCATCGGAGCCGATATTTGTCTCTCCAGTGAGAGTACTGTCTAGTTATGGGACACTATCGACTGGCTGAAGACATTGGCTCTGTAGGGTAATGTTTTGTTCGCTGTATAGCTTTCCAGCAGCAGACTGGAAGAGTACCTAACATTAATGACATCTTGGAATACTTGGAATCCTGGTTTTCAAACAGGCATTTTAATGGCTGTTGCCAGGCAGCCGAAGGCTATCGGCTATCTGCAACATGCATTTTAAACTTTCTGCGGCTTACTAGGCCTGGGAGAAGGTACAAATAATTTGAGAAGATTTCAAACTTGAATTTTGAATGTTGTCGGGCAAGGACCGTTAGGACTACGATTTTCGGATTCTAACTCTGAAAGGATTTTTAACGTGTTCGACCCTGCACACGGGAGTCCGATCTCATTACCCAGAGATCAGAGACAATTTTACCAGAAAATCCATGCTAAAAATCCCTCTCTCCACCGTGATTCGAACCGGTACCATCCGGCATACGAGACTGGCACCTTACTTCGAAACGACTGAGCCACCCCCCCCCCCCCCCCCGCCTCCCGCACTCTTAATGACACCTATTTGTTAAAACTCATAAACAAGTTAAGGTAACCTTATCTACGTGGCATATTGGCAATAATTTGACTTGCAACAATATGATGTGGTGCCAGATGTTTGTTTGTGGTGCAATGTTTTTGTTAAATATTATTACTTTAAAAATGAAAATTTAGGAAAAACATACTTTTCCAAATATATAGAAAGAATAGAGGCAAGGCCATTAAATGAGAATGAAACTAGTTTAGATCTCTTGTCTCTGAGCATGAAGAATTCAACAGCATTTACGAGGCGCTCCTTATTTGTCAGGTGAAATGATTGGTTGCCATTTGTCAGGTGATGTGATAGGTTTCCATCACCTCTACGTTGCCCACGCTAAATATAACAACTGGGTATTATCATATCACATAAATCATTTGACAAAGTCTGGAAAGACGGACAGAGTCAAGCTAAGAAGAAGTGATGTTTGTGGGAAAATGTACAAGTGGATCAACCACTACCTCAAACAAAGAACGGCCAGAGTCCAAGTACAAGGGCAGATGAGCAAAAAGGTGGCACTCGAGCAGGGAGTACCCCAAGGGGGAGTACTGTCACCCACACTCTTCCTGGTATATATAAACGACATTACAGAGAATATACCAAGGAGAGTCCATAGCTCAATGTTTGCAGACGATCTGGCTATGTGGACCTCTGAAAAGAATCTCACCATAGCAAGAAATCGGATGCAGCAGGCCCTAACATCGCTGGAAGAGTGGGCGAACTCATGGCTGGTCAAAATAAACGAGGAGAAAACCACATGCACAATATTCTCGCTCTCAATCAAATCCCAAAATACCAAATTAAGTCTAAATGCCAAATTCCTGCAGCCAAACGACAACCCAAGCTATCTGGGAGTCACATTTGATCGGCGCATGACATGGAAAAGTTAGATCGAGAGAAACCGAATGAGAGCCAGAGAAAAAATGGCAATCATGAGGCAACTTGCTGGCACAAGCTGGGGAGCAGACGAATGCATACTAAAGAAACTGTACACTGGAAGAGTGAGACCGGTTCTCGAGTATGGCATTGCGGCATGGACAACAGCAGCAAAGGCGAACTTCGATAAAGTTAGCAAACTTCAAAACCAAGCCATGAGAGTTATAACAGGAGGCATGAAGTCAACGCCAATTGTAGAACTTGAAAAGATTACAAAACTGCAATCCATGACCGATAGAAGAGACTGCAGAGCCCAGCTGCAGTCAGAGAAACTCCGAAGACTGACTGACCATCCAATGCACCAGAGACTAAACAATTTGGGAAATGGGAAACTAAAGCGGAGAAACTTTGCAGAAATAGCCAAAGCAAAGATGCACGAAGATCCCATAAACGCACTAACAACACCAAAACCCATCACTACTGTACGAAAACCTACCTGGAGGCAGGATATATTTCCAGAGGTGGTAGAAAATATACCAGGTATTGGAAACAAAAACTGCCAGACTGAAAAAGAAAGGAGAGATACTACCCTAAGCTTCATATCGAAAAGCTACCCAAGCATGGACTGGAACCATGCATACACCGACGGTTCTGTAAGAAACACTGCACAGAACGGAGGGGCAGGAGCATTCCTGAACCTACCAAATGGAAGACAAATAACACTGTCATTCGCTACTGGTAAGTACACAAGCAATTTCAGAGCGGAGGCAGATACACTGAGGGTGGCAGTGGAAGAAATGGTGACACACAATGAAAATGAAAGCCATATAGTCCTGCTTACAGATGCTCTCGCCGTAGTCACAGCGCTAAAAAGCCAGAAAAACACTGAGCTTAATGACTTAAGAGCAGCACTCTGCAAACTGTGCCAGCAGTCCGCACCAAAAAGGGTAGTGGTACAGTGGGTCCCATCACACTGCAACATCCAAGGCAACGAGGAGGCAGACAGACTGGCAAAAGAAGGTGCAAGACTACCACAAACAGATACTAGTGTGACGTACGAAGAGTCAAAACGGCTTATCAAAGCCAGATACATGACCAAATGGGAAACTGAACATACTGGTTACACCAAAAACGATGCCTATTACCAGTTGAACCGAAGAGAGCAGGTCGTTGTCTTCAGACTTCGCACTGGCCACAATAGACTGAGGTACCACCTATTCAACAAATTGAAGATAGGTGGTACCGACGAATGCCCGTGCGGTACTGGTAAAATGACCGCTGAACATCTGCTGCAGAACTGCCCGACATACGAGGATCAGAGAGAGCAGATGTGGCCATCACCAGTGGAACTGCAAGACAAGGTCTATGGCAGTGACGACAGCCTCAGGATGACCGCCGCTTTTTTCGAAAAAATAATGGTTACTGTCTGACTGCGTACGAAGAAGAAGAAGAAGATATCACATACATAATTTTTGGTCACATCAAGAGACACAACGGTCTTGAGAGAACTGTGATGGAAGGTATGGTGCCAGGCAAAAGAGGAAGGGGTAGACCAAGAAGACGATGGCACCAAGATATCCAGGAATGCCTGGGTATGACTGGCGGAGACTGGAGTTTTGGCAAGGAAACGAGTTTCTTTCAGACAGACTGTGATGGGAGCGACGTTCTATAAAGGACATGCTACATGATGATGAGCAATAATTCATCATTCTAACCACCGAAACCAAACCATAGTCACTGCAATAAAACTGTTAATGGAGTAGAGACGGGAGTTAAGGTATTTTTTTACCGGTTTTTTTCGCGTCGTTTTTTTGCTTGAGCCCTGTTTGAGCGAACTTTCTTTCCACGAACCCCGTTTATGTGAAAAAATAAAATAACTGAAGTATAAGTAGAGGAATATATCATTGCAAAATTGTAATTACTTAATAAAAGCGCGAATGAAAATGTAAAAGTTGGGAATTAGTTACCGAAATCGAAAATTATTTACCAAAATCGGAAATTAGTTTCCAAAATTTGAAATTGGTCTCTAAGACAACAACAAATTGTTTCCAAAATCGGAAATTATTTAGCAAAAATTGGAAAATTTGTTATCAAAGTCGCAAATTAGCTAATTTAGTTACCAAAATCGGAAATTAGTCACAATTAGTTCTCCAGACTACATCCTGCTACTTGCAAAGCCCTGTTCAGGGCTTGGTAGCGTGAGATTGAGAATGAACGCAGAAGAAGAAGAAGAAGAAGAAGAAGAAGAAGAAGAAGAAGAAGAAGAAGAAGAAGAAGAAGAAGAAGAAGAAGAAGAAGGAAATTAGTTACCAAAATCGAAAATTAGTTAATTTAGTTACCAACATAGAAAATGTGTTTCCTAACTATTTTCAATTTGTTTTCTTTCGAATGTTACCGCGACCCACAATAATATTAACGCCACACCCAGAGAGGTGACGACCTCTAGTTTGGGAAGCCCTGGACTCGAGAATGCCCATAACATGCCACGAGAAGGGAGAACTATACCATTCTACTACTTATACGTTGAAAAATTGGAAACGTTTTGCCAAAAAAAAACACCCAAAAAAAAACCTAGCTTTTGTGTTATTCTCCTCAGCTGGTCGCCTTCAGCACATTCGTTGTTGGAACAGTCTGCCATTGTACCAGATTTTTTACAACTCACGATCTATTTGTGGGGTATGCTGTTTTGGTTGGTGTTTTTGGTGGAATGCGACAGAATTTCTTCAACGTTATGTTGATGGACTACGTTGGTGTTCAGAAAATGGCCAAGGCGTATGGGCTGGCGTCCATGATAGCTACACTGACGTTGTCTGTGAATCATCCTATCGTAGGTATGATTGTGTAACGGTTTTCCCTTTATGTTATCTCTCTCTGTTAAAACTTAGATTACAAAGCAATTTAACGATTTATTATGCTATGCTTTGAAGGACGTGTGTGGGAAAAATCGATGCAGCACAGTGAAACAGTTGAATGCAGACAGCGAATAAGTTGAATGCAGACAGTGAATCAGTTGAATGTAGACAGCGAATCAGTTGAATGCAGACAGAGCGAATCAGTTGATTGCAGACAGCGAATCAGTTGAATGCAGCACAGTGAATCAGTTGAATGCAGACAGCGAATCAGTTGAATGCAGCACAGTGAATCAGTTGAATGCAGCACAGTGAATCAGCTGAATGCAGCACAGTGAATCAGTTGAGTGCAGCACAGTGAATCAGTTGAATGCAGCACAGTGAATCAGTTGAATGCAGCACAGTGAATCAGTTGAATGCAGCACAGTGAATCAGTTTAATGCAGCACAGTGAATGAGTTGAATGCAGCACAGTAAATCATTGCTGGATGCTTGTATCAGGGTCAGCGAACAATACCCAACCAAGACAATATTCCGCATCCACGCAGCGACCCTAGAAACAGGCTGCACTAATGTAGTCTGGCTAAGAGAATAGGAATTTCAGTGGGAAGACAAACCCGGTACCCACATAACGGCCAGCTGAAACAGAATGACTCGGGCCGAAGTACAAATATCGCAGCCTCACCTTAAACAAACCCGGTACCCACATAACGGCCAGCTGAAACAGAATGACTCGGGCCGAAGTACAAATATCGCAGCCTCACCTTAAACAAACCCGGTACCCACATAACGGCCAGCTGAAACAGAATGACTCGGGCCGAAGTACAAATATCGCAGCCTCACCTTAAACGGCCTAATAACATAATAAAAGCCATCCATCACGCGCGATGAGGACAACAGCAGTCAGACATGTTGTGCTGCACCCCACCAGTCAGTTCGGAGGTTTCTGTATAGTCCAATTCTGGCACGAACAATCCTTTCACTTACGTAGCATTTAATGTCAGAATTGGAAAAGTCAGCGTCAGTTGTTTTGTCTTTACGCAAAGTGCGTTTTTTCTGTGCTTTTGATTTCCAGCGTTTCTCAGCAATGGAGGTGCCGCTGATGGTGGTTCTAAGCCATGTCTTGAGGTCCTGTGCGAGACATTCCCATGCGTTTGCATCGATGCTGAAGTGTGTCAGAGAGACTGTGAGGGTGTCTTTGAAACGCTTCTTTTGGCCACCGACTTGATACAGGCCATCTTTCAGCTCACCATACACTAATTGTTTGGGTATGCGGTTGTCTGACACATGCACGACATGGCCGGCCCATCTGATCTGGGTCTTCTGCAACACAGAAAACTATCCGTAAACTGCGACACAACATCCCAACGTTTTTTCAGGACAAAAGCCGATGATGATGAAGAAGAACAAGAAAAAGAAGAAGAATGAGGAATAGCAACACTGTAGCCTGCCCTGGCAATGCATGTTCCAAGAAGCGGCTGAGGTTACGCCGCCCTTCATAAACTACACTTCACAAAATACATAATAATTAACTCGAATATCTTAATGGAGAACAAGTCTGACTGTGATAAATCAATCAGTTAATTCATTCACAAATTGTCAACTCCCTGCAGAGCACAGGTCCTTAACAAATACTCACCAAGTGGCCATGTCATGCCATCATTTTCATTGAACACTTAGCGTATCTTTCTGTCCACATTTTTGTATTGATTTATTTAGATTTTTTTTTAAAGAAATTCCCTTTCGATAATTCTATTTTGTGTTTAGTAGCATGTTGATCGTCTATACACTTCAGCAAATAGCTCAGCTAAGATGGGCGGGACATGTTGTGCATATGCCAGATGAGCGCAGCTCCATGTAGCTGTTATACAGTGAGCTCACAACAGGCACACACTCACCAGGGATGGAGTGGGGGGGGGGGGGTGGAGGTGGGGGGATGGTGCAGAAGAAACGCTACAGAGACTCATTGAAAGTATCTCTAAATAACTTCAGTATTAATGTCACCTCATGTGAGATGCTTGCGCAGAACCGCACCTCCTGGTGCTCTGGTATAAAAAAGTGCTCAGATCGCAGAGAGAAGCCATCGCTGAGACTCAGCGAAAGCGTGCTGTCCGAAAAATACAAAAAAGAACGCATGACTATTCCACAGCTAGCTTCCCATATGTGTGCCCTGAATGTGGCAGAGTATGTCGTTGCGAGGATTGGTCTTTAAAGCCCGGGGATTGGTCTTTATAGCCCGAGGATTGGTCTTTAGAGCCCGAGGATTGGTCTTTAGAGCCCGAGGATTGGTCTTTAGAGCGCGAGGATTAGTCTATAGAGCGCGAGGATTGGTCTTTAAAGCCCGAGGATTGGTCTTTATAGCCCGAGGATTGGTCTTTAGAGCCAGAGGATTGGTCTTTAGAGCCCGAGGATTGGTCTTTAGAGCCCGAGGATTGGTCTTCAGAGCGCGAGGATTGGTCTTTAGAGCCCGAGGATTGGTCTTTAGAGCCCGAGGATTGGTCTTCAGAGCCCGAGGATTGGTCTTTAGAGCCCGAGGATTGGTCTTTAGAGCCCGAGGATTGGTGTTTAGAGCCCGAGGATTGGTGTTTAGAGCCCGAGGATTGGTGTTTAGAGCCCGAGGATTGGTGTTTAGAGCCCGAGGATTGGTGTTTAGAGCCCGAGGATTGGTGTTTAGAGCCCGAGGATTGGTGTTTAGAGCCCGAGGATTGGTGTTTAGAGCCCGAGGATTGGTGTTTAGAGCCCGAGGATTGGTGTTTAGAGCCCGAGGATTGGTGTTTAGAGCCCGAGGATTGGTGTTTAGAGCCCGAGGATTGGTGTTTAGAGCCCGAGGATTGGTGTTTAGAGCCCGAGGATTGGTGTTTAGAGCCCGAGGATTGGTGTTTAGAGCCATTACAGAACACATTTCACACCAATAGGCACATACTATCACAATCTCTCATTACAATAGGCCGCTTTTATTATTATTAATATTATTAGTTTGTTATAGTTTATGTTCCTCCAGTTCTGTCTATCTGTTTGCATTAATGTAGTGATGTTCGCATTTTACGCTGAAGTTTAAACTACCTTGTTTTTACAACTATTATTTGGTGTTGCGTTGCAGTACAGTCTTCATCATCTGGGTCAAGGTTGTTGTACTATATTTCTAAAATAAGAAAGTGGTATCTTCATCAAGAACCATTTGCACAGTGCTGTCGTGCTTACCACCCTTCTGTACGCATGCGAAACATGGACAGTCTATAGCAGACATAGAAACGTCATAATTTCCATGTAAACTGTCTACGTAGGCTGCTCGGGGTCAGTTGACAGGATAGAGTGCCCAACTCTGTGATCCTCATCAGGGCGAGACTCTACGGCATCCATACAGTGCTGCAGAAAGCCCAAATCGGATGGACTGAACATGTTATTCGCATGTAGGAGTAGCGCCTCCCTAAACAATTGTTGAATAGTGAGCTCAGGACAGGACAGCACTCGCCGGGGGAACAAAAGAAACGATGCAAACACACTCTAAAAGTTTCTTTGAATAATTTCTCCATTGATGTTGCTGCGTAGGCGCTTCCTGCTCCGAACCTCTCAGCATGGCGCACTGCCATCACACATGGTGCTTGCACTGAGGAGCAAATAACCAATACTGTTGCCCAAAAAAAGCAAGCTGCACGAAAGGACAGAATACAAGTCGGCTCAATTACTAACGCTCTTCACGTGTGCCCTTCGTGCGGTAAGTTTTCACGCGCAGATCAGATTGTACCGTCATATGCGGCCATATCTCAATAAACATTTCTGACGCTGTCGCCATCTTCGCTTACGATGGATAATTAACTAACTAATTAACGAACTAACTAACTGATTTATTAATTAACTTAATAACTATATTTCTATATAATCCACAGCTGCCTTGTTTGATGCTACAAAAGGCTTTGTTGTTCCACTTCATTACGTTGGCTCCATGACTTATTTCGGAACCTTGATTTTGGTGTGCGAGCCACTATTCTTGAAACTTGATGAAAAAAATATGGCAAAGACGACAGATGATCCAAAACAACCTGTCAAATAGTCATTGAATCACATTTGGCTATGTGTCAAAGGTTCAGACTGAAGTGACTGAACAGAATATTTGCGCGAATGTGTATGTCAGAACCAGTACATGTTTCATAAGCGCGACATGTACATAAACACAATGCAAAAGCCAGTGGCGTAACAACAATGCCAACGGCTGGCTTCAATTTCCAGTATCTGCACCCTTCATCCTATAAATGGGTGCATTTGTCTACAGTTAAGGAAGGCGATTACGGGAACTGGTCACAGTTATTCAGAAAGGTGCTGAGACCTAGTACAATGTCTCTAACACTTCCCCCCTGATGGCATTGATTGGAACAACTGTACGATATGTATTGGAATTATGAAAGGCGGAACAACAATAAAATGTGCATTTAAAGAATGAAAGATTGAACAATAATAAAAAATGTATTGAGAGTATGAAAGATTGAACGACAATCCATTTTGTTTGAGTGTAACAATTGTTGAGCAACCGAAACGTTTAAGCTATGTTCAGTGGTCTCGAGGTAAGGTGTCCGCCTCGGGTGCCGGGGGTCGCGGATTCGAATCATGGTCGAGACCTGGATGTATTTTACGTGGATCTTCTGGTAACAATTCCGCTGATCTCTGGGCAGTGAGATCAGACCACCGTGTTCAGTGTCCAGCACGCTAAAAATTCCTCGGCAGCTGTAAATCGAAAAAAAAGTAGGCTTAACGGCCGCTGCCGGGACAAAAATTCAAGCTAAAAATCTAGCCAAGTTATTTGTACTTTTCCCCAGACGGTTTGTTAAGGGTAGCTATAGATGGTGCCTAACTGGCTGTGGGTCTACTTAGCTCTAGTGTTTGAGTCTATTAAAATTGACTCGCACTTCGATAAAAACCATCCTCCAATAAACTGCTTGTATACAGACACTGTAGAGTCTTCTAAACCAGTATAAAGACGTTAAACTACGTGAAGTTAAGTTAAGTTAATGGTTGCAAAGCAAACAATGCCACACTGTTGGTTTAAGTGCAACTAGAAACATTCGTTTACCAGCGTGTATTCCCAAATAGGGTTTAATCATGGACAGAATACAGACGAAAACATTACATCAATTTGGAGCAACGTTTAAATGCATATCAGTATTAAAGATGAATAAATTGGTTTCTGTTCTGTTCTTGATGAAGTGATATTGTGTCAAACCATCGGGACTCGTCCTCCACTGTTCTTGTGTAAATCAGCAACTGACCGTGTTTATCAGAAGTGAATTAAGTCCACAAGTTGACATCCATGATGGAGATAGTCTGGGATAAGTGTCAAGCTATTTATACATCGGACAGCTAATAATAGATGAGGTCAGACGCCAAAGGGAGATCATTAAGATAATTGCCAAAGCATAGACCAGCCACCTGGACGACTGTGGTCCACCTTTACCAGCATGCCGGGATGTGAGGAACGCTACTACAACCCGCCACTTAACGCCCTTGTCAGGGCGCACAAAAGAGTAAACTGACTCATTGTGGGCATTAAACAACAACAGCATGAGACATACTTCTGTCCAAACTAACAATGAGAATCATATGTACATTCTACATTAGAGATTACACATCTCATTGAACCATTATACCAAGATCAGCGAGCCACTGTCCGAGTATCTGGGCAAACATCAGATTGGTTCGCAGTACAAAAGGGAGTAAGACAGGGATGTATCCTCTCACCTTATCTATACAACATATATGCGGAATGTGTAAGAGAAATGTCAGAGAAGACGAGAACATTGAAAGATTTGGTTCAATTTACGATTGGCGGGTACGAGATTCCAGAGTTACGATACGCAGACGACACAGTGATGCCATCAAGAAGCGTAGAAGGGCTAGAACAGCTAATTTCAGCTGTAAATGGACACAGTAAAGATCAAAACCTGTTTATAAACATAAATAAAACAAAGAAGATGACAACCGACAAAACACAATGTCAACATAAATATACAATAGGAGGTGAGGAAATATATCAGATCACGCATTTTGAATATCCAGGCTCCAGAATTGACAAGAATGGCGACTGCTTGAAAGAAATCAGAAGAAGACCAGCTGTGGCCTTGTACGGTGACACCTCTAACATTTCACCGCTGACAGCAATATCTGCTATGGGAATAACTTTTAACAAATGAAAGCAGCGAAAAGTTAAACAAATATAAATACGACTCAAGTGAATTCATTTGAGATACGCCAAGTGACATGACACAGCACGAGACACTCGCTTTGTTGTGTTGTTATTCTTCTTCTTGTCATTCTTCTTTTCCTTCTTCTTTTTCTTCTTCTTCTTTGATCAACTGATGCTTTGCTTCTAACCCTCTGAGATCTATGAAGGACTGTGCGTTTCAGGTCTACGTTGGTCCACACAACTTTCCGATCGTGGTCACCTCCCGGGTCGAGACTGCCCCTCTGATCTGCATATGGGGAGTAGACCTGCAGGATATGTTCTCGTTGTTGCTTAGGTGCTCCACAATCGCACGTGGCAGTGTATGTAAGAACCATTCTGTGGAGTTGGGTCTTCAGTCTGCAATGTCCCGTTCTAAATCTGAAGATCTTTGTCTGCCCATCTCTACCAAGGTTATCTATGCTGCCATTCTCTGGCTTGTATACTTTATGCTGGCACCCTCAATTTTGTCACATTCTTCGTATAATCACATTTTGAGTGCCTCTAATTGGTTTTCCAACTGTTTGTTCGAATTTTTTTATTTACAGCTTTATGGACGGCGAAACTGTATGCAGCCATTTTCGGCTTTTGCGAGTTAATCTGACTTTTTGTTTCCAATGATCCCACAGTGTGCCCGAAACCAGTGTCGGACTAGATTTTTTTTTTTTTTTTTGGGACAGCAACCAGATGTAATATTTTATTTCGTGTGAGAGTCTATCTAGTTTAGGGCTTGAGATGCTTGGAGAACGCTCCTGGGCTATGTTAGAATGACCGTTTTCCTTGTAGTTGTCTTATGGTTGATAAGACTTCTTGTTGCAAGGAGACAATGATAGCAAATATAGTAGCAAGGACATGTACATATACATTTCAAGGTTGACAGGTATGTACAATGTAAGAAAATACACAGTACATATAATCTTGTCTAGTCTTATCATGTCTTCCCTATAACCTAGAAGGTCGTTGGTGTATTATATAACACTGAGTTGTGAGATAATGTGTGACAAAGACAGTCTTGTCGAGTCTTGACTTGCCTTGTCCTAATTTGTCTTGTCTTTCAGATAATCTTCTATTTCATTTGAGCATGACATCTACTTGAATTGTTTGTTCCCACTGCCCTCTCTCTCTCTAGCCTTCCAGGTCCTTGGTACACATCTTATTGAATTGTTTGTTCCCGCTGCCGTATGTCTGTGCAGTCCTTTGGATTGTTTGTTCCCCTTGCCGTCTGTCTGTGCAGTTCTTTGGATTGTTTGTTTCTCCTGCCGTCTGTCTGTGAGGTCCTTGGTACGTGTTATCTTGCTGAATAGTTTGGATGTTATAATAAGTGATCCTTGCTTTGTTACTCAATTTCCTTTTTTTAGTTCTTGCTTCTATGTCTTTGTTCATTTTGCCGTAAATTTTGAAAACACAGCGTATTTATGAATTCTTTCTTTTCTCTTCATCTTCTTCTAATTTTTCTTCTTCTTCTTTTTCTTCTTCTTCTTCTCCTTCTTCCTCTTCTTCTTCATCTTCTTCTTCTACTTCTTCTTCTTCTTCTTCTTCTTTTTCACAGACGTGTCTCACAGAAGCCCAAGACATTCGGGCTCGTTGGACAGAGTACCGGTACTTCTCTGAATTATATAATCGTGAATGTCGAGGAAATGCAATCGTCCCCGAAATGAATATGTTAGAGGAGAATCAAACGATAACAAGATAACTGTAGCGGTGAAGATGCTTAAGTGGGGGAAAGCTGTGCGCATGGATCATATCCCAGCAGAGCTCCTACAATGGGGTGGGGGGGGGGGGGATGGGGGGGGGGTGAGGCTCTGACAACCATCTGTGACAGAATTTGGCGGACAGGAGAGTGGTCAACCATCTGGACGAAATCAGTGGTTTTACCGCTGCCTAAATCAGGGAGCCTAAAGATGGGTCAGAACTATAGAACAATTAGCCTCATTATTCATCCTAGCAAAGTTCTCTTAAGAATAATCCTGATATATCAAATCAGGTCTCACCCTGGGGGCCACTCTTCCCCTTTTCTCTTCTCTCACCTCACTCTGCTTCATTTGTCCTACAGTCACACCCTGCACAACTTTCACACGCGCCCTCATGGTGAGGCCCTTCCATTGCACTTTGGTTGGGCTAGCTTCTGAGGGCGCACAAACCTAGCATAGGTACATACAGATGCACACATGCATCCAAGCACTGGTTTATGCGTCCTGATACCGCCCAATGGACTACGATCTGGGGTGGAAAATGGCGCGCCTGCGCCAGTAGAAACTAGTGAGGCAAACATCTAAGCAAAAAAAAAAAAAAGATTAATCCTCAAGCAGATTAAAATCACAGGCAGAGAATATCATTGCTCTTCGCAAGCAGGCTTTCGAGCGGGAAGAAGTACAACTGAACAGATAATCTGCGGATATTAAGTGAGAAATACTTAGAGTATCAACAACACATATATCATGTCTTCATCGATTTCAAAAAGGCGTTCGACAGAGTATGGCATGCGTCGCTATGGACAACAATGAAGTATTACAAGATCAATAGTAATATAGGGTGATGCGGTCACAAAAACCACCATGATATTGTCCCCAGATGGAAGGTAAAAGAGAGGTTGACCTAAGGCAATTTGGTGAAGAATCGAAGAGTCTGGAATGAAGGTATTGAACCAACACTGGAACACTGTACATAGGATGGCAGCAGACCGAGTGAAGTGGATGGAGTTTGTTGTTGCCTTAAAGGAAGTCATCAGGCGTTTTGGTCAGTAATCGCTTTGTCAATCGTTGACATAGTATCTAAGAAGAAGAAGAAGTAGCAGAAGAAGAAGAAGAAGAAGAAGAAGAAGAAGAAGAAGAAGAAGAAGAAAAAGAAGAAGAAGATTAAGAAGAAGACTAAAAAGAAAAAGGAGAAAAAGAGAAAGACGTATAATAGGTAGAAGAAGAAGATGATGAGGAAGAAAATGAGGAAGAAGAAAAAGAAGAAGTAGAAGAAGAAGAAGAAGAAGAAAGAATTCATAAATACGGTAAGCGTTTTCACAATTGACGACAAAATCAACAAAGAAATAGAAGCACGAACTAAAAAAGCAAATGCAGTAACAAAGCAGATATCAGTTATTATAACATGCAAATATCAACAAGCAGTAACAATTGATTAACAGCATGCCCATATCAGTACTCCGATATCAATGTTTGACATCAACATTGGTTAGAACACAGTAGCAAAGAATCACAACACCTGAAATGCGACGTTTGTAAAAAGCAGACAAAGTTACTACAAGATACTGGGCCTTCTTTGTTCTGTCCTCTTTTCACTCCAGCCAGAGCATTGGAACGTAGTTACAGTTGTTCTGCTTTAGGAAGCCTGCACCAAAGCATTTTGAGTGCTTGTTCAGTGATATAGTTGTGATTGTGGGTAAGACAACTGATAACGCTTCCTCGGAAAAAGCTGAGATCTATGGCAGAGCAACTGGTAATCTGCTCTCCAGAAAAAGCTGAGATCTATGATAGGGGAACTGGTAATCTGCTCTCCAGAAAAAGCTGAGATCTATGACAGGAGAACTGGTAATCTGCTCTCCAGAAAAAGCTGAAATCTATGATAGGGCAACTGGTAATCTGCTCTCCAGAAAAAGCTGAGATCTATGATAGGGGAACTGGTTAACTTTAATCAGAAAAAGCAATTTATAACACTTCATCCCTCAGACATTGTCTGCTATGAGGCTACTTTAACAAACAAACAAAAAACTAGCTTGGTGAAGACCATACCATTTATATAATTCCCTTGGGTATTAAGAACGTCTGGTCAGGCACATTATACTGATCAGACATGTTAGTCAGGGTTAGATAAAACATACTGACCAAGACCCTCACCTCGGCTTCCTTGTAGCCCTTTCTGGAAACGGGATGTTTTCATTGAAGCCTGGCTAACGGGGTGAGGGATCGACGTGATCCCCGTAGCAGTGAGTGACACTCATATGAAGACAAGCATAGCACAACCGCCTGGAGGACACCGGTCCACCTTCATCAGCACGCTCGGGATGTGAGGAAAGCTATTACAACCCTGCCCCCCCCCCCACCCCACTTAACGTCATTTTCAGGGCGCACAAAAGAGTAACCTACTCATTGTGGGCATTCGGAAACAACAACAACAACCAACAGCATATCATTCACTTCTGTACCATGTGAGAGGCTTTATTTCGGCTGGGTTGGGAAATAAAACTAACCTAAGGTTCATGTAAAATATACTGATCATGTGACTTCCACCTCTCGTTCTCTCTGGTTTCCATAGAAACAGGCTGTATGACAGCAGTCTGATCGTCAAGGGAGGGATCGACATTGTAATCCCTGGAGTGGTGGCCTTCGCATTGCATTACAGTCAAGAGGACCCCAGCCCACATTCTCAAATACTCCTAAGAATGTAAGAATAGCCATTGTAACTTTCTACAGAAGGCACATGGTCAAGAGTTGAGCTCAGCTCAGCACGAATAACTTCGGACAAAAACAAAAGTCCATCCGGGTATTACATGAGCAACAATTGAGTCGCTGTGCTGTTTACAAACATTAGTGTGTTTTATTTTGGGTACTCGGACTGCCTGAGAGGAAGAAAACTGCAGGGTATTTACTGTTTCTGTACTTGTTTGTTGCAATACTAACTTGTTATACACTTTATCATGAAACATGTAAACTATCTTAACCCATTACAATCAAACGAGCCCAATACAATGTGTTCGTAAAACATTATTATTGTTCTGTTCAATGCAAAATCTACTTTTATTTTAAACTAGAACAACATTTAAATCTCATTTGTAAGCAAACAGTCTAAGAATTAATAAAATAAGGCGGCACTTGCTCCTAGGAATGTGTATTTCCTGTTTCAAAGCTGAGTGTGTGAATCAGTGCTCCAACTTTTATAACTTTCGTGAGGGTAAATTTTCCTTACTGCCAAGTAACATCTAAATTGAAATTTTCTTTACTGCCAAGTAACATCAAAATTGAAATTTTTCTTACTGCCAAGTAACATCAAAATTGAAATTTTCCTTACTGCCAAGTAACATCAAAATTGAAATTTTCCTTATCGCACAGTCACATCAAAATTAAAATTTTCCCTAACCGCACAGTCACATCAAAATTAAAATTTTCCCTTACCGCACAGTCACATCAAAATTAAAATTTTCCCTTACCGCACAGTCACATCAAAATTAAAATTTTCCCTTACCGCACAGTGACATCAAAATTAAAATTTTCCCTTACCACACAGTCACATCAAAATTAAAATTTTCCCTTACCACACAGTCACATCAAAATTGAAATTTTCCCTTACCGCACAGTCACATCAAAATTAAAATTTTCCCTTACCGCACAGTCACATCAAAATTAAAATTTTCCCTTACCACACAGTCACATCAAAATTGAACATTTTCCTTACCGCACAGTCACATCAAAATTAAAATTCTCCTTACCGCACAGTCACATCAAAATTAAAATTTTCCCTTACCGAACAGTCACATCAAAATTGAAAATTTTCCCTTACCGCACAGTCACATCAAAATTAAAATTGTCCCTTACCGCACAGTCACATCAAAATTAAAATTTTCCCTTACCGCACAGTCACATCAAAATTAAAATTTTCCCTTACCGCACAGTCACATCAAAATTAAAATTTTTCTTTACCGCACAGTCACATCAAAATTAAATTTTCCCTTACCGCACAGTCACATCAAAATTGAAAAATTTTCCGTTACCGCACAGTCACATCAAAATTAAAATTTTCCCTTACCGAACAGTCACATCAAAATTGAAAATTTTCCCTTACCGGACAGTCACATCAAAATTAAAATTTTCCCTTACCGCACAGTCACATCAAAATTAAAATTTTCCCTTACCGCACAGTCACATCAAAATTAAAATTTTCCCTTACCGCACAGTCACATCAAAATTAAAATTTTCTTTTACCGCACAGTCACATCAAAATTAAATTTTCCCTTACCGCACAGTCACATCAAAATTAAAATTTTCCGTTACCGCACAGTCACATCAAAATTAAAATTTTCCCTTACCGCACAGTCACATCAAAATTAAAATTATCCCTTACCGCACAGTCACATCCAAATTGAAGAAAACTGATCCTCCACTGATTGTATTTTTTATGTTTGTTTAATACCACTCACATGAAAGCTTAAGTCGTCCACTAGTGGGGGGTAGCGTACAGGTTAAAGAGCACTGGTATCAAAGGTAAAGTTCATTTACATTATTGTATATATAGTTGCTATGTACAAAGACGGATTATTGCTTTGTAGAAAAGGTATAGATATGTAAATGATAAATTATTTATTTTTTTTGCGTTCGCCCTATTTCTTTAATTCCGAAGACGGTTTTTATTTTGCGCCTGTCGGCCCAGTGCATCCGACTTCAGCATTCATTTTATGTAAGGGCCTGCTTTCTCCTGCATTTTCTAAGGTTTTGCTTCCACGGGATCACGACCGGTGTTGTGATGGGGATCAAACCCAGCACTTTCTGGTTGTGAGCCGTATCACTTAACCATTAATACACGTCGTCCCCACAAAAAATGATTAATGATATTACATATAATTACATTCATCAGTTACATATTTTTCAATTATGTAATGTAACCTTGTCTCCATAATATGCATTTAATATTTACAAAGAAAAACTGCAAAACCACATGATCGCGCTTGCGACTACTTGTGTTAATGCGAATTAACGAAAACAAAACAGAAACTAGTATGATCAATAGAATACCTGGACCACTCAAGATAAGTCTTAATGATATTTGCTTTTCAATAGGCCCATGAGTTCAAGTATTTCAGCTGGATTTGTTCGGCAGACGGCACTATCGACAGATAAATTGAGACTAGGTGCCAGAAATCATCTGCGGTGACTTATCAGCTGTCCTCACTGCTTAGACACCCGAGCATTAGTTTGGCAACAAAGCAACAACTGATAAACATAATATTAATGCGGACTATGTGATACCAATGTCTAACATGACCTCTGCCAAGGGCGCGTGAGAGCAGAACTTCGACGTGTGAAATGAAGTGTTTGAGAAAGGTCATCGGTGTTAACAAGAAAGAAAGAATGTGGAACGACCGATATTTGTAGTATGGTCGGCACTACGTCTTGTGTCGAACACATTTTCTGGCAGAAAATAAGTTGGTTTGGTCATCTCATGAGAATGCACCCTCATCAAATTCCACTGATGGCTTTACAATGCTGGTAGATCTGGCCACATGGCAATGAGTCAGCCGCGAGGCAGATGGAAAGATGGCACTTGAATTAATTATTGTGGCAGGATGATAGACGACTTAAGCTCCACACGACGCTCAACGGCACAAGTGAAAAGAAAACTAACTAAATAATATTTTAAGAGAAAATGTATAGTCCTATTAAATAATGTTTCAAAGTACATTTGCAAGAACTGAGAACCAAATAGACCATATCTATATTAGTAGGACGTTGCGTACACCACTTCACGATATCAACGCCTGTAGAGACGCGGATGTAGCATACAATCACCACCTCCTTGTGGCCCAATTACGGTTGAAATTAAGGAGATGCATTGCTACTTTTAAACCTAGGAACCAGTTCAATGTGGATTCGCTCAAAGATAAGAGGGTACCAATAAAATATGTGGATCTCGTTGGCAAATGGGTCCCAATTCCTACAACATGCATCGGCTGAGAAATATGGAGGATCACTGGCAACAAACAAAATTGGCATTGCAGGATTCTTGCGTGAAGGTTTTGGAGAAAAAAAAGGTTAATCAACACATACATGAATGTCACAAGAAACTTTTGTTAAAATTTAAGAAAGAAAGTTGCGGAAAGCTGAACATCTGCAATATACAGGATAATAGTTCGCTGGCTCTTAAATGTTATAGCCCTGCCCATAGGAGAGCTAAAGCGAATATCAGAAATGACAAGTGGAGGTACATCTATAAGCTGCTGCTCAGAAGTATTAGGGACCTGTTCGCAAACACCAAGAAACTGGTAGGAGAATCAGACAAAACAATGGTTTCATAACAACAGACTGGGCAAAGTGTTAACAAATGCCAAGAAGCAGATAGGGAGATGGGAAGTAACATTTGAAGAGCTGCTAGACAACTTCTGGCGGTGCCTCTATGCATTGAGTCAGGGAGATCAAGAAAGTCATACACCGACCCTCAGTGGTGGTGATGAAGTCAGAGGTATATAATCTGTGGAGGTATTTTACGGTTTGAGGTTGGAGAAATTGCCACGGGTTTGAGAGAATGTAAAATTGCCACAGATTGGAGAGAAGGTAAAATTGCCTCTGATTGGAGAGAAGATAAAATTGCCACAGATTGGAGAGAAGGCAAAAATTGCCACTGGTTGGAGAGAAAGTAAAATTGCCACTGGCTGGAGAGAAAGTAAAATTGCCACTGGTTTGGAGAGAAGGTAAAATTGCCACGGGTTGGAGAGAAGGTAAAATTGCCACGGGTTGGAGAGAAGGTAAAATTGCCACGGGTTGGAGAGAAGGTAAAATTGCCACGGGTTGGAGAGAAGATAAAATTGCCACTGGTTCGAATGAAGGTAAAATTGTCACGGGTTGGAGAGAAGGTAAAATTGTCACGGGTTGGAGAGAAGGTAAAATTGTCACGGGTTGGAGAGAAGGTAAAATTGCCCATAGAAAGAGGATCTACAGCAGCATACCAACTTCGGGGGATTAATGCTATTGTTGGTACTATGGAATATGTTGACAAGAATGATACTTGGTAGATTAAATTAGGCAATTGGTAGTCTTCTTAGGAATGAGCAAGCAGGTTTCCGAATGAATAGATCCTGTACCGAGCAGATTATTGTGGAACAGAGTGGGGAGTGAAATTCGTCCCTTTTTTATTGGCTTTGTAGACTCGAAAAAGCTTTTCGCCTTATTTCTGTAATCTCTAAGGCAGTGTGCGTTGCAATGAGGTTTTTATTGTGTGCCTGTCTGCCCAGTGCATCCAACTTCAGCATGCATTTTATGTAAGGGTCTGCTTCCTCCTGCATTTTCTAAGGGTTTGGTTCGCCGGTGTAACGGCCGGTTCTGTGATGGGAATCGAACCCTGCACCTTCTGGTTGTGAGCCGTATCACTTAACCACTAGCACATGCCGTCCCAAAAAAGGCTTTCAATAGTTTAGACCGGGAGTCAATATAGAAACTGCTCCGCCACTATGAAGTGCCTCAAAAATTGTCTGCGATGATTCAGAACTTACATCATCATTTGATGTAGAGTAGTGCAGGAAGATGAGTTGCACCTGCCGCTAGCCTCAAGGACGGGAGTCTGGATGGGGTGCATCTTGTCACCTTTCCTCTTTTTTACTGGCTTTCACCTGAATCATGAAAACATCATCAAATAATTGTGGCATAAACTAGTGACTGTCAACTTTCCCCGAGGTTTTTGGACCATGCCCATGACCTGGCCCTTATGTCTGAGCCGGGATCAACTTCAGAGTAAAATAAATATGCTGAAAGGGGAACCCAGAAGTTTGTTTACGAGTCCACAGAGGAAAGACCGAGATTATGAAAATAAATGCAGGTGAGAATGTTCCGATTTTGCTAGTCACTGTTTCTTTATCTGGACACAGCGTGACAAAATTAGGGGCACATAGAACTACTTATGGATCCAGAAGGCATATGGAGCTCCTATTTTGTTGGATAAATTCTGAACGTAAATCCACGTTCATGACGAAGGTTAGGATTTTTAACTCAATGTCAAACCGGTTTTGTTGAACAGAAGAGAGCAGGTCGTGGTCTTCAGAATTCGCACTGGCCACAACAGACTGAGGTACCACCTATTCAACAAATTGAAGATAGGTGGCACCGACAAATGCCCGTGTGGTACCGGGAAAATGACCGCTGAGCATTTGCTGCAAAACTGCCCGACATACGAGGATCAGAGAGAGCAGATGTGGCCATCACCAGTGGCAACACTAGACAAGCTCTATCGCAGTGTAGACAGCCTCAGGATAACGGCTGCTTTTTCGAAAAAATAATGGTTACTGTCTGACTACGTACGAAGAAGAAGAAGAAAAAGAAGAAGAAACCGGTTTTGCACTACGATCCAGTGATGTCGGACAACAAAAGAGTTCCAGAATAGGGTTCTGGCAGAATTTCAGGTTTGAAGGGCCATGATAAGGTCATCTGTGACGCAGGGTAAACCAACTGTAGATGGCGCAGGAGGCAAAGAAGAGACGATGGGGATGGATAGGTGACACCTTATAGATACTGGTCACATTACTCGACAACGTCTACACTGAAACCAGGTTGGAAAGAGACAGACATATTTCGTCACACCTGGAAACGAGAACTAGAGGAAAATAGAAAATACGCTGGCATATCGTGGATAGATTTGGAACCGCTGGTGACCGATCGACATTTAGGACGATTATTTGTTGACTGCCGTGAAGGTCTTTTTTTATTGATTGGTATTGTATCCTAAATATATTGTGAAAATATTCATAAATGCCAAGTTATGAATACTTTATTTGTTCTTCATTTTGGGATATGACAGCTGTATGGGCATGTAGAGTTTGATATTATTTTGTATAATGGAAACATTTTCTTTGGGTAAATCATTCATACATTTACACAACGTTTTTTACATTATGCCACTTTGTCTACAAACACACTTCATTTTCACATACTCAAAATGACCATGGAACACATTGTAAAACAAATTATATTGTTCCATCTTCAAATAGTCATGTTTCTGTTCAATTGATTTTATATCCTTTCTTTAATTTGCTTTTGTATTGTTGTTACTGTTTCTATACAACGTGTAAAGAAATTCATTCAATTTAAATGTGGAGTTATTTTTCTACATTACTAAATAACACTGCCTAATTTTTTTAAACAATCCAAAAATAGGTCTATTTTCAGTCATATTTGAACTATTTTTCGTTTGTTTACGTCGGTACTGTACGTTTTTAGTGCTGTCTTGTAATAATATTACAGCCACGTTTAAATCGTTTTACTGTATATACAATTATTATAAACAAATATGCAACTCTATCAAATGAATGGATTATCTAGTACCCCATCTCGCATCCCGCCAGCGCACATGCAAACAAGCTTGCTACAGCAGTATTGTGGTAGAGTCTAGATTTAGCTGGCTAAAGATATCAAAGATATTTTGGTCACTCTGACCAAATCTGATGTGGGGCAGCCTAAGGCGTTTAGATTGAATAGTTTAGTTATTTTAAGCGTTACAACATGTATCTACACCACGACACGACTTCACACAGAAAACAGTATCCTGACCATCAAACAAAACATCATTTATTACAATATCATTTATTACAAGAACAATTGTTGCACACTATCAACAAAAAACAAAGACCTTTTAAACTAAACAATCATAATACATTTACTTAACTACACCAGTGTTTTCTGTAACTACCCACAAACCTGCAACAATAAAACTTTATAACCTCAAGAATTATTCTAGCTACAACTTAAGGGCTCCAGTTAGCTTGCGGTCTTTCTTCTGCACCATCAACACACAATTGCAACTCGTCCTCACGATTGGATTATGTACTCAGTCGATCTGTGCATTCACATGTAATCAGATAACTTTGAATCAGGCGATCTGTACATTTACATGTAATTAGATCACGTTACTTAACAATCGTATCACGTACTGACTTGTGATCACGCACTCAGTCGATCTGTCCATTCACATACAATCGGTTCACGTATGATCAGGCGATCTGTGCATTTTCATGTAATTAGATCACGTCACTTATAATTGGGTCACGTACTCACTTGTGGTCACGTACTCAGTCGATCTGGGCATTCACAAATACTCAGATCAAACTCGAGGTGTATGATGGTACAGTCACCCTGCAAACTCTCACTTTCAGACTATCTCAGCCTTCCTGCCAGTCTGTTGAGTTTATCCCTGCAGAGTATTTTATAGTCTCAAGCAACATCATGGCTGTCCAATGGTCTTCTGTGGGTTTGTCTAAATTAGCCATCACTCCAATTTAGAACTACCCCCATCTAAAATGTTATTGATTATCAACGAGTCATTGTCATTCTGTCATTTCAAATGTGGTAGCCGGTCGTGGCAGCATCAGACTATCACCAACCCCCATCTCCGCCAAATCCGACACACACCCGAGTCTTCTTCCTAAACCTCTCGTTTTCTTTGTCGACCTAGTGTCGAAACAGTGATTGACTTTTGCATGACCTGCGTTCGTCCAACGCAATCAGGCAACCTAAGTTCATAGAGTCGACACCCCAATCTCCCATGCCCTAAACGCCGATGCTCCAGCTGAGACTGTCACAGTATGGTTAACGGAGTATGAATCTACACTACGTATGCTGCTCAGGATCATATGGTAGGACAAAGAATCTATCTCTGAAATTCAAATGCAAGTCAAACGTGTTGAGCATCTATACACTCCTGCAGAAAGCCCAGATAATATGAACTGGGACATGCCTGTTGTGCACTTTCCCAAGAGCTGCTATACAGTGAGCTCCAAATAGGCAGAAGCCCATCGGTGGTCAGAAGAAACGCTCGATAGACTTCTTGAAAGTGTCTCTGAAAGGTTTCAACGGGGATGCCAGCTCATGGGATATACGAGGCGTGTTCAAATGAAACCGAACCTAACTGCAGCAAGTGAATTTACGTATGATGCCACTTCTGGTAAAAACAGCCTACACCAACCGTCAGGGTTATAAAATGTCATTATCATCCGACTCCGTTTCCTCAACAGACCGTTGAAAACATTGTGGGTGTGATACGGAATCTGTTACAGCTGAAGAATGTCGACCAGTTGACTTTCATTTCAGAATGCAGGCAGTAAATGGTGACAAAAGTGTGTCAAAGATAATAGTGAAGAACTGGACAACGATGTTTAAAGAAGGACGTGAGTTAACAAAAGATTTTCCGAGACCAGGTAAAGCGCATATTGTTGCATCAGAAGATGCCATCGCCAAAATTGATGCAGCAATTCGGGTCACCATACACTGCCTGCATTCTGCAATGTTCGCACATGACTGGACATTCATTTTAGAGAACCTTTTCTCAAGACCAACCAGCTTGAACAATAACATCATTTTATAAAAGTTGTTTCAGGACCCAAGTTGGAAAACAGTTTTGAAGCCTCGAAATGTGGGTTAATAGAAGATTGGGTTCTTATGCGTTAATTCGCCCATTCATTTTATACCATTCAATGACCACACGGGTTTCCGTACAGAAATAATTGTGTCTAGCTACAGGAGACCCAAATTCTGTGATGTTCTGCAGAATATTGTCGAACGGGTCTAACTGACGGACTTTATTCCGATGTCGCCACAGAAACTCACACATGTAGGAATCTATCATGTGTCTGTGTGTTCCGTTTTGGTTAGGGTTAGGCGTTAGGATTTGGCTCCCTCTTAACATGTGCCAGAACGAACAGGAATGTCCTGCTGACATGTACGAAATCTCTAACAATCTTTGCGAACTGTGAGAGACAAAGTCATAACATGATTTTTAGCACACAGTCGGACGGTGTGTATAATTCGTCTTTCCTGCAAAAACTGCACACAATTTATTTTCTTGCTTGTCAAGTGTGACAACTCCAATAAATCTATCTTCCACGTACGGTGTTAGATCTGAGAATGACATAGACATAGGTTTACCGACCGAATTGAAGACGCGCGAATTGAAAAGTATGGTGTTTCGTGTGGCTACATTCTACTAAATTGAACCTATTATAATTCGTGGGTGAATTAACGCACAAGTACCGAAGATGTTGCATTTCCTGGAAAGATAAAAAAAAATAAAAAATGTGGAGGTATTGAAAAAGTTGGGGGTGAAAAGAGAATTAATGTTCGAAATCAGTGTTAGACAGTTACGTTATTTTGATCACATAACAAGACAAACCTCCTGGCTGAAGACCAAACTATAGGGTTGAGCGGAAGGAGGCAGACAATGTTTTAAGTAGGTGGATAACATCAGAACTATTTATTTATACTAGCTTAGAAGACTCATCAGAGTCTGTAGACGACCAGTCAGTGAGTCACATTTGCATTACCCTGCTTAAAAAGCTATGCACATACAACATATTCTTAAATGCATTAACTGTCTCTGCCTCCACCGCCTCCTGTGGTAATACATTCCAAGCATTCACCACTCTCTGACTAAAAAAATATTTTTAAATATTAAATCTGGATCTTTTTTAAATTAATGTGTTTCTGTGTCCTCTTGTTCTCGTTGGTGGTTGTATTTTGAAAAAAAAACTTGTTAAATTCTAATTTACACCTTTCCTGTGATTATCTTATAAACCTGTATTAATTCAACTCGAATTCTTCTCTTATGGTAAGAGAGTTCAATGGAGATTCATTGCAGCGGACCTTCGATGCGAGATGGCACTTGAACTAAACTGAGCAGTACCTTGGCCTTCTTTACTATAGCCAATGTCTGCTCTAGTTTAATTACAGGTGGCCGTGCTTTGGCAGAACCCATCTTACAAGGCGCTTTACTAAGGGAGGTTACTGTGATAATCTTTGAAACCGGAACTAGAGTTAGAACGAGGAAGTGAAACAATAACAAATCTCAGAAAATGTTATCACCATACAAGATTTGGCAGGATACAATACAACAAAGGCTTTAATCAGTTAGGCAACCATCGTTCGTAATTATTCCTTTTTTGCGGTAATCTCATGTTTAATGTAATCAAAAATTGTGTATTTATTGTTAACATATAACGTGTGAATGAAATGACACGACAGTGACTCTAAGTAAGTGACTTTATCATTTAATTTATGGAGCATCATATCATATGGTCTGTTCTCAATTAGTAATGGAAACAGAAGACCAGTAGAAGATATTTCTGCATTTTCAGTATATAGACATGTTATAAACATACCGTAAATAGTCTAACTTGATCAAATGACAAATAATCCGAATCTTTCATATAAATATAAAACCGAACTACAAATAACAATTCTATGTATTTTATTTTTACAATAATCAGTTGAGATGGCAGGGAAAGTCAGTAAAAAAATAGACGTCAACAACATTGAACAAAAAATATACTTTCTTTAAAAAAACCTATTATGGATTATGTAATGGCGTGCAAATAGGTAATTTAAACGAAACGACCAAAGATTTAAATGACTGGACATCAAAATATCTTATGTGAGACACAGGTCACAAAAAAAAAAGAAAAAAAGAAAAGAGAATAAAATAGTCAAATAAATATTATATGCAACTTCAAATTTGTCCCTATGGCAGTAATAAATATTAAACTACAGTGTTACATAGAGCCAATTCTCTCAAGTAGAAAAACAGATGTCGGCTAATGAGGAACAACACCAGTGAGTCATTAGACGCCACGTAGATGTGGCTTTACAAACCATGTACAATTTATTATCAACAAATGCCAGTAGGAATGTGATCCATCTGTAGTAGGCATGGCATGGGAAAAGGATTACAACACAATTGGATAAGAGGAAAAATTGCAGACAAAAAAAGATAACAGTAGTAAACAATGCTGATCAGTTTAACATCATGTAACAGATAAAATTAATAGCATAGCTGATAATCAACTCTAGGGACTTACAATATAAGTCAATATAATGTTTTCCATGGCTCTCACCTTGGTGTGGGATCAGATTCTAGAAACAGCAAGGTCATACCCATTAAAAAAAATGTGATGTTGGATGCAAAAGACTATTAGGATCAACGCTCAGTACAACACACACATTGGCTTGGGGAGTGCGTGGCCCAATGGTTTAAATGCCTGCCGCCTGCATAGCTTTTGGGATCATTGAGACACTCAAACCCCTTACCACCCAATGAGTGTTTAGAGCACTTCTATCAGCCAGATCATGACATTCTCGTCTTCCTAGTAGCAAGCGCAGGCTTGACCTTACAATAGGACAAGTGTCATGATTGCATCAACTCACAAGAAACTGAGAACTTGTACATGAAAACTTTAACACTTCATCCGAGATGGCAGTGTGTGGTTTTGGATTACTTTTACCATGGTTTTATAGAAAAACTAGAACTTTGGCACTTGTCTTTGATCGAGATATAACATTTTTTAATACACACATTTTGTTGGCGACATCAGATTTTTCTGAAACTCTAATAGTTGCAGTCATTCACTTAGAAATACTCCTAATATTTTGGACACATTCTGATTCTTTTCATAAACTAATGCACACATTAGCTATGATTTCACTTAACACAGAAAACTCTGTAAGAACAACACTGAAATCAAGTGAGAGAACAAAAGTTAGGGAACTGAATGCTATTTACCAGGTCAAGGTTAATATTTCCAAGGTCAAAGGACTGACTTGTTCTTATACTGGAAACTTCCAAACATGGATTGGTCTTGCGGCTACTTGCGATAACAAAAATGGCACAGTACAATATACACAAAAACTATAAAAAGCAAATATTTAGTTAATATTAATTCGGAAATGAAGAGATGCAGTGAGCTGAAAATAATTGGGTTGATCTAGAAATTTCACACAGAATGAGATGTGCAAATTTCACTAGAGCTCACTTGTAAAGGTTTTTACAGGATGGATAAACAGACACTTGTGTTTTCTTTTTTTATATAGTATAAGTTGCAGTCCTCTTTATTCCTCCCCATTAGATGGCTATAGGATATCCACAAGAGGAATTAACACATGTATAGAAACATGATTTTCCATTGTCGATGCTGGGTAATCCCACACTCCTTACTGGAGGAGGAGGAAAGAATAACGTAACTATTCTCTCCCATACATGTTGTGAAAGACAACAAATTAGGGTTCTGTATACAGCTGACAGCATCATGTACCTCATAGTGCCACATAATTCATCTCTACAAAAGCACATAAAGGTTCATGTAAGTGGGTCTGAAAGGGGCTCAAAGAAGAACAGTACTAATCTGCCTGTCATAAGAGATAACTTAGAAGGGTTGATTAACGGACTGGCTTCCCCAAGTTATGGAACCTTAAAGTTCCAAAAGCCTAAATAGATATGGACAGGTCAACATTTGATAACTGAGTGCATATTTATTGAAGACCTATGCTCCACAGGGAGCTGAACAAGCTTTGTTTGATTGATTACTTAACTGTGTATGTCCAAGCACCACGTCATACAACATGCATCCAATATTTGGTGAAATGGATTGCCGTCATTTGTCTCCAGCATGTCGCTTCTAATGCATGTTTCCTGGAGGTTGGGGCAGGTCATAAGGTGATATGAATCCAGTATTGTGCCAGTCACTTGTCATGAATCCAGTATTGTGCCAGTCACTTGTCATGAATCCAGTATTGTGCCAGTCACTTGTCATGAATCCAATATTGCTCCAGTCACTTGTCATGAATTCAGTATTGTGCCAGTCACTTGTCATGAATCCAGCATTGTGCCAGTCACTTGTCATGAATCCAGTATTGTGCCAGTCACTTGTCATGAATCCAGTATTGTGCCAGTCACTTGTCATGAATCCAGTATTGTGCCAGTCACTTGTCATGAATCCAGCATTGTGCCAGTCACTTGTCATGAATCCAGCATTGTGCCAGTCACTTGTCATGAATCCAGTATTGTGCCAGTCACTTGTCATGAATCCAGTATTGTGCCAGTCACTTGTCATGAATCCAGTATTGCTCCAGTCACTTGTCATGAATCCAGTATTGTGCCAGTCACTTGTTATGAATCCAGTATTGCTCCAGTCACTTGTCATGAATCCAATATTGCTCCAGTCACTTGTCATGAATCCAATATTGCTCCAGTCACTTGTCATGAATCCAGTATTGTGCCAGTCACTTGTCATGAATCCAGTATTGCTCCAGTCACTTGTCATGAATCCAGTATTGTGCCAGTCACTTGTCATGAATCCAGTATTGCTGCAGTCACTTGTCATGAATCCAGTATTGTGCCAGTCACTTGTCATGAATCCAGTATTGTGCCAGTCACTTGTCATGAATCCAATATTGCTCCAGTCACTTGTCATGAATCCAGTATTGTGCCAGTCACTTGTCATGAATCCAGTATTGCTCCAGTCACTTGTCATGAATCCAGTATTGTGCCAGTCACTTGTCATGAATCCAGTATTGTGCCAGTCACTTGTCATGAATCCAGTATTGTGCCAGTCACTTGTCATGAATCCAGTATTGCTCCAGTCACTTGTCATGAATCCAGTATTGTGCCAGTCACTTGTCATGAATCCAGTATTGTGCCAGTCACTTGTCATGAATCCAGTATTGGTCCAGTCACTTGTCATGAATCCAGTATTGTGCCAGTCACTTGTCATGAATCCAGTATTGTGCCAGTCACTTGTCATGAATCCAGTATTGTGCCAGTCACTTGTCATGAATCCAGTATTGTGCCAGTCACTTGTCATGAATCCGGTATTGCTCCAGTCACTTGTCATGAATCCAGTATTGCTCCAGTCACTTGTCATGAATCCAGTATTGCTGCAGTCACTTGTCATGAATCCAGTATTGTGCCAGTCACTTGTCATGAATCCAGTATTGTGCCAGTCACTTGTCGTGAATCCAGTATTGTGCCAGTCACTTGTCATGAATCCAATATTGCTCCAGTCACTTGTCATGAATTCAGTATTGTGTCAGTCACTTGTCATGAATCCAGTATTGTGCCAGTCACTTGTCATGAATCCAGTATTGTGCCAGTCACTTTTCATGAATCTAGTATTGTGCCAGTCACTTGTCATGAATCCAGTATTGTGCCAGTCACTTGTCATGAATCCAGTATTGTGCTAGTCACTTGTCATGAATCCAGTATTGTGCCAGTCACTTGTCATGAATCCAGTATTGTGCCAGTCACTTGTCATGAATCCAATATTGTGCCAGTCACTTGTCATGAATCCAGTATTGTGCCAGTCACTTGTCATGAATCCAGTATTGTGCCAGTCACTTGTCATGAATCCAGTATTGCTCCAGTCACTTGTCATGAATCCAGTATTGTGCCAGTCACTTGTCATGAATCCAGTATTGTGCCAGTCACTTGTCATGAATCCAGTATTATGCCAGTCACTTGTCATGAATCCAGTATTGTGCCAGTCACTTGTCATGAATCCAGTATTGTGCCAGTCACTTGTCATGAAACCAGTATTGCTCTAGTCACTTGTCATGAATCCAATATTGCTCCAGTCACTTGTCATGAATCCAATATTGCTCCAGTCACTTGTCATGAATCCTGTATTGATGCAGTCACTTGTCATGAATCCAGTATTGTGCCAGTCACTTGTCATGAATCCAGTATTGTGCCAGTCACTTGTCATGAATCCAGTATTGTGCCAGTCACTTGTCATGAATCCAGTATTGTGTCAGTCACTTGTTATGAATCCAGTATTGCTCCAGTCACTTGTCATGAATCCAGTATTGTGCCAGTCACTTGTCATGAATCCAGTATTGCTCCAGTCACTTGTCATGAATCCAGTATTGCTCCAGTCACTTTTCATGAATCCAGTGTTGTGCCAGTCACTTGTCATAAATCCAGTATTGTGCCAGTCACTTGTCATGAATACAGTATTGTGCCAGTCACTTGTCATGAATCCAATATTGCTCCAGTCACTTGTCATGAATCCAGTATTGTGCCAGTCACTTGTCATGAATCCAGTATTATGCCAGTCACTTGTCATGAATCTAGTATTGCTCCCGTCACTTGTCATGAATCCAGTATTGTGCCAGTCAATTGTCATTAATCCAGTATTGCTCCAGTCACTTGTCATGAATCCAGTATTGTGCCAGTCACTTGTCATGAATCCAGTATTGCTCTAGTCACTTGTCATGAATCCAATATTGCTCCAGTCACTTGTCATGAATCCAATATTGCTCCAGTCACTTGTCATGAATCCAGTATTGTGCCAGTCACTTGTCATGAATCCAGTATTGTGCCAGTCACTTGTCATGAATCCAGTATTGTGCCAGTCACTTGTCATGAATCCAGTATTGTGCCAGTCACTTGTCATGAATCCAGTATTGTGCCAGTCACTTGTCATGAATCCAGTATTGTGCCAGTCACTTGTCATGAATCCAGTATTGTGCCAGTCACTTGTCATGAATCCAGTATTGCTCCAGTCACTTGTCATGAATCCAATATTGCTCCAGTCACTTGTCATGAATCCACTATTGCTCCAGTCACTTGTCATGAATCCAGTATTGTGCCAGTCACTTGTCATGAATCTAGTATTGTGCCAGTCACTTGTCATGAATCCAGTATCGTGCTAGTCACTTGTCATGAATCCAGTATTGTGCCAGTCGCTTGTCATGAATCCAGTATTGTGCCAGTCACTTGTCATGAATCCAGTATTAAGCCAGTCACTTGTCATGAATCCAATATTGCTCCAGTCACTTGTCATGAATCCAGTATTGTGCCAGTCACTTGTCATGAATCCAGTATTGTGCCAGTCACTTGTCATGAATCCAGTATTGCTCCAGTCACTTGTCATGAATCCAGTATTGTGCCAGTCACTTGTCATGAATACAGTATTGTGCCAGTCACTTGTCATGAATCCAGTATTGTGCCAGTCACTTGTCATGAATCCAGTATTGCTTTAGTCACTTGTCATGAATCCAATATTGCTCTAGTCACTTGTCATGAATCCAATATTGCTCCAGTCACTTGTCATGAATCCAGTTTTGCGCCAGTCACTTGTCATGAATCCAGTATTGTGCCAGTCACTTGTCATGAATCCAGTATTGTGCCAGTCACTTGTCATGAATCCAGTATTGCTCCAGTCACTTGTCATGAATCCAGTATTGTGCCAGTCACTTGTCATGAATCCAGTATTGTGCCAGTCATTTGTCATGAATAAAGTATTGTGCCAGTCACTTGTCATGAATCCAATATTGCTCCAGTCACTTGTCATGAATTCAGTATTGTGCCAGTCACTTGTCATGAATCCAGTATTGTGCCAGTCACTTGTCATGAATCTAGTATTGTGCCAGTCACTTGTCATGAATCCAGTATTGTGCCAGTCACTTGTCATGAATCCAGTATTGTGCCAGTCGCTTGTCATGAATCCAGTATTGTGCCAGTCACTTGTCATGAATCCAGTATTGTGCCAGTCACTTGTCATGAATCCAATATTGCTCCAGTCACTTGTCATGAATCCAGTATTGTGCCAGTCACTTGTCATGAATCCAGTATTGTGCCAGTCACTTGTCATGAATCCAGTATTGCTCCAGTCACTTGTCATGAATCCAGTATTGTGCCAGTCACTTGTCATGAATCCAGTATTGTGCCAGTCACTTGTCATGAATCCAGTATTGTGCCAGTCACTTGTCATGAATCCAATATTGGGCCAGTCACTTGTCATGAATCCAGTATTGTGCCGGTCACTTGTCATGAATCCAGTTTTTCTCCAGTCACTTGTCATGAATCCAGTATTGTGCCAGTCACTTGTCATGAATCCAATATTGCTCTAGTCACTTGTCATGAATCCAATATTGCTCCAGTCACTTGTCATGAATCCAGTATTGTGCCAGTCACTTGTCATGAATCCAGTATTGTGCCAGTCACTTGTCATGAATCCAGTATTGTGCCAGTCACTTGTCATGAATCCAGTATTGCTCCAGTCACTTGTCATGAATCCAGTATTGTGCCAGTCACTTGTCATGAATCCAGTATTGCTCCAGTCACTTGTCATGAATCTAGTATTGCTCCAGTCACTTGTCATGAATCCAGTATTGCTCCAGTCACTTGTTATGAATCCAGTATTGCTCCAGTCACTTGTCATGAATCTAGTATTGCTCCAGTCACTTGTCATGAATCCAGTATTGCTCCAGTCACTTGTTATGAATCCAGTATTGCTCCAGTCACTTGTCATGAATCCAGTATTGCTCCAGTCACTTGTCATGAATCCAGTATTGCTCCAGTCACTTGTCATGAATCCAGTATTGCTCCAGTCACTTGTCATGAATCTAGTATTGCTCCAGTCACTTGTCATGAATCTAGTATTGCTCCAGTCACTTGTCATGAATCCAGTATTGCTCCAGTCACTTGTCATGAATCCAGTATTGCTCCAGTCACTTGTCTTATCATCTGTGTATCCTCTTTCTGTTCATGTTTCTCTTGCACCGTAATACACCAGTTTGGAGTCTGTTTAGTGACTTTCATGTTGTGTTCGGTAGATGATGATCGAGGGCAGGTTCCTCCCGAAGTTGGGTCTTTGGGGGCTTGCATCAATATTCTGCCATCTTTCGATAACGGCGATTTTCAGGGCTAGATTTTCGGAAGCTGTGTCAGGATTTGGATCTTGTGCTCTGCACCTAATGTCCAAACATTGGGTGTCTTGGATTGGGCTCCAGTTTTTCTAGTTTGATTTCTGCTGCGACACTTCTTCGGATCTCAGGTGGTATTATGCCAATTATGGGGTATATTTTGTTGATGGGGATTGGTTTTAGGCACCCTGATACTATCCGACCCGCCTCATTTATTTCTGTGTCAACTAGTTGTGCATGGGCATAATTTTTCCAGACTGGTGCGGTATATCCAGTTTCAGAAAAACGCTGGGCAAGGACCGAAGTCTGGAGAACTGATAGCTGTGCTCCATAAGTTGTGCAGGTCAGTTTTTCAGATATTTCTTCTTGTGCGTATCTTACACTTTGTTTCCTGACAGTGTGTCATGTAGAACATATTTCCTGACAGTGTGTCATGTAGAACATATTTCCTGACAGTGTGTCATGTAGAACATATTTCCTGACAGTATGTCATGTAGAACATATTTCCTGACAGTGTGTCATGTAGAACATATTTCCTGACAGTGTGTCATGTAGAACATATTTCCTGACAGTATGTCATGTAGAACATATTTCCTGACAGTATGTCATGTAGAACATATTTTCTGACAGTATGTCATGTAGAACATGTTTCCTGACAGTATGTCATGTAGAACATATTTCCTGACAGTATGTCATGTAGAACATATTTCCTGACAGTGTGTCATGTAGAACATATTTCCTGACAGTGTGTCATGTAGAACATGTTTCCTGGCAGTGTGTCATGTAGAACATATTTCCTGACAGTGTGTCATGTAGAACATATTTCCTGACAGTGTGTCATGTAGAACATGTTTCCTGGCAGTGTGTCATGTAGAACATATTTCCTGACAGTGTGTCATGTAGAAAAATATGTGGTCTAACTTTACTAGCCTAGATATTTGGGATCCATGCAGTGTTCAAGTTCCTGGCCTTGCCACCTAAGCTGGTTTTCTTTCTTTGCCTTCCTGTTTTTGAGGTGGTAGGCACATACCTGGGTTTTACTGGGATTTGGTTTAAGATGATTCTGGTGGTAGTATTTTGTAAGGGCATTGGGAGAACTTGACAGTTGATTGGTTGATTAAAGAGTACAAAAAAAGCTTCAACGCTGACTTCCTAAGAGAAGGCCTATCATAGCATTGTCCTTGTACTCCTGCTGAAGAGAAAATATTGTATTATGATGATGTAAACAACACACTACAATCAATTTCTTGTCCTCTTCAGGGTGTAGCCAACCCAATGTTTTGTTCAATGATCAGTCTCATCCAAGCTACTCAGAATTGAAAACATGTCCGACAAACCTGACGTTAAACCAGGCACAAAAAAACCTGACGTTAAACCAGGCACCAAAAAACATGACGTTAAACTGGGAACAAACATACCTGACACTCTAGATAATATAATAGCTACAGGGAACATCAGTGATGCTCTTCAGAAGGACAAAGAAAGATGTGAAGTTGCTGACCTAAATAAAATGTGGTACCATGGAAAAATGTCTCGCACCAATGCTGAGAAAATTCTAGTCGAAGGTAAGGTAATCTATTTTACCTTTATTTTGGAATAAAATGACTAATTGCTATTTATCTCTTTAGATTACATTAGTGTACTGGTAACAAACTGCTACAGTAAAATCAGAAAAGTTATGCTATTCAAGAATAGATGTGAAAAGAGCAGTGAGACAGGGATGTGTTTTACCCCCTTATCATTTTAATATCTCTGCAGAACAAATATTCAAACAGAAAGAGGGGATGCCAGGGCTTGTAATTGTAGGAGTGGCAATGAACAATCTTAGATATGTGGATGATACAGTTTTTATGGCAAAAAGTGAGCAAGAATTACAGAGCTTGTGACAACAATATACACAATGTCAGTTTGGATTAGACATAAACATAAAGACAACACAGATTATGATAATTAGAAAAAGTGACAAGAAACAATGTATGCAGATAAAAATAAAAGATCAACTACTTGAACAGGTGCAGTTTCTACTATCTAGGTCATATAATAACGGATGAAGGCAGCTGTGAAAAAGAAATTATAAAGAGAATAAGTTTGGCCAAGATGGAATTTGGCAACATGCGACACATGCTGACATCAAACAGATATATTAGAATTTGAAAATGAGAATTGTCAGGTGTTATGTATACTCGTCACTACTTTATGGCACAGAAACGTGGACAATAAATAACAAGTTGGAAAAGAGTATTGAAGTCTTTGTGATGTGGGCGTATAGAAGATTGGGTCACATTTCTTGGAAAGAGAAAAAAACAAATTTGAAAAAGGGGGTGTAACGAGAATTAATTACCAAAATCAGGGTTTGACAGTTACGATATTTTGGTCACGTACCAAGGCATATCTCCTTGTTGAAGACCATACTAGAGGGTAGGGTGAAAGGCAGCCGTTCAAGCGGCAGACAACGTTTTAAGTGGGTGGATAACACAGGATATGGACAGGAAAAAGCCTCTCAGATTGCACAATTACGGCAAGAGATAAGCCACCAGTAGAGTCATCCCTTCTGTTCTTTCAGCTTTGATACAACCGTGTACTGTTTGCAGATTCCAGGTGCGCCAGGCTGAGCGGTTTGGAGCAAGTAGCTCCCAGTCAACAACATCAATGGAAAAACTTTTCAAAGAAACTTTTAATGTTTTTGTATCATTTATTTTTTCCCCCCTGCGAGCGCTGTCCTGTCATGCGCTCATCTGACATGCGAAAAACATGCCCTGTCCATCTGATCTGGTCTCTCTGTAGCAGCGTATGGATGCCAGAGTCTAGCTCTGCTGAGGACATCAGAGGTGGGCACTCTGTTCTGCCAACTGATTCTGATCTGTCTGCAGAGACAGTTTACATGGAAAGGATTAAGTTTCCTGACATGCCTGCTGTAGACTGTCCATGTTTTGCATGCGTACAGAAGGGTGGTTAACACATTAGCACGATACACACTAATCTTGGTGGCAATGCTGATTCCCTGCCGGTCTCAAACATTTTCTCGTCTTCCGGAAGCAGCACCCGTCTTGGAAATCCTGTTGTGGACCTCAGAGTCAATTTTCCTTCTCTGGTGAAGGTACTACCAAGGTAGTATCTATCAACTTCTTTTAGGCAATGTCCCTGTACAGTGACGGTTGGTTCGTGGTAGGACTCCCCGGCGCAGGTAGAAACATTACCTCCATTTCTTGCTGTTTAAAGTAAGACCAAAATTAGTTTATGCAGTTGGCAAAGAGCAGATATAAGATAGTTGCTTCTTTCACCTTTGTGAGGACCTTTAGGCGTATGAGAGTGAACAGCTGCCCATCTGTCCGGTATCTGATCTGTGTGCCAGTGTCAGTTAAGTATTGCATCAGAAAGCATGACCGCAAATACCGTGCTAAAAAGTGTTGGGGCCAGCACACAGCCCTGTTTGACTCCATTTATGACTGGAAAGGCTGCAGAGAGTTCACCATCATTTAGTACGTGGGCTGACATGTCATCATGAAACTGACAGACAACTGTGATTAATTTTTTTGGACGACCAAATTTCGCCATGATTTTCCAGAGTCCGTCCCTGTTGACGGTGTCAAAGACCTTTGTCAGGTCAGCAAAATTTGTGTACAGATCACAATGCTGTTCCTGGCATTTCTCTTGGATTTTCTCTTCTTCTTTGTTCGTTCTCAATCTCCCACTACCAAACCCTGAAAGGGTTTAAGTAGCAGAATGTAGTCCAGAGAACGGAATGCGTTGTGTTGTAGTTTACAGCTTGGCTGCGATATTTGCACCTTTCGGTCCAACACATGTGACTTCAGTAAGCATTTTTTGAGTACCGGGTTAGCATTCCCTCTTCGATCTCTTCTCCTTAGCCAGTCTGCCCTGCTGCAGCCTGTAATCCAGGATCACCACGTGGAGGTGTAGAAGGGTCTTGGCAGCTATGGTTCGCTAGCCCTGACGCTAGCAGTCAGCTATGGGTCGCTGACCACTGCAGCTCATGCGCTGCTCAGCATCTTGATCTCCTCTTGGATTTGACAAGTTGCAAAAATCATATCAATCGTCTCACAACCAGCTCGGAAACCACATTGACTCTGAGAGTAGCTTCTGCTCGAGATGAGTTGTTAAGTGGTTAGTTAAGTTGATTAGTGTATAGTGATTTATTAGTAGTGTATAGTGATTTATTAATGTATAGTGGTTCATGATTAGTGTATTAGTGCTAACCCTGAGCAACACTGAATATTCGACTTCCTTGGCCCATGTCCTTTGTTTGTTCGACCTTACCATCGTCTGTATCACAGAGGCCAGAATTTAGTGACTGATAATTTACAGCTGGAGATACCCTCTTTCTTTGCTCCGGTGGTAAATCGCGCCTTAATGGCGTCGCCCTCACCCTACCTGGCCCTCACAAGGATAACCTCTCCACCTGCCACCCCATTTCAGACAGACATGTATGTTAAACTGGGATTCAGACATGGATACATATCCATCTTGACTTTCAGATCTTTGCTCTTATTGCTTTTATAATCATTCATGTTTCACATCCATAGGTTGCCACAGGAAAAATGCATGTTCTTAGGATCTTTAGTTTTAGTTCTTTGTTTGTATTATGCCATAGGTTCTGCATACTCCTTATCTTCTGCATTGCCATAGTCAGTCGTCTCTTTACTTCTTTTGTACAGTCTCCATTGTTGTTCAGTATTGATCCCAGATATTCAAAATGTGAAACATTTTCGATCTTTTCGTCAGCTATCTTGATTTTAGGTTGGAGTTTTGTCTTATCAGTTGTCATTATCTTTGTTTACTCTATATTGAGGTAGAGATTCTGGGCTTTATTATGTTCCCGTATGTTCCTGAACTGATGTAATTATATGTTCTAGGCTCTTGGCGCTATTCGATAGCATTACTGTGTCGTCATTATAATCGTATTTCCGGTATCTCCTTTCCTCCTGTTGTGAAAGGATCGAAGTCTGTAGAAATTGGATCTGCCTTTACATTCCTGATAATGTTTTCCGCATATATGTTGAACAGGTATGGTGAAAGAATGCAGGCCTGTCTGACCCCCTTGTGTATCTCAAACCAATCTGAGGTTTCACCATGTATTCTGACGGCTGCTTGCTGCCCCCTGTAGAGGGTTTCTATTAGTTGACCCAGATGTGTTGGGAAACCCATATCTTGCATAATGTTCCACATTTGCTGATGTTTTATGCAGCCAAAGGCTTTTGTGTAGTCTATAAAACAGACATACAGGTCCGTATTGAATACTCCGCTTTTCTCGATGATGTTTCTCATGTTGAAGATATGGTCTGTTGTGCCTCTTCCTAACCTGAACCCTGCTTGCGTTTCATTTATTTCATAGACCAGCTTTCTTTCTATTCTTTTCATAATGATACGCAATAAGATCTTGCTGGCGGGGTTTATCAAGGCGATAGTGCAACAGTGTGGACATAACTTTAGATTCCCTTTCTTAGGTATGGGGAGTTACACAGATCGGTTCCATGCTTTGGGCCATTCTGCGTTGCGCCAGATCTTATTACAGACTGCATGGATAATGCGAATGCTTGCCTCTCCTCCCCCTTGTACCAGTTCAGCGGATATATCATCACAGCCTGGGGTTTTACCTGTATTCAGCGCCTTAATTGCTGCTTGAACTTTGCTGAATGTAGGTTCTGGTTCTTCCTCTTCATTGTTTGTTAGCATGTCTTTGTTTTTTGTGTTGTCCCCATTCATCTCTGCAGTATTCCACCCATCTCTCTAGAATGTCTTTGCTTTCTGTCATAGTTGCTCTATTTCTGTCATTTATTGCCTGTAGAGATGACCGGAATTCTCCAGTCAGAGATCTAATCTCCTTGAATGCTTCACATTCCTTCCCCTGCCCTGGAGTTCCTCTATTTTGCTACATGTTTCTATTATGTGCTGTTTCCTATCTTGCCTAATCTTTCTCCTGATTTCTCTTGTGCAATTTCTGTATTTGTCAGTGTTTCATTCTGTTCCTGCCTGTCTATTTCCTTCTTACCTCTACGAGTCGCAGTGTGTCTCCTCCGTAATATAATTCTGTTTCTTACGCACTTTCTAAGGAATCATGTCCTGAGCTGTTGAGATGAGGGCTTCTCTCACACGTGACACCAATTCTTCAGTAGACATGTTTTCTTGCGTTGCCATTAGTGCCTCAAACTTGTTTTGTATTTCGACATTAAATTCATATGGTATTGCTTGGACATTGAAACGTATTGGTCGTGCACCTGTGTTCACCCTTCGTAGTCTTATCGTAAGGACAGCAAACCAGCAATTCATGATCCGTGTTGCAGTCCGCTCCTGGAAGCGTCTTTGTTTACAACAAACTGGACCACCATCTGTGCTGTACTAGGATGTAATGAATGTAATCACAAATACCTCTTTATATTGTTGAACTAATCTTTTCTTTTTAATTTTTCCAGCGATGAGACGGTATCCTGACTTGGACTGTGATGGTATGTTTTTGGTTCGGGACAGTACGGCCTCAGAGTTGAACTTCTCATTGTCCTTCATTCACGACCGTCGGAACTACCACTTCTACATTCAGCGAACACAGGAGGGCTACTACTGCATAGATAAAGGGCCAGTGGTTCACGGTTGGTGTTTGATAATTTTTCATCCATTAATCAATGCATTAGTTCAGTGTTGCCCAACCGCTGGTCCACGGACCGCTGTTGGTCAGCAAAAATTCCTGCCCGGTCCACGAAAAAAGAATATTGCTGCTGCACCCTTTGTTATTTACTACTTGAATACTAATTTTAAATAGTTAGAGAATTTTCATTTTGTAATATTAGAGAATTTTCATTTTGTAATATTAGATTTAAAAATTAAAACACAAAATACTATGTAAATAACTGGCTTGTCTTTTTCTGTCTGAACGGTCCTTGAAAAATTATTCATATTTTCACTTACCCGCGAACAATATTTCCTCATTTCACTGGTCCGCGGGCAATTTTTCCTATTTTAACCAGTCTGCGAGCAATTTTTTCAATTTTCACTAGTCTGCGAGCAATTATTCATATTTTCACCAGTCCGTGAGAAATCTTTCCTATTTTCACTGTTGCCCTGCACAATTTATTTCTATTATCACCAGTTTGCAAACAATTTTTCATTGGTCTGCGAGTGTGAAGCCATTGGGTAACATTGCGTTAGTTTGTCTTCAACAACTCTTACTCTGTTAAAGTTATCAAGGGTGTGTAACTGTGACAATTACTTTGCATTGAAGTCACTTGTTATCATTACTACTTTTACTCAAATGATGGCAAACGAAAAGCAGTTTGAGCATGAATCATGTTATTGGAGAGTGATTTTACAGCTCCTTAGTTTGTATGTATATATGATACGAGGTGTGTTCAAATGGAACAGGACCAAACTGCACCAAAACATAACATACGTATGATGCACATGATGTCACTTCTGGTGTAAACAGTGCAAAACCAACTGTCAAGTTTGCAAAATTTCATTATTCTCCAACTCATAGTTTCTTCAGCACACCGTTGCAAAGATGGCGGGTGTGATACAGAATCCATTCAGAGTTGATCAGTGAAGGATGTCGACCAGTTGACATTCATCACAGAATGTGGCCAGTGTATGATGACAAAAAGTGTGTAGAAGACAACAGTGAAGAACTAGACAACAATGTTTAAAGAAGTATGTAACTTAACGAAAGATCTTCTGAGACTAGGTCAGGCGCATTTTGTTGCATTAAATCACGTACTTCTTTAAACATTGTTGTCCAGTTCTTCACTGTTGTCTTTGACACACTTTTGTAACCATACACTGCCGTCATTCTGGGATGAATGTCAACTGGTCGACATCCTTCAGCTGTTAGAAACTGAATCATTGCTCGCTAATCTTCTTCTTCCTCTTCCTCGTTCGTTTTCAGATCTCAACTTCAATGACTCTAACAAAGGCAGCAGTCGACTCAAGGCTCTATACGCTTCCGTTCAACTTCTCGTGGAAGGATGCTGGCTGTTGCCAAATGCTACTTCTTTTGTCGGTATACAGTGGACAGGACTGTAAAATATGTTCTGCCTTCATGGGGGCTGTGCCGCAGGGACAAAGGTCTGTAGTGCCAATCTTGAATTTGTTGTACAGATGGCATCTAAATCTATTGTGACCTGTGCATAGCCAGAGAATTATCACCTGGTCTCGCCTGGACAGTTGATGGTAGGCATCGTTTTCTATGTGGCCAGGATGGTCTTTTTTCCATTTTGCACTGTACGTTGCCCTGATGAATGCTTTTGTCTCATTGTATGTGATTTCTGTATCACTCTGCTGCAGCATTCCTCCCTCTCTGGCGAGTCTGTCTGCCTCCTCTTTGCCTGGAATGCCACAGTGGGCTAGTATCCGCTGGACTGTGCTTTTTTGGAGCACTGGGATAAGCGCTCGAGCGAGTCTGCCAGAGCACCGAGTTCATTTTTGTGCTGGTTCTTGAGCGCCATTAACACTGCGCCCGTCTGTGAAAATGACCACCTGTTTTTCTGTCTGCTCCTTATGGTCTATAAGGGTTTCAGCTGCTTGTCTCAGGGTACTGGCTTCAGCACTGAAGTTGATGCAGCGTCTCCCAGTGACAAATGCTGCTGAGTATACTTTGCTTTTTAGTTTTATAGTGATGCCTTCTCCCCCATTTTCAATGGCATCTTTGGTTGAGCCATCCGTATAGGCGTGCGTCCAGGCTGAGCCATCCGTATAGGCGTGTGTCCAGGCTGAGCCATCCGTATAGGCGTGCGTCCAGGTTGTTGGTGGTAATTTTTGGTTGATGTAATTTGTAACGGTTTTTTCTGTTCCTCTGTTTGTGTCTTTTTGTCTTCGATGTTTGGGATATTGCATATAATATTAGGGAAGGGTCTTCCTTTCCAGAGGCAGCGGATGGAGCAAGCTGGTATTGGCTTTATTTTTTCGTTTAAGAGTGCAGCATTGTTTTTAATCTTTTCTTTTGCCTGGACTGTAAAACTTTTCCTTTTTAGCCTGCCGCGTCTCAACCCATTTAGTCTGTGATGCATCGGGTGGTCCATGATTCTTTTGAATTTTTCCGCTTGCTGTAGGATTCTGCAGTCTCGGCGGTCTTCCATTGGCTGTAGCCCAGTCATAGCTTCCAGGTCTTTTATTTGGGTGGGCTTCTGTTATGATACGGGCTGCTTGGTTCTGGGTGCGCCCTATTTTGTCAAAGTTTGATTTGGATGCTGTGGACCAAGCTGCAATGCCATATTCCAAAACTGGTCTCACTCTGCCTGTGTATAGTTTCTTTAGTGCTCGCTAATCAATTCTGGACGGATCCTGTATCACACCAATCATAATTTTAACGGTCTGCTGAGAAAACTGAGTCAGGAGGATAAATTTTCCAAATGTGACAGTTTATATGTGCTGTTTACATCAGAAGTGACGTCATCATGCACATTGTACGTATGTTCACCTGGTACCAATAGGTCTGGTTTCATCTGAACACACCTTTTAAGTACTGTCACATAAGGTCTATGTCTTTCATGACTGATGAGTACTGTCACATAAGGTCTAAGTGTTTCATGACTGATGAGTTCTGTCACATAAGGTCTAATTCGATTTTTCTTCTCAGTAGATACCAGGTGACTAACTTTCATTGTAAAACTATTGATATCATTGTTCTGCAGGTCTTGATATGTTGATAGAACATTACATGAATGATGCTGATAGACTGCCAACTCGTCTGACCAAAATCTGTAAAGGACGCCTTCCACCTCCAAATGTGCGTAAATATGGGCCCACGAACATTTTGCACAAAGCAGTCAGAGCAGGTATGTGAGGCAGTGAGATATTGTTTGGTAATGCACACAATGTATAAAGAGGGGTCTCAAGCACACTGCCCATCGGCCATAATGCGGGTCCTTCCTGGGCATTTCCTCTGACCAATAAAGTGATAGGCATCACACATTTGGATCAGGGATACAATAGTTCTTATTAGAAAAGCAATATACTAAATGAGGGAGCCGAATAGCGCAGTAGTTAGTGAGCTAGCTTAGTTGAGGCGGAAATGTTTTTTTCAAACCGCAACGGCTCCTGGGTCGACTAAGTCTTAAATGGGTACCCGTTTAGTCCGTGAAGTTAAAGCAGCGAGGGAGAGGAGATGGCTACCACCCTCATATAGCCAAGGCTTTGAAATGTGAGATTACTAAACACCTTTCACCCCTATGGCAGTAATGCTATATGGGGCTATATCTATATGTTATTGTGGTACTATTCAAACAATAAAAGCCTGTCACTCCTTTATGTGCATAAGCCAATGCGTGCATAGGCCATTGACAACATCCTGCCAAATTGCACGGTTCTGGGCCGCTCTTTCTGCCTCTCACCAGTTTCCTCTCGCAGTCTCTATTTCATGTATTTTTGGGTCTACTTCTCTTTTTCTTGACATGATGATTCCATGTAATAGCCTGTTTTTCTATGTTCTACAGTGCCTTCTGTAGCTTATGTCCTATTCAGCCACATTTTCTTCTTTTAATTTGTTGTTCCTGTGGCTGTTGTTGGTTTCTTTCCCATAGGTCTTAATTTCTCACCATGTCCTGCCACGTTATACTTTTTTGTAGGTATCTGTTAATGAAGTCTTTGTTGGAATCTTGGTCATTCTCCATGTTTCTGCTCCATACAACACCAACTTGACACTGTCATTGAATATTCTAACTCATTAATCTTGATATCTCTGGATCTCCATATGTTGTTTAGTGTCAGGAATGTTATTCTTACCAATCCTTATATCTACATCTGCACCCCTGATGTGTCAATTGTGCTGCCCAAACAAGTATAAATACCCACTTCTTCCAACTGTATGATTGGTTCTTTGTTGATAGTGTTGTTTAAGCATCTTGTTTTTCTTCATATTGGTATTCAGTCCCAATTTGGCTGATTGTTCTTTCACTCTACCAAGCATTTGAGTATGATAACTCGATCACTCGCTTGTCATGCAAAGGTATGGGAGATCAACTCGTGTTACCGGCAATTCACCTGGCTGGTGGCTAGGGAAGGGGAAAAAAGGCACAGAGGAAGACAACTGGCCACCTATTGTCTGCTATTGGATTACCTTTACCTGTGTGTCAAAGTAGCAGGTCATCTGCGTTGTTCAGGTCCTCGAATTTGGTGTCCACTGAATACCAATTCTTTTGGGTGTGGAAGACTAACGTCTGGTCAGGCAAAATAGACTGATCAGACATGTCAGTCAGGGTCAAACAAAACATACTGGCCAAGACCCTCACCTTGGCTTCTTAGTAGCTCTCCCTTCCTGGAAACGGGGTGTTTTTATGGCAGCCTGGCTAACAAGGTGAGGGACTGTCGTGATCCCCATAGTAGTAAGCGACACACAGATGAAGCCAAGCATAGCACAACCTTTTGGAGGACCTCGTTTCACCTTCATCAGCACGCTTGAGATGTGACGAAAGCTACTGCAACCGGCCACTTAACGTCCTTTTTAGGACACACACGAGTAATCCTACTCATTGTGGGCATTGACCATCTGCCAAGGTTAACTTATTGCTTGTTGATATTGAAGTAATTAAAACATTTTTTGTTATCAACATTTTATTTTGTTGAAATTAATAGAAACATTCTTGTTTTGCTGACATTATTTAGAAACATTCTTGTTTTGCTGACATTATTTAGAAACATTGGACTTCTTCTTCGATCAACTAATGCTATGCTTATAGCCCGATGAGATTCACAGAGACTGTGTTTCAGGTCTTTGCTGGTCCCCCACATCTTTTCAAGCATGGTGGCTTCCCTGGGCTAGACTGCCTCTCTTTGGTCCGTATAAGTAGGGCAGTCCTACAAAGTATGTTCTGATGCTTGCTTGGGTGCTCTGCAATTGCATGTGGCGGTGTCTCTAAGACACATTCTTGGAGGTGGCCTTTGAGTCTGCAATGTCCCATTGTGAGTCTGAAGATCTTTGTCTGCCGATCTCTGCCAAGTTTATCTGTGCTGTAATTTTCTGGCTTTTATATTTTGTGCTGGGAAAACCTCTTACAGCCAAGACCAAGGTCATAGTCTACAATGCCTGTGTCGTCAGTACGCCCCTTTTTCGTAGCAAAACATTGACAACCTATGCCTAACAAGAGCAAAGGCTCAACACGTCTCACCTACAGTTCCTGAGATCCATCCTTGGCATCTCATGGAGAGACAGTATCACAAATGCAGAGATGCATTCTTCATCCCCAAAGATATTCTCTATGAGCAGATGGCATGTGGTCAAAGACCACCTGGCAGACCACAACTGAAGTTCAAAGATGCATGTCAGCGGGGCATGAAGGCATTGGGAAAACAAAGGAACAGGCCAATCCAAATGGAGATGCAACCTGTAGAGCCACCTCATGCTGGGTGAAAGTAAGCACATGCAACACATGGAAGTGAAGAGACAACTCTGCAAGGAAAAGGAAAACAAAAAAACTCAAGAGCTGCTACTCCAAGGTCGCACCAACCAATAGTCAGGCATGACTGAAAAGGGCTGCTTAATTCTTTATACTAGTCTCTTCATGTCACCCTCATGGATCATTTGATGAGTGTCTTTGAAGCATTGAATTATTAACTACTAGAATGTCCGCATTATGTTGTGTTCAAATTATTTAGGTGCTTTTGATTACTGCTGGATTATTAAAACTCTATTACGCTCAGGTTCATTTCTTGGGATAAACATTGTTTTAGATCAATAATTTGTGCATTGTTGCTTATGACCTTGTAGATTTTATTGCTATGTCCTCAATTTATTTTGTATGTTGTTTCATTTAAAGAGCAATGTGATTATGTTTTCTACAGACAAAATAGAACTGGTTAAACAGATTTTGAACCATCCTCTCTGTCCAGATATAAATGCAAAAAATGGTAAAGGTATGTTCAGCTACTGGTATTGTTAAACAGGAGATTATAATTATTGCATCTTTTTCTTCTTCGATCATCTGATGCTATGCTTCTAGCCTGATGAGGTTCATGAAGGTGTCTCTAAGACCCATTCTATGTAGGTGGGCCTTGAGTCTGCAATGTCCGGCTCTGACTGAAGATCTTTGCCTGCCCATGTCTGTCAAGTTTGTCTATGCTGTCATTTTTTGGCTTGTATTCTTTGTGCTGATTTCTCCATTTCGTCCTCATGGATCGTTTGATGGATGTCTTTGCTTCGTTATAGCTCTGTGGATTGTTAGTCTGCTTGCCAGCTTTTACTTACTCATCTGCTTTCTCGTTTCAAAGGATCCCATAATGGGCAGAAATTCACTGTAGGACTAGATCTGTTTTTTTTGCACAGCAACCCAATGTTATATTTTATTTTGTGTGAGAGTCTGTCTTGTTTGGGGCTTGAGATGACTTGTACGCTCCTGGAGTCTGTTAAAATGACCGTCTTCCTTGTTGTTGTTTTTTGACTGATAAAATGTTAGTTGCTGCATGAACAGCTGTTGCTTCAGCTCTGAAATTAAATTGATACAGGTCTCTCCTGTTGGTATGGAGGGATTTTCTATGTCAATTATTGCATCATTAACAACATCACTATTGTTCTTTCATTGCATTGTAACAGTTCCAAAATGAGACAACCACTACAATTATTGTAACAGTTCCAAAATGAGACAACCACTACAATTATTGTAACAGTTTGCAAAATGAGACAACCACTACAATTATTGTAACAGTTTGCAAAATGAGACAACCACTACAATTATTGTAACAGTTTGCAAAATGAGACAACCACTACAATTATTGTAACAGTTTGCAAAATGAGACAACCACTACAATTATTGTAACAGTTTGCAAAATGAGACAACCACTACAATTGACCATACTGCACACATTGTCAGTTCCAATGTGAAGTCTGCCCTTTTAATTTGGACCTGGTGAAGACTACAGACTGCAGATATGGCATGACCAAAAGATCCTGAACGCAAAGAAGAAGAGCGTAGGTCCAACACTCATTGGTTTGCCCTAACCAGCTTTTAGGAAATCATGAATTGTTATTTGCAGTGCTTTTTAAATGTCAATGTTTTTACAAACTGAGGTTGCTAGCCCCATGCACAACTTTCCTTAAGTCATTTCTTAAGACATGCTGGAAAGTTGTGTGGGGAGAACTAACTCTTTTGTATCCAATGAAGGGCATGGGATAAATCTTTTTTGATTGGGCATAGTCATACTATAGTTCAAATACGTGTAAGTAATATACGAGGTGTGTTCAAAAAGTATTGAACCTTAATTTTTTCAGTGGAAACAAATGAAGAATTGATGCTGTCCTTCAACAGGGAAGTATAACGGACTGTCATGCACACGCAGGAATTTTATCCGGCCAGCAGATTGCGTCAGTCGTTGGCAGTCAGTCTTTGTCATGAGTGTAGTGTATGAGCGAATGTTGTTTTCATTCACTAGGTGCGCAGCAATGTCAGTCTTGTTGACCATTTTATTTGATTCTAGTGGGGTTGTGCATTGCAAGTACACGCCACAAGATCAAAACATTACAAAAGAGAACTACCTGGACTTCATCCGTCATATTCGCAATGCTGTTTGCCGCAAATAACCGGACCTGTGGACAGCAGGAACTTGGCAGCTCCATCATGACAATGCACCTGCCCATTTATTCGCTTCTGATTCAGACTTACTTGGCCAAACACATCATTCCTCTGGTTCGCCAGGCTCCCTATTCTCCTGACATGGCTCCTTGCAATTTTTGGCTGTTCCCGAAGCTGAAAATTCATCCGAAAGGGACACGATTTGAGTCATGAGAAGACATACGGAATGTGATGACCCAGCTGTACTTCATTCCCAAAGAGGCCTTCCTGAAATGCTTCCAACAATGGAAGAAGTGTGGGGAGTCCCAAGGAGAGTACTTTGAAGGGGATTACGGTTTCAAAACTCGAGGTGAGTAATTGAATTTTTCCTGCCCAAAGTATGTATACTTTTTGAACACACCTTGTTTAAAGGGACTAGACATGGATCTTCTTCGTACGCTGGTTACAGCGATATACATTGCACTGTTTCGTTAAGCCTGTAGCCCAGTGCATCCGATTTCAACAGGCGTTTCTGTAGGGATGCCCTCCTTAGCCTTTGGCTGTCCCCAGCCTATCTGCAAGGCAGCAGTTGTTTGTGGTCAGAGTTGTCTCTCTTAGGGAAGTTGTCTTGCAGGACTATCGAGTCTTCCCCACTCGTGTCTATAGGGTGTGGTGATGATATGATATGACGGACTGTATGTACTAGTTTTTCAAGTATCCCGGAAGAGAAGCAGTCCAGTGTGTCTGTGTCCCAGGCACATGGATCTGACTTCCTGGTTAGACAAAGCTGCAGACTGATCCAAGTGGGAAAATTACCTTCAAGAACAGGTCGGTGACGGGAACAACAGGTTGCAGTGTATTTGGCATATTGTCACAGCCAAAACGTAATGACATAAATAAACTACATGGAAGAGATCAGTCTCATCTTTCAGCTTAGAACAGGACATACGAGAGTCAACAGCCACTTGAACTACATTAATCCCCAGCACCTGTTCTTATGCAGATATTGCTCTAACCCTGATGAAACAGTTCGACACCTACTCATTGAGTGCAAGGTGCTTGCAGACATGAGGAAAAGATTCTTATGAGCACTGCTGACAATTGCCAACACACTGTATGGAGCAGTGAAACAACTGTAGATCTGTATCTATATAAAAATAGCATTGGGCTGCCAAGAGCAGGATTGCTCAACAGTTATGGAATAACAACAACCTTCAAGAACCACCACAGACTTGGTGAAAAGGTAGCTGCCCAAGGAAGGAAAATAAAAAACACAGTAGAGAGATACCACTCCCAGCTTGTATCTTCCTATAGTTATTCATGGCTGAAAGGGGCTTCAACTAGTCGATGTTAAAATGGTCAGTCTTTCTGGACATTGCTGAAACATGACATGTCGAGACTAGAAGCCTTTCACATTTGCAACCAGCGGCATTTTCTGGACTTCCGATGGCATGACTACATCTGCAATGTGGAGGTCTCTGCTAAAACATTCCTCCATGTAATCTCAGAAACACTTGACTGAAGCCGGGTTTCTTCGTTCAGTCATGTTGTACGGCTGGAACAGGAAACCCCTGCCCACAAGATACTACACAAGTCGTTCCTCTGCGCTAAAAGTCTTCCCCCGACCAGCTAGAGGTGCAGAAGAGGCTGTCCCCGCACAGTATGGCTCCAGCAAATATCAACCTCCTCCTCCACCCTGGACGAGGCCAGGAACCATTCCACAGCTGTGGGTCATTGATGTGGCCTCAGACACCACGGGCCTCAGACGCCTAAGCGAACATTATTATTATTATTTCTGTTTCACTCCGGTGGGAGCATAGGTCCAGCACTGCAGTTATCCTTCTTGTAGGAAGGCTGTGTCAAAGAATTATGTACCATGTGCTTCTGCATCAGGTAGTTTTCCCTCAGCATTGGTGGTTTCCCTCAGCATTGGTGGTTTTCCCTCAGCATTGATGGCATTCTCTCAGCATTGGTAGCTTTTCCTCAATATAGGTGACTTTCCCTCATTTGGATTACAGGAGGAAAGAATAAAACCACTGCACCTCCATGAATGTTGTAAAAATCAACTGCAGAGAGTTGTGCATTGGGCAGGCACCTCATCATTATTTATCCATCTGGTTCCCCTTGGAACATAAGGTCACAACAGATGCTCTCCATCTGTTTCGGTTTTGTATCTTGAGTTCTGCCAACAAAATCCGATTGCACTAACTTTCTCTTCCTTTCATTCCCAGGTATTTCTTGACCTTTCCACTTATTGCTTTCCCTCTGGATTCCAATGCAGCAAATGTCTGGTTATACTGTTCTGCTTCTTTCTGAGTGTCATGTCCATGCCCACTTTATCTTCCCAATCTACTTCCCTATTGGTTGTTGTTGTGTTCTTTCCCCACAGATCCATGTCTGCCATCATCTCTGGTCATCTAACATGAAGTATGCAGTGAAAACATTTGCTGGAAAAAGTCTGAAGTCTGGATGTGATACTTTTAGTCGTCATGCCATGTCTTACAATCAAATTACGACAGACATTTATTTTCTCTTCTTTTGTCCTACTGCTATTGTCTTGCAGCATTGCGCAGTTATGTGTAGACATACTGAGGGGGACTGAGTGGTCTCGAGGTAAGGTGTCCACCTTGGGTGCCGGAGGGTCATGGGTTCAAATCACGGTGGTAAAAATTCCCCTAATCTCTGGGTAGTGAGATCAGACTCCCGTGTTCAGTGTCGAGCACATTAAAAATTCCTTGGCATTTAGAAATCAAAAAGAGTAGGCTTAACGGCCGCTGACGGACAAAATTCAAGTTAAAAATCTGCCCAAGTTATTTGTACCTTTTCCCAGGTGGTTTGTTAAGAGCAGCTATAGATGACGCCTAAATGGCTGCCAGTCTACTTAGCTTTAGTGCTTGGGTCTATTAAGATGGATTCGCACATCTGTAAAAACCTTCCTACAAAAAAACTGGCTGTATACAGACTCTGTAGAGTCTTCTAGACCAGTACAAATATATTAAATTATACTTCTAGTTTAGGCAAACTTTTGGTTTGTGCTAAGTGACAGGCTTGTGCTGCTGTCATGTTGAACTGTTGGAGTGTTTCTTTGATCCCCTCTGTCCATCGTCGCCAGGTTGACCTCATGCTTGTGGCCTTGAAACCTCCTTGTAGTGTGACCTTGCTGTAAGTTGAGTATACTGCATCCTTGTAAAATATCCTGAGACAGGCTTTAACAGCAGGGTCGAAGCTAATGGCCAGGAACTCGAAGTGGTCAACCGTTTTTAATAACTGGGTTCGATTGTCAGTAATGAAGGATCAAAATGTATGTTGGCCAGAATAGTACAGATAATAGTGGCGCTTGCATAGCTTAACATCTGGCAAGATAAACGGTTAGCAATATGCACGAAAATCAGATAAAAGCATAGATTGGTCCTGTCAATATTCCTCTATGCTTGTGAGACATGGACAATTAAGCTGACCTGCAGAGGAGGATACAGGCCTTGGAGATAAGATGTTTCCGAAGATTTCTAAACGTCACGTACAAAGGTCGAGTTACAAATAAGGAAATAGGAGAAAGAATTACAACAGCAATAGGGCCTTTTGAAGACCACTTGGCAACTGTCACAAGAAGGAAACTCGCTTGGTACGGTCACATATTGAGATCAAATGGTCTTGCAAATACGATCCTCCACGGAAAGGTGCAAGGCAGACGACGAAGAGGCCGTCCCAAAAAGAGATGGGAGGACAACATAAAAGAATGGACTAATCTCTGACCAGAAGAGGCACAGGGATTGACTGCTGACACAGAGTGATGGCGTAGGGGCTTGTAAGGATGTCTTTATGTGTGCCCCAACAATCTCCCTGGTTATGGGATGACCTGATCTGGCTGATAGCAAAAATCAACCTATGCCATACCAAGGTTTCAAACTCATGTCCCTTTGACCAGGAGACCAGCATGCTAACCACTCACTGCTAATAAACTCAGTAATGTTGTTAAAAATGTTTTTCTATACCCATTTAGGATCCACTGCTCTTCACGATTCGGCCGAGTTGGGACTGGATGAAATTGTGTCCTTGTTGCTATCCCATAATGCAGATGTGACTATAAAAGATGTTGAAGGAGACGCACCTGCATGGGTGAGTCTGAAGTACAACCAGATTAGTCAGAGGATTCGAGAGCAGTGTTTTAGTAAAAGGGGGTAGATGTTTGATCTAGGTGTGACTAAAGGTAGAATTTATTTTACGTGTGTGTATGGCAACAAGGAAGAATTTATTTTAGGTGTGTGTATCTTCTTCTTCGTACGCTGTCAGACATCAACTTGAATTTGTTCGAAGAAAGCAGCTGTCATCCTGAGGTTGTCGACACTGCCATAGAGCTTGTCTAGTGTTGGCACTGGTGATGGCCACATGTGCTTTCTTTGGTCCTCGTATGTCGGCCAATTTTGCAGCAGATGTTCAGCGGTCATTTTCCCTGTACCAAAGGTGCATTTGTCTGTGCCACCTATCTTCAGTTTATTGAATAGATGCTACCTCAGTCTGCTGTGGAGTCTGAAGACCACGACCTGCTCTCTTCTGTTCAACTGGTAATAGGCATCATTTTTTGTGTAGTCAGTATGCTCTGTTTCCCATTTGGCCATGTATCTGGCCCTAATAAACCTTTTGGACTCTTCGTAGGAGGTGTGTATGGCGACAAGGAAGAATTTATTTTAGGTGTGTTGTCAATGGAAAGATTCTACACCAAACTGTAAGAATACAGCTGTTCTGATACACGCTTCTTGCTAGGGTGAGCAAACTCCAATGGTAGTCCCATGCACCTATTGAAATACAATAAGAAAGGATTGATTCACATTGTTTTGTTTGTACATTTATAAATGTTCTTTTGTATGTACATTAAAAATGTTGTTGTGTTATATGTACATTTATAAATGTTGTTGTTTTGTATGTACATTTATAAATGTTGTTTTGTATGTACATTTATAAATGTTGTTTTTATGTACATTTATAAATGTTGTTTTTATGTACATTTATACATGTTTCACATGCTTCTACAGAAGGCATGCCAGGCCAACAAAACAAAAACACTTGTTCTGTTGATAATGAATGATAACTCGTGTGTGCAGAACTCTAACCCTATTACTGGAAATACGCCGCTTCACGGTGCTGCCATGTATGGCCATAGAGATTGTGTTCAGGTCAGTCAGAAATGAGTGCGTGCATTAGTTCTGATTGGTTGCGAGTAAATTCCTTTACTTTACTTTTCACTTTTAAATTCCACAGGAACAGAAGTAGAACTGGCTGTCTTCTCAGATTCCCTTTTTGAGACAGTCAAGCTGTGATGATAAAAAGCTAGTTACATTAACTTTCTCTTTGACCACTATGAGAAGTTAGTTATATTAACTTTCTCGTTGACCACTATGAGAAGTTAGTTATATTAACTTTCTCTTTGACCACTATGAGAATAAGTTATATTAACTTTCTTTTTGACCATTATGAGAAGTAATTATATTAACTTTCTCTTTGACTACTATGAGAAGTTAGTTCTTAACTTTCTCTTTGACCTTGACCACTATGAGAAGTAATTATATTAACTTTCTCTTTGACTACTATGAGAAGTAATTATATTAACTTTCTCTTTGACTACTATGAGAAGTTAGTTATTAACTTTCTCTTTGACCACAATGAGAATCTAGTTACATTAACTTCCTTTTTGTCCACTATGAGAACACTATATCAACATAAATTAACAGAGTTGGTGGGGAAATAGATCAGGCCACACATTTTGAATATCCGTTATTGACATAAAAGGTGACTAGTTTGAAAAGATCAGAAGACTAGCCATGGCAACACAGAGGCTGAACAGTCTGAAGAAATTATTGCAGAGCATCAAAAAAATTACAAAAGTGAAAGTCTTGTGAGCCTATGTTTTTCCTGTAGCAGCATATGGCTGCGAATCATGAACGATTATCAATTCTAGACAAAGAATCGAATCCTTTGAGTCAGAATGTTACAGAAAGATCCCCAGAATATCCCTGGATGGAGAAAAAGACAAATATAGACATTCGACAAGAGTTTAACATAGAGGAGAACTGGTTTATCAATTTAATTTTTACTAGAAAATGTAAATACTTTGGTCACATCAAGAGATGCGAGGTATGGTGCCAGACAAAAGAGGTAGGGATAGACCGAGAAGATGATGGCACCAAGATATCCAAGATAGCCTGGGTATGACTGTGGCAGAGGCTGGAGTTTTGACAAGAAAAAGTTTCTTTCAGGCAGAGTGTGAGGGGAAGGATGTTCTATAGCGGACATGCCACTTGATGTTGATAAGCCTGTTAGATTAACTTCCTTTTTCTTCACTGTGATACGCATATGATGAGTGATCTTTGTGTATGACAAGGACAAGAATAGCACCACTGCCCCACAGAGAGCATGTCGTAAGAGGCAACTAACTGTGTGACATGGCATAACACCGGCCATGGTTCAGTGGTTTGTTTAGAGCAGCATAGATGGCGCCTAACAGGTTGTGGATCTACTTTGCTCTAGTATTTGAGTCTATTAAAATGGACTTTAGTTAACCAGCCTCTGCTGCACTTGTCCCAACATAGCAGAGTATTAAGCAGGAAATCTTCCTCCTGGCTACATCCAGCTTATACCAGAGTTGTTCCTGCACAGGGGCATCTGCCACTGTAGAAGTACAGATTGACTAAGTACTAAGATGATAAGCTAGTTAGATTAACTTACCCTTTGTTCACTGTGAGAAGCTAGCTAGATTAACTTACCCTTTGTTCACTGTGGGAAGCTAGTTAGATTAACTTATCTTTTGACCATTATTGCAAGCTACCAGAGCAAGTCAGGAAATAGATCACACATGGCTGTTAAAAAACTGAAAGAGATGTGAACTTGAAAACCATTATTGCAAGCTACCAGAGCAAGTCAGGAAATAGATCACACATGGCTGTTAAAAAACTGAAAGAGATGTGAACTTGAAAACCATTATTGCACTTACATTGTACTTTATTTCTCAATAAAAATTTCCACTAACATTGGTAGGCTTATCCCATCACTTTATCAATGCACAAAACCTGCAGTAAAGTTGTCTTTGGTCTGCTGTGTTACCAAAACCTGCAGCAAAGTTGTCTTTGGTCTGCTGTGTTACCAAAACCTGCAGCAAAGTAGTCTTTGGTCTGCTGTGTCACCAAAACCTGCAGCAAAGTAGTCTTTGGTTTGCTGTGTCACCAAAACCTGAAGCAAAGTAGTCTTTGGTCTGCTGTGTCACCAAAACCTGCAGTAAAGTAGTCTTTGGTTTGCTGTGTCACCAAAACCTGCAGTAAAGTTGTCTTTGGTCTGCTGTCTCACCAAAACCTGCAGTAAAGTTGTCTTTGGTCTGCTGTCTCACCAAAACCTGCAGTAAAGTTGTCTTGGTCAGCTGTCTCAACCATATTTGCACTCCATGTTCAACATCTTTGTCATTCACAAAATGATCCACCAAGATGGGTATTTAGTGCACCAAACAGGGGGAAATAGCTCAGGACTAATTTGGGGCTGTAAAGGGGATGTTCAAGAAGTTGCCTCCCTAGCTGGTCAATTTTTTTCCTGAGCTAGTCATGTTGTCTGACATTGTCATGGTAAAGCTGTACCCTCTAGTCAACAGGCCTTGGTGTTTTGAACAAAACTTCACAGTATGATATGGCATTCACATTGTCACCTTTATTTTGGAGTTTGGTTAACATCATTCTGTAAGTATCCCAAAACACAATGCATAACCTTCTCTGCTGTTGGTGTAACTTTGAATTTCTTGGCAGAAGGTGGATGTTTCCATTGCACAGAAGTGTACTTTGATTCAGGTTGGTAGTGATGCACCCATAATTTATAATAATAATGTTCACTTTGGCGTCTGAGGCCATTGCGTCAGTCGGCCACATCCTTGATCCACTGCTGGGGTGTGGTTCCAGGCCTCATTCAGGGCGGAGGTGGAGGTTGATATTTGCTGGAGCCATATTGAGTGGGGACGACCTTATCTGCACCTCCAATCGTTTGGGGGAAGAATTTTGGCGCTGAGGAACGACTTGTGCAGTGTCTTGTGGACTGGGATTTTCTGATCCAGCCGTACAACAAAATTTATCACCAATAAAAATTCCTGTTCAGCGTTTCTTTTCCTTCATCTGCATACTGACGGAAATTATAAGAACAGGCCCATTTGGTTCATCTTGTGTTTGCCAGTCAGTTGTCTGGGTACCCACCGTAAACACACTTTACAGAAATTCAGTCGATCATGCATTATGCTGTAGGCTAAACCTTGCGAACACTATTGCAGTTGCTAGACTGTCTATTAATAGTTACTCGCATGTCAGCCCAAATCATTTCCCCGACCCACTGCACAGATGTTTCTGTTGTAATCTGAATGGAGCGACCGGGTCAGGCTTCATCAGCAATTTTTGAGCATCCTTGCGAGAATATATTGACTCAGGTACGCACCGCTTTACACGACAAACACTTCTCATCGTAAACAGGAAGCATTTCCTTATAAATATCCTTTAAAAAAACATTCCTTCTGCCCACCCCCTCACCCATAAAAAATGCACACACTATTCTTTGATTGTACACTCTGTGAGCACGGACACCATTTTGTATCTGTTCTGTGCATGTGGCATCTAGCATCTGCTGCGTAAATTAGTCACAATGCTGGATGCTGCTGCCACCTAATGACACCTTTAGAAACCACCAACCACATTTTTCAGTAATCCCATATCAGTTTGTGACTTACATACTGACTTACCGTTGAAGCTGATTTTGTAAACCGATGGTATAATTTGTAGTATCTGAACAGTCCCATAGCAGCTACTGCCGTAAGGGAAGACGTGTTAGAGACTTGATTATAGTTTGGGTGAACGGTAAACATCTTTACTGCTTTGTCTAAGTCTAACTTGAACAGAGTCAAGAAGAGTACTTCAGAAGATACAGAAGGATGTCTGAGGTATGAGCGGATAGCAGCTGTTGAGGCCTGAAACCTCCAGTGGTTGACAGGGATCTACTATCCTGGTCGTGCTGGGGTTCAGAACAGCGAAAGAGCTGACATCTTGACTTCACAAGCTCATATCGTGGGCACATTAGCGATGAATAGGAGTGACATTTTGAAATGAATCGACTGACTGTCGGATGAGGGCACTACAATAGACGAATCACTATCCACAGACTGCACAGTTTCGATATCAAATGAGAATTGAGTGGAGTGTGGCGAATGAGAGGACGGAGCAGGAGAGTACAACCAGCGATCTATAGGGACCATAAACATACAGACCCTGCACCATTTGCTGAGAGACTGAGCACCTATTGGTATGTCCGAAGTACAGTGGCGTCGATTCTTAGAAACAGAACAAAGCCAACTACCCATTTACAGCTGGGGAGACTGGACCATCATGTGACTAGGAAGATTAAATAACACCTCTGCTTCACTGGAACAAGCAAGATCTCTGGAACTTTCTGGATGCTCTTCAATAGGTACGGGCCAGCATATTTGTACTTCCTGCCCCCAAGATATTAATGTTCCAAATAATGGGAATCTTGTCAGTGACTCTGGGATGTTAGTTGTTCACACTCTTGTTTTGTTAACTTCCAGATCTTGCTGAATGCTGGTGCTGCCATTTACTCTCGTACAGCTAGTGGGGAAACACCGATTGAATTGGCAGAACGATTCCGGCGACCAGATTGCATTGCACTTCTTGGTAATGGAGTATTTGAAGATGTGGTGTAGTGCGTTTAAACTTATTGACAAAGAGCTTTCTGAAAACTGTGAAAGATAAGAGACACAAGAAAATTTGTTTGTGAAAGTATGATGTTTGTCCATCTCATGTGATGAAGACCACTCTCTCTTTTCAGTCGTGTGGACAGTCTTTTCTCTTGCTGTGTCCACTGAAATGTGAGGAAGAAACTGCACCTTTTGTAAAATTCTCTCCTTTTGTCAACCTCTCTGGTCCTGAGCTACCTTTGGCAAGATTTTGTTGAGATGGCTGGAGATAGCACAGGATGCAGATTTTTACTCAGGGTTTACTCCTAAAGCCTTTCCCGTACACAGGTATTCTGCAGCGCAGTAGATGGAGATATCTATCATTGTGTGTTGGGCCTTTCCCATAACCGCAAGAGGTCATAGGGACATCACTCAGCGTGTCAATTATGTGTTGGGCATCTCTCCCGAACGTGTTCTAGTCCATTATAGTCATGTCTGAATTTCACAGTCACAACAAAACCTAAGCTGTCTGCAGCTAGGGCGAAGGACTCCAATCTCGTGAAGTCAGCCATGTGCACTAGACTGAAAATATGACACAGATTCAAGTGTAGTGGTCTTGTCAAGAGGCATCGCAGATAGGCGGGATGCGTAGATTTCTTATCACAAAATTGGAAGCCTTTGTGATGTTGTAAGGTGTAACCTCCTGAGAGTGTCAGAGACACCCTCGATCACAGACATTGAGGTCGGCCTTGTGTTTGTGGACTGAAGACCTGCTTATGTTATGCTCTCGCATATTTGTAATAAAAAATTATATAAATCACAAATGGTCTGGTACTATTGTCACACAGTCATAGCCAAATGCAAGAGAAACTTGACAGGCTGAAGGAACGATCAGCCAAATTTGGACTGAATATCAACATGAAGAAGGCCAATCTACTTGGTGTTGTCGTTGTTCTTTAATGCCCACAATGAGTAAGTTTACTCTTTTGTGTGCCTTAAAAAGGACATTTAGTGGCGGTTGTAGTAGAATATTCATGAAGGTGGACAACAGTCCTCCAAGCGGTTGTGCTATGCTTGGCTTCATTTGCGTGGTGCTCACTACTACGGGAATCACATCTATCCAAACCTTGTAAGCCAGGCTTTCTTGAAAACAGCCTGTTTCCAGGGAACGCTACATGGAAGAGATTGTGGTCTTAGTCAGTATGTTGTGCCTGACTGGACTATTGTCTCAGTTCCCCTGGTCAGTATGTTGTGCCTGACTGGACTAGCGTCTCAGTTCCTCCCCCTGGTCAGTATGTTGTGCCTGACTGGACTAGCGTCTCAGTTCCCCTCCCTGGTCAGTATGTTGTGCCTGACTGGACTAGCGTCTCAGTTCCCCTGGTCAGTATGTTGTGCCTGACTGGACTAGCATCTCAGTTTCCCTGCTGGTCAGTATGCTGTGCCTGACTGGATTAGCGTCTAAGTTCCCCCCCCTGGTTAGTATGTTGTGCCTGACTGGACTAGCGTCTGTCTCCCCCCCTGATCAGTATGTTGTGCCTGACTGGACTAGCGTCTGTCTCCCCACCTGATCAGTATGTTGTGCCTGACTGGACTAGCGTCTCAGTTCCCTGCTGGTCAGTATGTTGTGCCTGACTGGACTAGCGCCTCAGTTTCCCTGCTGGTCAGTATGTTGTGCCTGACTGGACTAGCGCCTCAGTTTCCCTGCTGGTCAGTATGTTGTGCCTGACTAGACTAGCGCCTCAGTTCCCTCCCTGGTCAGTATGTTGTGCCTGACTGGACTATCACCTCAGTTCCCCCCCCTGGTCAGTATGTTGGGCCTGACTGGACTGGCGTCTCAGTTCCCTGCTGGTCAGTATGTTGTGCCTGACTGGACTAGTGCCTCAGTTCCCTCCCTGGTCAGTATGTTGTGCCTGACTGGACTAGCATCTCAGTTCCCTGCTGGTTAGTATGTTGTGCCTGACTGGACTAGCGTCTCAGTTCCCTGTTGGTCAATATGTTGTGCCTGACTGGACTAGCACCTCAGTTCCCTCCCTGGTCAGTATGTTGTGCCTGACTGGACTAGCGCCTCAGTTGCCTCCCTAGTCAGTGGTCAGTATGTTGTGCCTGACTGGACTAGCGCCTCAGTTCCCCCCCGTGGTCAGTATGTTGTGCCTGACTGGATTAGCGTCTAAGTTCCTCCCCCTGGTTAGTATGTTGTGCCTGACTGGACTAGCGTCTGTCTCCCCCCCTGATCAGTATGTTGTGCCTGACTGGACTAGCGTCTGTCTCCCCACCTGATCAGTATGTTGTGCCTGACTGGACTAGCGTCTCAGTTCCCTGCTGGTCAGTATGTTGTGCCTGACTGGACTAGCGCCTCAGTTTCCCTGCTGGTCAGTATGTTGTGCCTGACTGGACTAGCGCCTCAGTTTCCCTGCTGGTCAGTATGTTGTGCCTGACTAGACTAGCGCCTCAGTTCCCTCCCTGGTCAGTATGTTGTGCCTGACTGGACTATCACCTCAGTTCCCCCCCCTGGTCAGTATGTTGTGCCTGACTGGACTGGCGTCTCAGTTCCCTGCTGGTCAGTATGTTGTGCCTGACTGGACTAGTGCCTCAGTTCCCTCCCTGGTCAGTATGTTGTGCCTGACTGGACTAGCATCTCAGTTCCCTGCTGGTTAGTATGTTGTGCCTGACTGGACTAGCGTCTCAGTTCCCTGTTGGTCAGTATGTTGTGCCTGACTGGACTAGCGCCTCAGTTCCCTCCCTGGTCAGTATGTTGTGCCTGACTGGACTATCTCCTCAGTTTCCCCTGGTCAGTATGTTGTGCCTGACTGGACTATCACCTCAGTTCCCTCCCTGGTCAGTATGTTGTGCCTGACTGGACTAGCGCCTCAGTTCCCTCCCTGGTCAGTGGTCAGAATGTTGTGCCTGACTGGACTAGCGCCTCAGTTTCCCCCCCCCCCCCCACCCCGGTCAGTATGTTGTGCCTGACTGGACTATCACCTCAGTTCCCTCCCTGGTCAGTGGTCAGTATGTTGTGCCTGACTGGACTAGCGCCTCAGTCCCCCCCCGGTCAGTATGTTGTGCCTGACTGGACTATCTCCTCAGTTCCCCCTGGTCAGTATGTTGTGCCTGACTTGACTATAGCCTCAGTTCCCCCCCCCCCCATACCCGGTCAGTATGCTGTATATATTTGTCAGTATGTCTGAACCAATCCAGGACAGCCTGTTTCACTTCGCCATCATTGCTGAAATGCTGACCTCCCATGAATTATTTTAGGGGTCCAAACAGGTGGAAGTCGCTTGAAGTGAGGTCTGGGCTGTAAGGTGGATATGGCAATTCCTCCTAGCCGTGTTGCTGCAGATGCACATAGTGCGGTGAGCCGTATGAGGTTGAGCGTTATCTTGCAGGAGTAGTATGCCCTTTGTGATCAAACCAGGCTATTTTTCCACAGATGGTTATGCACCTCACTCAAATGTGTATTTACTGTTCACTGTTGATAGTGGCTCCACGGGGTAGAAAATCAATATCCAGGATAAGGCATTCCACAGTCTGGATATTCGCAGGAATGACTCTATTGGGTTGAGAGCCACCACGGCCGGGATCATCACTCATGGATGTACGAGCTTCTCTACAATGTTTACACAATTCAAATGTCTTATTGTGCCTGAGTGTCTCATCACCATAATGTGATTGCTGTGTTCTGTAATTTCTTGCAGGTTTCACTTTTTCACAAGAAACTTCATCACAACACACTGTTCTATGCAAGCACTAATAGTGTCTGCTATTTTTATTTATCAGTCACGTGACTGACCTATGGCAAGTAAGCCACCTAGCAGTAATAGGACACAAGTGCCCCTAACTAATGATAGTTCCAGCCCACTATAACCCATTCGGGTAGAACTAGAACAAAAAGATATAGTTTTATATATTTCCTTGATACTCTTTAAAAAGGAAATTGAGAATTCTGGTTTCCCAAAATAATCAATCCAGCTGTTAATACTTGTGCACCATATTGGGAACACAAGAGTAGGAACATTACACCCTACTGTTAATGTCCTAGAAGGTGACATGCACACACACACACAGTCCCATACCACACACGAGTTCTTATCATCTGGCTAAGTACAGATAGATTAAGGTATCTTATGTTTATATTGATTTTTTGACATTCCTGGCTCATGTGTAACTCGGTTTTTTTTAAATTTTTAAAATTTCTCTTAGAAACTTACAAAGAGCAGCCAGTATTAACTAGAAAATCCGATTGGTTCCATCCAGAGTTGGATCGCCAGGTTAGACTTTAATTTTGAAATACTTTTGATTTATTATTGATCTGCTGAGATTTCAAACTACTGTGGCAGCTGTGATCTGGTCACAGGATCCAATAATTGATTTTACTTGTAGCACATCTAATTGCTATCCCATGATACCACACTGGTTTGGTCTTTTTTAACAGCTTAACTTCACTATCTTATGTGGTAGGCACAAAAGTACCTTCCCTTGAGCCCATTGCCTTGAAGTGGTGAGGGAGCTTGCCATGTTTCGATGATCCCAGAAGCTAGGCCAGCGAAAGCTTCTAAAAAAGAATCATGGGGGATGGAATAGACTAAACTCGGACAACTCACCTAGAGTCAAATAGGTTAGATTAGGTTAGATTATGGCCAACCACCAAAATCTATCAAACAAAAAATGGTTAAATAAAAATGGCTACAAAGCAAAAGCAAATGGCCTTGAGAAAGAAAGGGCCTTTGGAATTGAGATAAATGACGCAGCGGATTGAAAGCCGCAAGGAAGCTCCACAGCTGGCTGCCTTTCAGGATGCCAAGACAAAAACAAATTTTGTGGCAACGAAAACGGCACAGATAGCTTAAGAGATGGGAAATTACAGCCTGACAGTGCTGGGCCTATGCGAAGCAAGATGGACACAATCAAGAAAGATGAGACTGACAACTGAGGAAGTATAATTTATTCTGGAAACGAGGGATCTGATGTCCAACCCATACAAGGGGTGGCACTGATGTTTTCTAGAGTGACACAGAAAGAGCTCATATCAGGTAACAAAAATTACGTTTATTTCCTGCAGCTGCTTTTTTCACCACGTCACATCTTGACATGGTTGACGATTTTAAATACCTCTAATCTTTCTTTCTTTTTTTTATTTGAGTGTGTGTGTATGCGTGCGTGCGGGGTGGGTGGGATAGGCGGGCGGGCAGTCGGTCAGTTGGTGTGCGTGTATATATATATGTGTGCCTAGAGACATATATTAATAAAGGACTTGTTGTTATTGTGTATATGTCAATGTCTCCATGAGATTCGAACCTCTATCCAGCACTCGAGGCAGACACCTTACCTCGAGACCACTGAGCTCCCCAAAATCTACCAAATCGTGTACCAACTGCTATATGAGCTAGGAGAGGAAGAGGAGATGGATATTAATACTATGTGAACAAGCCTAAGAGTTCATGTGAACAAACTGCAGGATTCATGAGAACCCAACATAAGGAATGGATCACAACAGAGACATTACATAAAATAGAAGAAAACTAACAATTGCCGAACCCACAGCAGAAGCACATAGAAATGATACTGTTGCAGACAAAGAGGCCAAGACATGTATAAGGAAAAATAATAGGTCATATTTTGACAAGATTTCACAGGAGGCAGCAGAGCGATTGATCCTAGGAGCGATCACACAAAATCTGCATGACTTGAGATTTCATGAGATAAATGCAATATGTTGCATATGATTACCTTAATCTTATCTTGATGACCTCTGTCATTCTAGATCTGTCCTTGTACAGCTTCCTTCCTTGACTACATTAGACTAGTACTATCCTGGTAGAGCTCTCACCTTGACTACATTAGGTTAGTACTGACATGGGCGAGCTTTCTTCCTTGACTACATTATGCTAGTACTGACATGGGCGAGCTTTCTTCCTTGACTACATTAGGCTAGTACTGACATGGGAGAGCTTTCTTCCTTGACTACATTAGGCTAGCACTGACATGGGAGAGCTTTCTTCCTTGACTACATTAGGCTAGTACTGACATGGGAGAGCTTTCTTCCTTGACTACATTAGGCTAGTACTGACATGGGAGAGCTTTCTTCCTTGACTACATTAGGCTAGTACTGACATGGGAGAGCTTTCTTTCTTGACTACATTAGGCTAGTACTGTCCTGGGAAAGCTTCCTTCCTTGACTACATTAGGCTAGTTATGACATGGGAGAGCTCTCACCTTTACTACATTAGGCTAGTACTGATATGGGAGAGCTTTCTTCCTTGACTACATTAGGCTAGTACTGACATGGGAGAGCTTTCTTCCTTGACTACATTAGGCTAGTACTGTCCTGGGAAAGCTTCCTTTCTTGACTACATTAGGCTAGTTATGACATGGGAGAGCTCTCACCTTGACTACATTAGGCTAGTACTGACCTAGGAGAGCTCTCACCTTGACTACATTAGGCTAGTTATGACATGGGAGAGCTCTCACCTTGACTACATTAGGCTAGTACTGACCTAGGAGAGCTCTCATCTTGACTACATTAGGCTAGTTATGACATGGGAGAGCTCTCACCTTGACTACATTAGGCTAGTACTGACATAGGAGAGCTCTCACCTTGACTACATTAGGCTAGTACTGACATGGGAGAGCTTTCTTCCTTGACTACATTAGGCTAGTACTGTCCTAGGAGAGCTTCCTTCCTTGACTACATTAGGCTAGTAATGAGTTTCTAGCCTAACTGTAATTTAGATAAATTACAGTCATCCACATGGATAGATCCAATATGGAACATAATTACAGAATGAGGAAGAACAATATTAGAAAGATAGAAATCGAAAGGGACCTAGGGGTTATAATAGATCATACAGGTCAGGTGAGTGAGTAAGTCCAGATAGCAGTGAAAAAGACAATGCAATGTTAGGTATGATAAAAAGAAATATTAAACCTAGATACAAGGAAGTTATAGTCAAACTGTATAAAGCATTAGGTAGACTTAGAATGGAGTACTGTGTACTGGTGTGGAGTTCTTATCGTAGAAAGGATATAAACATGCTCGAAAGGATACAAAGAAGGACAAAACTGATGGTGGGATTGCAGAATTACAATTATGAGGACAAACTCAGAAAAATACAAGCCTACAGTGTTTTGAAATGAGAAGAATTTGAGGTGACTTAATACAGGTTTATAAGATAATCAAGGAAAAGCATAAATTAGATTATAACAAGTTTTTTTCAAAATACATTCACCTACGAGAACAAGAGGGCGTAGCTACAAATTCACTAAAAAAATATCAAGATTAGATATTAGGAAATTTTTTTATAGTCAGAGAGTGCTGAATGTTTGGAATGCATTGTCACAGGAAGTAGTGAAGGCTAGAACAATTGATGCTTTTAAAAATAGATTGGATATGCATAGCTTTTAGAGCAAAGAAATGTAAATGAAACTGGTTGTATACAGACTCTGCAGAGTCTTCTAAACCAGTATAAAGATGGTAAGTTAACTTTCCTTCCTCAACTGTTAAGACTAGGAACTGTTATGAGGGAACTTTCTTCCTCAATTGTTAAGACCAGGAACTATCATGAGTGAACTTTCTTTTTCAGCTGTTCAGGCTAGAAACTGTCATTGGGTAACTTTCCTTTCTCAATTGTTACAATGAGGCAGTGTAAGACGTTTCCACAGTAGTTAGCTATCTAGAATATTACTACATACATTCACATCATTCACTACATAACCACACTCAGCAAATAACACAGCAACACTCTCCAGCAACCGGTGTCATATTTAATAACAATCAATCAAAAATATTATTATTACAATTGAACATACACAATATTATTAAAGTGAGCGAAATACATCCTAACTAAATAATCAAATATTATATATACAAATTAATATAAATATTAACTACCGTGGAGGTTGTAAGCATAATTTTTTAATATTTCCCACAGTTCATACAACTCAGTTCTAGTCGCTACACTGCCCTTCCCTTATCTGCACACTCAACACTCTCTCACAAACTTGTCTTCACGATCATATTCTGTACTCTGTCGTTCTGTGCATTCTCCCGTACTCAGATCCCTTCAGACAGGTGATCTACACATCCACATTCAATCTGTTCATGTATACTCAGGTGATCTGTGCGTTCATCCGAAACTAGAACACATCACCTATAGTTGGCATCACATACTCACATGTGGTCGTACACTCAGTCAATCTGCGTGTACGCATACCTCAGAATATACATCATTCACTCAGTGTTCTGGAAAAAACCGCAGACCTTATAGAGCGACTGGCCAAGATTCTGGTTCAGTCACCCTGCAACTCATTCTATATCTCACTTCTATAAGTCAGCCTGCTAGCTAAACTCTGTCTCTCTCTCTCTCCAGGTCAGTCTCCCAGTATCTCCGTAGGCCAGCCTGCTGAGTTATTCTTTGGCAAGGATTATGTAGTCTAACAACTTCATGGCTGTCCAATTGGCTTCTGTTGGTTGTCTGACTTAGCCATCACTCTAATTTTGATCTACCTTGAACTAGTTGTTTTTGGATGAATCACTCAGAATTCCTGTCACTGTCAATGTCGCATCAGCAGAATGTGACGATCTCTGACCGCCACCAATCCCCCCACTACCTAAATCGGAACGCCAGAGCGATCAGTTCCTAACCCCCACCTGTACCAGAGAAATACTTCCCCTAACCCCTCATTTCCTTTGTCGATTTAGTGTTGAGATGGTGATTGACCTTGGCACACATTCAGGTAACATTTGTTCCCTTGAGTAGCTGGCCCCATCACCCCTGCCCTTAATGCGCATGCTCCAGCTGGAACTGTCATAACGACTAGGAACTGTCATTGGATAATTTTCCATCCTCAACAGTTAAGACTAGGAACTGTCATTGGATAACTTTCCATCCTCAACTGTTAAGACTAGGAACTGTTATTGGATAACTTTCCATCCTCAACTGTTAAGACTAGGAACTGTCATTGGATAACTTTCCATCCTCAACTGTTAAGACTAGGAACTGTTATTGGATAACTTTCCATCCTCAACTGTTAAGACTAGGAACTGTTATTGGATAACTTTCCATCCTCAACTGTTAAGACTAGGAACTGTTATTGGATAACTTTCCATCCTCAACTGTTAAGACTAGGAACTGTTATTGGATAACTTTCCATCCTCAACTGTTAAGACTAGGAACTGTTATTGGATAACTTTCCATCCTCAACTGAAGACTAATAACTGTCATGAGAGAACTTCCTTCCTTATGTAAGCTAGGCTAGAGATTATTATGGGATAACTTCATCTATGCTAGGCTAGAAATTATCATGGGATAACTTCAACTGTGTTAGGCTAGATATTATCATGGGATAACTTCCTTATCTATGCTAGGCTAGACATTATCATGGGATAACTTCCTTATCTATGCTAGGCTAGACATTATTATGGGATAACTTCCTTATCTATGCTAGGCTAGATATTATTATGGGATAACTTCCTTATCTATGCTAGGCTAGATATTATCATGGAATAACTTCCTTATCTCTGCTAGACTAGATATTATCATGGGATAACTTCCTTATCTATGCTAGGCTAGACATTATTATGGGATAACTTCCTCAACTGTGTTAGGCTAGTAACTATGAATAAACTTTCTTTCTCAGCTGAAGACAAAGAACAGTCATGAGCGAAGTTCCTTCCTCATCTACGAGGCATGTTCAAATGAAACCAGACCAAACTGCAACAAGTGAATATACATACAATGTGCATGATGTCACTTCTGGTGTAAACAGCACATACCAACTGTCAAGTTTGCAAAATTTAATTATCCTCCACTCCTAAGTTTCCTCAGCAAACTGTTAAAAACATGGCTGGTGTGATGTACGGAATCCGTCGAGAGTTGATCAGCGAGCGGTGATTCAGTTTCTTACAGCTGAATGATGTCGACCAGTTGACGTTCATCGCAGAATGCAGGCAGTGTATGGGGACAAAAGTGTGTGTCAAAGACACTGGACAACGATGTTTAAAAGACGTGAGTTAACGCAACGATATGCACCTGACTGGTCTCGGAAGATTTTTCGTTAACACACGTCCTTCTTTAAACATCGCTGTTGTCTTCGACACATTTTTGTCACCATACACTGCCCACATTCTGTGATGAATGTCAACTGGTCTACATCCTTCAGCTGTTAGAAACAGAATCACTGCTCGCTGATCAACTCTGGACGGATTCCGTATCATACCCCGCCATGTTTTCAACAGTCTGCTGAGGAAACTATGAGTCGGAGGATAATTAAATTTTGCAAACTTGATGGTTGGTATGTGCTGTTTACACTAGAAGTGACGTCATCATGCGCATCGTACGTATGTTCACTTGTTGCAGTTTAGTCCAGTTTCATTTGAACATGTCTCGTATGTTAGGCTAGAAACTGTCATAGGAGATCTGTCAGTACAGGTCTAACACTATTGTTCTTACAGGGTGCAGAGGATTTGCTGAAGAGTCATAAACCCCAAAATGGACTGTTTCTCATTCGCCCAAACAAATATGGTCAGGCTGTCCTAAGCTTGTTCAAGGACCTCAGTGTATACCACTATGAAATTAAGACAAAGGTGAGTGACTAGAATAAATCCGTTAGTACTACAGCTATTTTTGTCATTGATAGGACATCTCACATAAGATAGGCTTGGTGGCTTCATCCATGCACTCTCTCTGCAGTCTGGTCCCAGTGGGCTTGCCCTGGAAACCAGGCTCAGTATCTACACATTTTGTGTCATCCTCGTTCTCTCCTGTACAGCTCTGAGACCTGGACACTCTATTGCAATGGAATCAACAGCGTTTTGAGGTCTTCCACCTGCGGTACCAGAGGCACATCCTTGGGATACATTGACATGGCCTACGACGCGCATTCTAGTTGAACTGGGACTTATCAAGTAGACAAACATGCCATTAATTTTTGTATATGATCTGCAGCATTTACGCTCCTTTCCTCAGCGTTTAACTAATGATGTAAAACTTCAGAGTAGAAAGATTCGTCAGTATGTCTGATTTAATCCAGGACAGGCTATTTCACTTTATCATCAGTGCTGAAATGCTGACCTCCCAGGAATTCTTTTCATGTTAAATTCACTGTACCCAGAGAAATACTTGTTTCTTCAGCAATTTTGTGACAGCTTATGCGTTGATTTTCCAAGATAAGACGTTCCACAATCTGAATGTTCACAGAAATGACTGGTGGTTTCAGAGCCACCACAGCCAGGTTCATCAATCTCGAATGTACGTAAAACGTTTACACCATTCAAATGTCTTACTGCGGCTGAGGGTCTCATATTGTGATTGTAGTCTTCTGTACATTTCTCGCAGGTTTCACACCGTCTTTCACAAAAAACTTCATCACAACACGCTGAGAGATTCTGGTCTTTGTGAGTGTATTGGGCCTGACCCTGACGCGACGTCCTGCTCAGTGTATTGTGCCTGACCGCGACATAACGTCCTGTTAGTATATTGTGCCTGACTGAACTAGTGTCTCAGTTCCCTATTTGTGTTATGAGGTGTCATGAAAAGTTTAAGTTGCATTTCTTGGACAATATATGTTGCGTTGTTGTAAGCCATGTTGTTGTAGATTTTCTCATTTGTATTTATCCAGTCCAGTCTTCTATCGACAGTGAAGACATTGTCCAGATATATAGAAACAGCCTAGTCAGTTGATGGTTGTTGTTGTCGTTGTTTGCGAATGCCCACTATGAGTAGATGACCCTTTTGTGCGCTCTGAAAATGGCGTTAAGTGGCCAGTTGCACATGAACTGTTTCACATGGACTATGTTCATGAAATATGTTTCACATAAACTAATGAACTATGTTTCACATGAACTATGTTTCACATGAACTATGTTTCACATAGGAGTTGAAGTAGCACAGTGGTTAGTCCGCTGGTTTTTCAGCGATTCAGGATCATTAACTAGTTGGTACAGGATTTTTCCCATATCGCAAAATGGCTCCTGTCACTCACCAAACCTCAAATTGGGTACCAGAATAATCTGAGAAAGTAAATGTGGTCGGTGTAATGTTTGATCTCATATCTCCCTCCTAGTGTGCCATTGGTAAAACAAAATATAGACCTAACAAAATATTCCGAATAAGCCACACAGGCGTGAAATCAGGATCTTTACTTTGTTTCATTGGACCAAAAGAATGGGTAATAATCATCAAGGCTTAAATAAAACTTTAGAAACCATTCTTCAAACATAAATCTATATGGAAAAGAGAATTGAATTACTAAAATTCCCAATGTTCAGAAAAAGAAGAATGAATCACTAATGTTCACATGGTTCTGAAAAAGAAAAGCGATTAACTAATTTTCACGGTTCAAAAAAAGAAGGGAATAACTAATTTTCACATGGTTCAGAAAAAGAAAAGTGAATAACTAATTTTCACATGGTTCAAAAAAAGAAGTGAATAACTAATTTTCACATGGTTCAAAAAAAGAAGAGCGAATAACAAATTTTCACATGGTTCAGAAAATGAAGAACGAATAAATAATTTTCACATGGTTAAAAAAAAGAAATGAATACTTAATTTTTACATGGTTCTGAAAAAGAAAACAAAAGTGAATAACCAATTTTCTCAGGGTTTAGAAAAATAAATAAAAATGTTAATGTTTCTGGAATAACATTTTTCTTGTTTCTCTTCCAGGAATACAGAAACCAGCAGGTTTATCTTATAGATGATGGCCCAATGCACCGTTCTCTTGAGTTACTTATCCAGTATTTCAGCAATTTTGAGGATGGTCTTGGTGTTCCTCTCCAAGCCTCTGTCTCAACAAGTAAGGGTTCAAGTCTCTACATTTAACTTTAGCTATCCTTGTTTGTGGTGGGGTAGCAAGGTCTGGGCTGGACCATTAAAGGAAAGTGAACCGTCTGATATAGCCTCTACTTTCCAGGTGTAGAGATCGCCGCTGGATTCACTGTTCGGCTTGCCGTTCAGGAGTGACCAAGTACTTGGTGGAATAACAGAGTGGACAGATTAGGCTCATTAGCCTTGGTTGACAGCCAATCTAAGAGAAGGTGAACTCTGACTCTAAACTCGGGTAGACGAAGCTTGTTAGCCTGTTCTGACAGTTCGCCTAGGAGAGGAGGAACTCTTATTTTAATCCCACAAATCCCAGAGAGTGCTGGCTAATCTTGGGACGATGAGAGTATCATCGTATGTCTCAAGTAACTAACATCTGCCGGCAACGACTTCACTGCCTTGTGGAAACCTCAGGAGAGGGTAGAGCTGTGAGAGTAAACCCACAGAAAATCTGGAGTGGTAGCACCTAAGGCGGATGTTTTAAAAATTGCGAACTCATTCCGGCAGCTCCTGCAGCTGAGCTGGTGCCAAATTGCCATGCTTTGCATCACTTTGGATTACACCAGCGAGGCCGAGAGGGGATCCTACAGTTTGGGCAGCCCAGGGTCTCCATATTCAGCGCCCAGGTTTGCGCCCTGAAAGGCTACTCACAGGGTGCCACGTGCATGGTCTGCAAAGACTGAAACACCTATGAAGGAATGAAGTTCAGCCGTTCCCATACCGTTAACTTGGATGTGTATACATGATTATACTGCCAAGTTTGTCTATGCTGTCATTTTGTGGCTTGTATTCTTTGTGCTGTTCTCTCCATTCCGTCCTCATGGACCGTTTGATGAGTGTCTTTGCTTCTTTATAGCTCTGTGAATGGGGAATCTGCTTGCCGCTACTTGTGACTTTTGCGAGCTCATCTGCTTTCTCATTTCCAGCGATCACACAGTGGGCCGGAATTCATCGTAGGACTAAATCTGTTTTTTGAGACAGCAATCCGATGTTGTATTTTATTTTATGTGAGGGTCCATCTTGTTTGTGGCTTGAGGTGGCTTGATATGGCTTGGAGTACACTCCTGGAGCTTGTTAGAATGACCATTTTCTTTTTATTTATGTTTTGGCTGATAAGAATCTCAGTTGCTGCATGAACAGCTTTTGCTTCAGCTCTGAAATTGGTACAAGTATCTTCTGCTAGTATGGAGTGATTTTCTATGTCGTCATTCGAGTGTTCAGTGTAGATTCCACTGCCTCACCTTTTATCGCTCACCGAGGCAGATCCATCCGTGTACACGTGTGTCCAAGAGTTGCTAGGGTACTGTCTCTTGAGGTCCTGTAGAACGTGTGTCCAAGAGTTGCTAGGGTACTGTCTCTTGAACTCCTGTAGAACGTGGATTTTTTACTCTGATGCTGACTGCTCACTTTTCTTCGTTAACCCTGGAACCTCCAAGATTATTCTGGACCAGTGTTCTAGAATGAGTGCTTTGCACTGTTTAGTTTCAGCTTCAAGGATGTCTGCGTGTTTTCTGTTGATTTCTCTTGTCAGAAGGTTGGGGCTTTTCCTTGGTAGTCTGTTTTTTGTTCTCTCTTGGAATTTCTTTAGTTTTTCAAACTGAGTAAGGGATTTATATTTTCTCCTTAATTCAAGGGGCTCAATATTTACTGTTTTTCTAGCTCTGTAATTGGAGTGCTTTTCAATGCCCCAAGGGTAATTCTGAGATTCATATTTTCAACTTGGTCTAGTTTTCCTGTGTTTGTTTCAGCTGCTGTTGGCCAAGTGCTAGATGCATATTCCATGATTGGTCTGATTGCACCAGTGTAGACTTGCTTGAGGATTTTGTTGTTGGCCCCCCCCCAAAATGTGCCAGCCAGTTTTTTCATCAGTGTTTTCATGGCCCTTTTCTGGATTTCTCAATATTTGACTTCCAGGTAAGTCTCGAGTCAAATGTGACTCCAAAGAATGTGGGTGTGTCCAACTGGGGTATTTGTTGGTTTCCTATCTTTATTGAAATTGTTTCCTTTTTGTAGGAGAGTGAAAAGAGAGTGGTGGAGGTTTTGGTGTGGTTTATTTTCAGTCCTCACCTTCTCTACTGTCTTTTGGAGGAAGTATGAGGCTATTGTTGCATGTTCTGTGGCTGTCCTTATAGCAAAGTCATCTGCGTGTAAGCTGTTTGATACATGCTGATGGAAACATTTAGTGATGTCATTTATATATATCAAGAAGAGAGTAGGCACTATTACACTTCCCTGTGGCACTCCCTCTCTCAACCTGACTGACTTTCTGGCATAGTTGTCCAATTTAACCCTGGCAGATCTTTGGAAGAGGTAACTTTTAATCCATGAGAACATATTGTTAGTAACTCCTGCTTGGAGGATTTCCAGCTTTAGGCCTTCTCTCCAGACAGTATTGAAGGCACAGGAGAGATCAAAGAAGATGGCTAACACTTTCTTTTTCTCTTGAAAGGCATTTTCTATGGCCTGTGTTAGGTATATTAATTGGTCTTCTGTACTGCCTGTATCCTGTTTGAGTTGAGGCGAGTAGCGAGTTGGTCTCAAGATACCAGGTGAGTCTTTTATTTATCAGTCTTCTCATCAGTTTCCCTACACAGCTAAGGAGGCTGATGGGCCTGTAGTTTTTAGGATCGTGTTTGTCTTTTCCTGGTTTAGGAATAGGCTGAATGTAGGTGTCCTTCCAGAGTGCCAGAACAGTATCCTCATACCAGCTTTGGTTAAATATTCCAATGAGGAACCCCTTGCTTATTGGACCAAGGTGTTTAAAGAATTCATTTGTGATACCATCTGCGTCTGGTGCTTTTCTCTCCTTTAGTTTCATAGTTTCATCTTCTAGCTCGTGTAGGGAGAACTTCATTGTCATGCACTCTGTTGGAGTTTCTGTGCCACGTTCTTTTTGGAGAGCTCTGATCTGTGTTCTTACTTCTTTAACTCTGTCTCTTGAAACTTGTGTCTTACTTTCTGACTGATAAGTTCTGGCCGTAAGGTCTGCTGCCGCCTTGCCCGTCACCTGGCCTACGGTCGTATGTAGCACGATTTTCGATCTCTCTGTCTTGTCACTGTTTAGGGTTTTGAGGAGATTCCACAGTCTTGTATCTTTTTCCAGGTTTAAAGAGCTGGTTAGCTTGTGCCAGCTTTCTCTCATACTCTTCTTTTTCTTTTTTATGAAGGGCTGCCTTTGCAAGATGTCAACAGGACCAATTCTCTGCCTAATGGTATGAGTATAACTGGTTACCTCCTTTAGTTTATTTCCCATGCAGTTGTTACACCTTCTTCTATCAATCTCGGTTCGGTTGGATATACTTCTTCTTCTTCGTACGCTGGTTACAGCGATATATGTTGCACTGTGTTACTTTGTTAAGCCTGTGGCCCAGTGCATCCGATTTCAACAGGCATTTCTGTAGGGATGCCCCCCTTAGCCTTTGGCTGTCCCCAGCCTATCTGCAAGGCAGCAGTTGTTTTTGGTCAGAGTTGTCTCTCTTAGGGAAGTTGTCTTGCAGGACTATCGACTCTTCCCCACTCGTGTCTATACGGTGTGGCAATGATATATGATATGATAAAATTGACTGTATGTACTAGTTTTTCAAGTATCTCGGAAGAGAAGCAGTCCAGTGTGTCTGTACCCCAGGATTGTCACGTCCTGCCAGATACGTATCATATGCATGTGAGTGAGGTATCTCCTTGCTCCTTTTATTTCCTCGGCTCATCTGCAGTGATGGTTACGCCTAGCATTCCCCGCCACCTGGGAGGTTGTCACAATAGGGCAGAGGTGCAATGTCCGCTGGCCTGCATCTCTTCTGCGTCCATTGGGAGGACTGATAGCAGACAGAGGTAAAGAGCGAGGCAGGGGTGCATTTAACCAGGGGACAAGCCTGGTCATGGCACGGACATGTTGTTCGCCTGGTGTGCGGACATATCTCATGATCAAGAGCTGGTCTCAACAGTTCGCAGTGAGGTGGCTGCTCTACTGCTTACAACACCCCGACCGAGAACTAAGTCTTCTACTAGTGGTTTCGCACCTCATCGCCGTATGGGGTAAATATCGAGCAGCTTCCCGCCCACTTTGATCTGCGGACGGCAGAGACCTCTTTCTGCGGCTCGACCGGGTCGGGCTGACTCGCGAGCCCCAGGTCCCGACCATATCGTAGCCTCCCATCACAATGGTGCTAAGATTTGGGGCGGGATTCCGGCTTAGAGGCGTTCGGCCGTAATCCCTCAGATGGTTACACCATTGGCTTATCAGCCAAGCACGTGGACCAAATATCTGAGACCTGCGATTCCTCTCGAATTAAGATTAGCGTAGCAACACCCTGTCATTAGTTGGGTTAAACTGACCTGTCTTCCGAGGGTCCAATACCACCACCCGTTCCCTATTAGACCCAACGAATCAAGAGAGAGCTTTGTAGTCAGTCAATGACCAAGTGCCTGAAACCTGCTATTCCTCTTGGGTTGAGCAGGATTACTGTAGCAACGCTCTTTCATTAAGAGGGTAAAACTGACCTGTTTTCCATGGGTCTAATTCCAGCACACGTTCCCTGTTAGACCCAACCAAAATGCTCTCGGTCTGTCAGTCATTTTACAGTGTTGAGTCAAATTAAGCCGCAGGCTCCACTCATGGTGGTGCCCTTCCATCAATTCCTTTTGTGAACACTGGTTGCGAGACAATCGAGCCACCGAGAGACCGGCTCCAGATTTCCGAGGGTCTAATTCCAGCAAACGTTCCCTATTAGACCCAACGAAAGTGCTCTCGGCCTGTCAATCATTACAGTGTCGGCGTGTTGAGTCAAATTAAGCCACAGGCTCCACTCCTGGTGGTGCTCTTCCGTCAATTCCTTTAAGTTTCAGCTTTGCAACCATACTTTCCCCGGAACCCAAACACTTTGGTTTCCCGGAAGCTGCCCGCAGAGTCATCGAAGCAACTCCTGCGGATCGCTAGTCGGCATCGTTTATGGTCAGAACTACAACAGTATCTGATCGTCTTCGCGCCTCTGACTTTCGTTCTTGATTAATGAAAACATTCTTTGACATATGCTTTCACAGTAGCTCGTCTTGCGGCGATCCAAGAATTTCACCTCTAATGCCGCAATACGAATGCCCCCGTTTGTCCCTATTAATCATTACCTCCAGTTCCGAAAACCAACAAAATAGAACCGAGGTCCTATTCCATTATTCCATGCACCATTATTCAGGCAGCCATGGCTTGCTTTGAGCACTCTAATTTTTTCAAAGTAAATGCGCCGGCCACACGGGACGCTCAGCGAAGAGCACCCGCGGAGAGAGCCCCGGCAGATGGTAGGACAGGAGACAACGGGCAGTGAACCGGCGCGAGCCGGACCGCCCGCCTGCGCTTGAGATCCAACTACGAGCTTTTTAACTGCAACAATTTTAATATACGCTATTGGAGCTGGAATTACCGCGGCTGCTGGCACCAGACATGCCCTCCAATAGGTCCTCGTTAAAGGGTTTAAAGTGTACTCATTCCAATTACGGGGCCTCGAAAGAGTCCCGAATTGTTATTTTTCATCACTACCTCCCCGTGCCGGGAGTGGGTAAGTTGCGCGCGCTGCTGCCTTCCTTGGATGTGGTAGCCATTTCTCATGCTCCCTCTCCGGAATCGAACCCTGATTTCCCGTTACCCGTTACAAACATGGTAGGCATGTCACATACCATCGACATTTGATAGGGCAGATATTTGAAAGATGCGTCGCTGGCAGGGCAGATATTTGAAAGATGCGTCGCTGGCACATGAGGCCATGCGATCAGCACAAAGTTATCCAGAGTCACCAGTGGGGACGCCACAACCCCACGAGGGGAAACGACGATTGGTTTTGAACTAATAAAAGCGCTCTTTCCGCGAGGGTTGGAGCTTGGTAAGCATGTATTAGCTCTAGAATTGCCAAAGTTATCCAAGTAGGATCGTGTCATCTAAGGAACCTCGACTGATTTAATGAGCTATTCGCGGTTTCACCGTGAGACAGTGTGAACTTAGACATGCATGGCTTAATCTTTGAGACAAGCATATGACTACTGGCAGGATCAACCAGATATGTCGGAGACAGACGAACCACACACACACCGGTCGGTGATTGATGGGTGTGTAAAAAGCCTCACTAGGACGGCCGCAGGGACCGACTGACGGACGGACGGTTGTTCCGTCCCTCACTCCATCTACCTAGGACCGCCTGGACGGGGCCCCCGTACACACACCAACCAACCGACCGGGCTCGCTCGGGGAGGGATGGCAGCGCTCTGTACAGAACGGATCCCAACGGCCCCAGGGATGATTTTCACTCGGACTGGAGACGATATTTGCCTGCCGGCCTGCCCTTTTCCGACCGGTTGGTCGGGCGAGGACAGGCCTTTAGGCACGATTTCTGCTTTCCATTTGCCGGTCACAAGCTATTTGCGAGAGAATGACTACAAGCGAGACGAACTGTCGAGATTGGCTATACGCCTTCGACGAACCACACGGACTGACAAAGCTTCTCGATACAGACTACAGTAACGCACCCTCCACCAAATTGGTCCCGCTACAGTGCCGGGGAGAGGCGGGCGAGCTGGTTAGGCGAGCCCTCGCTCTCACTCCGCCTGGCGGGACTGAGATCGCTCTACGAACACTGGATGCGAGTCAATCGTGCCACCGAGAGACTAGCCCCAGATGGTTATATATACAAACCATCTATTCGGATGAATCTTTGCAGTCTATCTTGTCCAGGGAAATATATATTCAACTCACATGAAAGTGAGTACACGTTTGAATTTCTTGCAGTTCAGTGCTATGTCAGATAGTCCTCATGGCATCTTTAGTCATTTCATTGTAAACTTCTTATTATATTGTGATCATCATCATGATCAATGCCTGCCATTACTTTTGGGGCAAGTTCAGTCTTGAGCTGCTCTTTCTGTTTCTGCCCAGTTGAGGTCCAGCGATCGTTGTTTGTTTGTTTGTTTCTCGGTCAGCATTGTACATGCTTTATGGCTTTCACTACATTGTGTTGTACATTTCATATTCTAAGAAACTTCCTTTCCCAATACCGTTTGTGTTTGTTTGGTTATCATTGTTTCTGTAACTGGCTTTGCTCTTATGGATCTAGGTGGTTGGCTTTGATTCAACCTGTTATACTCTAGGTGATTTGTTGGCCTTGATCCAAGCTAGTATACTCTAGGTGGTTGGCTGGCCTTGATCCAAGCTATTATACTATAGGTGGTTGGTTGGCCTTGATCCAAGCTAGTATACTCTAGGTGGTTGGTTGGCCTTGATCCAACCTATTATACTCTAGGTGGCTGGCATTGATCCAACCTATTATACTCTAGGTGTGTTGTCCTTGTCTGTTTTTAGCCTGGTCTCTCCATCTTGATCTTTCCATTTTGGGTGACCCTTCTAGAAGCTTTTGTCTCCTCTGGCGTTGCTCGGTCTCCCTTCACCAACTCAAGGTAATGAACACGAGAAGGATATATGAATTGATAAGATTGATACATTCCTGGCTATTATATTTTACTAGAAATCTAGTTGGACATGTTTTTCTTGTAAGTTTCCTTTGCCTTGTACATGTCTAGTGTCAGGTAAGGTCGTGTCAGACCATCCCGTAACCAATGAGGATGTTGGGGCACACATGAAGATATCCTCCCATCCCTCTCTCTCAGCGGTCGCTCTCTGTGCCTCTTCTGGTCGGAGATTGGTCCATTCTTCCATGTTGTCCTCTCCCTGGGACGGCCTTTATGTTGTCTGCCCTGCACCTTTCCACGCAGGACCGCACCTGCAAGAACATCTGATCTTGATATGTGACTGCGCCAAGCGAGTCTCCTCCTCTCGACAGTTGCCAAGAGGTCCTCAAAAGGCCCTATTCCTGTTGCAACTCTCTCACATCTCCTCACCTGTAACTCGATCTTTGTACATGACGCCCAGAAGTCTTTGGAAACATCTCATCTCCAAGGCCTGCATCCTCCACTGCAGGTCAGCTGCAACTGTCCATGACTCACAAGCACAGAAGAACATTGACAGGACCAATGTACACACCAATTTGATCCCCGTGTCTAATTTACAAATTTTAATTGACTGAAGTTGAAATCTAAGCTCATTCAATTCAAGTGCTGTCTTCACAATAAAGAATGCCTACAGTGGATCGACAACATTCTCTATCTCTTGCCATGATGGCACACACAGACAGACTGCTAGTGATCCGCTGTCCATCACTTATGTTGGATAACTTGTAGCACTGCTTACCTCGTGCTCGACTACCTTTAGCCTTTCCATCTAGTATGGTCATTATTAGTTTTACAAAAACATTTATTCACTGTATTTAACTGTTCGTCATTATTTCTGGTTATTTTTAGACAATGAAGTGGTGGAGTTAAACATCCCTGTTGTCTATAGTAACTTGACCTCACCAAAATCTCCTATTCCTGCAAGTAAGTATGGGTCGAGGAAGTGTTTTGTAATGTCATCAGTAGAAGTAAGAGATCCATGTCCGTTATTTGTGTGGGTGGGTATATGTATTTGTGTGTGCATGCCGCATGTGTGTATGTGTTTGTTTTCAGTTTATACTGCTCACAGAAAGAAAGTAAAGATCTCATCACGCCATGCAGCACTTAGTGGATGATCTGGTCAGCATCACGCCGGCCGCCTTTACTTCCTGGACTGAACTGGTATCCATTTAAGGCTGGATCGACTCGGGAGCCATTGCGGTCTGAAAAAACATTTCTGCTTCAACTGGGAAAGAATGCAGGACCACTCAGATGCGAAGTCAACACACTAACCACTGCGCTACGCGGCTCCCCTCACAGAAAGTAGGGAATAATGAATTACAAATTTTACGTTCCTCTTTTGTCCTACTGCCCTTTGCCATACGGCGTCGCGGAGAGGTGGGGTGCGTATATCTCTTGTTCTTGCCAAGTGAGAGGCTTGTGCTGTCGTTAGGTGTAACTTCCTGCCACCCACTTGAAGGTTTGCCCTTTATTTGTGGATCGGGGAACTACATATGATATACTCTTGATACAGGCTGGTCACAGTGCATTATGACTAAATGACCAAACCACTTGATATGTTTAAAAAATATATTACCATAGACAATATAATTGAAATCAATGGTTCCTCCATTTACTGCTAAACACACATCACAGCGAGATCTCATTCTGTGAATAAATCTTCTGATGTTGTTTTGGGGAATTCTCTGTCACTCCTGCTTGAAGATCGTGGGTTTATCGCAGAATGGTCTGAGCAGCAGCTGAACGTTGTCGGACAAGTCTGCTGAGGAGGTCCCACATTTGCTCAATTGGAGAGAGGTCGGGGACATCACTAGTTATGGCAATGTCTGGATATGTTGCCTCTGAAGGTCATCCTCCAGGATGCGAACGTGCATTGTCATCCTGATAGATGAAATCAGATCCGTGTCACTGAGCAAAATGGCACAACGATATGTTCTACCTCTATAGAGTAATTGTTTGGTACAGCAATTTAAAATAGTTTTACCTGTTTAAGGTAATTGTTTGTTACATAAATTTTAAACTGTTCTGCCTGTATAGTGGGATTCCAGAATTACAGTTATGAGGAATGACTCAGAAAAACCGGCCTACAGTGTCTCGAAGAGAGAAGAATTCGTGGTGACTTAATACAGGTTTATAAGATTATCAGAGGAATCGATAAATTGGACTATAACAAGTTTTTTAAAATACAGCCACCTACAAAAACACAAGGGCATAGCTACAAGCTGACTAAAGAGAGGTCCAGGTTAGATACTAGGAAATATTTTTTTAGTCAGAGAGTGGTGTCTGCTTGGAATGCATTGCCATGGGAGGTAGTGGAGGCAGGGACAGTTAATGCATTTAAGAATAAACTGGATGCGCATAGCTTTTAGAGCAAGGGGATGTAAATGTAACTGGTTGTATACAGACTCTGCAGGGTCTTCTAAACCAGTATAAAGACGTTAAGTTAAGTATATGGAATTTTATTCTTACAGGCAATTTGTTCTACCTCTAAATGGTAATTGTTTCTAACAATAATTGAAAATAGTTTTATTGGTCATTTTATTATAGAAAATAGATATACAGCAGTTTTATCATCTTCTATTTTCACACGTTTGACATAAATCCATTTGTTACTTTCTTATATTGGAAAAGAAATATGTTTTTATAGTATAAATTACATTTTTTAAATTTACTTAACATCTTTATACTGGTTTAGAAGACTGCAGTTTATATACAACCAGTTTCATTTGCTTTTCCTTGCTCTAAAAGCTATGTGAATCAAATATATTCTTAAATGTATTAATTGACCCTGCCTCCACTACTTCCTGTGGCAATGCATTCCAAGCATTCACCACTCTCTGACTAAACAAAGATTTCCTAATATCTAACCTGGACCATTCTTTAGTTAATTTGTAGCTATATCCTCTTGTTCTTGTAGGTGGTTTATTTTGATAAACTTGTCTAATTCTTGTCTAATTTAACCTTTCCTTCGATTATCTTATAAACCTGTATTGTTACCTTGAATTTTTCTCTTTTCTAGACACTGTAGGCCAATTTTTCCGAGTCTTTCCTCATAACTAATTCTGTACATAACTGTACATTTCTACCCATTTTCTCCCCACAGGCCTTTTCTTTCCAACCCCTCCACTTCCTCTCCCTCTATGCACTTGAATTTACTGTCATGCATTTTTTTCTTCACATGTATCGTTCATTATCTCATATATATGTTTTGGCTGTCTTGGTCTAAGTATTTCCATTGCCTGAAGTTGGCATTTAAGAGTTGAAGTGCGTATATATTAATCCCATATTCTGAGATAGTCTCACTGTGTGTGTCAGTTTTTGAATTGTAGAATAACTATGCAGCTGTTACACTTGTACTTCATTGGGACTTCCTGGTTGTAATTGTTGTAGAATGTTCTGTATCTCCATGTTATACTTCCCTGTGTGTTTTCAAATGAAGAAGTCATACAACCTTGGGGAATAGAGAAATAAGGCGAATGCAAAAAAACATAATTTAAAATATAATTAATAAAGTGTTGATGCAATTGCAGAAATAAATTTATTGAAGCTGCAGAGGTGCTGAAGGTTAAAAGTAGATTAAAAACAGGTGTAGATAATAGCTCAGTATGTCATTTAGTTTTTATCCTGACGCAGTAACTGAGCCATTACATATGTGTTTGTATCAGCCATTAGTGGGAAGGAAATTTTGAAATCCTTCTTGGGGTTAAAGTAAAAATACAATCAGGAAAAGAAAAACAGGAACAAACAGTGAAAAGAAAATATCAAAAAGGCAAAACGACTGAAGTACTCAATAGACTAATGAACAAAAATCTGATGACCAATAAAGACTTCAGGACTCACATGCAAAATACTAAAAATATGAGCCAATTCCCATTTACCAGAGGAAGAGAAAACTTTAACAAGAGACTGGCATGTAGCAAAGTTGACAATGCCATAGCATGATACACCTTTACCTTGGTGACGACATTGAAGCTTTGTTGGCTCCAGACATTTGCTTGGAGTCTCCCAAACACAGAGCTCGCCTTAGCAATCCTGTTATTGACCTCCACAGTCGATATTGTACTCAAGTGAGAGTACTTCCTAGGTAGAGGTAGGTGAACTTGAGTATGCCTATTTTTGATAACAAGAATAGAAAGTATTCCATGTGTATAATTAATGGCCTTGAATGTATTGGATTTATCACGAGACAATTAAAAAAATACTCCAATTTGACGGTAGAATGTCGCAATAATTTGGTCTTCTCAGTCTTGTTAAACAAGTCTTCTTTTCTTTGCCAGTAAAACAAAACAGACCAAAGCTACCACCTCGGCCACCTGATGTTGACTCTACTCAAACTACAGAAATACCTCATGTATGTTTTAGATAAAAGAACAAAGTGTGAAAGATGAGTGTTGTGTGAATGAGTGATAGACAGATATGAAAATGAAGTGTGAGAGATAAGTGTTGTGTGAATGAAGGGTGTGTGAATGAGTGATAGACAGATATGAGAATGGAGTGTGAGAGAGGAGTGTTGTGTGAATAAGTGAAGGGCAGGTATGAGAACGGAGTGTGAGAGATGAATGTTGAGTGAATAAGTGAAGGGCAGGTATGAGAACGGAGTGTGAGAGATGAATGTTGTGTGAATGGGTGAAAGGTAGAAAAGAGAATATAGTAACAGTGAATTATTGCTGTGTGAATGAGTGTTGTGTGAATGCATTGACTGATAAGAGAAAAAACAATAAAGAGAATGAGCATTGTGTGAATGAGTAAAGACACATAAGAGAAAACAGTTAAAGTAAATCAATGTTGTGTAAATGAGTGAAGGAGGTAGATAAGTGAAAAGAGCTAAAGTGAATGATTGTTGTGTGAATGATTGATTGAAGGGCAGGTAAGAGAAAAGAGTTAAAGGGAATGATTGTTGTGTGAATGGGTGTTGTATGAATGATTGATTGAAGGGCAGGTAAGAGAAAAGAGTTAAAGGGAATGATTGTTGTGTGAATGGGTGTTGTATGAATGATTGATTGAAGGGCAGGTAAGAGAAAAGAGTTAAAGGGAATGATTGTTGTGTGAATGGGTGTTGTATGAATGATTGATTGAAGGGCAGGTAAGAGAAAAGAGTTAAAGGGAATGATTGTTGTGTGAATGGGTGTTGTATGAATGATTGATTGAAGGGCAGGTAAGAGAAAAGAGTTAAAGGGAATGATTGTTGTGTGTATGAATGTTGCCTGAATGAGTGAAGGACATATAAAAGAAAAGAATGTGTGGGAGATATGTGATGTGTGAATGAGTGAAGGGTAGATCAGAGAAAAGGATTGAAATGAATGAGTGTTATATGAATGAGTCATGTAAATAAGCAAAGGAATGATACGAGAAAAGATTTCAAGAAAATGAGGTCTGAAATTCTTGAAGGTTTGAAGTCTGGACATTTTGACTAAAATTTCTCAAACTGGGTCATGTGACATGGAAGAGGAGGGAGGGAGGGAGACGCCTCTTGGACAAACAATCAATGCAGCTGAAGATTGAATGTGTAACCTTTATTTGTTGTCTTCCGCTAGATTAAAAAACCAGCACAAAAAGGAACTCGGCGCTTAAATAAAAAAAAAGCATAGTTCAGTGGATACCAGTCCACTGCAACATTCCAAGCGAGGAAGCTGAAAGACTCGCCAGAGAGGGAGGAATGCGGCAGCAGAGTGATACAGATATCACATACATTGAGACAAAAGCAGCCATCAGGGCAACGTACAGTGCAAAATTTAAAAAAAAAAAAGCCTGCCAAAGACGGATGTGTCGGACTGAACGGTGCAAATATTGCAGTCAAGCTGTAAACTAGCGACACAACGCATTCTGTTTTCCGGACTACATCCTGCGACTTGCAAAGGGTTTGGTAGCGGGAGATTGAGAACAGAAGGAAAAAAAAGACCATCCTGCCACATAGAAAACCATGCCTACCACCAACTCTCTAGGCGAGACCAGGTGATCTTTCTCTGGCTACGCACAATACACAACAGACTGAGATGTGATCTGTACAATAAGTTCAAGATTGGCACTATAGACCGTTGTTCCTGTGGCACAACCCCCTTGACGGCAGAACACATTTTACAGTCCTGCTAATCATATACCAACAAAAGAAGTAACATTTGCCAACAGCCAGTGTCCTTCGACCAGAAGCTGTACGGAGATGCATGAACCCTAAGTCAACTGCTGCCTTCGTTAGTCATTGAAATCAAGGTCTGAAGATGAATGAGGAAGTCTTCCTGTAGATTCATCATGAGAACATTCTTCCCTAAGTTGTACTTTTATTCATTGTTGTTGTTGTTGTTGTTGTTGTTTCACAGATGCCTGAGCCAGTACCAGCACCACAGTCTCCTCAGATGGAGTACAATGAACCTTTGAAAAAAATTGCTCTCAAAAACCTGAAATTGGGTATGTATGACTGACCACCATTAGTAGCTTTACATTGGTCTTATTTGATTATACTGTAAGTTTCCTTGGTGGGTCTAATTTGTTCTTATTTGATTATACTGTAAGTTTCCTTGGTGGTTCTAATTTGTTCTTGTTTGATTAAACTGTAAGTTTCTCTGGTGGGTCTAATTTGTTCTTGTTTGATTATACTGTCTTCTTTTTCTTTGCGTTCAGGATCTTTTTGGTCATGCTATATCTGCAGGCCAGTCGCCATGATGAAGTCTGTAGTCTTCACCAGGTCGGAGCGGCTGCCCCACAGCTTTTGTCTCAGCTCCGCACCCTCTGGCCAGGTCTGGCATCTCATTTCCCTATAGATTTGGCATTCTTGTAGAATATGCTCAGGGTTCTGGCATCCTGTTCCACATGGGCACTCATCGGTGTGTGAGAACTTCCTTCGGTACAGATGTTCTAGTAGTCTTCAGTGTCCAGATCTCAGACGAAATAAGGTAGTTTGTTGATTTCTTTTGAGATTGTGAATTGGGTCTGGTGTACTGCTTATGTTTCTGTCTTCTCTCCATTGGTGTATATACTGATTTCTGATGATGTTCTTGATTTCTCTGTATGGTACTCGGTGATTAAATTGTGCCCTTTTGCTGCCATCTTTTACCAGAGCATCAGCTCTCTCGTTTCCCGTGCTTCCGCAATGGGAGGGTAGCCACTGGAGCGCTATTGTTGAGGATCTCTGGAGTTTTCCCAGTTCTGATCTGATCTCCGATAACAGTGGTTCGTTGTTTGTTTTTTGTATTGTCTCTAATAGTTCTCTGCAGTCCGTGAATACAACTATTTTTGTTGGAGGTTGCCTTTCTGTTTGAAGTATTTTCAGTGCTCGCAGGAGGCCATCGATTCTGCTCTAAGGTTTGTGGACAACTTTCCTGTTGGGAGGGCCTCTTCTGTTATATTTCCACTTTTGTGTTTTATGAATATGCCTCCTCCCCCGTTTCGGCCTGCCCCCTCTGCTGAACCATCTGTGTACACCTGTGTCCATTCCTTGGTATTATATTGCTCCCCAAACATTGTTTGTGCTAAAATGTTCAACTCGTGGACACTTTGTTGGTCTTTTCTTCTTATTCCTGGGATCTCTGTGCTTATTTCAATTTTGTTTATGTTGCAGCTTGGCTCTTCATAGTTAATAAGCATTTCTATTTCTGTAGGTTGGTTGGGAATTAGTTCTCCATATTTTTGGTGTAGGTTGTTTGATATATGGATGAAGCTGGTTCTCTTGAACCTATTTTTAACTGGGTGTTTTAGTTTGATATGTATGGGATGATCAGGCATGCGTAGCATCTTTTCACTATGTGTCAGCACTCTTTCCTCTCGTCTAGTATTTAGGGGTCTTATATTTGTGTATGTTTCCATTTTCTGGATTTGTGTAGTCTTCATTCCTCCTGTTATTATCCTTAAGCCTGAATTTTGAATTTTGGTTAGGCGTTCCGTGTTTTGTTTTTGATGCTGTGGTCCAGGCTGTCATGCCGTATTCAAGTACTGGCCTGACTGTGCCAGTGTATACATTTTTGAGGATGTTGCTATTTGCACCTCAGCTTGTCCAGCCAGCTTCTTCATGAGGGATAGTTTTCTGGTTGCTTTTTGTTCTATCTCCCGTATGTGTTCCCTCCATGCGAGTCTCTTGTCCATTTTAACTTCGAGATACGCAGAGGTATTTTCTTGTACAAGCTCTTTGACATTTAGAATAAGTTTTGTTACTTCCTTGGTGTTGGACAGTGAGAAGCATGTTGTAACTGTCTTTGAGATGTTAATCTGCAATCCCCAATCTGTAACCCATTTTCCAACAGTGTCCAGTGCTGTCTGCATTCTATTTTCAGCTGTTGGTAGTTTTTCTGCAGCACTCCACATTGCGAAGTCGTCAGGGTGTAGGGCACTGGATACTTTCTTTGGGAGTTTTCCCGCCATGTCGTTTATGAACAGGATAAAGAGGGTAGGAGAGATGACGCCTCCCTGGGGTACACCTTGTTGGAGAGTTATTCTATGGCTCAATGATCCATCTAATTTGACTCTTGCTGTTCTGTATTGGAGGAAGTCTTGTATCCAGCTGAACATTCTCCCTTCTATTTTGTTGTTTAATAGTTTTAGGAGAAGTCCTTCTCTCCATACCTTGTCAAAAGCTTTTGCCCTATCCACAAAGACCGCAAGTACTTTTTCCTTACCTTGGAATGCATTTTCTATTTCTTTGGTTAGGTACACTAGTTGGTCTTCTGTGTTGCAGTTTTTCCTAAAGGCTGACTGTGAATTGAGTAGGATATAGTTTTTTTCCAGATGTTTTATTAGTCTTACGTTTACCATTTTTTCCATGACTTTTCCAACACAGCTGAGCAGAATTATTGGTCTATAACTTTCCTTGCTTGTCTCGTCCTTTTTGGGTTTTCTGATGGGATAATGATAGCTAAGTTTCTCTGGTGGGTCTAATTTGTTCTTGTTCAATTATACTATAAGTTTACCTTGTGGGTCTAATGTATTCTCATTTGATTATACTGTAAGTCTACCTTGTGGGTCCAATTTGTTGTTTGATTATACTGTAAGTTTCTCTGGTGGGTCCAATTTGTTCTTGTTTGATTATATTGTAAGTCTACCTTGTAAGTCAAATTTTTTCTTGTTGATTTATACTGCAAGTCTGCCGGGGGGATCCAATTTGTTCATGATCCCACTATCAGTTTTGTTACTCTACTTTGAATTCTTTACAGCATCCCCTCTATGAGGAAGCCGAAGTGAGGGTTTTGGCCAGTATATTTTGCCTGACCCTTACTAACATGTCTGATCAGTATATTGTACCTGACCCTTACTAACATGTCTGATCAGTATATTGTACCTGACCAGACATTGGTCGTCCTCCACGGAGTGAACGGTAAATGATGATAATCATGGATGACGGGATATCTATTGCATGCTACATTTCTTACGAACATTTTATCTATCGACAGGCAAAGAGCTTGGACAGGGTGAATATGGATGCGTATTGAGAGGAGTGCTCACCATAGAAAAAAAACTTTTGAGAAAAGAAAGAGTAAGTAATATTATGCTGTCGCTCTCAGCTATATCTGTTTAATTATCATTTGATCATCTGCTTTCCTTGTTAGATAAGATGGATGGGACATGTTGTTCACATGCCCAATAAGCACATCCACAAGCAGCTGTTCTACGGTGAGCTCAAAACAGACGCACGCTAATCAGGGTTGAGGAAACACTACAGAGACTCCTTAAAAGTTCCTATGAAAACCTTCAACATTGATGTCACCTTTTGGGAGTTGCTTGCACAGATCCATTCCACTCGGCACATTAGCGTCACCAAAGTGCTCAGATTACAGAGTGAAACTGTATCATGAGGCTTAGAGTAGGTGTGCCGACCGATAGAGCAGAACACATGACTACAGCCTACTCCTCACATGAGTGCTCCAGGTGCTGCAAAGTCTTCCAGGCCAGGATTGGTCTCTATAGCATTATGAAAACACATCTCGCAGCTTCAAATCTACACAAGGCACGAAAGAATCATCGTAAAACAGGTGGCCACTTGCTTCCACTTTAGATATAACTTCTGCTAGAATGCTCGCAGCGCAAAAATCATTTAGGACAGCAGAAAACGTAGATGATTATGAAAACCAGACCAGCACCATCATTAACATTTTAAAAATCCAGCTGAACTCCAGCCGGGACCGAACCATATAACTAGTTGCCTTTCCCCAATCACTAAGAACTTCCTCGACCAGCGCCACAAAATGGGCCGATCACCGGAAAACAAAGTGGCTCAGCAAACTCTGTTGACAAAAGATCGAGAAAGACCACTCTAACTTCTCCAGACAATGACCCCTGTGACTACAGCATCCCATAGAAACATCAAGCAAACTGCATGCACCATTGCCAGGCACCGGCATGTGATGCCTTCTCTAAAAGATGTGGATGGAATGAGTAACTTCACATCTGTAGTCTTCTACACAAACTTCCTCCCTTCTCCTTGAAGTCAATGATGAGACTTTAGTGAATATGGCATCAACATAGATGAGTCAACCATCTAAGATTTGCAGACGATTTCACTCATCACTGAGATACCCACTGAAGGGACATATGCTACTATCACTAGCAGCTGAAGACAAGAAAGCAGGCCTCACCATTAACATAGGATAAACCAAAACTTTGTGCAACCACTTTGCAGAGTCCTGCCCCGTACTATTAAACAATGCATTTGTAGAGGGTGTTGGCGAATATATTTACCTCGGCTATTTCCTCATCATGGAAAATAACCTGAATCATGAGATTGTCAGACACCAGCAAGGGGGGTCGCCCATCAGTCCACCTTCATTTTGATCAAGGTAACAGAAGCTACAAAAAACACCAGACTAGGAGCATTCAGTGGTCCTACCAGCGTTATGCTATGAAAGTGAAACCTAGTCCCTCCCTGTCAAAAGCCACGGAGAACCAGCTGAGGACAACACATGCCTCGCTTAAGTGCCGTCTCATGGGCCTATCACTTAGATAACAGTGCCAGATGGGCGTACATGATGGTGACATCTGAGAAATGTCATATGTCACAGATGTACTACAGCACGTCACTTAGATAACAGTGCCAGATTGGCCTACATAACAGTGACATCTAGGAAATGTCACATATCACGGATATACTACAGCACATCAACTCCATTCACCACTGAACTGGTCATATGTTCCGAAGGATAGTTGATCACTGAAGCACAGCAACCACTCTTTGGTACCCATGTGATGAAAAATGACCACTTCGAAGACCCCCCCCCCCCACCTGCTCAGACTGCACTCTAGTTCAGTTTAGTTTGTCAAAGTATTGTCATTACACATTTGGAGAATCACAGCACAATGCACAAACTCTGTAGCACCGCCGATGATTCCATAACAGATTGGGTAGATTTTTACAAGATTATAAATTTTGCCCAAGCAGCTGCTATTAAGCCTACTCTTTTAAATATCTGACTGCTAAGGCATTCTCAACACGTGCAACACTGCACACAGGCATCTGATCTCTGCTACCCTGAGATCCAGGGAAATACCAGAAACTCCAAGTGAAAAAATTCTGGTCCCCGCTGTGATTTGGACCCATGAGCTATGACCTGAGCTGGGACCTTCACATGGGCAACCACCCTTGTAGAAGTACAGGTCGACTAAGACTAAGATCACCTCATCAGTTGAAACTCAAGAATGCTGAATCAAGAAAGCAGTAGCAGTTGACACTTGCGGGCCTAAGTGTCGACAGAAAGCAAGGGATCTAATATATGGTTTGTGGGATTGTTGCTGTACTTAATCAACAATGGTTGTATAAAAGTGTCAGTTAGTCAGTTTTATTACCACTTGTGCTGCTGAGCGTCATGGGGAACTTAAGTCATCTCTCCTGCGCCAAGTGCGTTGCGTCGGTCAATGTGAGCCCGTGTCGCTGCACAAGCACTCTGTCATCCATCTACCTGCCTTGCAGCCGCCCCCTTGCATGTAGCCAGATCTACCAGCGTTGTAAGCCGTCAGTGGAAGTTCATGAGAGTGCATTCTAAAGAGATGACCAAACCAACTGATTTTTCTGCCTGGAAATGTATTCGGCACAAGATGTAGTGCCAACCATACTACGAATGTCGTCGTTTCATATTCTGTCATTCCTGGTAACATCGATGACCTTCCTTAAATACTTCCTTTCACATGTCAAAATTCTGCTCTCATGCGCCCTGAACAGAGGCCGTGTTTGACACTGGTAACACAGAGTCGGCATAAATATACTGTTTATCAACTGTTACTTTGTTGCCAAACTAATGCTCAGGTGCCTAAGCAGTGGTAACAGCTGATAAGTCACTGTAGATGCTTTCTGACAACTAGTCTCAATTTCCCTGTCTATCTTGCAACCTACTGAAATAATACTACCGAAATACTTGAACTCATGGACCTGTTGAAGAGCAATGTCATTTACACTTATGTTGAGTGGCCCGGGTATTCTACTGATTATCATAGTTTCTGTTTTGCTCTCTTTGTGCTCTTTTGTGTATGTTTGTAGCATGAAAATGTTGTGTGAAGCACGAAGTACGATGTTTCCAGCTCAGGCAGGTTCTGAAAATTCTGGGCTTTTTCTTGTTCAGGTCAATGTGGCCATCAAGACATTTCATTCTGTTGGCAACAGAACGGATTTCAACCAAGAAGCCTTTGTCATGCAGTCCTTGAAACATGCCTACATAGTGGAGCTACTGGGTATCTGCGAAGGACCCCCACTTATGCTGGTAAGTATATATTTAACCACAATTAACCACAATATTACCTGGTAACTTGTTACCTGTAATTTACAATTTTTTTTAATGGGCATGTTTTTAGTGTATGGTCATAATTATTCACCCTTATCACCTTGGGGTGCATAAACCATCAACCAGCCCTCTCACTTTGACCACACCTAGATTTGCATAGACTGTCAACCAACCCTCTTACTTTGACCACACCTAGATTTGCATAGACTGTCAACCAACCCTCTCACTTTGACCACACCTAGATTTGCATAGACTGTCAACCAACCCTCTCACTTTGACCACACCTAGATTTGCATAGACTGTCAACCAACCCTCTCACTTTGACCACACCTAGATTTGCATAGACTGTCAACCAACCCTCTCACTTTGACCACACCTAGATTTGCATAGACTGTCAAACAACCCTCTCACTTTGACCACACCTAGATTTGCATAGATCATCAACCAAACCTCTCACTTCACCCTTTTTACCTTGAGCTGCATAGACCATCAACCAACACTCTCACTTCACCCATATCACCTTGTGCTGCATAGGCCATCAGCCAACCCTATCATCTCATGCTGCATAGACCATGAACCAACCCTCTCATTTTGTCCCTATCACCTTGTGCTGCATAGACCATCAGCCAACCCTCACATCACCCCTCTCACCTTGTGCTGCATAGACCATCAGCCAACCCTCTCACATTGAGCTGCATAGACCATCAGCCAACCCTCTCATTTTGTCCCTATCACCTTGTACTGCATAGACCATCAGCCAACCCTCTCACCTTGTGCTGCATAGACCATCAGCCAACCCTCTCACATTGAGCTGCATAGACCATCAACCAACCATCTCACCTTGAGTTGCGTAGACGATCAACCAACCCTACCCAAGCAGACTTGTCCAGTGCTATTTTCTCTAGATTTTGTCATCTTTTCCCTCCCTGTATTGCTTGCAAGAGCCTCTAGGTCTCTTTTTTCTTAATGATCCCAAATGGGGAAGGAATTAGAAGCTTTATATAAAGGCTAAAAGTTATCTTTGTCATAATTTTGTTCCCATAAATTTAACCTTTTAGATAGGTAGGCAGGCAGGCATGCAAGTAGGTATGTAGGTAGGCATGCAGGCAGACAGGTAGGTACACAGGCAGGCATGCAGGTAGGTAGGTAGGCCAGGCAGGCAGACATATAGATAGTAAGACATGTAGGTACACAGGCAGGTAGGTAGGCAGGCAGGCAGGCAGACAGACAGGTAAGAGTACGTAGGTAGGTAGGTAGGCAGACAGGTAAGTACTTAGGTAGGCAGTTCACTTGGACGACAAGGGTCCATTGAGCCAATCGTCCAGTCGCACAATGAGTGGCTGAGTCCCAGACCATATGCAACAAGGTTGTCGTTCAGATTATACCTATCCAGATGGTTTATGAAAAGATTTTGTTTCTCACTCAGTTGTTTAGCCAACAGGTTCATCTTAACCAGTCGTGCAGTACAAATATCATCTGCATATCTCAAAAACAAAAAAAGTAAAGATGCCATGCGGCGCATAGGAAATATGGTGTTAGGCCCATATAATTTTGTAACTCACGGCACTTAGTGGATGATGGGGTCAGCATTACGCTGGCTGCCTTTACTTCCCAGACTGAACCGGTACCTATTTAAGGCTGGGACGACTCGGGAGCTGGGAACATTTCCGCCTCAACTGGGGAATGAACCCAGGACCACTCAGACACGAAACCAGAACACTAACGACAGCGCTAGGCGGCTCCCATCTGCATACCTTAGTTCTGGTATTTCTTTCCTGCCAATAATGAATATTGTATATCTGCTGCAAATGTGCTGTCTTTGTGGCTGTTGTCCTTTAATGTCGAGTATTTAATACACACGTTTACCGGAGTTATCTTCTTCATTCTTCTTCAGGTAGAGGAGTTTATTCCCATGGGGTCTATGCTGGATTATCTTGAAGATCATCCTGCTAATGTCAGAGTAAAACAGGAACTCTACCTTTGGGCTTCACAAATTGCTGAGGGGATGATGTACCTTGAAACTAAGAGACTGGTTCACAGAGATATGGCGGCTAGAAATATCCTGTTATACTCTTTGGAACGGGTTAGTTCATTTTATTTGGTGTGTAGTAATTGTTTACGTTGATGCTGTCAAGGTCTTATCTATGTTTACCATAATGAACATTACAGTTGTTGTTGTTGTTGTTGTTTGTGAATGCCAATAATAAGTAGGTTTACTCTTTTGTGCACCCTGAAAAGGCTGTTAAGTGGCGGGTTGCAGTAGCTTTCACCACATCCGAGTGTGCTGCTGAAGGTGGACCGGGGTCCTCCGGGCTGTTGTGATATGATTGGCTTCATTTGCGTGTCACTCACTACAACAGGGATCACGTCGATTCCTCACCTCGTTTGCCAGACTGCCATTAAAACAGCCGTTTCCAGGGAGGGCTACTTGGAAGCTGAGGTGAGGGTCTTGGCCAGTATGTTTTGCCTGACCCTGATTAACATGTCTGATCAGTAAATTTTGCCTGACCCTGATTAACATGTCTGATCAGTATATTTTGCCTGACCCTGATTAACATGTCTGATCAGTATATTTTGCCTGACCAGACGTTAGTGCTCCTCCTCGAACATTACGGTAAATGGGACCAAGATCAAACAAATGCAGGAGTTCAAGTACTTGGGCAGTGTTTTCACACAAGATGGAGGTTTAGATAGAGAGATTGAGATCAAGCACTTGGGCAGTGTTTTCACACAGGATGGAGGTTTAGATAGAGAGATTGAGATCAGGTGCTTAAAATCAAATGCAATTACATACCAGCTGTCACCATTATTGAAACACCCTAACATAAACATATCCACAACAAGAATGCTGATCAACAGTATATTCATGCCAACTGTTTCCATTGCCAAAGGTGGACTTTAACAAAAACTCTAGAGGGAAAGATCATGATAAGTGAGATGAGATGCCTCAGGAAAACAATCAACGTAACTAGGAGAGACAGGATGCGCAATGAAGATGTGAGAAGAATAGTTGAAGCGAGACCTTGACCTGAATATATTGATGGAGAGAGAATCAAGTGGTTTGGCCACCTAATGAGAATGCAACCTGACCAACTACCCCTGTGCACATATAACGCACAATGTTTAGGTTTTTGCAATTGTGACAGATCGAGAACTAGATGGATAGGAAATGTTTAAATCGTCGTGGGATGACTACTTCAGCGACACGTCTGGCCCTGGACAGAAAATTACGGCTCCCTGCGATACCACAAGGCACAAGTGGATAAGACAAGACAAGTCTTTGAAGGCTCTGATGGCTGGGACAGACATGGAGGATGGCAGAATACCAAAGGATCATCTCTATGGGTAATTACAGTTGGTGATAAGGTCCTGAGACTGGGCACTACTTTGGTACAAGGATGTGTGCAAGTGGGATTTGAAAGACACTGGCATCATTTTGGTATCGTGGAAACTGTACTCCATGGATCAGGTTACATGGATGGGCATGATTAAGCATGGAATAAAGACAAAGGAGATAGTGATTCCGGAGAGGCTAAGGACTCAGCGTATGAGAAGACAGGCCACACCATGTGATGCCACAAACAGTCCTGATTTTCCTTGCATACACTGTGGAAGATGCTTCTCTGCTCGGATTGGTCTTACGAGTCACGTTTGCTATCATCATGGACTGTAGTGACGTCCTCTTTTCTTAAAGCAGAACATACTATCGTCTGACAAGATGGAAAGATGATGGCATATGTTTGCTGTGTAGTCGGCTGTTTCATATTTTTATTGACATAACTATTAACACGAATATACAGTAAGCCCTTAGCTTATACAGGTGTAAGGTTATGTTCCAAAAGTTTAGAAAGACAGTTTATATTGATCAGAAATGATGGTTGAAATGGGGCTTAAAGATTGGGAACTTTGCTTTCAATATCAATGTAATAATAGTTGCTCATAGCAAGCGAAGATGGCGACAACATCAGACTATTGCTGGGGAATGTGCTCTCTGATGACTGTAAAGACCAATCTTGGAATGGCATACACTGCCACATTCAGGGCACACATGTGGGGAGTCGGCTGTGGAATCGTGAGTATTGTTTTTTTTTTGGACACCATGCTTTGCTGAGCCTCCACGATGGCTGGAGTCATTACGATCTGAGTGTCTTCGGTGATACTAGCTCACCAGGTGGTATCATCTTGAGGAAGCATCTCACACGAGGTGATATCAATATTGGAGCATTTCAGAGACACTTTCAATTAGTCTCTGTGGCATTTCTTCTGCTGTCATGGTCTTCTGCCGTCATGGTCTTCTGCCGTCGTGGTCTTCTGCCGTTGTGGTCTTCTGCCGTCATGGTGAGCGTCTGCTTGTTTTGAGCCCACCGTATAACAGCTTCATGGGGATGCGTTTATGGCTCGTCTATCGTTGCTGAGCCATTTTCAGAAGTGTATGGATGCTCAACATGTTAGTATTGTTAAGAATTTCAGAGTTAGAACTTTGTTCTGTTGCTTGATTCTGAGTAGCCTACGCAGACAATCCCAAGGTAAGGTAAAGGTAAATGGTGTCATTCAGTAGATTTAACCGCTGCTCAGGAATAAAGTGATTAGACTCCAGTATACTAAGCCTTAAGAGATTCCAGAATATTAAACCACATCTTATGTGAGCTGGGGTGACCAGTTCCTTTCAATAGACTTAACCACTGATCAGGAATGAAGTGTTAGCCTCCAGTATACTAAGCATTAAGAGATTCCAGAATATTAAACCACATCTTATGTGAGCTGGGGTGACCAGTTCCTTTCAATAGACTTAACCACTGATCAGGAATGAAGTGTTAGCCTCCAGTATACTAAGCCACAGCTTGTGTGAGGTGGGATGGCTAGTTCCCTTCAGAGACATAACCACTTAACCACCTGAGGTGGGGGGACAAATCCCCTTTCTCACTGCCTTTTCCTTCCAAAATAAGTCAGGTACCCATTTACAGATATGTCAACTGGAGCATGACCGTTGTAGGAGTTAAAGCCTGTACCATTGTAGTTGAAATCAGATACTAAATTCCAATGGACCAGTTTCAAATCACATCGTTCTCAGAATGTAGGTTTTTCATTCATTGTATGACCCTTTCTCACAGTCAACCTAGCTGTAAATGAGTACCTGACCAAAGTTAAGGAATAAGTTCTTTTGATTTATGTTGGGATCAAGACGCTGAGCGGCGCATGATCTGCAGCTGTCTGTGACCCATAGCTAACTGCTAGTGTCAGGACCAGCAAACCAAAGCTGCCAAGATCCTTCTGCACCTCCACGCGGTGATCCTGGATAACAGGCTACAATAGGGCAGACTGGCTAAGGAGAAGAGATCGAAGAGGGAAGGCTAACCCGGTACAAAAAAATGCCTGCTGAAGTTGGATGTGTTGGACCGAAAGGTGCAAATATCGCAGTCAAGCTGTAAACTATGACACAACGCATTCTGTTCTCTGGACTGCATTCTGTTACTTGTAACAGGGAGATTGAGAACGAAAGAAGAAGAATAAGAAAAAGATTTATGTTGTCTTGCACCTATCAGAAATGTTCATTTTGTCTTTCAGATCAAAATTAGCGACTTTGGCTTATCAAGGGCAATGGGAACAGACAAAGAGTATTACAAGGCTACTAAAGGTGGACGCTGGCCTATCAAGTGGTATAACATCACTCATATTGTATACACATTAGGCACTTGACAGTTTAGACTGCATACAAACACAGCTGGCGATTAAGGAGAGAAAGTAGCGATGAATAGAACAAACCTTCAGTGAGATAACTAACAATATAACCAAATATGAGCTGATTTGTTGTAGAAATGACCCCATTCATCACCTTTGTCCTTTGTAGAACGTTGATCTCATCACAGCCAGCTGATAGGAATCTTCGTCTGCAGTCAGTCAGTCAGTCGGCTCTTTGCTATTCTCCAAATGGTGCTCCAACTCCTGTAAGCATTTCTGGAAGTTTTTTTTCATATTCCTCTTGCACAGTGTTACACCAGTTTGGAGTCTGTTAAGTGACTTCCATGTTGTGTACGGTAGATGATGTCTGGGGGCAGGCTCCTCCTGAAATTCGATCTTTGGGGGCTTGCATCAATTCATGTCTTCTCTCGCTAGAGCAGTTTTCAGGGTTTGGTTGCATGGGCTGTGTTGATTTTAGGAAGCTATGTCTGGATTTGAGTCATATTCTCTGTACCTGATATTCAAACATTGGGTGCTTTTGATCATGCTCCTGTTTTTCTCGCTCTATTTCTTCTGCGACGCTTCCTTGAATCTTAGGTGGCGCTATGCCAACTATCTGGCACATTTTATCAATGGGGTGGAATTTAGGCACCCTGGCACTATCCGACCCGCCTCATTTATTGCTGTATCAACTAGTTTCACATAGACAGTTTTTCAGGACTGGCGTGGCGTATTCAGCTAAGTAAAAACACAAGGCAAGTGTATTAGGAAGTCATAAGGTGCTTCGCTGCATGTGTTCTTTGCTAACCAACAGGTTCAAGTCTTAGTCCTGTTTGTGGACATCAAGAGTGGAAGAATCAGAATGAAGGATAGGGAGATGGTGGAAGATGTCCTCGGTGGAGGAGCTGGGGTTGTTGGTGAGGGCATGTTTTACATGGTCAGTGAGAAGTAAGGGAGTCAATGCTGGTAGTCGGAAGAACTCGCTGGAGAACTAAGGTGACAGTAGTCTTGAGGTAGAGCTGGAGAGTAGATGTGAGAATTGTCTCAAGGTAGAGCTGGAGAACAGGGGTGGAGGTGGAGGGTAGAGCTGGAGGACTGAGGTGAGAGGTCTCAGGGTAGAGCTGGAGGGTAGAGCTGGAGGACTGAGGTGAGAGGTCTCAGGGTAGAGCTGGAGGGTAGAGGTGGAGGGTAGAGCTGGAGGACTGAGGTGAGAGGTCTCAGGGTAGAGCTGGAGGGTAGAGGTGGAGGACTGAGGTGGGAGGTCTCAGGGTAGAGCTGGAGGGTAGAGATGGAGGGGAGAGGGTAGAGCTGGAGGACTGAGGTGAGAGGTCTCAGGGTAGGGCTGGAGGGTAGAGGTGGCAGTGAAGAGGTGGAGGGTAGAGCTGGAGGTGAGAGGTCTCAGGGTAGAGATGGAAGGTGGAGGGTAGAGGTGAGAGGTCTCAGGGTAGAGATGGAAGGTGGAGGGTAGAGGTGAGAGGTCTCAAGGTAGAGATGGAGGGTAGAGCTGGATGACTGATGTGAGAGTGGTCTCAGGGTAGAGCTGCAGTGCTGATGTGAGAGTGGTTGCAGGGTAGATCTGGAGGACTGAGGTGAGAAGGCAGAAGTGAGAGTAGTCTCAAGGTAGAGGCTCTTACAGAAGCCACCAAGCACCTTAATGGCTTTCTTCATTTCTACAATCAGCAGTCTTAGCCTGTCTCTTACCGTCTACCAGGTATGCTCCAGAGAGTGTCAACTTTGGTGTTTTCTCGCATGCCAGCGATGTATGGAGTTACGGGGTCGCTCTGTGGGAAATGTTCACTTATGGTGGTGCCCCGTATGACGACATGTCTGGTGTTGAGGTAAAAGCTGTGTACATATGTGTATGTATGTGTACCGAGTGGTTTCTGGGAGGTTTTTTTTATTTTAAGAGATTAGATAGTACCTATAGTTGCTGGGAGGGTTTTATACGTAAAAGATTAGATAGGACCTATGGTTGCTGAGAGGGTTTTATATGTAAAAGATTAGATAGGACCTATGGTTACTGAGAGGGTTTTATATGTAAAAGATTAGATAGGACCTATGGTTGCTGGGAGGGTTTTATATGTAAAAGATTAGATAGGACCTATGGTTGCTGAGAGGGTTTTATATGTAAAAGATTAGATAGGACCTATGGTTACTGGGAGGGTTTTATATGTAAAAGATTAGATAGGACCTATGGTTGCTGGGAGGCTTTTATATGTAAAAGATTAGATAGGACCTATGGTTGCTGAGAGGGTTTTATATGTAAAAGATTAGATAGGACCTATGGTTGCTGAGAGGGTTTTATATGTAAAAGATTAGATAGGACCTATGGTTACTGAGAGGGTTTTATATGTAAAAGATTAGATAGTACCTATGGTTGCTAGGAGGGTTTTATATGTAAAAGATTAGATAGGACCTATGGTTGCTGGGAGGGTTTTATATATAAAAGATTAGATAGGACCTATGGTTGCTGAGAGGCTTTTATATGTAAAAGATTAGATAGGACCTATGGTTGCTGGGAGGGTTTTATATGTAAAAGAGATAAGATCTGCTACACTGAGATCATTTAATATTATGTAACAGTCATATAGCCCCTTTAGATGCTCCACCTCTTTGCACAACCCAAATGGTTCTATCTAGCAGCGCTGAAATGTCTCAAGTTAAATGTTTGGAGAAAAGGATTGGATTACAGAGAAACCAACTCCTGTTTCCTACACTGTTACAATGCGCCAGCTCAAACGTCACTGCTCATTGTGGAATTTGGGGCCAAAACGCAGTGTCCTGACCTGATCACAGCAGATTTGCCTCTATTTCCCAACTTGAAATCCTATTTGGAAGTATCCTGTCTCAGCATAAACTTGCTGCATAACTTTAGGGCAGCCTTTCTTAACCTGTCTATCCTGGGGGAACTATAGAAATAATCGTCCTCCATAAACATATCTCTAGACCGAAGACACTAACAAAAATTGAATTATATACCTACTAAAAATGATATCTCTAGTCAAACTGTATAAAGCATTAGATCTAGATTAGAGTACTGTGTACAGGTGTTGAGTCTTTATCATAGAGGGGACATAAACATGCTGGAAAGGATACAAAGAAGAGTGACAAAACTGATAGTGAGATTCCAGAATTACAGTTACGAGGAAAGACTCAGAAAAAATTATCCTGCAGTGTCTAGAAAAGAGGAGAATTTGAGGTGATAATACAGATAATCAACGGAAAGGATTACTTAGACTTTAGCAAGTTTTTCAAAATACAACTACAAGAGGGCACAGCTACAAGTTAAATAAAGAAAGGTCCAGATTAGATATTAGGAAATATTTTTTTAGTCAAAGAGTGGTGAATGCTTGGAATGAATTGCCACAGGAAGTAGTGGAGGCAGGAACAGTTATTGCATTGAAGAATAGATTGGATACGCATAGTTTTTAGAGCAAAGAAAAGTAAATGAAACTGGTTGTATACAGACTCTGGGGAGTCTTCTAAACCAGTATAAAGATAAGTTAGACCAAAATCACCAACAAACATTGAATTATAAAGCTACTAAAAATGATACAGAAATAAGGCAAACGCAAAAACAAAAAAACAAAACAAAAACAAAAATATTATATATCTCTATACCAAAGTAGCCTACAAATATTGAATTATAAAGGTACTACAATTGATATATCTAAATTAAGGTAGCCTAGCAATGTGGAATAATGAAGCTACTTAAATATAAAATGGCAAAATCATCTTCTTCGTCGTTCGTTCTCAATCTCCTACTAGCAAGCCCTGAAAAGGGCTTTGTAAGTAGCAGGATGTGGTCTGGTGAGTGGAATGCATCGTGTTGTAGTTTACAGCTTGACTACGATATCTGGGCCCTTAGGTCTAATATATCCAAAATCAGCAGGCATTTTTGAGTTCTGTGTTAGCCTTCCCTCTTCGATCCCTTCTCCTTAGCCAGTCTGCATTTTTATGTTCTGTGTTAGCCTTCCCTATTCGATCCCTTCTCTTTAGCCAGCCTGCCATTTTTGAGTTCTGTGTTAGCCTTCCCTATTCGATCCCTTCTCCTTAGCCAGCCTGCCATTTTTGAGTTCTTTGTTAGTCTTTCCTCTTCGATCCCTTTTCCTTAGCCAGCCTGCCATGTTGCAGCCTGTTATCTAAAATCATCTCATGGAGCCGTTGAAGGGTCTTGGCAGCTTCTGTTAGCTGGCAATCAGCTGTAGGTTGCTGACCACTGCAGCAGCTCATGCACTGCTCAGCATCTTAATCCTATATAAATATTATAAATGAAAATACATAATCACAATTGAACAAAGATAGTACACTGGGACGTCATTATGCTGTATTGTTTCTGTCATTAACATTGCTGTAGGCACTATTTTTATTCATGGAGTAAGGCTTGAGAACCTTGCCCCTTATGCTCCGGCAATGTAAAGACTGGTGACTGAGTGCTCTCGAGGTAAGATGTCGGCCTAGGGTGCTAGAGGTCGCGAGTTAAAATGATAGTGGAGACCAAGATTTTTTCACATGGACTTTCTGGTATTTACCTGGATCTTTGGGCCATAGAGATCGGCAGCCAGTGTGCAGTACTGCGCATGTTAAAAATCCATCATCAGTTGGAAATGAAAAAGAGTAGGCTAAACAGTCGCTGCCCGGGCAAAGTTCGAATTTATGTTAAATCTACTCAATCTATTACGGGATCCTCTCCTGTGCTATGCAGCTCATACATTGTCCTGAGATTCTCCAGAAATATAGAGAACAGTGCACTTATTGATTAAACTATGTGCAATGACATTGATTCTTCGATTAAAGTAAGCTAACTAATGTAAAGTTGCTTGTAAGTGTCTTAAGATGCTCTCATGAGCACGACTGTGAACGATGATGTGGAAGCAACGGTTGGCTGAACATTTTAAAATCTAATATTTGTTTAGAGAACATTTATTTGTGGTTAAGGCAACCGCTCGCAAACCAAACTGGTATGTGTTCGGATTCATGTTCTCTTCTCTTGTATTCTTGTATGAGATCTCATCTATTGTGAAATAGGAGTGACCAGTTCCCTTCCTTGCTGCCTCATATTCCCAAACCCTAACAGACAATCCCCCTTGCTGTCTTGTATTCCCAAACCCTAACAGACAATCCCCCTTGCTGTCTTGTATTCCCAAACCCTAACAGACAATCCCCCTTGCTGCTTCATATTCCCAAACCCTAACAGACAATCCCCCTTGCTGTCTTGTATTCCCAAACCCTAACAGACAATCCCCCTTGCTGCCTCACATTCCCAAACCCTAACAGACAATCCCCCTTGCTGTCTTGTATTCCCAAACCCTAACAGACAATCCCCCTTGCTGTCTTGTATTCCCAAACCCTAACAGACAATCCCCCTTGCTGCCTCACATTCCCAAACCCTAACAGACAATCCCCCTTGCTGTCTTGTATTCCCAAACCCTAACAGACAATCCCCCTTGCTGTCTTGTATTCCCAAACCCTAACAGACAATCCCCCTTGCTGCCTCACATTCCCAAACCCTAACAGACAATCCCCCTTGCTGTCTTGTATTCCCAAACCCTAACAGACAATCCCCCTTGCTGTCTTGTATTCCCAAACCCTAACAGACAATCCCCCTTGCTGTCTTGTATTCCCAAACTCTAACACACAATTCCCAATTGTCCCAACATTTAACATTTGTAGGTTCCATTTTGCAGAAGGATAAACTGGGGCATGCTCCAACTTAACTTCACCTTGCAACAGATCCGGACTGCAAAGAAACGAGATGGCTGACAGATTGGCAAAAACAGAAGCCTCCAAATAACAATTGGATAGACCCTGCAGTAACTACACAGTAAAACAAATTATTAAGAATAATACTCTGGGAAATTTGGATGGAACAGGTGGACTGGGCAACCGGAACAATAGGTCGCACTGTATTTAGCGAAATGCCACAGCCAAAAAGTAATGACATAATCAAACTACATAGAAGGGATCAAAGTCTCATCTTTCAGTTCTGAACATGACATACCAGAGTCAATAGCCACTTGAACCACATCAGTCTCTAGAACCTACCCTTGTGCAGACATTGCTCTCACCCTGATGAAACAGTTATAAACCTAATCATTGAGTGCAAGACGCTTGCAGACATGAGGAAAATATATTCTTACAAGCACTGCCGACAATTGCCAACACACTGTACGGAGCAGTGAAACAACTGAAGAAGACCTGTATCTCACTTCAGAATGGCATTGGGCAGCCAAGAACAGGCTTGCTCAGTCGCTATAGGATAACAACCCAACTTAACTATAGAGTTTTTTTTACTCGGCTGTGAGAGGCAAACACAGTTAAAATATTCATCTTAACTGTACTCATAAATAAAGACATGCCTAGTTCATGGATTGTATTCTCCATTTCTGAATCCTCAATAATCTGAAACATGAAAGATGTTTTATTTATTTTGCAAGGTCATAAAAGACGTTTTATTTGTTTTGCCAGGTCATAAAAGATGTTTTATTTGTTTTGCCAGGTCATAAAATATGTTTTATTCATTTTGCCAGGTCATCAAGTTCATTGAAGATGGTAGCCGCTTACAAAAACCAGAAAAGTGCCCAGATGTGGTTTACAACGTCATGCTGGATTGCTGGTCCTATGATCCAGCAAATCGACCTACTTTCAAGGCGTTAAATAAACACTTTAATGAAGAGCCAGAGTATATGAGCGTAAGGGAGTTGAAAAATGCATTCAAGAATATGTAATGTTAAAATATTTCAGCAATTTGGCAAAGCAACAAATGTCTGAAGCTCAAGTAATTCATGTGTGATCTAGTTCCATTATATGCAAGTTTAAGAAGTAAGCATTATTGAAAAACCCATTCAAGTTTCAGTATCTACACTCGCCTATGTTCCAGCATCTACACTCACTTAGGTTCCAATATCATCTGCACCCCTTAGGTTCCAGTATCATCTACACTTGTCTAGGTTCCAGTATCATCTACACTCCCTTAGGTTCCAGTATCATCTACACTCCCTTAGGTTCCAGTATCATCTACACTTGTCTAGGTTCCAGTATCATCTACACTCCCTTAGGTTCCAGTATCATCTACATTCCCTTAGGTTTCAGTATCTACACTCAAAATCTTAGGTAAAAGAACATTATAGTAAGAGGACAAAGCCACCTGGAACAGAAAATTGAGAAGAAAGTTGCATTGAATAGGTCTTACACTGGGAAAGTTCCAAACCAGACTCACCAGACAATCTCTTGTCAGGAAACTTTCAGGGAAAAAGAGGTAAAGGAAGACCAAAAAATGCACGAGGAAGCGATTTGTGGCATATACAAGAAAAATATGGAGAATCTGGAAACGAGGAAAAGAGCTAAAGAATATTGCCAAGGCAATGGCTACTTGGAGAAGATTGGTTCACCCTGAGGTGAAATGGGTGAAGCCAAAAAAAGAAAACATTCAATACAGTTCATCCAGGTTGCTGAATCAAGCATGTTACAAAGTTAAGTTCCAAAGTCTACATTTACAAACAAAAATAACTGATCTTTTTTATACTGGTTTAGAAGTTTCTATAGGGTCTGTATACAACCAGTTTCTTGGAGGGTGGTTTAATGAATGTGCGAGTCCATTACTAGAGCTAAGTTGACCCACAGACAGTTAGGCGTCATCAATAGCTGCTCTTAACAAGCTACCTGGGGAAAGGTACAAATAATTTGGGTAGTGGATGTTAAGCCTACTCTTTTCTTTTTCTAACTGCCAAGGGATTTTTAATATGCTTGACACTGAACACGAGAGTCCTATCTCGCTACCCAGAGATCATGGAAAATTTTACTAGTAGATCCACTTAAAAAAAAATCTTGGTCTCTACCGCAATTCAAACCCGAGTCCTCTGGCACCTGAGGCAAACACCTTACCTCAAGACCACTAACTTACCAAAAATCTTAAGTTCTCATATGCACACAAAGCATAGTAATTTCAGAAACAGTCATTTCACAAACATTGAAGTTGCAAAACTCCTAACATTGGAAATGTACGTACAAACATTATACATGCCAACTTCAGCCTTATGAAAACCTGTTACACCAAACCAACCAAATCAAGTACGAGGGGAGGGGTGTGGGGGAATGGAAATATATGTGGAGAAACGTTGAAGAAAAAGTAGAAGTGGATATAAATTTACAGTAGGTGGTGAGAAAATAGATCAGGTCACACATTTTGAATATCTGGGCTCCAGAATTGACAAAAATGGCGACTGCTCGAAAAAAATAAGAAGACTAGCCGTGGCAATATAGAGACTGAACAGCCCAAAGAAATTATGGCAGAGCACCAACAAAATGATAAAAGTAAAAGTCTTGAGAGCCTGTGTTTTTCCTGTTGCAGCTTATGGCTGCGTATCAGGGACGATTAGCAAAACTTCTAGACAAAGAATCGAATCCTTCGTCAAAATGTTACAGAAATATCATCAGAATACTCTGGACAGAGAAAAAGACAAATGTAGACATTCAGCAAAAGTTGCTGGTTTATCCATTCCATTTTTGCTAGAAAATGAAAATACTTGTCTCATCAAGAGACACAACGGTCTCGAGAGAACAGTGATGGAAGGTATGGTTCCAGGTAAAAGAGGAAGTGGTAGACCAAGAAGACGATGGGACCACGGTATCCAGGAATGCCTGGGTATGACTGTGGGGGAGGCTGGAGTTTTGGCAAGGGAACGGATTTCTTTCACAGACGGATGTGAGCGACGTTCTTATAAAGGACATACTACATGATGATGGATATATTGTAAAATTTAGATAAATAATAATGTTTGCCTAGGCATCTGATGTCCGTTGCGTCGGTCGAACGCCACCATGACCAGTCAAAACGGCGCTCTACCAGGCCTCATCTACAATCCCCTAAAGTGAGTGAGCAAGTCCTGTTAGCAGTGAAAAGGGCAGATGCAGTGTTTGGTATGATAAAAAGAAATATTACACATAATTGCATGGAAGTGAGTCTAGTTAGATCTAGATTGGAGTACTGTGTACAGGTGTGGAGTCCTTATAGAGGTGATATAAACATCTGAAAACTATCAAAAAATGAGTAACAAAGCTGATAGTGGTATTACAGTTATGAGGAAAGACTCCGAAAAACCGGCCTACAGTGTCTACAAAAAAATTTGAGATGATTTAATACAGGTTTATAAGATAATCAGCAGACTTACTTACTTACTTTCCGTGTCCAAACACCATGTCACACATCATCCGTCCAGTATTCAGCAACTTGAACTGCCTTGGGGTTCACCTCCATCATGTCGTTCATGTCACAGGTTTCAGGGAGGTAGGGGCAGGTCATCAGATGATCTTGGTCCTGAACTGCGCCGCATTCACATGTGTCGACATCTGAGTATCCCCATTTCTTCAAGTTCGCTTTGCATCTTGAGACACCATTTCGAAGTCTGTTCATTGCCTTGCACACAGCATAGGGCAGGTGGTGTGCAGGCACAGCCTCTTCCTTGAGCTCTATCCATGGATCCTGCATTGTTTTGCTCCACCTCTCGATGTGTCGACCTTCCGGACGTCTGGATGGTCTCTGTCGATTTTAAGAAAATAATCAGCAGAAAGGATCAGTTATACTGTAGCTCGTTTTTCCACAATACAGCCGCCTACAAGAACAAGAGGGCACAGCTACAGCCGCCTACAAGAACAAGAGGACACAGCTACAGCCGCTTACAAGAACAAGAGGACACAGCCACAGATTAATTAAAGAAAGGTCCAGATTAGATACCAGGAACAAATTTTTTAGTCATAAAGTAGTGAATGCTTGGAATGTATTGCCACAGGAAATAGCAGAGGCAGGGTCCTGATTTAATTTGAACACCCCTCATGTGTGTATTCTGTTAACAGAAGGAAAAGTAATGAAAATGGAAAGTTGTTAAACTGCATACTAAGGAGCAAAAGTCATAAATGTGCAGTGGTTTCTGCTTACATTCCTAATTAATTACGGAAGTTGTCAGAGCTTAACAGAAAGTATTTCTATTATTTTCCAACATTTTCCATATTTAATGAGAATTATATACAAGATGCCATGATACAATTAATGCATTCAAGAATAAATTGGATGCGCATAGTTATTTTTAGATCAAGTGAATGTACATGAAACTGGATGTATACAGACTCTGCAGCGTCTTCTAAACCAGTATAAAGACATTAAGTATAACAAGTGGGAGAAATATGTCTGATTTCCTACTGTAATTCTAACTATAGAACCAGCACATTCTTTGAAATGTTGAAGACTGATAGATGAATTTTTATATGCTAAATTAACTGATTAGCTACTGAATTGAAAAACAGGCTGTGGCAGAATTAAATTTAGGTCCCATTTTCCCATTTGCAGGTGTATGTACAAATTTAGCTGCAGTTTTCTTAATTATTAACATATTTTTATGAATGATATACCATTTTGTAGGTAAATGAATGTTCTCTAAGATAGATCTAAAACAATTGTGTGTTATTTTTTAGTAGGAAATTTGTAAATGGTAAATCATTATTTACAACAGAAAAGCATTACAAAATTATAAAAAAAGTGCCAACTCACCTTAAATTTTTGAATGTCCAAAACATTTAATGTCTTTTACTTGGTGGTTATCACAAAGTATATCCAACAATAAAAAAAACAAATCCAAGAACACAGAAATTGGATAATATTTACACTTCTAATAGCTAATGTAACCACATGTCGGCCAGATCAGAAAAAATTAAACATTTTTTGAAAAATAAACATTTGAAGAAAAAAAAATATATCTTTGGAAAAATTAACATTTAAAAAAAAATATATATCTCCAATTTATTTACAGTACATCAATGTCTTTAGTGAGCACCATCTGCAGGATCATGTGTATGGTACACTCTAAAACAGTTCTTCGGATGGAGATGTGGCTTTTCTGGGCAACCAATGCAATAAAAATTTGTGCGGGCTCTCTTTGCAGGAGTTGAGCATACAATGCAGTTCCTGTCTTTGTCTGAATGATCCACAAGATGCACAGCACCCTCATATCTTTTAATTTTGTTTCCTCCTTTGAATTTTCTCCCAACTTTATTGCTGTTTGTGGTTACTACCTCTTGCGGAATGATGGATGCAGCCTTCTCAGTCAGCTGATGGATCAAATTTTCTTTGAAGACTTTCAAGGGCATAGGCTTCTCATCAGCATGACAGAGCGTGTATAATATATGAGCATTTACCTGTGAAACCTCAATGATCCAATAAAATATTTTTTTCCACCATTTTCTTGTTTTTCTTTGGAAACTGCCATAGTATGATACCATCTGGTCGCTATGGTCACATCCATTCATACACATGTTGTATCGCTGCACTACTTTGGGTTTTTCAACTGTGTTGCCTCGTCTAGTTGTAACCTGCTCCATCTGAACTGTAGTCTTGGTGGAGACAACAATACATGGCCTTTTGGCTTTCTTATCTCGCCAAGCAACACATATCTGGGATCCATCATTATTTCTGTACCACCTAGCTTCTCTGAGCTGTAGAGAAATGGTCTTCAACTGAAGCGGAAAATTTTTCCTGTTGATGTTGAGTGTGCCAGTGTAATCAATACCCCTACTCAACAGATATGTAATCACGGTGTCTACAGTGTAGTACCTATCCGCAAATACATGGTGGCCTTTTCCAATTCCTTGCAGCAGGTAATCAAACACCTTCACGGCCTGACTTGTACGGTCATTGGCAAGGAGATATGATGTGTTTTTTCCGAAGTATGTCAATACAGAGTAGATATACCCTGTAGTAGAATCACACAAGCCAAAAGTCTTGATGTGATACTTGCTTGGCTTGGAGGCATTGTACTGCTTGTGCTTCCAGCGTCCGTTATAGCCTATTACTATTTCATCATTGGCCAGATCCTGAAATGGATAAAATGCATCCTGGAACTTTGCTATAAGTGAATTCAAGAATGGCTCTATTTTGTCTTTGCCTACAGATTCAGCATCTCCAACATGCATCATGGTGTGGTAAATGATTTCAAATCTCAATCTGGGAAACATCTGACTGTACCATGGGTTGTAGTTGTGCGGTTTGTGTGCCCAATAATCCTTCACCGATGCTTTTTTACCTAAACATATTGCAATAATCACGGCCAAAAATTTTAACAGCTCATATTCAGTGATAGGCTTCCAACTTGCAAGTGTAGACTTTTGTAAAGAAACTTGTTTGGATTTCTTCAATTCTGCATATTCATTGATCATTGATACCAATGAATCTAACACATCTGGTGTTATCAAGGCAAACCAACAATCTAGTTCAGAGGAAGATGCATCTAGTTTTGCATGCATACCTGGTTCACGAGTTGGAACAAAGGGAATACTGCCTGTTGTTTCACCTTCAGTTACTTGGTGCCACTGTTCTCTTTCTTGAGCTCCATTTTTTACTGAACTATTTGTAAATCTAGCACCCATCTTAGCCTTTTTAGGGACTTTTGATGGTCCAGGACGTGCACCATCTTCACTATCACTACTTGCGCTGTCAGTACAATTTTTTTTGTATTCATCAAAATCAATTGAATCATTATTATCGACATCTGTTTCACTTACCTCGTCTTCACTAGATGTATTATTTATCTGTTGAAACAAGTTTCTAGCCTGTTCAATAGTTAGACGAGCCATACAAGTGCTTTTGGGGACCTTATCGCTTGTTGCCATGGTAAACAATTTTTTACAGTTCGGTAACTAGCTTGAAAATATGATAATTATGACAAGAATACAATTTTTAACATCCGATTTGGTCCACATGTGATTCAAAGATCAACTTCCCTTCGGTAAATTAAAATCTCGTACCGAAACGGTAAGGAAAACTATAAATTTTATAAACTTGTTTTACTATGAAACAAACATTGTCGCTCACAGCGGCTTATGGCCGCGGCTAAATAAGTGTTCTGGCGCTGGGAGCGGCTTGTGGTAGTAAACCAGTTAAGCTGACTGGGATACAAAATTGATGGTGGTCACCTATTTTTGACAAATATAGACAGTGCTTGACAGCATAAAATACTTGCAGTTTTTATTGCTATGTTGTTTACATTGTTAATTATTCACTGACCTCAATTTGACGATTTATGTTATTCATGTTCACTATGTCTCCTTGTTTTTTTTATTGTCTACCATATCCTTGCCAAGTTTTGTAGTAAATACTCTATGCACTTGTTGGTCTTCTTCTTCTTCGCTGATTCTCGATCTCTCGCTACCAAGCTCGGAAAAGGGCTTAGCAAGTAGCAGAATGTAGTCCAGAGAACGGAATGCGTTGTCATAGTTTACAGCTTGACTGCGATATTTGCACCTTTCGGTCCAACACATCCCATTTCAGCAGGCATTTTTGAGAACCGGGTTGCCTTCCCTCTTCGATCCCTTATACTTAGCCAGTCTGCTCTGTTGCAGCTTGTTATCCAGGATCACCGCATGAAGGTGTAGAAAAGTCTTGGCAGCTCTGGTTCGCTGACCCTGATGCTAGCAGTCAGCTATGGGTCGCTGACCACTGCAGCTCATGAGCTGCTCAGCTCTGGTTCGCTGGCCCTGATGCTAGCAGTCAGCTATGGGTCGCTGACCACTGCAGCTCATGAGCTGCTCAGCTCTGGATCGCTGGCCCTGACGCTAGCAGTCAGCTATGAGTCACTGACCACTGCAGCTCATGAGCTGCTCAGTGTCTTGATCCCATGCACTTGCCAATAGGAGGAACATGCATATCTAAAGTTTTATGTTATAGGTAGGAAAGTGGTTCAATTAGGTGACAAGGACCCGTTGCACCAACTGTACATAAGCGTGGGTCGGGCCGAGACCCAAGCCGCATGCAAAGAGAAATTTATTTTTCCTGATTTGACCTAACCCGGGGGTGCTTGGACTGCAACAAGGAAGAGACAGTGGTGGAGATGGTCGTTTCTCATCTCTCATAATTGCTTTACGAGCTGGTAGGTGGAGGCATCCTCAGCAAGATAGGCCACATGGCCCAAATAGAGCTGAGCCGCAGTGGTTTAGCCTGGCGAGTATGCTCGAGGCCTGTCTGTCACGTGACTTCGTTGTTTCAGACCCAGCTATACCAGTGTATTGTAAGAATCCACCTCCAGCTGGGGTAGGATTCAATGCACTTATGATTACACTGCAGAATTGTCCAGGTTTCAGAATCATTTGGCAGGATAGGGATGACACAGATCATGTAAATTCCTATGTTGGTTTTTGGAGAACGGAATGCGTTGTGTCGTAGTTTACAACTTGACTGCGATATTTGCACCTTTCGGTCCAACACATCTGACTTCAGCAAGCAATTTTTTAGTACCGGGTTAGCATTCACTCTTCGATCCCTTCTCCTAAGCCAGTCTGCCCCTGCGCAGCCTGTTATCCAGGATCACCGTGGGGAGGTGTAGAAGAGTCTTGGCAGCTTTGGTTCGCTGGCCCTGATGCTAGCAGTCAGCTATGAGTCACTGACCACTGCAGCTCATGCGCTGCTCAGCATCTTGATCCCATACTCTAGAAAATGATTTGAAAAGTTTTGAATTCAGTGCATCAGAAGTTGTGGTACACTGCCTATCAGTAATTATTTCTGCATTGAGAAACTCTGGATTCAGTGTATCTTTTCTATCTTTGAACATTCACAATCTGTTTTGCTGCAATTTAAAATAAGATAGACCTTTCCTTTAATACAACAATAATGCAAGATAAGACTTTAATCCAAGCAGTAAGAAACTCATCCTACAACTGCGTTTAACTTCAAACTAGCAGTCAGTTGATGCAGACTCAACTATTTGATAATACATTTTTCTAAACCTATGTAAGGAAAATAAATTTATATATATACATTTTTTGCATTATAATTTGTAAAGTATAACAATTGATTGTGTCATATATGGTACATAGGAAATGAAGATTGGAATTTTATAATCTAGCCCTATGCAAGGTAAACGTAACAAACAAAAGTCAGGTGTCCTACGAATTGTGTTGGAAATTAGAGCTACGCCTATAGTTCAGATAGAAAATCTTTTGTGATACTATTGCTAGAACTAAAATCCACAATTCATAACTTAAACTAGCACTTAATTCAAATCTACATATATATGTATACTAGGTGCGTTCAAGTCAAACCGGGATTTTTTTTTGCAAGGAAAAAAAAAAATTTAATGAAGTAGTCAAAATGCGATTTATTTTTTTATAAATCTCCTGCAACATTTATGCGCTTATCCGAGCATTTAAGTAATGCTTTAAAAAACTTCAGCATAGAAAGATTTGTCAGTATGTCTGAACTAATCCAGCTTTCACTTAGTCATCAATGCTGAATTGCTAACCGCAGGAATTCTTTTAGGGGTCCAAACAGGTAGAAATTAAAAAGTCATGCCCTTTCATCTCAAAACGTTCCTTCTATTCAGTGCATGCTTGAACTCTGCTCTACCGGTCAAAAGCGGAAAGCTGTCTTGGCACCCAATGTGCACTAACCTTCCAAAAATGCAAATGTCCACAAATAATAGTGTTCACTGTACCCAGAGAAAGATGTGCCTTTTATGCAATTTCATGCGTTTGATTTTCCTGGATAAGGAGTTCCACAATCTTGATATTCACAGTAATGACTGTGATGGGTTGAGAGCCACCACGGCTGGGATTATCACTCACGGCTGTACAGCCTTCTCTAAAGCGTTTCACAATTCAAATGTCTTACTGCAACTGAGTGTCATCATCGTGTAGTGATTGCAGTCTTTTGTAAATTTAATCAAGTTTCACGCCTTCTTTCATAAGAAACTTTATCACAACACGCTGTTTCATGCAAGTAATAATAGTGTTGTCTGCCATTTTTATTTATCTATTACGTAATTGGCCCATTGGCCACCTAGCAATTAACAGTGCATAAATGCCCCTAACTAATAATAGTAGTTCCAGCACGCTATAACCCATTCATGTAGAACTGAAACAAAAAGTCCTGGTTTAATTTGAACACCCCTCATGTGTGTGTGTATATGCATATAAATATGTATGTATTCTATTAACTGAAGGAAAAGTAATGAAAACGGGAAGTTGTTAAACTGCCAACTAAGGAACGAAAGTCATAAGTGTACAGTGATTACATTCCTAATTAAATACAGAAGTTGTCAGAGCTTAACAGAAAGCACTTCTTTTATTTTCCAACAATTTCCATATTTAATGAGAATTATATGCAACATGCCATGATATAATTCTTTGCTGGGGCCTCAAGATAAAACTTTGCCTGAGAAAATTTTTTTATTTAATGATTCAGAAACAATTTACTGAATCCGTAAAAATGACGGCAAACCGTACTAGCACATATTAAGAACTGCACTATTTGTATTAGTGCCAATGTTTTGTATTTTATTTTTCCTTATGAAAAAACTTAGTGTGCATGTTCTCAGGTATTCTTGTTTTGTAAGGCTTACAATTTTAGTTATGAGAGCTACGAGTTCTCTAGCATAGTAATTCATTCACATAATTGCTAATTCAAGTCTTGCAAAGTTGTATTTTCCCGTGATTGGTAATTCAAGTTTTGCAAATTTGCATTTCTGTGATTTATAATTCAAGTTTGCAATCTTATACGCGTGATTTCTAATTTTGTTTCTCATGTTCATGTATTTTCATCTCAGGTCTGCAATCTTTTTCATGTGATTTCTATTTTTGTGTCTCATGTTCATGTTATGTAATCCAGGATTCCTCTATTGATTTCTATTGTTGTGTCTCATGTTCATGTTATGTAATCCAGGATTCCTCTATTGATTTCTATTGTTGTGTCTCATGTTCATTTTATATAATTCAGGTTTCTTCTATTCATATGGTTTGAAGAAGTTGTCTTCTCATTTGATTTATTTTAAAATTAAATTTTGCAATTTTTAATTTTTAATTAATAAAAATGTAAAAATCTATTCTCTTTTCAAAGTTTAGATGTATCTTTTCTTGTCGTTCTCAGATTTCCATTTTCGAAAAATCTATTAAAAAAAACTAGACTGCCAGTGATTACTTCTTGTCTGGCAATGGTATTGATGATAGCCATATATGCTTCTCTGTTTCTCATATGTTGAACAATTTTTGCAGCAGATTCTTTCAGTCATTCTGTGAGTAAAACCTAAATCGCATGTCCTTTACAGAATGTCACTTATTACAACCACCACCTATTTGGATGTTATAAGTTTCTTGGCAAGTGTGCAGTACTGTAGGTTGTCATTATTTTCCATACGCGGAGGAACAATTGCTGGAGAATAAAACCCAGTGTCTGTCAAACTGGACACGATGGGAATCAAACTGGTGCGTTGGCATTGTGAAAAGCGAGCAAGTTTCACCCCTAGGCCACACAGCCTCCCATTCTATGAGTACCAGTTTCTATATTGTGAAAAGCGAGCAAGTTTCACCCCTAGGCCACACAGCCTCCCATTCTATGAGTACCAGTTTCTATATTGTGAAAAGCGAGCAAGTTTCACCCCTAGGCCACACAACCTCCCATTCTATGAGTACCAGTTTCTATATTGAGTTTGTGGAATAATGGTGTCACAATCTAGTGTCTGTTCTGGGAACTCCAAGCAAGATGTTTAAGACAGAAAAGAGTGCTGTCCCATTTGAACGATGTAACACCACTTTTCTAACGTCTTGTATGTTGTTGTTCAGACCAATATTTGGTGATTGTTCTGCGAAGTCTCTTTTGGCTGTCCTCTTTTTCCATTACCAGCTGGAGTCAACATAAATGCATGTAATGGGAGTTTGTTCTTCTTCTTTTTTTTTTTTTTTTTGCTTAAATGTTTGCCTCACTAGTTTCTACTGGCGGAGGCGCGCCATTTTCCACCCCAGACCGTAGTCAATTGGGCGATATCAGGACGCATAAACCAGTGCTTGGATGCATGTGTGCATCTGTATGTACCTATGCTAGGTTTGTGCGCCCTCAGAAGCTAGCCCAACCAAAGTGCAATGGAAGGGCTTTACCACGAGGGCGCGTGTGAAAGTTGTGCAAGGGTGTGACTGTAGGACAGAGTCAAATGAAACAGAGTGAGGTAAGAGGAGAGAAGGGGAAGAGTGGCCCCCAGGGTGAGAGCTCATCCAAAGGGATTTCTTTGTTCTTCTTCACTCTAAGAACATTCCTGATGTATGTCCAATGCTTTTTCTCTATGATGGTAGACACAAATTGCTGGTGGACGATTTCCGTAATTAGCACGGTCTTGTATCCTGAGTGATCTGCCGGGATCTTTGTGTACGACAAGGACAAGAATAGCACCACTGCCCCAACACAGATGTTGTAAGAGGCGACTGTGTCACATGGCATAACACCAGTCAAGGTTAGGTTAGAGCAGCATAGATGGCGCCTAACAGGCTGCAGGTCTACTTTTCTCTTGTGTTTGAGTCTATTAAGATTGATTCGCACATCGGCTAACCACTCTACAGAGCACTTGTCCAAATGCAGCGGAGTAATAAGCTGCTCTAGCCTAGTCTGCAAAGCAGGAAATCCTCCGTCCGGCTACATCCAAATCATATCAAAGCTGGGACATCCACAGGGACATCTGTACAGGTCGACTAAGAACTTGGTTTTGTATTCTTCCCAGCTAATGTTCAACAGTTTAAGACATTTATTTTCAAAAGCATTCAGTTTATTTTCTAGCATCTTTGTCGTTTTCCAGTCTTCACATCCATTTATAAACACTGCTGGATTTAAATAGCTTGATTTTTGTGTGCCTGCTCAATGATTTAAATGTCCAAGTGTTTCTCAGCTGGCTGAAGGCACACAAGGCCAAAACAATATGAGTGGGATTTTCTTTTGTTGCATCTTGTCATCTTACTTCCAAAATAGGTGAATCTTTCAACTTTCTGTAATAGTTCTCCATTCAGTTTTAAATCATCAGCTTTGTTGGTCACCATTCATATCTTTTGTCAATTCGACATTTGCTATTGTGGCCTATTCAAAATGGGTGTCCAAACATTTCATAACACTAATGCTTGGCATTTATTCCAGTTGTCAGGATTTGAAGCTTAGTCTGCAATTTTTGTTTCTTTTACAATAATTTCCTCCCAATTTATTTGGATCAATTTTCATCCTTAGCTCATTTGCACCATAAAAAGCCGAATATATTTTGTGAAAACTAACCATTATTCTGTGAAATGCAATCTTTGTTTTATTTGGTATTAGAATACCATTACAATTTCTTAGTAAAACAAATGGCAAACATGTGAGACAGAAGGACTCTTTGCTCTGATGGAAATATTAGAACTGTTTTCAAAGCTTTGAGTGTATATGTTTAAGCTATTCAATGAACATGTCCGTCATAAAACTGGTGGATCTCTCCAGGTTCTCTTATCTCCATACAGTGTATCTCTCATTTCAATACAGATTGTCCCTCATCACTATTACATCTCATCCCTTCTTCTGCGTTCGTTCTGAATCTTCCGCTACCAAGGACTTTGCAAGTAGCAGGATGTAGTCCGGAGAACGGATTGCATTGTCGCTAGTTTACAGCTTGACTGCAATATTTACACTTTTCGGTCCAAAACATCCGTCGTTGGCAGTATCTCTCCATACACCTCATCACTCATGTTGCATCTGTTGTTCAGAGTGCCTGCATCCTGAGTTGCCTCCAGTCGTTTTGACTTATGTCTTGCCACTGATCCAAGGTAGCTCGGGACCAGAGAGTGAAATACAGTGCAAGTTACATCATCATGATAAAACCATCTGTTGATGTCACCTTAATCACTTTTGATGGGCAACTAACTAATTGTTCCTATAAAACTGGCTGTTTGTTTCAGATCTCACTCCTTTCCATACAGGTTATCCCACTCTCCATATGGCTGTTTGTTTCAGGTCTCCTTACTATCCATACAGCTTATCCTCTATCCATACAGTTTATCCTTCAAACATCCATTTCCTTCAGAAAACTGGCAGTCCTTCTCAGACTTATCTCATCACGACAGCATATTCCACAAATTGGTTAAAGGATGTCACTCTGTTCCTTCCATGTAGCTGACAGACTTGGAGGACATTTTAAACTATATGTTTATATTTCCAACATGGACACCTGGCTGTGTATTCCATTTTTAGTCTGTTGAATTTGCGATTAACCAATTTTCATTCTGATTATTATCAAATGTCTTCTTGATGGAATAGTAGGACAGACACCCGGATGAATGGAAGTCTTATATAAAAATGGTAATGCCATTGTCAATGTACATTTCATAGTGCTGGCCACTTAGAATGATATTCCTTCCATTATCTAGAGTCGTCTTCTTCTTTGAAGTTTACCACAAGAAGGACGTTGTGTCGTAGTTGATAGTGAGACTGACATCTTTTCCTTTTGGCCCGACACATCCGGCTTTTTTTGTGTACCGGGTTTGACTTCCCACTGGGATCCCTATTCTCGTAGCCAGACTACACAAGTGCAGCCTATTTGCAGGTCCGCCACTTAGCGGTGGAATAGGGTTTTGGTCAACTGTTATTTGCTAACCCTGATGCAGTCAGCCATAAATGAGTGGCTGGCTGCTGTCAGGTCATTAGCCGTAACGCATCTTCGGCCCCATTTTCAAGTGGTAGAGCACTCGATTTTCACTGTAAATGTACAGGGTTCATCCTGTTACCATCACGCTCCTGTCCACCCACCTGCAAATGGGTACCCGACTTTCTGTTAAGGAAGAAAAATGAACGGAACTAGCCACTCCACCTCAAAAACAAGCTGGCTTCCTTCATTAAAGTCTCAAACACTTCATCCCTAACAGCATTGTCTGCTATAGGACTACCCTTATCATCCATTTTCAAGTGATCAGAATCACTTTGGAATATAGTATTCAGATATGTTTTTTTGTTTACTTGTATTTAACTTGTCCGTTGTTTGTTTTTTTCAAAGCCTCAATGCTTTGTACATGAATGGCATAGTATAGAGTACACTATAATTATTGTTTAACTTTGTACTCCTGGTGAGGTACTATCCTTTTTCATATTTAGCCTCAGGATATTATTTGTACTCATCGAGTATTGAGTACTCTCATGTATTTATTGATTGCATGTTAACCCTTTACAGTCGAGCCTAATCTTTCAGATTTGTGCCTTACAGTCCAAGGGAAGGGCTGCAGTCAAATAGTTTTTTGAAAATAAAATTAATATTAACCCGTGAAACCCATTGGGGTGTGTGTAAATAGCCCATTCCCCGGGCCACCTGTTTGCCAGTCTGGCAGGTATTCTATTATTTTAAGGCATATTTTGGGCTGTACTGCATGGATTTTGACCAAAATATAGTGACGTCTGTACAGTACACACATTTCCGGAAATAACAAATATGGCCACATAAATATTGAAGTTGTCTTCACTATGATCTTCATGATAAAAAGTGGTTTTAAGTTCAGGAAATGACCATTCTAAAAGGCTAACAATAGAGACCATTCTAAAAGGCTAACAACAGAACAAGTCATTGAATTTAATTTCAAGGATTTTGAGGCTGATAAATTGGATTTAGATGGTGACTATTCTGAAAAGGATCAGTTGTTATTTGAATGACATGTGTATGATTATGATTATCATTTGTCCATTGATTAGGATCAAGCTGTTTCTTGGAGGATCAGACTATGGCCCTGGGGGGTATCCCACATAACGTATCAAGTAAATTTGATAAATATATTCCACACTCTACTGAAGTAGGAATATTAGAGATTAGGTTAGTCATTTTTAGATAGAATAACTAAATTCGAGCACATAGTTTTTTCATGGTAAATAGTTTTACTCAAATGTCAACATTGTGCGTATTTTCTCAGGAGCACGGGGAATGGGATTTTACGGACTGGTTAGCCAGGATTAAAAGGGTTAAACAAATTGAGCTAAAATTGTGATCAAAGATTTTAAGACACATAATTAGACTACCTATTTCATGGAGTATTCATTAAAAAAATATATAGTATTTAAAGCGTTAAATGGCATTCATGTAGAGTGTTATACCACATTGTTGTTTATTATGTTAGCTTACTCAGCTGTTGCTTTATCTCCTCTGTAAAGCATTTATCACGTTTGCTGTTGTCTGTTTCAAAGTCAGAGTCGAAATCAGAATTGTTTTCGAATATCCACATGTAGCTATTGGCCTGAAAGTCATTTCTTGTCGCTTGTTATTGTTGTTTAATGCCCTCAATGAGTAAGTTTACTCTTTTGTGCACCCTGAAAAGGACGTCAAGTGGTGGGTTGTAGTAGCTTTCCTCACATCCCAAATATGCTGATGAAGGTGGACTGCGGCTTCCAGGCTGTTGTGTTATGCTTGGCTTCATCTGCATGACACTCACTACTACGGGGATCATTGATCCAGCCAGGCTGCCTTGAAACAGCCAGTTTCCAAGGCAAAGAGATTGTGGTCTTGGTCAGTGTATTGTGCCTGACCCTGACGCGACGTTCTGATTAGTATGTTGTACCTGATTGGACTAGCGTCTGTTCCCTTTCTCATCTCTTGAACTGTTAATTCCATCGCACAGAATGCCAGAACTTTAGAAATTCACAGAAAATGCTGGCTTAATGGAAGGAACTCTTCCTTGACGAAAGCTGCAAATGCGCTAGATCTCTCACCATAATTTAGGCCGTTTCAAAACCCGAAACATCTTAGCAAAAGGTTATGAGGAAAGACTGCCTGCTTGCAGTGTCTAGAAAAGAGAATTATTCGAGGTGACTTAATCCAGGTTTATAAGATAATCAATGGAACGGATAAATTAGACTAAAACAAGTTTTTCAAAATACAACCACCTATAAGAACAAGAGGACATAGCTACAATTTAACTAAAGAAAGGTCCAGATTAGATACTAGGAAATATTTTTTAAATCAGAAAGTGGTGAATGCTTGAAATGCATTGCCGCAGGAAGTAGAGAAGGCAAGGACAATTAATGCATTTAAGAATAGATTGGATGTGTATAGCTTTTAGAGCAAGGTAATGTAAATGAGACTGGTTGTATTCAGACTCTGCAAAGTCTTCAAAACCAGTATAAAGACACTAAGTGAAGTGTCAGAATGTAATGCATTTGCTAGATATTGAAGATGAATCGGGCCGAACGGATGTTATATGTGTGGTTGATCAAGGTCAAAGGGGACTGTAAAGGGTTAATATATTTTTTTCATGTGTTCTTCACTAAACCAATGCCCGTTGCTGCATATGTGTGTGGCGGATTGTACATTATTAGTTATTGCTATACTTATTTGACATAGAAACAAAATATCAAACAATAATACCCCCATAAAAAACAATGATCAGATAATTGAGAAGACAAAGGCAGTGGTTTACCTATTTGGGAAGTAACATTCACAAATATGGTACTTCTATGTGGTATGTCTATGTGGTATGTCTATATGATTCAGAATGCTGAAGAATGACAAGGAGGGATACCTGGAGATTAAATACCTTTCACCATACATGTCTTTGCAGAATTATTATTAGTGTGTTTTGGTCAGACAATATATCAAATGATAAATTAGATTAGATTCACAAAGATGGTATTTCTATATGGTAAGTCTATGTGGTTCAGAATGCTGCATGACAAGGACGGATACCTGGAGATTAAATACCTTTCACCATACATGTCTTTGTAGAATTATTATTAGTGTGTTTTGGTCAGACAATATATCAAATGACACACGCTTACAGAACATCAACCAAGAACTTATAGATAGCTTAAGAGAGAGAAGATGAGATGACCGGGGCATGCTATGAACATGCTCGCAAAAATAGCACTGATGCGGACACCGCAGGGTAAAGGAAAGAAAAGCAGACCAAAAATTACTTAGAGACACACAATGGAGGATGAGCTGCACTACGCCTCTCTGTCAAGGGGCACTTATCAAATGTTGCCAAAGACAAAGGCATAGAAAGTCCTTACGGAAGCCCCATGGGCCATAGAGCATAAAGAGAATTCGGTTAGATTGACAAAGATGGAAGAACGAATTAAGATGCTAGCACCAGGATAAAAACTAGGGGGACCCAGTGGTCTCTAGGTAAGGTGTCCGCCTTGGGTGCCGGAGATCGCGGGTTTCTTCTTCTTCTTCGTACGCTGTCAAACGTCAACCTGTATTTTTTCGAAAAAAGCAGCGGTCATCCTGAGGCTGTCGACACTGCCATAGAGCTTGTCTAGTGTTGCCACTGGTGATGGCCACATGTGCTTTCTCTGGTCCTCGTATGTCAGGCAGTTTTGCAGCATATGTTCAGCGGTCATTTTCCCGGTACAACCTATCTTCAGTTTATTGAATAGGTGGTACCTCAGTCTGTTGTGGCCTGTGCGGAGTCTGAAGACCACGACCTGCTCTCTTCTGTTCAATTGGTAATAGGCATCACTTTTTGTGTAGCCAGTATGTTCTGTTTCCCATTTGGCCATGTATCTGGTTCTAAAAAGCCTTTTGGACTCTTCATAGGTCACACTAGAATCTGGTTGTGGTAGTCTTGCACCTTCTTTTGCCAGTCTGTCTGCCTCCTCGTTGCCTTGGATGTTACAGTGGGATGGAAGCCACTGTACCACTACTCTTTTTGATGCGGACTGCTGGCATAGTTGACAGAGTACTGCTCTTAAATCATTAAGTTCAGTATTTTTCTGGCTTTTTAGTGCCGTGACTATGGCCAGGGCATCTGTAAACAGGACTATCTGGCTTTCATTTCTTTTGCCTGTCAGCATTGCTTCTACTGCAGCCCTCAGTGCCTCTGCCTCCACTCTGAAATTGCTTGAGTATTTTCCAGTTGCCACTGACAGTGTTATTTTTCTACCATTTGGTAGGCTCAGGAATGCCCCTCCGTTCTGTGTTGTGTTAGTTACAGAACCATCGGTGTATGCATGGGTCCAGTCCATGCTTGGGTAGTTTTTCGTTATGTACCTCAGGGTTATGTCTCTTCTTTCTTTTTCAGTCTGGCTGTTCTTGTTTCCAATACCTGGTATATTTTCTACCACCTCTGGAAATATATCCTGCCTCCAGGTAGGTTTTCGTACAGTAGGGATGGGCTTTGGTGTTGTTAATGTGTTCATAGGGTCTTCACTCATTTTTGCTTTGGCTATTTCTGCAAAGTTTCTCCACTTTAGTTTCCCATTTCCAAATCTATTTAGTCTCTGGTGCATTGGATGGCCTGTCAGTCTTCTGAGTTTCTCTGCTTGCTGCTGGGCTCTGCAGTCTCTTCTGTCGGTCATGGATTGCAGATTTGTAATCTTTTCAAGTTCTACAATTGGCGTTGACTTCATGCCTCCTGTTATAACTCTCATGGCTTGGTTTTGAAGTTTGCTAATTTTATCGAAGTTCGCCTTTGCTGCTGTTGTCAAAGCCGCAATGCCATACTCGAGAACTGGTCTCACTCTTCCAGTGTACAGTTTCTTTAGTATACTTTCATCTGCTCCCCAGCTTGTGCCAGCAAGTTTCCTCATGATTGCCATTCTTTGTCTGGCTCTCATTCGGTTTCTCTTGATCTGACTTTTCTATGTCATGTGCCAATCAAATGTGACTCCCAGGTAGTTTGGGTTGTCGTTTGGCCGCAGATATTTGCCGTTAAGACTTATTTTGGTGTTCTGGGGTTTATTTGAAAGCGAGAATATCGTACATGTTGTTTTTTCCTCATTTATTTTGACCAGCCATTAGTTTGCCTACTCCTCCAACGATGTTAGGGCCTGCTGCATCCGATTACTTGCTATGGTGAGGTGTTTTTCAGAGGTCCACATAGCCAGATTGTCTGAAAACATGGAGCTGTGGACTCTTCTTGGTATATTCTCTGTGATGTTGTTTATATACACCAGGAAAAGTGTAGGTGACAGTACTCCCCCATGGGGTACTCTCTGCTCAAGTGTCACCTATTTGCTCATCTGCCCTTGTACTTGAACTCTGGCTGTTCTGTTTTCGAGGTAGTGGCTGATCCATTTGTACATTTTCCCACAAACTTCACTTCTTCGTAGCTTGACTTTGTCTCTCTTTCCACACCTTGTCAAATGCCTTCTCTAAATCCACCCAAACTGCTACTGTGTGTTTTTTCTCCTGGTAAGCATCCTCTATTTCCTGGGCTATGAGAGTGATCTGGTACTCAGTGGATCTGTGCTGTCTAAAACCTGCTTGCTGTGGAATTAGTATGTGTTTTTTTCCCAGATGTCACATCATTCTTGTGTTTATCATGCGCTCCATCAGTTTACCTACACAGCTCAGTAGACTGATAGGCCTGTATCCATTTGGATCTGTTCTTTTTCTTTCTTTGGTACTGGCATAAGTACAGCGTCTGCCCATGCCTGCGGTACAATTCCCCTTTTCCAGCTTTGGTTCAGGACTGATAGTAACTTCCTCTTTGCTGTTTGGCCCAACCCCATCAGCATTTCGTTTGTTACCCCATCTTTTCCGGGCGATTTCGTTTTCTTTAAAGTTCTCATGGCCTCTTCCATTTCATTCATTGTTAGTTTTGCCATCATGTGCTCCTCTGGTGCCATGTTGATGTTGTCGTGGCTCTTTTGTTCTTAACTAATGTCTGTATGCCTATCTGTAGGGACATCAATGTGGTTTTCTCTGGCATAATGTTCTATAAAGGCGTTTGCTGCTTTTTTTCCAGTAAGCATGTTGTCGCTCTGCTTGATGGTAATTTGTTTCTTTGATGGTTTTTCGTCATTCATGGATCTGACATAGTTTGTTCCCTTATTTATCTAAATTGAGGCTTTCTGTTTTGTTTTTCCAGCTGTCTCGTGTTATTTGGTTTAGTGTTCTTTTGTATTTCGCCGTGATAGCCTTGAGGGCGATATTTGCCTCCATAGATTGTTCTCTCTCTGCCATGTTCCTAGCATTTGAGACTTCGTCTTCCGCTTTGTGCAATTCATCATTCCAATATGGTGTAACAGACCCACTGTTTGCCCTGGCCGTTATTTTAACTTAGAACGTTATCACACTCATCCACATCATCATGACCACACACTACAAATAATATAGCACACATCAGATGCCATTTTTAATATTACATAATGCCATTACATAATATTCATATCATAAAAATGAGTAGTGGAATTACAAACACAATTTAATACATATCATCTTAACTAATTATTCCTATGTTATATATATGTTAATATAAATATTAACTTAAAGCGGAAAGTTTAAGCATGAGCTATTGATGGAATTCCCAACTATCTAAACCCAGTTCTATTGCCTTGCAATTACATCACACACACATCGCCTTAACTGCGTCTTCAACACACCTTATCAAATACTCTTCCTTACTAAAAATCCCCTCAGGCGGGCGATCTGAACATAACTCGTTCACAATGGGTCCTTGCTTACAAACACACGTTCAGATTATCTATTAATGCAAAACTCACCCACCTATTTGAGCGATCCTGTTCTATCACTAACATTCGTCCAACAGTCTGTCAATCGCTCCTCTACCTAAGTCGTGAGTTGAACATACTATCTACATTCAGTCTCTCTCTCGCTCTAGCTCTCATCTCTCTATCCAGCCTCCTCTCCATCCAGCCTCCTGAGCCAAACTTTCTCTCGAGTTATATACACTCAAGCAAAGTCCGAGCTCGACCAATGGATTTCAGGGAATGACTATATTCAGTCTTTTTGGAACGAAACACTTTGCACACCTATCACTCATTCTCTCGCAGCAAGCCCCGCTGCCAATCCGTCTGTCAATCATCCCCCCCCCCCCACCCTACCCAAATGGGAAGGCTAGCGGCTAGCTCCTACCTGTCCACATTCCTTGCCCCAACTCTGTTCTCCTTTGTTCAGACGGTGAGTGACCTTGACACGCATTCAGGTAGCTTTAAGCTTTAACATGTTCAGGTATCAGAAACCACATTACCCCTGTCCTAAACTCCCCTTGCTCCGGCGGGAACTGTTACATTACCTCCCTAAACTACAGACCGAAACATGCATGGTCATTTTTTTTTTCATCTAGCAAATGACCATCATTTTCGTCTCCACTTTCCAGAATGTAAACACCACTCCTGTTTACAACTCCACTCAAATTGTACCTGCCTTGAAAAGAAAACACTGTTACACAATTTTCGTCTCCACTATCAATAATGTAAACACCACTCCTGTTTACAACTTCACTCACATCGTACATGCATAAAAAGACATGTCATTTGATACATATCAACTTATTGTAATACATACACAATCAATACAAGCAGAAGAAAAACACTGTGGCTGGTCGTTTTTACAACACAAGCCACCACTTTTAAATCGTTTTACAGTCAAACACCCAATTCTGTCCCTGCATGACCTTTAGCTCATCAAAACAGAAACACCTTAAGGAATTCTCCTTACTCATTGAGGTCAACATACCTCACGCTGATCCCGTGCCTTCCTCTAAGGAAACGAACCTTCATTGTTACACTCGACCAGTTCAGGTCAATTTTCCCAGGCGGGCTCTCTATACGAAACATGGCCGACGATTCACTTCATACTAACTCCTGTGAGGCCACGAATTTACGTGGGTTATCCTCGGGCTAGTTATCATTGTCTCTCTTGACAGCTAATCCCCTCTCAAGGAAAACAGCAACATTCTTTGTTTCCCACAAAAACGATTTTTGACAACATATGTCATAGTCAATATTACAACTTCTGATCAACGTGGTCTTCTCTGCAAAGACTCCACATACGTGTGATAAAATAACAATATGTCTGTTATGACGCATCTCCAATTAAGTCAGCCAGCTGAGTGTCCCACATGCTAGTTCTTGTTCTGGAACTCGTGGTAACCTCTGTTTGCGGATGCCTACAGTCTCGGTGAGATATACTTCTCTGTAGACAGTACCTAGATAACCTGTATTAAATACCTGTAAACATGATTCAACAACAAACAAAAAAACAAATTAAAGATAACTGCCCTCCTCCACCCAGACAGTCGCCGACCTCCCAACTGCCCTCCTCCACCCAGACAGTTCCCCCCTCCCAACTGCCCTCCTCCACCCAGATAGTTGCCCCCTCCCAATTGCCCTCCTCCACCCAGACAGTCGCCGACCTCCCAACTGCCCTCCTCCACCCAGACAGTTCCCCCCTCCCAACTGCCCTCCTCCACCCAGACAGTTCCCCCCTCCCAACTGCCCTCCTCCACCCAGATAGTTGCCCCCTCCCAATTGCCCTCCTCCACCCAGACAGTTCCCCCCTCCCAACTGCCCTCCTCCACCCAGACAGTTCCCCCCTCCCAACTGCCCTCCTCCATCCAGACAGTCGCCCCTCCCATCTGCCCTCCTCCACCCAGACAGTTCCCCCCTCCAACTGCCCTCCTCCACCCAGACAGTTCCCCCCTCCAAACTGCCCTCCTCCATCCAGACAGTCGCCCCTCCCCTCTCCCATCTGCCCTCCTCCACCCAGACAGTTCCCCCCTCCCATCTGCCTTCCTCCACCCAGACAGTTCCCCCCTCCCAACTGCCCTCCTCCACCCAGACAGTTTCCCCCTCCCAACTGCCCTCCTCCACCCAGACAGTTCCCCCCTCCCAACTGCCCTCCTCCACCCAGACAGTTCCGCACCTCCCAACTGCCCTCCTCCACCCAGACAGTTCCCCCTTCCCAACTGCCCTCCTCCACTGAGATAGTTCCCCCTCTCCCAACTGCCCTCCTCCATCCAGACAGTCGCCCCTTCCCTCTCCCAACTGCCCTCCTCCACCCAGACAGTTCCCCCTCCCAACTGCCCTCCTCCACCCAGTCAGTTCCGCCTCCCAACTGCCCTCCTCCACCCAGACAGTCGCCCCTTCCCAACTGCCCTCCTCCACCCAGACAGTTCCCCCTTTCCAACTGCCCTCCTCCCCCGAGACAGTTCCCTCTTCCCAACTGCCCTCCTCCACTCAGATAGTTTCCCCCCCCTCCCAACTGCCCTCCTCCACCCAGACAGTTCGCCCTTCCCAACTGCCCTCCTCCACCCAGACAGTTCGCCCTTCCCAACTGCCCTCCTCCACTCAGATAGTTCCCCCCCCTCCCAACTGCCCTCCTCCACTCAGATAGTTCCCCCCCTCCCAACTGCCCTCCTCCACCCAGACAGTTCCCCCTTCCCAACTGCCCTCCTCCACCCAGATAGTTCACCATCCTAACTGCCCTCTTCCATCCAAACAGTCGCCCCTTCCCTCTCCCAACTGCCCTCCTCCACCCAGACAGTTCCCCCTCCCAACTGCCCTCCTCCACCCAGTCAGTTCCGCCTCCCAACTGCCCTCCTCCATCCAGACAGTCGCCCCTTCCCAACTGCCCTCCTCCATCCAGACAGTCGCCCCTTCCCAACTGCCCTCCTCCACCCAGACAGTTCCCCCTTTCCAACTGCCCTCCTCCCCCGAGACAGTTCCCTCTTCCCAACTGCCCTCCTCCACTCAGATAGTTCCCCCCCCCTCCCAACTGCCCTCCTCCACCCAGACAGTCCCCCCCTCCCAACTGCCCTCCTCCACCCAGACAGTTCCCCCCCTCTCAACTGCCCTCCTCCACTCAGATAGTTCCCCCCCCCCTCCCAACTGCCCTCCTCCATCCAGACAGTCGCCCCTTCCCTCTCCCAACTGCCCTCCTCCACCCAGACAGTTCCCCCTCCCAACTGCCCTCCTCCACCCAGTCAGTTCCGCCTCCCAACTGCCCTCCTCCATCCAGACAGTCGCCCCTTCCCAACTGCCCTCCTCCATCCAGACAGTCGCCCCTTCCCAACTGCCCTCCTCCACCCAGACAGTTCCCCCTTTCCAACTGCCCTCCTCCCCCGAGACAGTTCCCTCTTCCCAACTGCCCTCCTCCACTCAGATAGTTCCCCCCCCCTCCCAACTGCCCTCCTCCACCCAGACAGTCCCCCCCTCCCAACTGCCCTCCTCCACCCAGACAGTTCCCCCCCTCCCAACTGCCCTCCTCCACCCAGACAGTTCCCCCCCTCTCAACTGCCCTCCTCCACTCAGATAGTTCCCCCCCCTCCCAACTGCCCTCCTCCACCCAGACAGTCCCCCCCTCCCAACTGCCCTCCTCCACCCAGACAGTTCCCCCCCTCTCAACTGCCCTCCTCCACTCAGATAGTTCCCCCCCCCCTCCCAACTGCCCTCCTCCACTCAGATAGTTCCCCCCCCTCCCAACTGCCCTCCTCCACCCAGACAGTTCCCCCCCTCTCAACTGCCCTCCTCCACTCAGATAGTTCCCCCCCCCCCCTCCCAACTGCCCTCCTCCACTCAGATAGTTCCCCCCCCCTACCAACTGCCCTCCTCCACCCAGACAGTTCCCCCCCTCTCAACTGCCCTCCTCCACTCAGATAGTTCCCCCCCCCTCCCAACTGCCCTCCTCCACTCAGATAGTTCCCCCCCCCTACCAACTGCCCTCCTCCACCCAGACAGTTCCACCTCACGACCGACGTATCATCCTCTGTGACTTCAATGCCACCCCTTCCCCTCCCTCCTCCCGAACTGACCGAAAGGGCATGGAGTCCATTGTTGGCCCATGCGGTAGTTGAACGCCGAATGACAACACGTTCAGATTTCTCTCCTTTTGCGCATCTTTTGTCATCAAGATAGCGGGCATCTGGCTCAGACGGAAGGCATCCCACCGATGCACATGGACGTGTAAGATGCAGGTTCCTATCCTGTCTAGAAACCCGGGCCCCGAAAAATATTCTCCCTGATCTTTTAAAGTACGCCTTGGACCTGATGACCACCTACCTGGAACGGTGACCACAACCCTGGACTCGATGACCACCACCCTGGACCCGATTACCACCACCCTGGACTCGATGACCACAAACCTGGACCAGATGACCACCACCCTGGACTCGATGACCACCACCCTGGACCCGATGACCACCACCCTGGACAGATGACCACCACGCTGAACCAGATGACGACCACGCTGAATCAGATGACCACCACCCTGGAGCAGATGACCACCACCCTGGACCAGATGATCACCACCCTGGATCAGATGACCACCACCCTGCACCAACTCTTCGCAACGGTGTGGAACACTGGCCAAGTGCCGGCGGCAAGGCTCGACAGAACAATAACTTCCTTGTACAAGGAATAGATCTCCCGTCTTGAATGCAGCAATTACAGACCTATTACCCAACTGTCCGTCCCTGGCAAGGTCTTCGTACATGTGTCCCTCTCCAGACTACAGCCCCTTTTAATGAGACATCGTCGCCCCCAACAGTCAGGGTTCACAACTTCTCGATCCACCATTGATGTCCTTCACACCCTCCGCCTCCTCACAGAACTGCACCACGAGTTCAACCGCCCTCTTTACGTCGCCTATTTTGACCAACGGGCTGCCTTCGATTCTGTGGACAGACACGTCCTGTAGAAGACCCTACAATACGTGCTTATCTCAGACACCCTGCTTCACAATCCCATCAGCTCCAAAATTTGGCTCGAGCGGTATCTCACAGAGGGGTTCTCTGCATCATCTTTTCCGCTGCGCCATGGACTGGACCCTCACACAGTCTTCTGCACACAGCCCAGGGGTCCTCGTCTGTGACTCCCGGGTAACCGATCTAGTCTATGCCGATGACGTCGTTTTACCGGGCTACGATTCTCAGGCCCTGGTAGGCCCCATGGATGCCCTGGATCGATCGACTACCCACCTAAGATTGCACATTTTCTGGACGAAGACGACAATCCAAAACTTCAGCAGGGGTCCCTCTGCGATGAGCATCACCGTGAACGACAATCCTGTTGCAGCCACAGAGGACTTCGTATACCTCGGCAAGGTACAGTCCTCTGACGCACGCAGCAGCCACGACATCACCCGTAGGATGGGCTTAGCGGCTTCATCCATGCACTCGCTCCGCAGAGTCTGGTCCCAGCGAAGGCTGTTTCTCTCTCTCTCCCTGGAGACCAAGCTTCGTATTTACTTCTCCTGCATTGTCCCCATTCTCATGTACGGCTCCGAGTCCTGGACCCTACTCTACTACAGCAGGACCGACAGCGTCTTGAGGCCTTCCATCTGCGCAACCAGAGGCGCATCCTCGGGATCCTCTGGCATGACATGATATCCAACAGTGAAGTAGTTTGACGCACTCAACTTGCAGGCATTGTCTCAACGATTTGTGTTTGTTTTTGCGTTCGCCTAATTTCTCTAATCCCAAAAGGCGGGGTGCGTTGCACTGTGGTTTTTATTTTGCGCCTGTCGGCCCGGTGCATCCGACTTCAGCCTGAATTTTCTAAGGGTTTGCTTCCCCCGGGTAACGGCCGGTGCTGTGTTGGGGATCGAACATAGCACCTTCTGGCTGTGAGCCGTGCCACCTAACCACTAGGCTACATCGTCCCCTGTCTCAACGGATTGATCGCCGTCGTCTCTTCCTCTTCGGTAACGTTGTTCGCCTTTCCCGGAAAGTCCTAGCCAACGATATTCTCTGACAGGCTATGGGAGGGGGGGGGGGGGGTTTACGGGAACAAGCCGTGGTTATCCTGGAGATGTTCTCGGGGCGCCCTCGCAACACCTGGCTAAAACAGATCACCACCTCCCCAACAGAAGTGCAGGCCGCTTGGTACGCGGCCATCAGACGTGGTCGTGATATGGTGATTCGACGCGATTGGCCCTCGTCGCATAAGCGTACTATTGATTAATTACTCTGGACCAGCCCGGTATTTAGGAATGTAAAGACGTGTGACCTTACACAGTGAGATCTAGTCTTTCTTAGCTCTGACACTGGTACTGAGCTTTTCCTTATGCCGCGTACATGCCCGAATTTCTCCTAGGTTAACAGTCCGGTCTTCTCGTGTCAGTTAATCCAATATTGTCAATCCTAACACCTCCTATTACACCCTTTTAATCCAGGATCACCGCGTGGAGGTGTAGAAGGTTCTTGACAGCTCTGGTTCGCTGGCCCTGACGCTAGCTGTCAGGTATGGCTCGCTAACCACTGCAGCTTATCCAGTACTTAGCATCTTGATCTCATGAATATTATAAAATGAACCCACAGTATCCTGACGATCCTGGATACAAAATAGCATTTTGTTCACCCATCAATTGAACGAAAATATATTACACAGGTGTGCTATTATGGTGTATTGTGTCCATGTCCTTACTTTTGCTGTAGTCGCTATGTTTATTGATTGAGTAAGGTTCGAGACCTCCGCCACTTAGGCTGCAGCAATGTAGAGATACTTGTACCTTTCTTAAGATGCTCTCCTGATCTGTGAACGCTAAGGTTAGCGGAATATTTTAAAATGTAATATTTATAATCAGTATATACGCCTGTCTGCGACAGGCAATGAATTGCTTTGAAATAGTAATTTAATATTATCTTTTAAACACTCCTGTCATTTTCCTCGAAAGGGAAAGTACGAGTTGAAGAATGTCATTCACACAAGCGTTCAGTATTTCTGATGGATGACCAGAATCCATGCTAGCTTATCACTGATGTAGTTGTAGCCCCTTTCAGTCATGACTGACTATAGTAGCCCCTTTCAGCCATGACTGTCTATAGTAGCCCATTTCAGTCGTGACTGACTATAGAATGATATGACTTGGAGTGGAAAAAAATAACAACAAAAAAATGTATACTTAGCTTTTGTTGTCTTTCTCCTTGCGGCGTTGTCTTTTCACTTCTCTGTGTTGCAAGAGCTTCGCTTCACCAAGCCATTCAGGGTACGTCTCCATCTGGATCGGCCTGCAGCTTCGTCTTCCCAAGATGTCAGACTCATGTCCAGGGCCTTCATATCACGCTTGCCCACATCTTTGAACCTCAACTGCGGTCGGCCGACTGTGCTCGTGCCATTAACCAACTGTCCATAGAGAATATCTTTGGGGATGCGGCCATCTTCCATGCGACGAACATGATCTAGCCATTGTAGTCTTCGCTGCCTAAGTAGAGTGTACATGTTTGGAAGACCAGTGCGAGAGTGTACCTCTGTATTTGTCACTCTTTTCTTCCATATAATTCGAAGAATGGATCGCAGGCACCGTAGGTGGAAGGTGTTAAGCCTGTGCGCTTGTTTGGCATAAGTTGTCCATGTCTCGCTGTCATATAGAAGTAGGCTTACAACACAAGCATTGTATACAATCGTCTTGGTTTTAATTCTCAGCTTCTGGTTTTTACAAACACGCGTGGTCAGGCGAGAAAATGTAGCAGCAGCTGTGCCAATGGGACTGTCTATTTCTGGGTCTAGAGAGAATTTGTCATTGATTAATGACCCCAGGTATGTGAGTTAGTGCACAGCTCCCTTTCATAATTATCAATGATATGAGTTGGTGTGGCATCTACTTCCTGTCCCAGAACATTTGTTTTGTTGAGACTCATTGTGAGCCTACAATCTTTGCAAGCATGGTTGAAGCGATCCATCAATCTCTGAAGTTCCTGTTGACTGAGCGACAATTGCAGCACCATCATCGAAAAGCAAGTCCCTGATGGTGGTCTCCCTCATCTTCGTTTTGGCCTTGAGCCTTGCAAGGTTAAACAGCCTACCAGCCGAACTAGTCTGAAGGCAGATTCCTTCATTTGTGTTACCAAATGCATGCTTCAGTAACAGAGTAAAAAAGATTCCGAACAGTGTCGGGGCCAGAACACAGACCTGCTTAACACCACTTAAAACTCCAAATGGATGTGATATCATCAAGTTGGACAGGTCATGCTCTCATGGAACGATATTATTAGTTGCAGCAGTTTGTTTGGGCAACTACTTTAGAGCGGATTTTGAAGAGGCCATCACTACTAACCAAATCAAATGCCTTTGGGGATCAAGATGCTGAGCAGCGCATGAGCTGCAGTGGTCATCGATCCATAGCTGACTGCTAGCCTCAGGGCCAGCGAACCATAGCTGCAAAGACCCTTCTACACCTCCACGTGGTGATCCTGGATAACAGGCTGCAGCAGGGCAGACTGGCTAAAGAGAAGGGATCGAAGAGGGAATGCTAACCCGGTACTCAAAAAAATCTTGCTGAAGTCGGATGTGTTGGACCGAAAGGTGCAAATATCGCAGCCAAGCTGTAAACTACGACACAACGCATTCCGTTCTCTGGACTACATTCTGCTACTTAAGCCCTTTCAGGGTATGGTAGTGGGAGATTGAGAACGAACGAAGAAGAAGAAGAAGAAATGCCTTTGTCAGGTCAATGAAGACAACATAAAAGGGCTAGTTCTGCTCAAGTGACTTTTCCTGAAGTTGTCGAAGAGATAAAATCATGTCGATTGTTTATCTTCCAACCCTGAATTCACACTGTGACTCCGAAAACACATGCTCAGCTAATTTATATAGCCCTAGTAAGATAACTCTGGCAACGAATTTGCCTACAAAACTGAGCAGAGAGACAACTCGATAGCTATTACAGTCACTTCTATCACCTTTGTTTTTGTATAATGTTACAGTCTGTCCATCTCTCAAATCTTCATATATTGTGACCTCTTTCTAGCACTGATATATCACATACAGCGGTTGCAAAAGTGTATCTTTACAGCATTTGGGATCCCGTCGCTGCCTTGTGTTTTTCCCATGGCCAAGCTGTCAATGGCTTTATTCAGATCTTCATGCCAAGCTCGTCCATATTGGGATAACTTTTGACTGCTTCAAGGGCTGTATGAATGACTATATTGACACACGCGTAGAGCTCAGAATAGTGTTCGACACATTGCTCCATCTGCTTTCGGTTATCTGTTATTTTCTCACCACTAATGGATTTGAGCAGTGCTGTTTTCCTACTCTCAAGGCCATAGCTTGCTTTATACCATCGTACATTTGTCTTATGTTCCCTGTTTGTGCTGCAGTCTGGATGTGTAGCCGATACTCATTTGTACACCGACAAGATGTTTGTTGTAGCCTGGCTTCTGGCGGACTTGAAGTTTGACAGAGTACCTGCATTTGGAAGCTGCTTGTATTTGATCATCCCAGCGCGCGTGGCCTCAATGACGGGTGTCATATCCTCCACTTTTGCTTAAAACCAGTCATCTGATTTAGCAGTTATTATCCGCATGCAGCAAGTGCAGTGTTGTGTAGGACATTTCGAAGATGCTGCCAAGTCTCTGTAACAGTGGTATCATAATGTTGGATATTGAGAGTTTCCTGAAAAGCATTGTAAAAGCTCTTGATCAGCGCAGGGTCAAACTTTCTACTTGCGTCGATGCGTAGCTTGCCATTGCTTCTGGTGTGATGGAACTTATTCCCGCTGCAATTTTATTTTACAGCGAACCAAACAATGATCAGTGTCACAGTCTGCACTATGTTAAGTGCGCGTCAGGAGCACACTTTGCGTTAGGAGCACAGATATCTTCTGACAAGAGTTAGATCTAGCTGATGGTAAGTGCGCGTCAGGAGCACAGAGATTTTCTGACAAGAATTAGATCCAGCTGATGGTAAGTGCGCGTCAGGAGCACAGAGATCTTCTGACAAGAGTTAGATCCAGCTGATGTTAAGTGCGCGTCACGAGCACATACTCAAGGAGAGATCTGACAAGAGTTAGATCCAGCTGATGGTAAGTGCGCGTCAGGAGCACATACTCAAGGAGAGATCTGACAAGAGTTAGATCCAGCTGATGGTAAGTGTGCGTCAGGAACACAGAGATCTTCTGACAAGAATTAGATCCAGCTGATGGTAAGTGCGCGTCAGGAGCACAGAGATCTTCTGACAAGAGTTAGATCCAGCTGATGTTAAGTGCGCGTCAGGAGCACATAGATCTTCTGACAAGAGTTAGATCCAGGTGATGGTAAGTGCGCGTCAGGAGCACATACTCAAGGAGAGATCTGACAAGAGTTAGATCCAGCTGATGGTAAGTGTGCGTCAGGAACACAGAGATCTTCTGACAAGAATTAGATCCAGCTGATGGTAAGTGCGCGTCAGGAGCACATGCTTAAAGAGAGATCTTCTGACAAGAATTAGATCCAGCTGATGGTAAGTGCGCGTCAGGAGCACATACTTAAGGAGAGATCTTCTGACAAGAATTAGATCCAGCTGATTGTAAGTGCGCGTCAGGAGCACATACTTAAGGGGAGATCTTCTGACAAGAATTAGATCCAGCTGATGGTAAGTGCGCGTCAGGAGCACATACTTAAGGAGAGATCTTCTGACAAGAATTAGATCCAGCTGATTGTAAGTGCGCGTCATGAGCACATACTTAAGGAGAGATCTGACAAGAATTAGATCCAGCTGATGGTAAGTGCGCGTCAGGATCACATACATAAGGGGAGATCTTGTGACAAGAATTAGATCCAGCCGATGTTAAGTGTTCGTCTGGATCACATACTTAAGAGGAGATCTTCTGACAAGAATTAGATCCAGCTGATGGTAAGTGCGTTCCAGGAGCACATACTTAAGGGGAGATCTTCTGACAAGAATTAGATCTAGCTGATGGTAAGTGCGCATCAGGAGCACATACTTAAAGAGAGATCTTCTGACAAGAATTAGATCTAGCTGATGGTAAGTGCGCATCAGGAGCACATACTTAAAGAGAGATCTTCTGACAAGAATTAGATCCAGCTGATGGTAAGTGCGCGTCAGGATCACATACTTAAGGGGAGATCTTGTGACAAGAATTAGATCCAGCCGATGTTAAGTGTTCGTCTGGATCACATACTTAAGAGGAGATCTTCTGACAAGAATTAGATCCAGCTGATGGTAAGTGCGTTCCAGGAGCACATACTTAAGGGGAGATCTTCTGACAAGAATTAGATCTAGCTGATGGTAAGTGCGCATCAGGAGCACATACCTAAAGAGAGATCTTCTGACAAGAATTAGATCCAGCTGATGGTAAGTGCGCGTCAGGAGCACATACTTAAGGAGAGATCTTCTGACAAGAATTAGATCCAGCTGATTGTAAGTGCGCGTCAGGAGCACATACTTAAGGAGAGATCTTCTGACAAGAATTAGATCCAGCTGATTGTAAGTGCGCGTCAGGAGCACATACTTAAGGGGAGATCTTCTGACAAGAATTAGATCCAGCTGATGGTAAGTGCGCGTCAGGAGCACATACTTAAGGAGAGATCTTCTGACAAGAATTAGATCCAGCTGATTGTAAGTGCGCGTCATGAGCACATACTTAAGGAGAGATCTGACAAGAATTAGATCCAGCTGATGGTAAGTGCGCGTCAGGATCACATACATAAGGGGAGATCTTGTGACAAGAATTAGATCCAGCCGATGTTAAGTGTTCGTCTGGATCACATACTTAAGAGGAGATCTTCTGACAAGAATTAGATCCAGCTGATGGTAAGTGCGTTCCAGGAGCACATACTTAAGGGGAGATCTTCTGACAAGAATTAGATCTAGCTGATGGTAAGTGCGCATCAGGAGCACATACTTAAAGAGAGATCTTCTGACAAGAATTAGATCTAGCTGATGGTAAGTGCGCATCAGGAGCACATACTTAAAGAGAGATCTTCTGACAAGAATTAGATCCAGCTGATGGTAAGTGCGCGTCAGGATCACATACTTAAGGGGAGATCTTGTGACAAGAATTAGATCCAGCCGATGTTAAGTGTTCGTCTGGATCACATACTTAAGAGGAGATCTTCTGACAAGAATTAGATCCAGCTGATGGTAAGTGCGTTCCAGGAGCACATACTTAAGGGGAGATCTTCTGACAAGAATTAGATCTAGCTGATGGTAAGTGCGCATCAGGAGCACATACCTAAAGAGAGATCTTCTGACAAGAATTAGATCCAGCTGATGGTAAGTGCGCGTCAGGAGCACATACTTAAGGAGAGATCTTCTGACAAGAATTAGATCCAGCTGATTGTAAGTGCGCGTCAGGAGCACATACTTAAGGGGAGATCTTCTGACAAGAATTAGATCCAGCTGATGGTAAGTGCGCGTCAGGAGCACATACTTAAGGAGAGATCTTCTGACAAGAATTAGATCCAGCTGATGGTAAGTGCGCGTCAGGAGCACATACTTAAGGAGAGATCTTCTGACAAGAATTAGATCCAGCTGATTGTAAGTGCGCGTCAGGAGCACATACTTAAGGAGAGATTAGACAAGAATTAGATCCAGCTGATGGTAAGTACGCGTCAGGATCACATACTTAATTAGAGATCTTCTGACAAGAATTAGATCCAGCTGATGGTAAGTGCGCGTCAGGATCACATACTTAAGGGGAGATCTTGTGACAAGAATTAGATCCAGCCGATGTTAAGTGTTCGTCTGGATCACATACTTAAGGGGAGATCTTCTGACAAGAATTAGATCCAGCTGATGGTAAGTGCGTTCCAGGAGCACATACTTAAGGGGAGTTCTTCTGACAAGAATTAGATCCAGCTGATGGTAAGTGCGCGTCAGGAGCACATACTTAAGGAGAGATCTGACAAGAATTAGATCCAGCTGATGGTAAATGCGCGTCAGGAGCACATACTTAATTAGAGATCTTCTGACAAGAATTAGATCTAGCTGATGGTAAGTGCGCATCAGGAGCACATACTTGAAGAGAGATCTTCTGACAAGAATTAGATCAAGGTGATGCCAATGCTTTGATCGTGGGTACATCCCCGATACCTTATGTTGGGATTTGGTCTGATAATAAGAGTTGGTCACACAAAGTTCATGATAAGCACAGAACTCTAGGAGCCACTGGCCAATTTCTTTAATGTGTCCAACTTCAGACTTGCCAAGACATGAAGGCTACAAGTCGAGATCAGCGCCTACTCTAGCATTGAAATCACCTAGTAGAATAAGCTGTTCTTGACTTTCGATGCTTTTAATGATCGCTGATAAATCATCATAGCACTCATCTTTGATGTCAGCTGTGGAGTACAAGGTAGGTGCATATACACTGACAGGGGTGACGGGACCTACAGTGGTATGGAGACGAAGCGTAAGCAGGCTTTCTGAACCATTCTCATCTGGTTCAACCATATGTACTAGATACTTTTTAACTGCAAAGCCTACACCGTGCTCTCTCTTTCCGTTGGGGTCTTTTCCTTGCCAGTAGAATAAGTAGTCTTTCTCACTCATTGACCCCGAGCCCGTTAACCGAGTTTCTTGGAGTGCTTCAATGTCCACATCCAGTCTTTTCAGTTCGTCATTGATTACTCGTGTATTTCTGGCATCGTTTATATCATGCAGGTTATGAGACAGTCGAGTCAGCGTGGTACGGACATTCCAACATACCAGTTTAGCCATTGATGCACTGGGGTCTACACCGCAGGGTGGAACTGGAAGGCCTCTTCAGGTCATAAGCTTAGGCATTCTTCTATGAAGAACAAGCTATTGCCCGTGCAGCAGGTCCCCTCCCCCCTCTCCACATAACTAATTCATCCAGGGGACCAGCATTAGCCGATACAGTCTGGAATCAGTTAGGTCACAGGAGTTGCCGAATATCGATGGAACCACCACTAGACTGCCTTAGGGACGCCAACTCTGAATGTTTCCTGATTTTTTACCCCCGAAGCGTTTCCCGTGAACATCTATCCCACAAGGCAGTGGGTTAACAGTTTTTTTTTTAGGCCTGTTCAACTTTCATGTCAAAATTGTTAATTCACAGGTCGTGTGGCCGGTTATTGATTATTTTATGATACCATAAGATGAAAGATGATGTTTATAATACTTTCGTGGTTAAGTTTGGTAACTACTGTCACCAAAAATTATAATTATATCTGTTTTTATTCCAAGTCGAGAGACCGAAGGTGAACACATCCACCATCTTGGTATCGTAATCGCTATCATTGATCTATCTATCTATCTATCTATCTATCTATCTATCTATCTATCTATCTATCTATCTATCTATCTATCTATCTATCTATCTATCTATCTATCTATCTATCTATCTATCTATCTATCTATCTATCTATCTATCTATATATCTATCTATCTATCTATCTATCTATATATCTATCTATCTATCTATCTATCTATCTATCTACCTATCTATCTATTTATCTATCTATCTATCTACCTATCTATGTTCTTTGCGCGCCAAATACGGTGCATGAGAAATAAACAAAGCCCCATAATTGAGCGCTCTAGGATGATTGGTCCTTCTGGGTGTTTCCTTGGGTCTCCATCTTTTCCGAACGACCTTTGGTGCCCTTTCGAGTGCTTGCAATGGAAGATGGTTGTTGTTCATTCTAAAGACATGTCCGATGCATTCCATCGTTTTTTTCCGGATGATGGTCGACACGTATATTTGGTTTGTCTCTGTTCTTATCGAGTCATTAGTCCCATCGTATATTCAATACTGGGCATTGTGTGTGTGTGTGTGAGTGTGAGTGTTTGTATGTGTCTGTGTGTGTGTTTCTGAGAGTGAGTGTGTGTGTCTGAATTTGAGTATGTGAGATGTTCCCTGGAAGACCCACATTTTTGTTTCTCTAGCGATGAAGATGGATATGTATTGTTACAAAAAGATAAGGAATTGTTCGGTAAAGGACTGGAATTTACGTTTGACTAAAGTACAGTCAAGGTTTGTCCTGTAGTAGTTACACTACTGTCATGGAGGCAAGTTGCTAGAGACTTCAGTATACTAAGTCAAGTTTTGCCCTATAGTAGTTACACTACTGTCAGGGAATGAAGTTGTTAGAGACTTCAGTATACTAAGTCAAGTTTTGCCCTATAGTAGTTACACTACTGTCAGGGAATAAAGTTGTTAGAGACCAGTATACTAAGTCAAGGTTTGTCCCTTAGTAGTTACACTACTATCGGGGAATGAAGTTGTTAGAGACTTCAGTATACTAAGTCAAGGTTTGTCCCATAGTAGTTACACTACTGTCGGGGAATAAAGTTGTTTGAGACTTCAGTATACTAAGTCAAGGTTTGTCCCATAGTAGTTACACTACTGTCAGGGAATGAAGTTGTTAGAGACTTCAGCATGCTACGTCAAAGTTTGCCCTATAGTAGTTACGCTACTGCCAGGGAATAACGTTGCTAGAGACAGTATACTAAGTCAAGGTTTGTCCCATAGTAGTTACACTACAGCCAGGGAATGAAGTTGCTAGAGACCAGTATACTAAGTCACAACTTGAATGAGGAAGGACTTCTAGTTACTTTTCTCACTGCCTTATAATTCTCTCATCGGGTGCTAGGAACCCACTTACAGATAGCTCGACTGGAGCGTACCGATAGCGGGTTCTGTACTCCGATCTACCGATAGCGGGATCTGTACTCTGATCTACCAATAGCGGGATCTGTACTCCGATCTACCGATAGCGGGATCTGTACTCCGATCTACCGATAGCGGGATCTGTACTCTGATCTACCAATAGCGGGATCTGTACTCCGATCTACCGATAGCGGGATCTGTACTCCTATCTACCGATAGCGGGATCTGTACTCCGATCTACCGATAGCGGGATCTGTACTCTGATCTACAGGTAGCGGGACCTATACCCTGATCTACCTTTACGATAATCGTACTTTACCAAATTAAAAACAACGATTTGAAGATGAACGAACGAATTTGTTTCCAGAAACGTTTATTTTATTTTGTAATTAAAAGAAAATGTAAAATGAGATGCCACATGCGAATAATACACCACACACAAGATCTACAATGTTGAGCATGTGAAGAAAATCAAAAATACGTACAAGCTCTGTCATCGATTTGAATTAGTGGCAACTGGTTTCATCCACAGAAGGAGGGAAGCGTTCTTCTTCTTCAGAAGGGAACAATTAATTGCAGTCTTGAATAATTTTGTTTGAACATTTTAAAAGTCACGTGCAATAATCTATGAAAATTTGTGGAGCATTTTGTGTTAAAATTATCTGAAATTTGAGAATTGGTACATCAAAATGTTTCGTCATATCCTTTAAAGCTAAATTCCCTCGAGGCGAGTCCATTTTAATGGTTATCTCCTTTAGTTTCTTTGTGTACCATCTGCAATACATTCGGCAATTACAAAATTACACATTTTTCCAAAGGGCAGTATACAAGTACGCTTAGACGACCAGGACACATCATGTAGAATGTCCATGACCACGTCTGACGATCGTGTCCCAGGGGGCGTGCAGTTCTGTTGTGGAGGTGGCGATCTGTTTTAGCCAGGTGTTGCGAGGGCGGACCTAAGGACGTCACGAGGGTGAGCACGGCATGTTCCTGTTCATCGCCCACACAGCCATCTGGACCATCTTGTCGCACTTTCCGAGCTAGGCAAGTCATCGAAGATGGAGAGGCCACAGCCATCTGGACCATCTTGTCCGAGCTAGGCAAGTCATCGAAGATGGAGAGGCAACTGCTATCTGTCATCGAGGCAATCCTTGCAAGGTTGAGTACACCGAACTAGCTCACTGTTAGAAATCAGATCACACCAGAGGATTCCTAGGATGCGCCTTTGCTTGCGAAGGTGGAAGGCCTCAAGACGCTAACGGTCCCGGTGTAGTAGTGTCCAGATCTCGGATCCGTATACCAGAATCGGGACGACACAGAAAGTGTAGATACGGAGCCTGATCTCAATGGAAAACCTCCATAAGGTATATAATGTGCTTGAATGAACATCCGGATTACAGTACAGTATAAGAAGGTTGCTATATCTATGCTCAACGTTCCTTAGTCACATTCTACGATATTCACAGCACCATGCAGTGGTTCCATAATTTCCATCCCAGGAATAGTTACCTTCATCCCCCTGTCTATAGCAGTTTATGCGTGCAATATTATTTATCAGTACTGAATATACACACATCGTTCATGAAAGCCCTAGACTTAATACTTCTAAACACAGAATTCGTTAGTATCAATATATCGTCATTATCCTCATCATCATTACCAGTCTGGTTCTATCTGGATCATAGATTCTCTCCATCTGTTCATATTTTGTACCGTCCTCTTTAGGTCCACCCACAAGACCCAGATTTAACCGTTAGCATCCATGTGTACCTTAGCCTTCCCACTTCTCCTTTGCCTTGTGAGTTCCAATCCAGTACATGTCTGGTTATGCTGCTTTTCTTCTTTTTGAGAGTTTGTTTTACCCATCCCCACTGTTTCATCCCACAGTCCTGCGGTATTGGTTGTTGGCATGTTCGTTGCCCTAGATCCTTTTTTTGTGTGACATTACTTCTTTCATCTAACACGAATAATGCGACTAAGACACTTGTAAAAGAAAATGTTACCAACCTGGGTGAGATACCCTTAGTTACATGCCATGTCTCACAGCCATAAAGCAGGATTGGCTTTACATTAGGAGTGTTTATACATCCATTCTTGGCAAGGATGCAGTTTGATCAACCTGCAGCGAGGTTATACTAATGGAGGTTTCAGAGCAACGAGCAAGAGGCAGACCCCGCTGACGATAGATAGAGAGGGTTCCACGAAACTCCAAAATCTCAACATGTTGGCAGCACGGGCCTCCCTCCTAGCACAAAATATAAGTCTACACATACCTCCTCTCTACGACACCGCAAGGCAAGAGCAGTAAGACAAAATAAGACGAAGAAGAAGGACTTGGATATTTGGCTGTTAGTCAAAAGTGTCCCATCCACATGCAACATATCACCAGTATATGTTTCGTCCCTTACCTTTACATCGGATGGCCCGAATGCATTTACTCCCGAGTTCCGGGGAAATGAATAAGAAAAGCTGATGAACGAGAGAAAGATGGGACGGATTTGACCAAGGACGCAACTTGTATGCACGAGACGGGAACACTTGCGAGAGAAGGATGTGACGGATTTGATCAGGAAAGAGACCTTTAAGTGGTGGATTGGAACCCTAGCGAGAGAAAGATGTGACGGATTTGACCAAGAAAACAAGCTTTTGCCCTGCACCGGAACACCCTAGCAAGAGACATATGTGACGGATTTGATCAAGGAAGCGACCTTTATGCCCTGAACTGAGATCCGAGTGAGTAGAAAATTTGTCATGGCTGGAGAACAACGGCGAGGGATAATGGATAAAGTAGCCAGACCAGCTGCGGTATGGATGAAAACGAGAAGACGGTTAAAAATAATCAAATCGGTTGATAGTTATAGTTTTATTTTGTCCACGTAATTTAAAGACATAGTACACGAACCTCAAATACATGTAAGCAGGCATCGACTTTCATGTAAGTGTCCATCTTGAATGCAAAGTATATTACCGTACCACTCTGGGTATCCTAGGAGAAAAATGACGTGGCCATTCGTTAAAGATGACTAAATACGAGTTGTGGATGTGGTTAGCAACCTCATCCTGTTAAAAAGAACGAATGTCTGAAGAAATCGTCAACGCATGGGCACGCGATAACACTTTGATCCATTTGAATGTGCTGACACCAGCCAGAGAATTATAGCTAGCTACATGCATCAGTGACTAAAAACTGACTAAGACGCTTCCTCGCCTCCATGTGGTGGTCCTGGAAACAGACTGCAACAATGCAGTCTGGGTAAGAGATTATCTTTCACAGAGGAGAGGCAAACCCGGTTTTAAAAGTGCCGTGGTTAAACCGGATATGTCGGGCCGAATTGCTCACGTATTGTAGCCCCTTTGTTCTCTTCCGCTTCTCCTTCTTTCGTTGTTTGATCAACTCCTGCTTCAAGACATGTACGGTTCACGAAGGAGACTGCGTGCCAGGTCTTCGACGGTCCCCACAGCTTTTCGAGCATTGCCACTTCCCTTGCAGCACGATGTTATCAATTTATTTCGTGTGAGAGTCTTTCATGTTTTGAGCTTGAGATGGTTTGGAGTACGCTCCTTGAATCTGTGAGAATGACCGTTTTCTCTTCTTGTAATTGTCTTGTGACTGATAATCATAAGACCCGCTGCCCCTAGAGAAGCTGCTTCAGCTCTGGAAGTGATACAGGTCTCTCCTCTGCTGGTATGTGGTGATTGTCTATGTTGCCGCAGGAGTGAGCCATATAGATTCCACTGCTTGATATTTTGCGATGTCCTAGGTTGACCCACCTGTGTACACCGCAGCTTCGCTGCAAACAAGGACAATATGTCACAAAGTGTTTTTTCCCCAGAAGAAGAAGACTCAAGCTTCCTGAAACGGATCAGACGGAGTGGTCGCTGTACACGCACAGAAGATAAATGTTCTATGGGACATACACCTTAGAGAAAATACTTTCCTCAACGTTCTTCTTCTTCTTCTTCTTGTTCTTGTTCCTCTTCATCTTCTTCTTCTTCTTCATCATCTTCTTTTTCTTCTTATTTTGTATATGGAAGGCTTGCACCGCCGATACGGTGAACTTTTAGAATATTGCTTTGATCCCCTCTATCCATGGTGGCCGGGGGTCAACCTCTTGCTCCTGGTCCGGAAACCCCCATGTATTATGACCTTGCTGCAGGCTGTGTACTTCATCTTTGTCAAATGTCCAAACGTCATCATTTTGCGTTCTTAAATTTAGCAGTTAATCGATGTAGTCCCCACCATTTGACTCAACGTAATGTTGCGTATTTTGTCGTGAATTGTCTCCCCCGCTACACTTTGTACACAAGGCATCTCACAAGTCTCGATTTTATTTACCTTCGTGCCTATCTAATAGAGCACAGGCTTGACACTGATAACATAACGCAGAGATGATATAAATGTTTTCAGCGTCTGTTTAGTGAACACAGTGACACTTGGATGTGTCAGTATCGGCGTCAGCAGGCAGTGCACCTTGTTTGCCTTTTGACATCCATGTTCAATATCTCTATTTAGTCAGTAAAGCCACTTCACAGGTATATAAGCTCCTGTAGCTGCTTTTGGGTGTTGCCACCAGAGTGGAAACTGTGCTGTGTCGGTTGACGGCTAATTGTTTTCGTTCCTGTCTTGTCACTGTTGATCTTCACGCCCTAATATTGGCAGCATGACCTAAAATACTATATTCCTAGCATCAACAATAAAAACAAACCGCCACGGAAGAACAGAAAATACAGTCTTAACCTACATGACTAGACATAATCATCAAAACCTGGATACAAGTGACATAATGACGGTTTGGCTGATAGTGCTGTTAACACGAGCGAGAATTGTCACTGGCCGATACTGCAACACTTTACACATGTAAACAAATGTCATCAAACGGGAAGAAGTACAGCTAGGTTCCAAATGAACAGCGCAAGCAGAGCAGCAATGCATTAACTTTCCTTGATGCTCTGTTTGTGATAACTGCACTGAAGTATAAAGAGTACACTGGTCTTAAAGACTCGTCTGAAACGCTAAGCAGCCTCAAACCGCGCTTTCAAAGGAGCACACGTCAATGACATGGAGTTCATTGCAGCATTCTAGACTTTCGAAGAACCAAAGAGGCTTACAAGGAAGGAAGGGACATTGTGGGAGGTGGACATTTTTTGGGTAAAGCGTTTGCCTCTCTCTATTCTATGCATCTTTCCACCCCTGGCCGCAGCCTGTTAGGTGATATCATGACGTATTAACCAGTGCTTGGATGCGTGGGTGTGTGTGTGTACATGTGCTAGTTAGGGCGCTCTCAGAGGTCAATCCAACCAAAGTTCAATATAAGGGTCTAAAACTGAGGGCACGTGAAAAAGTTGTGAAAGAGTGTGATTGTTGTGTAAGAGTGTGATTGTTATGTCAGAGTGTGATTGTTGTGTAAGAGTGTGATTGTTATGTCAGAGTGTGATTGTTATGTCAGAGTGTGATTGTTGTGTAAGAGTGTGATTGTTATGTCAGAGTGTGATTGTTATGTCAGAGTGTGATTGTTGTGTAAGAGTGTGATTGTTATGTCAGAGTGTGATTGTTATGTCAGAGTGTGATTGTTGTGTAAGAGTGTGATTGTTATGTCAGAGTGTGATTGTTGTGTAAGAGTGTGATTGTTGTGTCAGAGTGTGATTGTTATGTCAGAGTGTGATTGTTGTGTAAGAGTGTGATTGTTATGTCAGAGTGTGATTGTTATGTCAGAGTGTGATTGTTGTGTAAGAGTGTGATTGTTATGTCAGAGTGTGATTGTTATGTCAGAGTGTGATTGTTATGTCAGAGTGTGATTGTTGTGTCAGAGTGTGATTGTTGTGTCAGAGTGTGGTTGTTGTGTCACGTCAGAGTGTGGTTGTTGTGTCAGAGTGTGATTGTTGTGTCAGAGTGTGGTTGTTGTGTCACGTCAGAGTGTGGTTGTTGTGTCAGAGTGTGGTTGTTGTGTCACGTCAGAGTGTGATTGTTGTGTCAGAGTGTGATTGTTGTGTCAGAGTGTGGTTGTTGTGTCACGTCAGAGTGTGGTTGTTGTGTCACGTCAGAGTGTGGTTGTTTTGTCAGAGTGTGGTTGTTGTGTCACGTCAGAGTGTGATTGTTGTGTCAGAGTGTGATTGTTGTGTCAGAGTCAAATGAAACAACGTGTGAGGTAAGAGAGGATGACTTCAGAGCGAGCATGAGAAGCCAAAACAGCTATAGAAGCTATCCTTGAATCAAAATGGGAGACAAAACCATACAGTTCAACACAATCAAATGAGCCCTTTCATCAGCTCTCACGGCAAGTTCAAGAGACCATCTTCATACTACACGAGGGACATATTCAATTGAGGCACGATCTCTACGCGAGATGAATGGTTAGATACGACAGATCTATACACTTGTTTCACTGGTAACATGGCAGCTGAAAACCTGTTGCAGACCTGTCATGTCAAATATTTACTGAAGAAAGGAGAAGCACCTGTACCCTATGCATTGAAATTGCACGCAGTGTCCGGAGTCTTGAGCTGACTTATGTCTTTGTTATAGTTGTAGATGTGTATGTCTCATGTTGAACACGGACGAACAATTCTTTTAAAATCAAATGAAAATGCCATTGCTATTTTCCTTTTGTTCATAAATAAAATTATTAAAAATAGCCACAGACAAAGCCTTCGTTAATCGTTTTGCTGCAAGGAATCGTTTTCTATTACTGCCACCATTCATTGGACGAGAAGGATGTGCTAGTACGTGGACGCTTGTGATTGATAAGTGATATCTCTGATCGACCTTGACAGCTCTGAATTAGCTGAATAGTTAGGCCTGCAAGAGAAGGTCTTGTTGAACACTTGCTTGTACTTGGAGCTCATGTTGATGTAGACGAAGATGTTCACGCTGGAGTTGATGCCCTCCATGACGTACACTATTGCCCAAGCCACGTAAAACATGTTGTAGTTCACTCCACTGGGATGAAGCTGTGGGGTACTTGCCATAGCCACGAAAACCAAACAGGACGGGAGGTCGCTGACAATAAATATGAGCGAAATGAAGCTGATCATTTTAATCACACGTTTATCTTTTCCTGACGTGACTTTCTCTCCCTTTGCCGTCTGCTGTCGCCATTTTGCTTTCCGGTTAAGTTGCACAACTAAAATGACAGTGCAGACAACGACGGAGATGAAAGAGACGCATTGCAAAATGACATTATTCAGGACAAGTGTGACACTTTCAAACTTCTCCCGATCTTCAATGAAGTAGATGCCCAGCATGGTACGGTTCTTCTCAGGGTAGAACTTCCATACCAGTTGGCTGACGTAATATTCCGGAACGGAAGTGACCATAACGACAAAGAAAATGGAGATGATGACTACTTTCGTTCTGGTTGTAGTGATGATAGTTTTGACTTTCAAAGGAACAGTTATACACAAACATCTCTCCAGGGTGATGAAAGCTGTTATGTAGCTAGCCACTCTGACAAGACAGACATGTGGCCAGCAGCCGGTTATGTACTCAATCTCAGTTAACACAACCGGAGCATCGGTGTCTTGAAACAGTGGGTTGAAGCAAATACTTTCCCAGAGGGAAAAGAGGAGAGAGCAAAGATCACTGATAGCTAGACCAAACAGACTGACATTGACTGCATCGTTCAGCCCCATTTTGATAAAGACCACAATGTTGATAGTGTTGGTAACAATGCCCCCGACAGCTAGGATTCCTGTCAGAGCCACTTGGAAAACAGCGACAAAAATGTGTGTTGTTCCATCACTGATAAGCTGGCCACGCAGGTCCGGCCCGCAGACTTCTAAGTTGTCACCATAATTCATTGTGGATATGTTGATGCCAAGGGAGTAGAAGCAGTCCACTCTGCTTTGAACGACTTTCATGATTGCCTGAAAGTAAAATACAGCTGTAATATACTTCTCTACATCTGTCAATGTTAGACCTTCCTCTTCTTCTTCTTCTTCGTCTTCTTCTTCTTCTTCTTCTTCTTCGTCTTCTTTCGTTTGTTTTCAAACTCCCACTACCAAACGCTGAAAATGACTTTGCAGATAGAAGGATGTAGTCAGGAGAACGGAATGCGTTATGTCGCAGTTTACATCTTGACTACGGTATTTGCACCTATCAGTCCATCACTTTCGACCTTTTTAGTCCAGGGTTAGCATTCTCTCTTCATTCCTTTCTTCTTAGCAAATCTGCCCTGTTGCAACCTGTTATCGAGGAGATGGAGAAGGGTTTTGGCAGCTCTGGGTCGCAAGCCTTGGCTCTAGCAGACGGAGAAGGGTTTTGGCAGCTCTGGGTCGCAAGCCTTGGCTCTAGCAGACGGAGAAGGGTTTTGGCAGCTCTGGGTCGCAAGCCTTGGCTCTAGCAGACGGAGAAGGGTTTTGGCAGCTCTGGGTCGCAAGCCTTGGCTCTAGCAGACGGAGAAGGGTTTTGGCAGCTCTGGGTCGCAAGCCTTGGCTCTAGCAGACGGAGAAGGGTTTTGGCAGCTCTGGGTCTCAAGCCTTGGCTCTAGCAGACGGAGAAGGGTTTTGGCAGCTCTGGGTCGCAAGCCTTGGCTCTAGCAGACGGAGAAGGGTTTTGGCAGTTCTGGGTCGCAAGCCTTGGCTCTAGCAGACGGAGAAGGGTTTTGGCAGTTCTGGGTCGCAAGCCTTGGCTCTAGCAGACGGAGAAGGGTTTTGGCAGCTCTGGGTCGCAAGCCTTGGCTCTAGCAGACGGAGAAGGATTTTGGCAGCTCTGGGTCGCAAGCCTTGGCTCTAGCAGACGGAGAAGGGTTTTGGCAGTTCTGGGTCGCAAGCCTTGGCTCTAGCAGACGGAGAAGGGTTTTGGCAGTTCTGGGTCGCAAGCCTTGGCTCTAGCAGACGGAGAAGGGTTTTGGCAGCTCTGGGTCGCAAGCCTTGGCTCTAGCAGACGGAGAAGGATTTTGGCAGTTCTGGGTCGCAAGCCTTGGCTCTAGCAGACGGAGAAGGGTTTTGGCAGTTCTGGGTCGCAAGCCTTGGCTCTAGCAGACGGAGAAGGGTTTTGGCAGCTCTGGGTCGCAAGCCTTGGCTCTAGCAGACGGAGAAGGGTTTTGGCAGCTCTGGGTCGCAAGCCTTGGCTCTAGCTGATGGAGAAGGGTTTTGGCAGCTCTGGGTCGCAAGCCTTGGCTCTAGCAGACGGAGAAGGATTTTGGCAGCTCTGGGTCGCAAGCCTTGGCTCTAGCAGACGGAGAAGGGTTGTGGCAGCTCTGGGTCGCAAGCCTTGGCTCTAGCAGATGGAGAAGGGTTTTGGCAGCTCTGGGTCGCAAGCCTTGGCTCTAGCAGACGGAGAAGGGTTTTGGCAGCTCTGGGTCGCAAGCCTTGGCTCTAGCAGACGGAGAAGGGTTTTGGCAGCTCTGGGTCGCAAGCCTTGGCTCTAGCAGATGGAGAAGGGTTTTGGCAGCTCTGGGTCGCAAGCCTTGGCTCTAGCAGACGGAGAAGGGTTTTGGCAGCTCTGGGTCGCAAGCCTTGGCTCTAGCAGTCCTCTTTGCGTCTCTGATCGCAACATTTCATGCACTGCTCAGCATCGTCATCCCAAATGTTGGACAATGACAATCTTTGTTGTTGTTTGCGAATGCCCACAATGAGTAGGTTACTTTTTGTGTGCGCCCTGAAAAGGACGTTAAGTGGCGGGTTGTAGCAGCTTTCCTCGCATCTCAACCGTGCTGAAGAAGGTGGAACGGGGTCCTCCAGGCGATTATGCTATACTTGGCTTCATCTGCGTGTCACTCTCTACTACGGGGATCACGTCGATCCCTCACCTCACACAATGCTAGACAATTAGACAATCAAAGACAATAGCAACGCTATCCATTTAGACAATGCTAGACAATTAGACAGTGTTAGGCAATAGCAATGTTAGACAATCAGACAAAGTAAGACAATTAGACAATATTACACAATTAGGCAAGGTTAGACAATTAAACAACGAAAAACAATCTTTAATTCAGTAACTCAATCTTTGACGTGATAGCGAGTAACGAGAAAATACGGTGACCGTTCTATATGTTCACGCTTAAATATTTCCTGAGAACTGAAAATACGGTAACTCCTTTATTTAAATGGTTCATTAACAAACAATAGAATGTAGTAAGTTCTTTAAAGAACGTGGCTTCTTAAAACTGCCAACCTATTTGGATGTTATAAATTTCATGGCAGAATGTACAGTACGGTTAATTAATTCCTAAAAATGCAGTGGCCCCTTTTATATCCATGGTTAATTAGTTTCTGAAAGTACGGTAGCACGTGAATACTCAAGATTGACTAATTCTTGATTATACGGTAAAACCTCTACATCCGTGATTGATATTTTCCTGAACATACGGCAACTCCCCTAGATGTCCGATGCCTATTAGTTCATGAACATACGGCAAGCCCCCTAGACGTCCGATGCCTATTAGTTCCTGAAAATACCTTAACCCTGGGTACCAAACGACGAAGTCACCAGACGGACAAGTCTCGAGATCCAACTCACCATGCTTAACCGTCGCAGTTTGACCCTCTTTGGACATTTAGCCCGCCTTGTCGTGGATGTCCCAGTTCACCAGCTCTTGAAGCAGGTCATAGACGTCAGGAATGGGAAACGACCCGCCCCATCATGGTCTCGATCCACCTATTGTTGTTCCATTTTGTTCCATTATTGTTCTCCTATATTGTCCTATTCCTCTTGCATGAGGCGTTTCAGAGAGGCGGGATGTCCTACTGCCTTTGCATCAGGCGCCGCAGAGAGGTGGGATGTCCTACTGCCCTTGCATGAGGCGTCGCAGAGAGGCGGGATGTCCTACTGCCCTTGCATGAGGCGCCGCAGAGAGGCGGGATGTCCTACTGCCCTTGCATGAGGCGCCGCAGAGAGGCGGGATGTCCTACTGCTCTTGCATGAGGCGCCGCAGAGAGGCGGGATGTCCTACTGACCTTGCATGAGGCGTCGCAGAGAGATGGGATGTCCTACTGTCCTTGCATGACGCGGCGCAGAGAGGTGGGATGTCCTACTGTCCTTGCATGATGCGGCGCAGAGAGGTGGGATGTCCTACTGACCTTGCATGAGGCGTCGCAGAGAGGTGGGATGTCCTACTGTCCTTGCATGATGCGCCGCAGAGAGGTGGGATGCATAGATTTCTTGTTATCGCCAGGTGAGAGCCGTGTGCTGTCGTAAGATGTAACTCTCTCCTTATTGTATCAAAGACATCCTCGATCCACCGACGTCGAGGTCGGCCTCTTGGACGTAGACCGGCCACTCACATATGACATGCTCTCGCTGCAGGCAAGTCATAACGCATTCTGACTAAATGACCAGACCATTTGATTTTTTGGGCAGCATTGTAAGAACTAATTGGATTTGTCGCCACTATCTTCTCCATAGTGGTGTTGAGGATTCTGTTACGGATTGTCTTTCTCGCTGCACTTTTCACACAGCGCATCTCACAGAATCGTATTCTTATGGGCTTCTAGTAACGATCAAAATTGACATTGGTAGCACAATGTAGGAATAAACAGTGTATTTATCAGCCCCCTCTTTATTTGAAAGAAGCACTCTAGCGTGTTTCTTTTTCTTCTTCTTCGTACGCTGTCAGACGTCAACTTGTAACTGTTCGAAGAAAGCAGCTGTCATCCTGAGGCTGTCGACAGTGCCATAGAGCTTGCCTAGTGTTGCCACTGATGATGGCCACATGTGATTTCTCTGATCCTCGTATGTCGGGCAGTTTTGCAGCAGATGTTCAGCGGTCATTTTCCCTGTACCACAGGTGCATTTGTCAGTGCCACCTGTCTTCAGTCTATTGAATATTTGGTACCTCAGTCTGTTATGGCCTGTGCGGAGTCTGAAGACCACGACCTGCTCTCTTCTGTTCAACTGGTAATAGGCATCGTTTTTTGTGTAGCCAGTATGCTCTGTTTCCCATTTGGCCATGTATCTGGCCCAAATAGACCTTTTGGACTCTTCGTAGGTCACACTAGAATCTGGTTGTCGTATTATCTTTCCATCAGCAAACAGCAGTCCATTTAGGGACTCCTCGTGCGGGTTAGCTAGCAGTATCCATTTATCCATATACATTATGGATAAAAGTGGAGAAAGAACACATCACTATCGTACTCAACTCAACACTGTAAACAAATATGTCATACCGGCATTCGTTCGTATTGCACCTTCTCTGTCTACGTGCAATGAACGAATTCCATCCAGTAATTGACCCTCCACGCCATATTCCTCTATCACGCCCAATAGCTTACATCAGTTTACCGTGTCAAATGTTGTCAGAGGTCCTGATGTTCCTCACACACACTGTGGAAGACGATTCTCTGCTCGGATTTGTCTTTCCAGTCACATTCTTTTATCGTCATAGACTTGAAACATCCATTTTTATTTGAAACACAATTACTATCGTCCGACAAGACGAAAAGAGCCATTTATAGAATTGTTTGTTTTTATTTATAATAGTTTAATGTTACATTATAAATGTATTAATGTCAGTTTAGATTAGTTTAATGCTATATTATAGTCACGCAGCATGACCCATTTTGATGTAACGGCTGTTTCAAATTCCCGGGGCACAGGATCCGAATTTCACGGTAACCAGCTTGACAGACTCGGGGTTGTTGTCAATGCGAAGCTGCTTCTTGGTGTACGGAACATGAAGGCAGCCTACCTTACGACCTCATACCATGCAGTCTCTAACACCTCTCTCCAAATACCTGCCAAGAAACCCATAACAGCCAAATAAGTTGATAGTTGCAAGATACGACGTCCTACGACAGGCAACGTACTAATAGATGCTATAGCGTTAGTTTATATACATACCAACGACCGTAACATACAAGTTAGCCTTAATTTAAACTTGATAATTATTTTATAATAAATTCAAAGTTTACCAAATTTGCTTAGAAAGTGTGGTATACCTCTACAGATATTGAGACCTCACAGATTGTAGAACAGATTGTCTCAATGGGAGAACAATACCAGCTCGTTTCCACTTTTACACCAAGATATATGCTTCCCGGTTAGCGCGATCTATTTGTCTGTGGAACTGTGTGTATACGTGAAGGAACAGCCAAGTGTACATGTGTACTAGAGTGAGTAAACAGCCGAATCTTCTAGATAACTAGAAACGCGAAGATAAAAAAATATATAAATGCATCAATTGTAAACAAATTAAAAACTGTCCTGAAACAATCTACAAACCAAATTGCTATTGACAAACAATCAAAGAACATAAATACGGCTCCTGAAGAGCACATGATGGCCAAACTAACAATGCGCGAAATGGAAGAGGCTATGAGAACACTAAAGAGAAGGAAATCTCCCGGAAAAGACGGGATAACAAACGAAATGCTGATGGGGCTGGGCCAAACAGCGAAGGAAAAACTACTATCAGTCCTGAACCAAAGCTGGAAAAGGGGTATTGTACCCCAGGCATGGAAAGATGCAATACTGGTACCAGTACCAAAAACAGGAAAGGACAAAACAGATCCGAATGGATACAGGCCCATAAGCCTACTGAGCTGTGTCGGCAAGCTGATGGAACGGATGATAAACACCAGACTGATGTGGCATCTGGAAGAAAAACGAATACTAATTCCACAGCAAGCCGGCTTTAGACAGCACAGATCCACTGAGGACCAGGTCATCCTCATAGCCCAGGAGATAGAAGATGCCTACCAGGCACAGAAACACACAGTAGCTGTTTGGGTGGACCTGGAAAAGGCATTTGACAAAGTCTGGAAGGATGGACTTAGAGTCAAGCTAAGAAGAAGTGATGTTTGTGGGAAGATGTACAAGTGGATCAACCACTACCTCAAACAAAGAACGGCCAGAGTCCAAGTACAAGGGCAGATGAGCAAAAAGGTGACACTCGAGCAGGGAGTACCCCAAGGGGGAGTACTGTCACCCACACTCTTCCTGGTATATATAAACGATATTACAGAGAATATACCAAGAAGAGTCCATAGCTCAATGTTTGCAGACGATCTGGCTATGTGGACCTCTGAAAAGAATCTCACCATAGCAAGAAATCGGATGCAAACGGCCCTAACATCGCTGGAAGAGTGGGCGAACTCATGGCTGGTCAAAATAAACGAGGAGAAAACCACGTGCACAATATTCTCGCTCTCATTAAAACCCCAAAGTACCAAATTAAGCCTAAATGGCAAAATCCTGCAGCCAAACGACAACCCAACCTATCTGGGAGTCACATTTGATCGGCGCATGACATGGAAAAGTCAGATTGAGAGAAACCGAATGAAAGCCAGAGAAAGAATGGCGATCATGAGGAAACTTGCTGGCACAAGCTGGGGAGCAGACGAAGGCATACTAAAGAAACTGTACACTGGAAGAGTGAGACCAGTTCTCGAGTATGGCATCGCGGCATGGACAACAGCAGCGAAGGCGAACTTCGATAAAGTTAACAAACTTCAAAACCAAGCTATGAGAATCATAACTGGTGGAATGAAGTCAACGCCAATTGTAGAACTTGAAAAGATTACAAAACTGCAATCCATGACCGACAGAAGAGACTGCAGAGCCCAGCTGCAGTCAGAGAAACTCCGAAGACTGACGGACCATCCAATGTACCAGAGGCTAAACAATTTGGGAACTGGGAAACTAAAGCGGAGAAACTTTGCAGAAATAGCCAAAGCAAAGATGCACGAAGATCCCATAAACGCACTAACAACACCAAAACCCATCACTACTGTACGAAAACCTACTTGGAGGCAGGATATATTTCCAGAGGTGGTAGAAAATATACCAGGTATTGCAAACAAAAACTGCCAGACCGAAAAAGAAAGGAGAGACACTACCTTAAGCTTCATAACGAAAAGCTACCCAAGCATGGACTGGACCCATGCATACACCGACGGTTCTGTAACAAACACTACACAGAACGGAGGGGCAGGAGCATTCCTGAACCTACCAAATGGCAGAAAAATAACACTGTCATTCGCTACTGGTAAGTACACGAGCAATTTCAGAGCAGAGGCACTGAGGGCGGCAGTGGAAGAAATGGTAACACACAGTGAAAATGAGAGCCATATAGTCCTGCTGACAGATGCTCTCGAAGTAGTCACAGCGCTAAAAAGCCAGAAAAACACTGAGCTTAATGACTTAAGAGCAGCACTCTGCAAACTGTGCCAACAGTCCGCACCAAAAAGGGTAGTGGTACAGTGGGTTCCGTCACACTGCAACATCCAAGGCAACGAGGAGGCAGACAGACTGGCAAAAGAAGGTGCAAGGCTACCACAAATAGATACCAGTATGACGTACGAAGAGTCAAAACGGCTTATCAAAGCCAGGTACATGTCCAAATGGGAAACCGAACATACTGGTTACACCAAAAACGATGCCTATTACCAGTTGAACCGAAGAGAGCAGGTCGTTGTCTTCAGACTTCGCACTGGCCACAACAGACTGAGGTACCACCTCTTCAACAAATTGAAGATAGGGTGTACCGACGAATGCCCGTGCGGTACTGGTAAAATGACCACTGAACATCTGCTGCAGAACTGCCCGACATACGAGGATCAGAGAGAGCAGATGTGGCCATTGCCAGTGGAACTGCAAGACAAGCTCTATGGTAGTGGCGAGAGTCTCAGGATGACCGCCGCTTTTTTCGAGAAAATAATGGTTACTGTCTGACTGTGTACGCAGAAGAAGAAGAAGAAACAATCAAAGACAATCAGTTATGGTGATGTTTAAAAAAAATGGTTTTCAATTTGAGTAAGTAATTTGGTTCACTAACAAGAAGGGCTGGGGTGTCGGTCTGTTAGGAAGATCCATTTTTTATTAACAATCACTCAAACACAACATCTTTACGTCAACTAAGATCACTCCTATTGTAAATTTGTACATACACACACAGACACACACACATACACACGCGCACGTAAACACATAAATATAACTACAAACACATCGCTCTGTGGTGACGTTGATTGTGACTAGCAGAAGTGTGCTCGTACGTAAAGTAGCCAAACTAACACACTCATGAAACATTTCAACATCATTACAAAATCGAAGCTGTTTAATTTTATTTTAAAAATTATATTTTCGATGTGAAAAAAACCCAAACTGTAATGTCTACACAATATCGCCTTTTGCTCAATTCCCAACCCGCAGGCAAATATGAAAATTGAGTTAATTTGCGGCATGTAATTTCAGTTTCAAGTTGTGATCATTAATCAATTTTACGAATCGTGTCGGCGGAAATACATGAAACTGTTGATCCTTGATTCACGGACCAATCATTATTGTTGTTATATTTTCCAGCGGCACGAGATCTTGTCGTGACACCATAATTACAACTAATGTCGCCACGATTCTTTATCTGAAGCCACGCCCTATCTTTATCTTCTCTGTCCTATGGTCTGGATGTTCAACAGGTGAGGTTTGACTGTGGCAATCAAATTCTAGGAAAGGTAAACGCGTACTTGAAAGGTAAATATATTAAAAGACGCATTAAGTGTTACCTTTATGGTCATAATATCAAAGATACGTTTGTTGTCAGAATCTATAGCTTACTGGTAAACATATTTGAATTTAGTATCGGGTCTTTTGTCCTATAGCTCAGGTCTATTGTTCTATAGTAACTCATGTCTCCTGTTCCATAACCCAGGTCTATTGTCCTATAACCCAAGTCTCTTGTCCTATAACTCAGGTCTCTTGTTCTATAACTCAGGTCTTTTGTCCTATAACCAAAGTCTCTTCTCCTATAACTCAGGTCTCTTGTCCTGTAACCCAAATCTCTTGTCCTATAACCCAAGTCTCTTGTCCTATAACTCAGGTCTCTTGTCCTATATCTCAGGTCTCTTGTCCTATAACCCATGTCTCCTGTCCTATAACCCAGATTGCCTGTCCTATAACCCAAGTCTCATTTCCTATAACCCAGGTCTCTTTTCCTGTAACCCAGGTCTGTTGTCTAATAACCCAAGTCTCTTGTCTTATAACTCATATCTCTTGTCTAATAAACCAATTCGCTGCACTACAAACCAAGTTACTTGTCTAATAACACAGGTATCTTGTCCTATAACCCAGGTCTCTTGTCATATAACTCAGGTCTCTTATTTTGTAACCCAGGTCTTATGTCCTATAACCCAGGTCTTTTGTCCTATAACCCAAGTCTCTTGTCCTATAACCCAGTTGTCTTGTCCTATAACCATATTGTCTTATCCTATTACCCAGGTCGCTTGTAATATAACATGTCTCTTGTCCTGTAACCCAAGTCTCTTGTACTATAACCCAGTTGCCTTGTCCTATAACCCATCTTTTGTTCTATAACTCAGGTCTCTTGTCCTATAAATCAGATCTCTTGGCATCAACAGTTCAAGCCTCTTGTCCTGTAACTCAGGTCTCTTGTCATTAACAGTCCGTCTCTTGTCCTATAACCTAGGTCCGTTGTTTTATAACTCAGGTCTCTTGTCCTATAACTCAGGTCTCTTTTTGTATAGTAGCCCAGGTCTCCTATACTACAGAAGCCTAATTCTCTTGCCCTTTAGCTCAGTCTCTTCCCATATAGCAGCCTAGGTCTCTTCTCGTGCGGCCCATGTCTCTTCTCCTGTAGATCAGGTCTATTCTCCTAAATCCCATTTCTATTCTCTTATAACCAATGTCTTTTCTCCAATATCCCATTATTCTCCTATATCCCATATCTATTCTCCTAAATCCCATATATAGTATCCCATACCTATTCTTCTATATCGCAAATCTATTCTCTATATCTCATCTCTATTCTCTATCCCATATATATTCTCTATATTCCCTATCAATTCTCTATATACCATATCTATTCTCTATATGCCATATCTATTCTCTATATACCATATCTATTCTCTATATCCCATATCTATTCTCTATATACCATATGTATCCTTTATATTCCATATCTATTCTCTATATCCCATATCTATTCTCTAAATCCCATATATATTCTCTATATCTCATATCTATTCTCTATATCTCATATCTATTCTCTATATCTCATATCTATTCTCTATATCCCAAATATATTCTCTATATTCCATATCTTTTTTTTATATTCCATATCTATTCTCTATATCCCATATATATTCTCCTTTATCCCATATCTATTCTCTTTTATCCCATTTCTATTCGTATGTAGTATACGTCTCAGTTACTGCAGTGTTTTTAGCATATGAGCAAGACATTCCTTCATAAAGTACCACTGGATGGACACATTAAGGCCGCTGTTTCGTTCCACGAGTGTCGAAAGAGTCTGCTCACGAGTTTACTTGAAGCCATTGCTAGTTTAGTTTGAAACTGTTAGCTGTGAGGTGAGTTCACTCTTGATGTTATTATTTTGAAAGTGGTTACAGTGGCTCTTCTTACATCCCGAAGCGAATCTGAGAGGATGGACCGGGTTCATTCTGATTGTTGTGCAATGCAATGCCCCCTAGAAAGCTGCTTACTGTAGAAAAGTGTATAGATGTACAGCAGAATATATATATATATAAATATATATATATATATATATATATATATATGTGTGTGTATAGAGGTAAAGGAGAATAAATATATTTCATAGAGGTATAGCAGAATATGTATATTTGTGTAGAGGTACAGCCGAATAAATATATTTGTATAGAGGTACAGCAGAATATATATATTTGTTTAGAGGTACAGCAGAATATATATATATTTCATAGAGGTACAGCATAATAAATATATCTGTATAGAGGTACAGCAGAATATATATATATATATATATATATATATATATATATATATATATATATATATATATATATATATATATATATTCATAGAAGTACAGCCAGAATAAATATATTTCCTAATTCATATATTTCACGGATTAAGGGTTGATTGATTGATTGATTGACTGGGACCAGGTAGTGACATGGACAGACATTCAAATGATTGTGATACAGGTGTGTGTGCGTTGCCACGTTGTACATCTGCAGAGAGAATTTTCAGTCAGACTGAAGATTCGCCTTGGCTAAACACAATGGTAGAGTAATGAGCAGTCTGATATATGTTGATGGCACTGTATTGTTGGCTTCAATGGAAAACCCTTCTACACCTCCACGCGGTGATCCTGGATGACAGGCTGCAACAGAGCAGACTGGCTAAGGAGAAGGGATCGAAAAGGGAAAGCTAACCCATACTCACAAAATGCTTGCTGAAGTCGGATGTGTAGGACCGAAAGGTGCACATATTGCAGTCAAGCTGTAAACTACGACACAACGCATTCCGTTCTCTAGACTACATTCTGCTACTTAGGCCCGTGTCAGGGTTTGGTAGCGGGAGATTGAAAACGAACAAAGCCAAGCCAAGCCAATGGAAAAAAGCGACATGGCGTGACATGATCAGATGATTTCAACACCAGTCTCTGAACTGACTAACAGAACAGTGGCGTGACATGATCAGAAGACTTCAACACCAGTCTCTGGACTGACTAACAGAGAACAGTGGCATGACATGATCAGAAGACTCCAACACCAGTCTCCGGACTGACTAACAGAGGACAGTGGCGTGACATGATCAGAAGACTTCAACACCAGACTCTGGACTGACTAACAGAGAACAGTGGCATGACATGATCAGAAGACTTCAACACCAGACTCTGGACTGACTAACAGAGAACAGTGGCATGACATGATCAGAAGACTTCAACACCAGACTCTGGACTAACAGAGAACAGTGGCGTGACATGATCAGAAGACTTCAACACCAGACTCTGGACTGACTAACAGAGAACAGTGGCGTGACATGATCAGAAGACTTCAACACCAGTCTCCGGACTGACTAACACAGGACAATGGCGTGAAATGATCAGAAGACTTCAACGCCAGTCTCCGGACTGACTAACAGAGGACAGTGGCGTGACATGATCAGAAGACTTCAACACCAGTCTCTGGACTGACTAACAGAGAACAGTGGTGTAACAGTTCCCGCTGGAGCAGAGAGTTTAGGACAGGGGTGATGTGGTTGCTGATAACAAAGGTACCTGAATGCTTGTCAAGGTCACTCACTGTCTCAACAAAGGAGAACAGAGTTGGGGCGAGAATGTGGACAGGTAGGAGCTGACCACTGGCCTTCCGATTTGGGTAGGGAGAGAATGATTGACAGATGGATTGGCAGCGGGGCTTGCTGCGAGAGAATGAGTGACAGGTGTGCAAAGTGTTTCGTTCCAATAAGACTGAATATAGCCATCCCCTGAAATCCATTGGTCAAGCTCTGACTTTGCTTGAGTGTATATAACTCGAGACAAAGTTTAGCTCAGCAGGCTGGATGAAGAGGTGAGATAGAGAGATGAGAGCGAGAGAGAGAGAGAGAGAGAGAGAGACTGAATTTAGATAGTCTGTTTAACTCACAGACTTAGATAGAGGAGCGATTGATAGACTGTTGCACGAATGTTAGTGATAGAACAGGATCGCTCAAGTAGGTGTGTGAGTTGCATATTAATAGATAATCTGAACGTCTGTTTTAAGCAGGGGACATTATGAACGAGTTATGTCCAGATCGCCCGCCTGAGGGGATTTGGGTGAGGAAGAGTATTTGTTAAGGTGTGTTGAGGATGCAGTTAAGGCGAGGTGTGTGTGATGTAATTGCAAGGCAATAGAACTGGGTTTCTGATAGTTGGGAATTCCATCAATAGCTTATGCTTAAAATTTCCGCTTTAGTTAATATTTATATTAACTTATATATAACATAGGAATAATTAGTTACGATGATATGTATTGAATTGTGTTTGTAATTCCACTACTCATTTTTATGATATGAATATTATGTAATAAATATGCCACCTGATGTGTGCTATATTATTTGAAGTGTGTGGTCATGATGATGTGGATGAGTGTGAGAATGTTATAAGTTAGAATAACGGCCAGGGCAAACAGTGGGGTATGTTACAGTGGCGTGACATGATCAGAAGACTCCAACACCAGTCTCCGGACTGACTAATCTGATGATAATAACGATGAGGGCTTGATAATGAATAGTTCACCTATTTTCTAGAAAATATTGAAAGCGAATATGAAGATATTGTCCATTACACTACAATTATGTTGCCGAGTTGGGGAAATTTAGTGAAACCGGTTATTTTTCAATGGTCAATGAGGTTCAGAATTTTAACACAATAAAAGACATTTACCTTTCCCAATTTCTCGTATTTAAACTGTATCTGCAAATTCGCTTCTCTTACATATAGGAATAAATTGAATTGGAAAATACAAGAAAGAATGATGTTGATAATAAATGAATATCATTGTGTGAGGTTACAGTCACTTTGTGCAGGAACAACTGACTATCGGCAGGGAGGCCTATTCTCCTACACTGAATTAATTCCTTGGGTAAAGTTGAAAGCAAGCTCTTGATGGACAACGAAAATGATCCTTGCTTTACACTCAGAATTTGTTGTCACAAATTTAAAGACTTTGAAGCACTCGAACACCAATTTTATATTTTCTCGACAGCGTTTACTGTAAATACTGACAGCCTTTACTGTACATACTGACATCGTTTACTGTAAATACTGACAGCGTTTACTGTAAATACTGACATCATTTACTGTAAATACTTTCATCGTTTACTGTAAATACAATATCGTTTACTGTAAATACTGACAGCGTTTACCGTAAATACAGACATCGTTTACTGTAAATACTGACAGCGTTTACCATAAATACAGACATCGTTTACTGTAAATACAGACAGCGTTTCTGAGAACATGCAGACAAAGCTCATGCAGCCTCAGTGAGACTCTACAGAGCCTTCTAAACCAGTTTTTTGTTATTACCAAATTAAACAAATATATAAAAGTGTAATTCACTAAGATCAAGGAAACATATTGTAAACTGAGCTGGAAATTCTAGGACTTCTTTTGTTTTTATTTGTTATCATTGTTTGCGTATGTTGCCGATTGTGGCAATAAACTGTTGATGAAATCATTCAAACAGGAACGTTTTTACTATCAGTGTGTATCTTGTTTTTAAGTAAACACATTGTTTACTTGTCCATTCGTGGATTAATATTTAATGAAAACCAAGTTTCTGACTTCGGACTGTTTGGGACGTTCTGGCGTTCCGTTTGTTAAAAATAGTTTATCTGAAATGTGTTTTTACTTGTTAGCTTAAACTTGTACATTACGCAACTAAATACACCCATATCTCTCTAGGAATTGAAGATCTGCACGTGAGCAGGAGACATCATGAAGAATGCGATAAAAAGCCCAACCAAAGAACATCATTACCTACATTTTATAAAGCAGAAATCCAGTGAAGAAGTCAGCATTAGAGCGCATGCTACAGTTATAATCCTGCCCAACAAATATATGTGGAATCATAAACTCTATAGTCTGCTGCCATGCTTCAAAACTTTGCAGGCCATGTGATAAATTATCTGCTCTATTCTCTGAAATACATTGTTTCACATACGATTTTCAACACCGACTGGGGGTGTCCAGGTAAATGCATGGTATGTCATAGGTGAAGGTTGTGTTATACCAGCTGCGGCCGTTGGAGATAAAGTGTTAAACACTGAAAAACTACTATCTGCGATGACAAAGCTTTTGTGTGGCGTGAAGATCAATTCCTGTATACACAATTCATGTGAGTTTTTCAAACCGGAAGTCGGATATTCAAAGACAATTGAGTAGACGGCACGTGTCGCGATCAGTGTGTAAACTCGGCGAGAGTTGGAACATGTCGGGATCAGAGTGTAGACTCGGCGACAGATGCAGTGAGAGATGCAACATGTGATCAGAGTGTAGACTCGGCGACAGATGCAGTGAGAGATGCAACATGTGATCAGAGTGTAGACTCGGCGACAGATGCAGTGAGAGATGCAACATGTGATCAGAGTGTAGACTCGGCGACAGATGCAGTGAGAGATGCAACATGTGATCAGAGTGTAGACTCGGCGACAGATGCAGTGAGAGATGCAACATGTGATCAGAGTGTAGACTCGGCGACAGATGCAGTGAGAGATGCAACATGTGATCAGAGTGTAGACTCGGCGACAGATGCAGTGAGAGATGCAACATCTACTCATGTGGTCATTGGCGATTGGCACTGTTACTCAAGGTGTTGTGAGAATTAATATTAAATAAATATGTATCTAATTAGAAGCATGAGTTGTCACAGGGTCCGATCTTGATTTAAGTTAGGTTAGCGTCATATAATATCATTTTAATGAAAACCTTAGCCCTTGCATTAGACAATAATTAATATGATACTGGACATTGATGTGGGAATAACGCGTTTTCCAGAGGTTCAGAAGATGAAGAGTTACTGTTATCTAGAGATGGGATATGAGAACATTTTGTAACATATTTAATGTGTTAAGATATGGACGTGTCATTCACCCGACTTGTTATCACATAATATTGCCACAACGCCCATGTTTTCCAAAACGTAACTTCACTTAACTGGACGCCTTTACACTGGTTGAGAAGAATCTACAGAGTTTGTATACAACCAATTTCTTGAAGTGTGATTTTTACCGATGTGCAAGTCCATCTTAATAGACTCGAACACTAGAATTAAGTAGACCCACAGCCAGTTAGCTGTCATCTATTGCTGTTTTTAACAACCACCTGGGGAAAGGTACAAATAACTTGGATTTTTATTTTTTTTATTTTGACCGGACAGCGGCCGTTAAGCCTACTCTTTTCAATTTCCAACTGCCAAGGAACATTTAACGTGATCGACACTGAACACAGGAGTTCGATCTCACTACCCAGAGATCAGTGGAATTTTTGCCAGAAGATCCAAGTGAAAAAAAATTCCGGTCTCCAGTGATTCGAACACGCGACCTCCGGCACCCGAAGCGAACATCTTACCTCGAGACCACTTCTTTCATCTGTGCGGATTTTGTCGTCAATATGTGATTAGATACGAAAGTTCATGCGTTAGTCTTCTTTCTTATTTGCGGGTTTTTTTGTTAACATGCGATTAGATACAACAGTTCATATTAGTTTTCCCGCTTTGGATATAATCGATTCTGCCAATTAGGATAATACAATGCAGCAAGCTAGTAATTGTGTGGAGGGTAGCGAGGTCTGGGCTGGACTTTCCGCTCGTTAAAGGAAAGTTAAGTGTCTGATATAGCCTCTCCTTTCCAGGTGTTGAGATGGCCGCTGGATTCACTGTTCGGCTTGCCGTTCGGGAGTTTCCATGACAATGGCCTCTCCTACATTATTGTCCCCAGCAGCACCTTCATGAGGGGGCCCTATTTCTTACAGAGCCTGCCGTCGGGCGCGACCGAGTACGGGCGGATTGGGCTCATTAGCCTTGGTTGGCAGCCAATCTAAGAGAAGGTAAACTCTAAACCCGGGAAGACGAGCCTCGTTAGCCTGTTTAGGCAGTTCGCCTAGGAGAGGAAGAACTAGGGAGTTTTAACCTAGGGAGTTTTAAGTCCTAGGGAGTGGTGGCTAGTCTTGGGACGATGACATGAGGGTATCATCAGATGTTTCGAGTAACTAGCATCTGAGGGCAACGACTACACTGCCCTGTGGAAACCTAGAGAGAGGGTAGGGCTACGGGAGTAAACCCAGACAGAAAATCCGGAGTGGTAGCATCTAAGGCAGATGGTTTCAAAATTGCGCAAACTTATTCAGGCAGCTCCTGCGACTGAGCTGGTGCCAAATTGTCACGCTTTTGCTTTACTTTGGATTACACCAGCGAGGCCGAGAGGGAGATCCTGCAGTTTGGGCAGCCCAGGGTCTCCGTATTCAGCGCCCAGGCTTGCGCCTTGAGAGTCTACTCACAGGGTGCCACGCGCATGGTCTACAAAGACTGAAACACCTATAAATGAGTAATTGTGTATACAACTGTCCCTCGCGTTTTATTTATTGTCGGTCGTCACTGATTATTTCGCTAATGCCCCTAATGATCAGCTTGTGCCGATTACACTAAGACCTTTTGGTTTGTAGAGATGTTCGTGTCACCATTTTTTTTTTACTTGCTTATATTAATTATATATTTTCATTTATTTTGATCTTCGTCGTGGACGAAGATCTATTTTTAATTAAGCAATGCTTCGCTGGTTACTGTGTCTATGCAAGACTGTCTACTACCTTTCTTCAATAATTTGCGCCAGCAGTTTCGCTAATATCCAATTCGTATACCAAATTGTAGTTCTATATTTAATAATCATTACCACGATTTTAAAATTTACTATAGGGCAGTACCTGTAGTTTGATAACTGCATTCCCTTGAATCTGTTCTTGGCAGTCAATTCAATTCAAGATTAGATTTTATTCAAAGATGGCCTCATGACATCTGCTCTTTTATCAAATCCGTGGATTTGTCATTGTACTTAGTCATTTTGAAAGTACAAGTGAGTTTTTCGTTCAAATTGCATTCAGACAGCAAGGGAAAGGCAAAGGTAAAGGCCGGCGTCCATCGTAGACGATGATGGCATAATTTATTTTGCTAGCGCTATTTTTAGTAAGGATTAACTGCGCTACCGTTTATCCTCACTCTCTCGTCTCGTGCCGTCAAGGACAAGACGACTAGGGGGCGACTACGATGTGCAGGGGACTCCGCATCAAGCACCCGTGAAAAAGACGGCGGAGTCCGGAGTCGAACCCACACCACCTGATAACGAGGCCGACGGCTTAACCACTTTGCCACGGAATTCAGACATCACTGCGCACTCAATTATTGTAATCTGGTGTGATTGTAGACAGCGAGATACTATGTTTACTCACCTCTGAGATTATCTATGCTTGCTTCCAGCAGGCCACTATTGTGTCAATTATTACTGCTAAGCATCTTCTTGCGTTTGGCTTCACTGCTGCTCAGCTCTTTTATTTAACTTAACTAAACTTCACGAATTTATTCTGGTTTAGAAGACTCTGCAGAGTCTGTATGTAACCTGTTTATTTACATTCACTTGATCTAAAAATAACTATGCGCATCTAAATTATTATTGAATGCATTTATTGAATCTGCCTCCACTATTTCCTCTGGCAATGCATTCCAAGCATTCACCACTTTGACTAAAAATGTTATATTCTGGTATCTAATCTGGACCTTTTTTTTAATTACTGTGTGGTTGTGCCTTCTTGTTTTTGTTTGTGGTTGTATTTTGAGAAAAAAAACGCATTTGTCGCATGTTCAATTTATATCGCATTTGTCCCTTATTCCATTTATATCGCATTTATGGCTTCTTCCATTTATATCACATTTGTCGCTTATCCTATTTATATCGCATTTATGGCTTCTTCCATTTATATCACATTTGTCGCTTATCCTATTTATATCGCATTTGTCTCTTATCCCATTTATATTGCATTTGTCCCTTATCCCATTTATTTGGCATTTGTCCCTTATCCCATTTATATCGATTTTATCTCATGTATCACATCTTTTGATTATACTACAAAACGTTTATTTTGCTAATCCCAATTATGTTGTTTCTACCACTTATATCCCTTATACCATTTATATTACTTATACCATTTATATCGCTTATACCACTTAAATCACATTGTACAGTTAGATACGGCTTTTTGCGTCCTGACAGACGGTCAGTAAGCTGTTCTGCTATATAAATGGCGGTGGCTGGATCTGCCCTGGAGGGACCTTGTGTATGTGTCCCGAGTCACTCTGTGGATGTCAATTCCAGGACACATTCCACGTTCAAAGTTTTAAGATGCATTTTCGCATTTTGAATTGTGTTCGATCTGTACACAATGGTCAGGTCTCCAATTTATTTTGACCTAGCTTACCTGGGCAGCCGTTTAACAGCTGATATAGAGAAAGTGCCTTGCCCATTTTGCACTTTCCCCCTCTCGTCCCAGCTGATGACATCAAAGAGAAGGACAGAGTCGATACGCTTGGAAACAGCAGGGAATGCCTGAAGATGACTCTAACGCGTCGTCTCCTGCCTTAGGGTCCCTACCTCCTGATTTTCGGTCGATGTTTACTCCCCTATCTTTGTGCCCTCCTGTGCTAACCCACGAGGCAGTGGGGCTTTTCTGTCGGCGTTTTCTCCATTAGCCTTATGCACTCCTGCGCTAACCCTCGAGGTAGTGAGTCTTTTCTGTCGGCGTCTTCTCCCTTAGCCTTATGCACTACCGTGCTATCCCACAAGGCACTCTAGCGGTCTTGCTATTTCAGCCTAACTGATCAGGGCCACCCCAAGCAGGCACAGCGACACACGTTTACAATTAACGATTATGTCGACACACGGCACGAATGTACCATAGCTATACTTGAAAGTGGTAAAAAAGTCACTGGTAAAAGGTCAAAAGCTTGTCCAATTTTTCAACGCATGATAGATCAATGTATGGATGGTGCATCAGTTCGTCGTTGATTCAATGAATCCAGATAACGACAAACGATGGATGAGTATCAATAGTGAAGTTTGGCTAATACTAAAGAGTAAATCAATAGCTCAGCACTGTTGAACACAGTTGAATACTGTTTCCTATCTGGGGCTGGTCTCTCGGTGGCACGATTGACTCGCATCCAGTGTTCCTACAGAGATCTCAATCCCGCCAGACGGAGTGAGAGCGCGGGCTCGCCTTACCCGCTCGCCCGCCTTTCCCCGGCATTGTAGCGGGACCAATTTTGTGGAGTCGTACTGCTGGAAAAGGGTGCGTTACTGTGGTCCGTATTGAGAAGCTTTGTCAGTCCGTGTGGTTCGTCGAAGGCGTATAGCCAATCTCGACAGTTCGTCACGCTTGTGGTCATTCTATCGCAAAGAGGTTGTGACCGGCAAATGGAAAGCAGGAATCGTACCTAAAGGCCCTGTCCTCGCCCGACCAACCGGGTTCGCGTCTCAGCCCGACCCGGTCGAGCCGCAGAAGGATGTCTCTGCCGTCCGCCGATCAAAGCGGGCGGGAAGCTGCTCGATATTCACCCCATACGGCGATGAGGTGTGAAACCACTAGTAGAAGATTTAGTTCTCGGTCGGGGTGTCGTAAGCAGTAGAGCAGCCACCTCACTGCGAACTTTTGAGACTCAGCCCTTGATCATGAGATATGTCCGCACACCAGGCGAACAACATCTCCGTGCCATGACCAGGCTTGTCCCCTGGTTAAATGCACTCCTGTCTCGCTCTCTACCTCTGTCTGCTATCAGTCATCCCAATGGACGCAGAAGAGATGCAGGCCAGCGGACATTGCACCTCTGCCCTATTGTGACAACCTCCCAGGTGACGGGGAATGCTAGGCATACCATCACTTCAGAGAAGCCGAGAAAATAAAGGGAACAAAGAGACACTCCACTCACATGCATATGCTACGTTTCTGGCAGGACGTGACGATCCTGGAATACAGACACACTGAACTGCCTCTCTTCCAGGATAGTACAAATTAGTACATAGTCCATCATATCATATTATCACCACACTCTATAGACACGAGTGGTGAAGTTTATTAGTCCTGCAAGACAACTTCCCTAAGATAGACAACTCTGACTACAAACAACTGCTGCCTTGCAGATAGGCTGGGGACAGCTAAAGGCTAAGGAGGGCATCCCTACAGAAACCCCTGTTGAAATCGGATGTACTGGGCCACAGGCTTAACGAAACAAGTGCAACGTAAATCGCAGTATGACGGTACAACCTATCAGAAAAAAGTGTGGCGCTCATCCCGTGGAGTCCGCCAGGCAGCGAGAGTGCCGGGCCTCACGCCTCGAAGGGGCCCACCCAATGCTACTGGTGGTCACCCACCAATGTGATGTGGAGTCAAGGCACAAGGTGATGGGGCAAAAACTATTGACCAAAAACACAAGACTCTCAGAATACTACAGTGGAATGCGGAGGGAGTCATTAACAAAAAGCTTTCCCATCACCTGCATGAAGGTAAGATTGACGTGGCATGTATCCAAGAAACGCACCTCAACAACCACAAATTCTCAATCAGAGGATACCAGACCTTCCGTCTTGATAGAGAAGGTCACAAAGGAGGGGTTCTGATACTGACCTGTAACTGCATACCGAGTAGCGCGGTAGCTGTCAATCACACCGGACAAGCAGAAATTGTAGGAATCGACATAATGACAGCAGAAACGAAGATCCGCATCTTCAACATGTACGGTCCACCAAACAAAGACCTGTCGCTCTCGAGTATGGAAATCAAGGACTCCAGCTGCCTAGTAGTTGGAGACTTCAACAGCCACTCGGAGAGATGGGGATATTCGGACACAGACAACAGAGGTGACGAAGTGGAAGATTGGGAGATAGACACAAATCTCTATCTTATCAATAGGCCGGAGGATAGCCCTAGCTTCTTTTCTAGAACATGGCATACCACCTCTACTCTAGACTTGGCCTTTTCCCCTGCGGATATTCATCACAAAATAGACCGCCAGGAGCTAAACCAATTGGCAGGTAGCGACCACAGGCCAATTAGGCTAGAAGTTGATATGGAAGTAGGCCCACAGGAAATAAAACCGCTCCCACGTTGGAACTATAAACGAGCCGACTGGGACAGATTTGCAATCCTAACAGATGGGCTGTGTGAAACCATCAACACACGGAATAACAATATGAAACCCATGGTGGAAAGCCTAAGCAATAATGCAAGCAGCCACTGAAACCATCCCAAGAGGGGCAAGGAAAAACTACAAGCCTTATTGGAATGATGAATTGCAGAAAGCGGAAGACGAAGTCTCAAATGGTAGGAACATGGCAGAGAGAGAACAATCTATGGAGGCAAATATCGCCCCCAAAGCGATCACTGCGAAATACAAATACTCTAAACCAAATAACAAGAGAAAGTTGGACAAACAAAACAGAAAGCCTTTATTTAGATAAAGAAGGAAACAAGCTATAGAAGTTAGTCAGAGCCATGAATGACGAAACCATCAAACAAACAAATTACCATCAAGCAGGGTGACAACATGCTCACTGGAAAAAAAAGCTGCAAACGCCTTTATAGAGCATTTTGCCAGAGCAAACCACATTGATGTTCCTACAAATAGGCATACAGACATTAACGAAGAACAAAAGAGCCACGACAACATCAATATGGCACCAGAAGAGTCATGATGGCAAAACTAACAATGAAGGAAATGGAAGAGGCTATGAAAACTCTAAAGAAAAAGAAATCGCATGAAAAGATGGCGTAACAAACGAAATGCTGATGGGGTTGGACCAAACAGCAAAGAGGAAGTTACTATCAGTTCTGAACCAAAGCTGGAAAAGGGGAATTGTACCGCAGGCATGGAAAGATGATGTAATTATACCAGTACCAAAGAAAGAAAAAGATAGAGCAGATCCAAATGGATACAGGCCTATCAGTCTACTGAGCTGTGTAGGAAAACTGATGGAGCGTATGATAAACACCAGACTGATGTGGCATCTGGAAGAAAAACACATACTAATTCCACAGCAAGCAGGCTTTAGAAAGCACAGATCCACTGAGGACCAGATCACTCTCATAGCCCAGGAAATAGAGGATGCTTACCAGGAGAAAAAACACACAGTAGCGGTTTGGGTGGATTTAGAGAAGGCATTTGACAAGGTCTGGAAAGAGGTACTTAAAGTCAAGCTACGAAGAAGTTAAGTTTGTGGGAAAATGTACAGATGAATCAGCCACTACCTCAAAAACAGAACAGCCAGAGTTTAAGTACAGGAGCAGATGGGCAAAAAGGTGACACTTGAGCAGGGAGTACCCCAAGGGGGAGTAATGTCACCCACACTCTTCCTGGGGTTTAAATAACATCACAGAGAATGTACCAAGAAGAGTCCACAGCTCCATGTTTGCAGACGATCTGGCGATGTGGACCTCTGTAAAGAATCTCACCATAGCAAGTAATCGGATGCAGCAGGCCCTAATATCGTTGGAGTGGGCGAACTCATGGCTGGTCAAAATAAATGAGGAAAAAACATGTACGATATTATCGCTTTCAAACAAACCCCAAAACACCAAAATAAGTTTTAACGGCAAATACCTGCGGCAAAACGACAACCCAAACTACCTGGGAGTTACATTTGATTGGCGCATGACATGGAAAGTCAGATCGAGAGAAACCGAATGAGAGCCAGAGAAAGAATGGCAATCATGAGGAAACTTGCTGGCACAAGCTAGGGAGCAAACGAAAGTATACTAAAGAAACTGTACACTGGAAGAGTGAGACCAGTTCTCGAGTATGGCATTGCGGCATTGATTAACAGCAGCAAAGGCGAACTTTGACAAAATTAGCAAATTTCAAAACCAAGCCATGAGAGTTATAACAAGAGGCATGAAGTCAACACCAATTGTAGAACTTGAAACGATTACAAATCTGCAATCCATGACCGACAGAAGAGACTGCAGAGCCCAGCAGCAAGCGGAGAAACTCAGAAGACTGACAGACCATCCAATGCATCAGAGACTAAATAGATTTGGAAATGGGAAACTAAAGCGGAGAAACTTTGCAGAAATAACCAAAGCAAAGATGAGCGAAGAACCTATAAACACCATAACAACACCAAAGCCCATCCCTACTGTACACAAACCTACCTGGAGGCAGCATATATTTCCAGAGGTGGCAGAAAACATACCAGGTATTGGAAACAAGAACAGCCAGACTGAAAAAGAAAGAAGAGACATAACCCTGAGGTACATAACGAAAAACTACCCAAGCATGGACTGGACCCATGCATACACCGACGGTTCTGTAACAAACACAACACAGAACGGAGGAGCAGGGGGATTCATGAGCCTACCAAATGGTAAAAAAATTAACACTGTCAGTGGCAAATGGAAAATACTCAAGAAATTTCAGAGCGGAGGCAGAGGCACTGAGAGCTGCAGTAGAAGAAATGGTGACATGCTAAAGAAATGAAAGCCATATACTCCTGTTTACAGATGCCGTGGCGGTAGTCACAGCACTAAAAAGCCAGAAAAATACTGAACTTAATGATTTAAGAGCAGTACTCTGTCAACTATGCCAGTAGTCCGCACCAAAAAGAGTAGTGGTACAGTGGGTTCCATCCCACAGTAAAATCCAAGGCAACGAGGAGGCAGACAGACTGGTAAAAGAAGGCGTAAGACTACCACAATCAGATCCTAGTGTGACCTACGAAGAATCAAAAAGGCTTATTAGAGCTAGGTACATGACCAACTGGGAAACAGAATATACTGGCTACACAAAAAACGATGCCTATTACCAGTTGAACAGAAGATATCAGGTCGTGGTCTTTAGACTTCGCACATGCCACAATAGACTGAGGTACCACATATTCAATAAATTGAAGATAGGTACAACTGACGAATGCCCGTGTGGTACCGGGAAAATGACCGCTGAGCATTTGCTGCAAAACTGCCCGACATACGAGGATCAGAGAAAGCAGATGTGGCCGTCACCAGTGGCAACACTAGACAAGCTCTATGGCAGTGTCGACAGCCTCAGGATGACCGTTGCTTTTTTCGAAAAAATACAGGTTGACGTCTGACAGCGTACGAAGAAGAAGAATACTGTTTCCGAAGAACACTAAAGTAACAAACATATCCACCATCTTGAACACCGGAAGTTAAACATGGTCCTCTCCACTAGAAGCTATCACAGTGAAGACTGCGACTCTGTCCGTGCTCTTGTATGTAGCAAGGTACGCTTACAGCTTTGCAAATAATGCCGCTACAAACAAATTGGGCATCCCCGCATCAACACTGCGCAGATGATGATTAACTTCAAGGCGGAGGGGTTTGTGTCTGACCTGAATCTTGCTCTTCAGGGAGTATCTGAGTGTGATGTCACAGCTAAGTGGAATGTTATGAAAGGTGCCATCTGTAATACAGCATTAGCTACATTTGGCATGAAAGAACAGGCCAAACACGACTGGTTCAATGCATATCTCGCAAGAATGGAACCAGTAATTGAGGCCAAGTGAGAAGCTTTCATCAATTATAAAAAAAAGTCCAAATGATAGGACGCTTGCTGCCTTCAGGATGACCCGAGGCATCAATCAACTAACCGCTAGACAATGCGCGAATGAGTACTGGCTGAAACTGTGTAAAGAAATTCAGCTAAGTGCAGAGACAGGAAATATCCAGGGCATGTGTAGATGCATAAAGATATCACTGGGCCTTACTGCGAGAGATGCTGACCCCCCCCCCCCCCCCCCCTTTCCCTGAAATCTCTGACAGGTGCGAGAATCATGGACCGTGATCAGCAGATGGGTGGAGTGCTACTCTGAGCTCTACTCTCGAGAAACGGTGGTCACCGATGAGGCTTTATGCAGGCTACAGGCCATGCCCATTATGGAGGAACTTGACAGACCACCTACTCTAGATGAGCTTGTTAAGGCTATCAACTACCTCTCAAATGGCAAAGCACCAGAGGGAGATGGTATCCCACCCGAAGCCATCACATGCGGGAAATCAGCACTAGCCCAGCCGATGTTCGATCTTCTATATCTCTGCTGGGAGGAAGGTGCAGCCCCCCAAGATATGCGTGACGCCATCATTGTGACTATTTACAAAAACAAAGGTGACCGCGAGTTACTGAAATAATTACAGAGGGATCTCGCTCCTGAGCGTTGTGGGCAAAGTGTACGTCCGCATGCTACTAAACAGGTTGAGACTGCTCGTGGACAGGGTGTACCCAGAATCCAAGTATGGCTTTACAGTAGGTAGATCAACAACGGACATGATTTTCTCACTTCGCTGAATCCAGGAGACGTGCAGAGAGCAAGACCAACCGATCTTTATGATGTTTATAGACTTCACCAAGGCCTTCGACTCGGTTAGTAGGAAGGGTCTATTCGAACTCCTCGAGATCGGCTACCCCCAAAACTGCGTAGCATGATAATCTCTTTTCACACTGTCATTAAGGCTCAGTTCTATACGATGGATCATCTTCAAACTCTGTTCCCATCAGGAGTGGGGTGAGGCAGGGATGTGTGCTTGCGTGCCAACCCATTTGGGATCTTCTTCGCCATGCTCCTATCCTACACTTATGGCACATCTGTGGGCTGTGTTTATCTGCACACCAGATCAGATGGGTGGCTGTTTAACCTATCCCGACTGAGTGCAAGGACCAAGGTGTGGACGGTCCTCATTAGGGAGATGCTGTTTGCAGATGTTGCAGTTCTGGTGACCAATAGTGAGGGGGCCTTGCAGAGACAGGGAGAGAGAATCGCCGAGGGATGCAAACAGTTTGGGCTCACAATGAGTCTGGGAAAGACAAAGGTCTGCGCACAGGAAATTACCACTACGTCATCCATAACGATTGATGACGTCACTCTGGAGGTCGTCAACAGTTTCACTTATATGGGGTCTGCCATCAGCAGCACTCTCTCGCTCGAGAAGGAGAAAGACAGTAGGCTTGGCGGGGCAAGTACCGGACGAAGAGAGTCTGGGAAAACACTGCGCTGTCCTGGTCTATCAGACCTGCGTTCTTGGCACTCTCATGTATGGAAGCGAGACTTGGAGCACTTACACTAAACAGGAACGGCTATTGAACACCTTTCACATGAGGTGTCTACGGCGTATATTGGGGATTGGGTGGCAAGAGAGAGTGTCACATAATACAGTTTTACAGAGAGCAAACACTCACAACATGTACTCGATGTTGAGCCAGCGACGTCTTCGGTGGTTGGGACATGTTTATCGCATGGAGGCCGAGAGGCTGACAAAGGACATCCTTTATGAACAGCTAGCCATTGGAGTTAGAAGAATCGGCCGTCTCAGACTGGCGATTCAAGGACGTATGCAAGGGGGACATGAAGTTTTGCGACATCTCATCCGAGGGCTGGGAGAAATTGCTAAGGATCGAGCTATCTGGAGACAGTCAGTTGGAGGGGGCATAGTGGCTGCTGTCGCTCGTAGAGGTCTTCTGGCTGCAGAGAAAAGAGAAAGACTGAAGAGATCAAGGAACAGCCAGGCAAGTCAGCCTCCTCAGTATGGTTGTACGATCTGTGGCAGGGACTGTCACTGGTGGATTGGCCTTTACAAGCATAGCAGACAGTGTCGAAATACAGGAGACAGCTGGACAAAACTTACAGGGCGCCACGCGCATGGTCTATAGATGGACTTATACCACTTATATCCCTTATATCACTTATATGACTTATACCACATATCACTTATACCACTTATACGACATATCTCTCATTTCAATTATACCACTTATATCATTTAGACCACTTATATCACTTATATCACTTAAACCACATATATCACTTATATCACTTATCACTTATATCACTTGTTCCACTAATATCACTTATATCATTTATATCACTGAGACCACTGTACCATTTATATTGTTTCTATCTCTTAAACAACATATATCACAAACACCACCTATATAGATTTTACTACTTATACCACTAATGTAGATTATACCACTTGTACCATGTATAAAGATGATCCAAATAAGACCACTTATACTACTAATGCAGATTTTACCACAAATACCACTAATATAAATTATACCACTCACACCACTTATACGGATTTCATCATTTCTAGCGCTTATCACATTTATATCGTATTTTTCGCTAACCCACTTATGTCGCATTTATCGCATATAGGAAATCTTTTGCTTATACTACATATCGTATATTTCGCTAATGTCATTATGTTCTTTCCATCGTTCAAACCTTGTGTATCACATATACCGCCTCTATCGCTTGTATTACTTATACCACATATACCGCCTCTATCGCTTGTATTACTTATACCACATATACCGCCTCTATCGTTTGTATTACTTATACCACATATACCACCTCTATCGTTTGTATTACTTATACCACATATACCGCCTCTCTCGTTTGTATTACTTATACCACATATACCGCCTCTATCGTTTGTATTACTTATACCACATATACCGCCTCTATCGTTTGTATTACTTATACCACATATACCGCCTCTATCGCTTGTATTACTTATACCACATATACCGCCTCTATCGCTTGTATTACTTATACCACATATACCGCCTCTATCGCTTGTATTACTTATACCACATATACCGCCTCTATCGCTTGTATTACTTATACCACATATACCGCCTCTATCGCTTGTATTACTTATACCACATATACCGCCTCTATCGCTTGTATTACTTATACCACATATACCGCCTCTATCGCTTGTATTACTTATACCACATATACCGCCTCTATCGCTTATATTACTTATACCACATATACCGCCTCTATCGCTTGTATTACGTATACCACATATACCGCCTCTATCGCTTGTATTACTTATACCACATATACCGCCTCTATCGCTTATATTACTTATACCACATATACCGTCTCTGCTGCTAATAACGCTTATATCACTAATACCGTTAATATCGCTTATACTAATTATACCACTTATACAACCAATACTGTTTCCATCGCTTATACCAAGATGTGTAAACCACTTATACCGTTTCTACCACTTATACCACTTGTACCGTTTCTACCACTTATACCGTTTCTACTACCTATACAGTTTATATCACTTATACCGTTTCTATCACTTATACCGTTTCTACCACTTATACCGTTTCTACCACTTATACCACTTGTACCGTTTCTACCACTTATACCGTTTCTACTACCTATACAGTTTATACCACTTATACCGTTTCTATCACTTATACCGTTTCTACCACTTATACCGTTTCTGCCACTTATACCGTTTATATGACTTATACCATTTCTATCGATTATACCACTTATATCACTTCTACCACTTATACCGTTTATACCACTTAAACCGTTTATACCACTTATACCACTTATACCACTTATACCACGTATACCGTTTCTACCACTTATACCGTTTCTACCACTTATACCGTTTCTACCACGAATACCGTTTCTACCCCTTATACCGTTTCTATCGCTTATACCACTCATATCGCTTCTACCACTTATACCGTTTGTACTACCTATACCGTTTCTTCCACTTATACCACTTTTACCACTTATACTGTTTCTATTGCTTATACAACTTATACCACTTATACCGTTTCTATCGCTTATACCACTTATATCCCGTATACCCCTTGTACCACTTATATCACTTTAACCACTTATGTCACTTATACCGTTTCTATCGCTTATACCACTTATACCAGCTATACCGTTTCTATCGCTTATACCACTTATACCACTTATAGTTTCTTTCGCTTAAACCACCTGTACCGTTTCTATTGCTAATACCACTTATATCACTTTTACCACTTATATCACTTATACCACTTGTACCGTTTCTATCGCGTATACCACTTAAATCATTTCGATCTGTAATACCACATATATTGACTATACCACACACACGCCTTATTTCACTTAGATTCAAGATTATCATTGATTAAATATTGTTTTCATGATAACATTTATAAAATAGTTTAATCAGTTTCGTCGCATTATAATTTTTTCTCATTATAGTCTTGTCTCATTATAGTGTTGTCTAATTATAGTTTTATCTCATTAAAGTTTTGTCTCATTTTAGTTTTGTCTCATTATAGTTTTGTTTCATTATAGTTTTGTTTCCTCATAGTTTTGTCTCATTAATTGTCAAAGCATCCATTTTTATTGGCTGTTTTAATATTAAAAATAATGATTGTGTCGGTTTAGAGGATATTTCAAACTTAAGACAACAATGTTATTTCATGCATAGCTTTTTTCTTCTTCATGTTCTACATAGTTTTAGTATTTCGCTTACTGTTGATGTTGTTTAAGCTGTTTCAGTTGTACTCAACACTTTGTTGAGACTTGACTTTCTGGAAACTTTAATGCAGCGATTTGTAAACAATGTTTGTTCGTGACACCGATCACAAAACAAGTATTTATCTGCACTTGATTAAAATATTTTAATGAACAACAGAAAAGAAAGTAAAGTAATGGACAGTCCAGGATTCGAACACCGGACCTCCATATGGTGAAAGCGCCATACCACAAGAGAGAGAAATGAGATAGGTACTTACTTTCCGTGTCTGACAACGTCACACGGTCTTCGCCCAAAATAGGCAGTGTTAGTGCGCTTTCATTTGCCACTATTAGTCCTGGACTGCACACGGTTCCTGCATCCTAGAACATATAATAAGGGGTTTCTGGTCTTGGAAGACCCCACATTCGCAGTATTCCTCGTCTGCATATCCTCACTTTTTTCATGTTTGACCCTTATGTGGACACACCTGTCCTTCACCTGTTCAGAGACCTCCACCTAGTGTATGGAAAAGCATGTCCTGCGGCAGGTTTTTCTTTAATCTTCATCCAACCTTCACCGTTCTATTAGCGCCCCTTTTCTATGCGGTTTCTTTCTATTTAGGTACTAGACTAACGAGACACACCAACAAATGCCTATTCCCTTCCTTAGCCTATTCCTTAATGGCGACTGCCACTGATCAGTGTTTATCTACTTGCGACACAAACATTTAAGGCATGTATATTGTCTACACTTGGTGATAGGAAGGTTAGGAAGTCATTGAGTCTGGTAATTTCTCTGGATTTAATTCGGACAATATTACATAGTCGCAAGTGTTGAATGATAAAAGGCTAGGCCGAAAGTGACACATTTTTTGGGGTGTCTCACTGGTCTAGACATCATCATCAGGTGCTCTGCTGATTGAAGTTGACTATCATGGACCTTCATCTCCTTCTATCACGTGTGTCGTTTACCAACTCTGTTGTTGATTGTCGCCCGTGCCATTCTCTCAGCCTGTCCAACATCTTCTTCTTCTGCCTTCCTATGTCTCTCTTTCCTGTGCTCCAACTCTACTCTTCTCATAACATGCCCGGATTCTTACAATGAGTTATCCTTGTGTTTGTTCCTCTTCGAGTACTGTATTATTAATTTTCCTTGCAGTTCATTGGATTCGTAGCATTTGATTGATTTCGCACCTAACTAACATCTCTTGTGGCAAAGCGCTTCCGCCATCTGGAGGTCCGGTGTTCAATTTCCGGGATACACATTTCTAGACTTTCTTTTCTGTTGTATGAGTGCAACTCATAGTGAATTATCAGACTGAAATACATCATTACATTCAAATATTTGGTTGACCCTGACCTCGGACATTTTCTTTGAATGAACAGCATCCAACTTCCAATTCAAACGATTATGTGGAGCCCAAATGGGGCAAGGAAGGGGGAAAGAACAAGAGTGATACTACGCAGGACAGTCGCCAGAGAGGCCACCAGCGTGGGTCTCAGTTAGTTGCCCAACGCAAGCGATAATGGTGACATCATCATATTGTTTTGTCTCGATGGTCTACTTCCGCTGTACTTGGAATATCGTGAGAAAGAAACGGTGCTGGTCGTCAACCTCAGTCTCTGGTCCCGAGCTACCTTGGGCCAGTGGCAAGACATAAGTCAAGACAGCTGGAGACAACTCAGGTTGTAGCCACTCTGGTCCCACCTCACTTTTGAGACAAGGAGTCCCTTGAAACATGCAGAATTCGATCACCGTTTCCATTCATCGCTTTAAGAGGTGGGTGCCTTACTTCTGGACCACAGCGACTTTCAGAGATGCGTCCCAACAACGTATAGAAACTACGAGTGTCATCAAATAGATCTTCCTGTGGATCATTAAGCTCTACCTGATGATCACTGTATAACTCTGGAAGGAACATAGAAAGAGAACCTCGGCCGAATTATTTTTCTGTTCTTGCATTTAAAATGATGGCCACGAGTAGCAGAGAGAGCTGGTCCCAGGTTTAATCACCGTTCTCGGCACGTTTCAAACCACCCACATGTCGTACTGTTTTGAAAGCAATGACACCTTACCTAAATACTTTGAAAGCAATGACACCTTGACCTAAATACTTTGAAACCAATGACACCTTGACCTAAATACTTTGAAAGTAATGACACCTTGATCTAAATACTTTGAAAGCAATGACACCTTGACCTAAATATTTTGAAATCAATGACACCTTACCTAAATACTTTGAAAGCAATGACACCTTGACCTAAATACTTTGAAATCAATGACACCTTACCTAAATACTTTGAAAGCAATGACACCTTACCAAAATACTTTGAAGGCAATGACACCTTGACCTAAATACTTTGAAACCTAGTCCCCAACGTTTCATCATTGAGGACAATGTATGCTTTTCGTGTACCAGTAATTTAACACAAATATTTTTTTTTTCATTTATAACATTTTAGTTTTCCAATATTAAAATCACATTTTTACATTAAACTCATTTTGTTCTTACGTCTCACTTATATTTTAAATGAAATTACAAGAAATATCCACGTCAAAAGGAGCCTCTGTGTTATCATCCGCATTATCATTATAATCATCGTCTTTACCGTCATGTCTCTGCATGCTTGTGTTATGAAGGTATTTTTGAACGGTACCTTCCTATCTTTCTCTGTGTTCTGTCTTTCAAGACTTTCTTCACTGGACCCTCCAAATTTATCTTTTACCCATCCATTCCAAAAAAAATACTTTTTCCCTAGCCCTCACCACCCCAACCCCCCATCCCCAATTGCTAATTGCATCTTCATTACCTACTTACTTCTCATGTCCTGGGCACAACGAATTACTTCATATGCCGTATGCACCACTACTTACTTCCCATGTCCTGGGCACAACGACTTACTTCCCATATCCTTGGCATAACGACTTACTTCCCATGCTCTGTGCACCACGATTTATTTCCCATGTCCTGGGCACAACGACTTACTTCCCATGCCCTGTGCACCACGACTTACTTCCCATGCCCTGTGCACCACGACTTACTTCCCATGCCCTGTGCACCACGACTTACTTCCCATGCCCTAGGCACAATGACTTACTTCCTCTGTCCTAGGCGCCACGAGTTACTTTCCCTGTCCTGTGAACCACGACTGACTTCCCATGTCCTGTGCACCATGACTTACTTCCCATGTCCTGGGCACCACAACTTACTTCCTCTGTCCTGCGCACCATGACTTACTTCTCTTGTCCTGGGAACCACGACTTACTTCCCATGCCCTGTATACCATGACTTACTTCCCATGCTATGTGCACCACGATTTATTTCCCATGTCCTGGGCACAACGACTTACTTCCCATGCCCTGTGCACCATGACTTACTTCCCTTGTCCTGGGCATAACGACTTACTTCCCATGCTCTGTGCACCACGATTTATTTCCCATGTCCTGGGCACAACGACTTACTTCCCATGCCCTGTGCACCATGACTTACTTCCCTTGTCCTGGGCACCACGACTTACTTCACATGCTCTATGCACCACGACTTACTTCCCATGCTCTGTGCACCGCGCCTTACTTCCCATGCCTTGTGTACCACGACTTACTTCTCATGTCCCGGGCACCACGACTTACTTCCCCTTTTCTGGGCACCATGACTTACTTTCCCTGTCCTGGGCACATGACTTACTTCCATTGTCCTGTGTACCACGACTTACTTCCCTAGTCCTGGGCACCACGACTTACTTCCCCTGTCCTGGGCATAATGACTGACTTCCCTTGTCCTATGCACCACGACTTACTTCCTTTGTCCTGGGCACCAAGACTTACTTCCCCTGTCCTGGCCACCACGGCTTAATTCCCCTGTCCTGGCCACCACGACTTACTTCCCTTGTCCTGAGCCCCACGACTTACTTCCCCTGTCCTCCGCACCGCGACTTACTTCCCTTGTACTGGGCACCACGACTTGCTTCCCATGTCCTGTGAACCACGACTTACTTCCCATGTTCTGGGCACCACGACTTACTTCCCCTGTCCTGTTCATCCCGACTTACTTCCCCTGTCCTGGGCACCACGACTTACTTCCCTTGTCCTGGCACCACGACATACCTCCCCTGTCCTGGCTACCATGACCGACTTACCTTGCCCTATGCACAACGACTTACTTCCCCTGTCCTGGACACCACGACTTACTTCCCTTGTCCTGGCACCACGACTTACCTCCCCTGTCCTGAGCACCATGACCGACTTACCTTGTCCTATGCACCACGACTTACTTCTACTGCCCTGGGCACCACAACTTACTTCTCCTGTGCAGGACACCACGTCAGACATCATGTTTTCAATGTTCAGCCACGTGGATTGCTTGTCTTGCCCTCTCAATACATCCATATTGATTATGTCCTAAAGGTCTGGACATATCTTCAGGTGGTCTGGGTCTAGTACCGCTCCGCAGTCGCAAGCTTTCCCTCATCTCTTTAAGTTCTTCCTGAACTGTGATATACGAGTTCCGAGTCTATTTAATGACTTCCATGTTGCGTAAAGCAAATTGTGTCCAAGCTGAATGTCGCCCCCACAGCTTGATCCAGGGTATATGCGTTAGATCATTCAGTTTTCAGATTCGGCGTTTTAATGGGCTTTTACAATGGGTATATTTGTTAAATTGTAGTTGGGCCTGACCTGAAGCGATGTGCAAATCTATTAGTCGAGAGCTGGTTTATATCACTGTTGCAACTGTTTCCAGTTGACCCGGCAGTGAAAATAGTTACCTGACTCTGAGTTTGAAAATGACAATGAGAAGAATAGAACCACTGCTCCACCGAGAGCGTGTCGTAAGATGATAGAACCACTGCTCCACCGAGAGCGTGTCGTAAGATGATAGAACCACTGCTCCACCGAGAGCGTGTCGTAAGATGATAGAGCCACTGCTCCACCGAGAGCGTGTCGTAAGATGATAGAACCACTACTCCACCGAGAGCGTGTCGTAAGATCATAGAACCACTGCTCCACCGAGAGCGTGTCGTAAGATGATAGAACCACTGCTCCACCGAGAGCGTGTCGTAAGATGATAGAACCACTACTCCACCGAGAGCGTGTCGTAAGATGATAGAACCACTGCTCCACCGAGAGCGTGTCGTAAGATGATAGCACCACTGCTCCACCGAGAGCGTGTCGTAAGATGATAGCACCACTGCTCCACCGAGAGCGTGTCGTAAGATGCGACTGACTTTGTGACATGGCATAATACCGCCAAGTTTAGGTGGTTTGTTAATAGCAGCGTAGATGACGCCTGTCAGGCTGCTGTTTTACTTAGCTCTAGTGTTTGAGTCTTTAAAAGATGGACTCGCACATAGGTTAATTACCTTCCGCGGCACTTATCTCAAAGCAGCGATTAAATAAGTTGATCGAGCCTAGCCCACTAAGCAGTAAATCATACTCCTTACGACTACCTCCAGCTTACGCCAGAGCTAAGACCTTCACAGGAACATCTGCCCCTGCAGAAGTTCAGGTCGACTAAGACTGTCTTTAATTTTTAAAGCAATGAACACTGAACACATTTCTTTATTGTGCTTTCTTTATTTGTTTAAGTCCATGAACTCATTACGTTGACAAGCAAGCAGTTATAAAAATTATTGTTTATGCACATTTAAAATTGAGATTTTGTCATGTTTGTCCTCTATTGCTGTTAAGGCTTTGCATGGAAAATCTCTCATTTTCTTATTTATTTCTATATAGTTAAATCTCCTGTGGTGAATCACATCAGAGCCCTTTTCTGAGTAACATGTAGTTGCGTAAACACACTGAAAGCAGAGCATACATGTCTAGGTCTGTTCAAAATGTTCCAGAACTTCGTTGTATAACCTTTTTTAAACTTACATGACAAGTTGATAACCTAGGCTCCTTCGAAATATTCAATTCTTCTATTAGTACATCACTCCCAAGTCAGGTGAGTAGAAAGGCTGGGAAAGCACACTGGTCAAGTCAGGTGAGTAGAAAGGCTGGGAAAGCACACTGGTCAAGTCAGGTGAGTAGAAAGGCTGGGAAAGCACACTGGTCAAGTCAGGTGAGTAGAAAGGCTGGGAAAGCACACTGGTCTTCGTGTTTGCAAACAGTTCCAGAACGACCAGTGATGGATTGGCATGGTTGTGGAACCAGGAGTTGTATTTTCGAGGTTTTTCTCTCTGGAGCTGTGGCTGCTGTATATTATGGCCCGAACCTCTGGAGACGTTACTTATTCTTCTGGTATTTCTGGAACTGTCCGACGACGATTAGAGCCCAGAAGCTAACGAGCATGCGCAACTTGAGAGTCTGGCAACCGATGTTGCTGGTAGTCCCGATTCGTCATCTTCTAACTGCCAGCCATCCTAAAATCATGAACGCTATTGGTAACAAAGAATGATCCCAAAATCGTGCAATAAGCTTGGTTTAACATTCCATGTTTCAGCGTGAACATCTTTAGAAGCTTGGAATACAAATTTATGTTGCTACGCTGCTAATGAAATTTAGGCAATTTGAAAAAAAAAAAAAAAAATCTACAAACACTGCCACAATTAGCCACATGAACATAAGTAGACACAGTGGAAAAGCGGTAAGTTAGTTACTTAACTTCTTAATACTACTTTAGAAGACTATGTAGAATCTGTATACAACCAATTTCTTTTACTACACTTGATCTAAAAATAACTACGTACAAACTTTCTATTTCTAAATGTCCCAGCCATTTCTTGTGACGATGTATTGTAAGCATTCACCACTTTCTGACTAACAGAATATTTACTAATATCTAATCTATCTATTTTTATTAATTTGCAGATGTGCCATCTTGTTCCTGTAGTTGATATAATTTGGAAAACGTGTTATAGTCCAATTTCTCCTTTTCCTTGACATCTTAAAAACGTGTATTAAATCCTCTCGAATTCGTCTCTTTTCTAAACACTGTAGATAGGAAGTCATCATTTGACAACGCAACTGATTGTAAGTTGCAATGACACTGAATTGACGCACTATTTCAAACGTTCTGGAACTTTTTGAATAGTCCTAGTATGTTATCGCTCGGCTAGCTCGGTTCCGCACTAGTTGAGGTCACAATCCGGCACAAGAACGTCTCGTGAAACACGATTCTAAACTTGGAGCTCATCTTGAGGTAAATAAATATGTTGACGAAAGAGTTAATGCCCTCAACAACATAAACTATTGACCAGATAACGTAAAACATGTTATGGTTCGTTCCGGTAGGGTGGAAGTTTTCTGTGCTTTTCATGGCGATGAAACTCAAGCATGAGGGGATGTTACAGATGATGAAGATAATAGAGATTAGACTGATCATTTTGATAACTCTTTTATCTTTGTTTGAAGCAGAGTTAATGTTCTTGACTGTCTGCTGTCGCCATTTTGCTTTCCGATTGAGTTGAACAACGAGGACGATTGTGCACACGACAACAGAGATTAAAGACATGCACTGAAGAACAACATTGTTCACAACCAATGTCACATTTTCATATTTGTCCCTGTCTTCAATGAAGTGGATGCCCAACATGGTACGGTTCTTTTCGGGGTAGAACTTCCACACCAGTTGGTTAACGTAATATTCCGGAGCTGAGGTAACGACAACAAACGCAAATATTACGATAATGGCAACTCTAGCTCGCTTAGGAGTGATCATAGATTTGATTTTTAGCGGGAATGTTATGCACAAGCATCGCTCCAGAGTGATGAATGCTGTGATGTAACTTGTGACTCTAACGAAACAGGTGTGTGGCCAGCATCCTGTGATATAGTCAATCTCTGTCATCACGACTGGGATACTGATGTCCTCGAAAAGTGGGTTGAAACATATGCTATCCCAGAATGAGAATATCTGGGCTAGCAAGTCACCAACAGCCAGACCAATCAGGCTAATGTTAACAGCATCATTCAGACCCATTTTGACAAAAACGATGATGTTGATGGTGTTGGCAACTATACACCCGGCTGCCAATATCTCAGCGAGGGCTACCTGGAACACTACAATGAATATATACGCTGTTTCGTCGCTGATCAGAGGGTCGCCAAAGTCTTCACTGCACATATCAATCTCGCCATCTGCTGACAGGTTCAGAGACACCGAAAACGCACAGCCCGCTGCATCTATAATCTTCATGACTACCTGCAAACTGCTAAGGTAGATTAATTTTCCATTAAAAAAAAAGTTAAAACAAAGTTAAGCACAAAATAAGTATTAACAATTTACACATTAATACTGGATATACAAATCAAGTTGGTACATTTAAGTGAAGAAAAATAGACAGTTCTTAACAAAAGTGTGAAATTTTGATAAAGAAATCAAGACCACTGACTAATTACTAATCGAAACTATAACATTGTTAAATACAGGACAAAAATAAGGCGGTAAATGAATTCAGAAAACAGCAGTCGGCAACAATTCAGACCAACATTAGACAGTTATTATCAGCAACAATTATTCAAAACAGGAAAAGGGAGGTATGGGGGGTAGGAGGACGAGAAGAGGCGAAGAGTTACATCACACAAAGACTTGCGTCAGATTAATGACAGTCTCATCATCATCAGGTGCCCTGCTGGTTGGCGTTGGCGATCACATACGTTCATCCACTTCTATCACATGTGTTGTTTACCAACTCTGTGGTTGACTGTTGCCCGCGCCATTCTCTCAGGCTGTCCAACATCTTTTCTCTCTGCCTTCCTCTGTCTCTCTTTTCTGCTAACTTTCCCGTTGTCACAACGTGCTCCAAGCCGCCTCTTCTCATCACATGCCCAAAAATGGCTGACTGCTTTCTTCTCATCTTTGCAAATAGCTGTCTTTGTGTTTGTGCCTCCTCTAGTACTGTATGTCTTTGTGTTTGTGCCTCCTCTAGTACTGTATGTCTTTGTGTTTGTGCCTCCTCTAGTACTATATGCCTTTGTGTTTGTGCCTCCTCTAGTACTATATGTCTTTGTGTTTGTGCCTCCTCTAGTACTGTATGTCTTTGTGTTTGTGCCTCCTCTAGTACTGTATGTCTTTGTGTTTGTGCCTCCTCTAGTACTATATGCCTTTGTGTTTGTGCCTCCTCTAGTACTGTTTGTCTTTGTGTTTGTGCCTCCTCTAGTACTGTATGTCTTTGTGTTTGTGCCTCCTCTATTACTGTATGTCTTTGTGTTTGTGCCTCCTCTAGTACTGTATGTCTTTGTGTTTGTGCCTCCTCTAGTACTGTATGTCTTTGTGTTTGTGCCTCCTCTAGTACTGTATGCCTTTGTGTTTGTGCCTCCTCTATTACTGTATGTCTTTGTGTTTGTGCCTCCTCTAGTACTGTATGTCTTTGTGTTTGTGCCTCCTCTAGTACTGTATGTCTTTGTGTTTGTGCCTCCTCTAGTACTGTATGTCTTTGTGTTTGTGCCTCCTCTAGTACTGCATGTCTTTGTGTTTGTGCCTCCTCGAGAACTGTATCATTAGTCTCCCTTGCAGTCCATGGGATCCGCAGCATTCTTCTGTATAACCACATCTCCATTGCTTCTAAAGAATGAGTGTCCATGATTCACTGACATATGTCAGTACAAGCTGCACTTAGCATCCAAGGATTATCTTTCTCAGCTCCAGCGACAAGGTTTTATTGCAAAATATTCCTTTCGTGGTCTAGAAGACCGATTTTCCTTAGACTATTCTGTATTTTATTTCATAATTGAATCTTCTATCTGATGTTATGTATGTGCCCATATATTTAAACGTGTGAACTTGCCTCAATTCGATCCCCTTCGGTGTGACGCCCCCTTTTAGATTCGGTTTCTTCGTCATTACTATCATCTACGATTTCTTGTTATTTAAGCTGAGGACTTTGTTTTCACTTTGCTGGACTACCATTTCCTGCAAGTCGGTTTCATTCTGGATTATCAATACAATATCATCAGCATATCGTAGATTGTAAATGTTTATGCTCTGTCGGCCAATTGATATTTCTGGCATTGTCTGTATGTCTCTCAAGAGGAACTCGCTGTATAGAGAGAACAGGTCGGAGAACAGAACACAACATTGCTTCACTCCCCTTTTTAATCTGTATATAATCTCCCACTTGATTGTTAAGTCTTATAGCCACAGCCTGTCCCCAATTCTTATAGCCACAGCCTGTCCCCAGCCCTGATATTCGCAGTCTGTCCCCAATACATGTTTTTAATGATCCTGAGATCCCTCACTATACAACAGTGCTGTGAACCTTGACCTAGTTAAACCATCCTAAAAATCATTCAATGATGTTGTTATTCCATTGATTCCGAAAACTCCCTTGGCCATAATGTCCTCTATTGTTATGTTACCTGGCCCTATTACCATTCTTGTCTGTATATGCTGCATTTCGTCTTTTCGCCCTCTACCTCTGTCCCCAGTATTGATGGCCCGTCATATTCGGTCTGCAGATGATAAAGTCCTGCTCGGCTCAGACAGTACAGCAGTCCCTTGAGAACCTGGACAGCATTACGCGAAATATCGACCTGTCAATATCATGGGCCAAAATCTAGAATCTTGGCTCTGACAAACGGCTTCAGGACACAGTCGTCACTGGTCACACTGAGGAGGGTGACAATGATTTTTCCTACCTCGGCAGCACGATTGCACCTGACTACCGCAGTAACTCAAGCGGATTGGTCTAGCGGCATCGGCGATGAACGACCTCCGCCGTGTGTGGAAGAACAGAAAGGTCTTCATGGGCACTAAACTGCGCATCTACCAGTCGTGCGTGATCCCGAGACCTGGACCCTGCAAATAAAGCGACACCTCGAGACTTGAGACTTTCCATATGTGAAATCAACGACACATCCTTGGCATTCCTTGGTACGATTTTGTCCGGAATGTAGACGTTTCTGCAAAGACACATCTCCCCCCTGTCTCAGTTATTCTGGAACGTCGCCGCAATTCCCTGGTCTGTCATGTTGTCTGACTGGACAAGGAGGTCCCAGCTCACCAGATTCTTCAAAATACAGTCAACAGTGCAAACGGCCTCCACCCTGTTGGCTGGAAGCGCCGGAGAGGTCGTCCCCGAAACACGTAGCTTCAACAGGTAGCGGCTTCGCCATCTGCCTTAGAGGAGGCCTGGAAGCACGCAGTTACAACTGGATATGGTGGTGTTCATCCGACGGGCCCCAGACGCCTAAGCGAACATTGTTGTTGTCGTTATCGTACAATTCGCCGAGGTACTCTGTCCATCTTCCAATGATATCATCCTGCCCCATTAACACTGTCGCACCCTTTGCTTTAAAGTATCCGATGGATGTGCGTGTTCCTTTCCCCTTTATTTTATTGACTCTTTTATACATAGACATTGTGTCTGTTCTGTGTTGCATTTCTATTTCTGTGCAATTCCGTTGAAACACATTTTCTTATTGTCTCTTGCATTTTATTCTTATTTCTTTATCTAATTGGACCTCCACCTACCTTCCACAAGTTCTCTTTGGAATCAAAGTTGCTGTGTGGCAGTCTGGCTAACTAGGTGGGAGATTGACGTGATCCCAGTAGCAGCAAGTCAATCACTGCACACCCGCCGGGAGGACCCTGGTCCACCTTCACCAGCACGCTCAGGATGTAAGGAAAGCTACTGCAACCTGTCACTTAACGCCATTTTCATAGGACAGAAAAGTAAACCTTATCATTGTGGATATTCAGCAACAACAACAACAACAATAACAACAACAACATCACAGTACTCCCTCGTGTCACGCTTCTACTGCACTCATCAACAAGGAAGGGAATTCTGGAAAGACAACTTTGATGCTGCTCTATTATTCCCCAACCACCAGCGAGTGCGCATGCCATACCTCATTAATAATACTAATTGCCCATCGCAAGCGTAAATGGCGACAGAATCAAACTATTGCTGTGAAATATGTTCTCTGATTGCCGTAAAGACCAATCCTGGAACGGCACACCATGCCACATTCCTGGCACACATACGGGGAGCCGGTTGAAGGGTCGTAGTTTTTTGTTGTTGTGGTCAGCGCGCTTTTGTTGAGCCATCGGGATGACTTTACTCTCCGTTATAAGAACATCTTCCAGTGATTCTAGGACGCCAGTTCGTAAGGTTCTGTGCAAGCAGCTCACAAGAGAGGACATCATTATTGAAACTTTTCAGACACTTTCTAGGATTCCCTGTACCGTTCTTTTTTACCCATGGGGAACGTCTGCATGATATGAGCTCACCGTGTAACAGTTGCTTGGTGATGTGCCCATCTGGTATTACAAAAAACATGTCCCATATATCTTACGACCAACATGTCCCATATATCTTACGACTAACATGTCCCATATATCTTACGACGAACATGTCCCATATATCTTACGACTAACATGTCCTATATATCTTACGACCAACATGTTCCATATATCTTTCGACCAACATGTCCCATATATCTTACGACCAACATGTCCCATATATCTTACGACCAACATGTCCCATATATCTTAAAACCAACATGTCCCATATATCTTACGACCAACATGTCCCATATATCTTACGACCAACATGTCCCATATATCTTACGAACAACATGTCCCATATATCTTACGACCAACATGTCCCATATATCTTACGAACAACATGTCCCATATCTTACGAACAACATGTTCCATATATCTTACGAACAACATGTCCCATATCTTACGAACAACATGTTCCAAATATCTTACGACCAACATGTCCCATATAACTTAAGACCAACATGTTCCATATATCTTACGAACAACATGTCCCATATCTTACGAACAACATGTTCCATATATCTTACGACCAACATGTTCCATGTATCTTTCGAGCAACATGTCCCATATATCTTACGACCAACATGTCCCATATATCTTACGACCAACATGTCCCATATATCTTACGACCAACATGTCCCATATATCTTACGAACAACATGTCCCATATATCTTACGACCAACATGTCCCGTATATCTTATCTTAGCTATTGACATAAGTGAATCGATGCTCAACATGTTAGGCACACTCTCCTCCTCTTCCCTGCCCCCCCCCCCCCCCTCCCCTTTCCTTCATCCGACCGTGAGCAGTTTACGCAGACAGATCACCTGAAAAATGTTGAGCTGTCTGACATGTCAGCTATACACTGTCCATGTATCACAGGTATACAGCAGAGTGGGTAACAGTACAGCATGACACACCTTTACCTTGGTGGTGCCACTGATACCTTGTCGGTTCAATATGTTTAATTGGAGACTCCCAAACGTAGAGTTCGCCTTAACAATCTTATTATTTCCCTTACAGTCGACATTCGCCTTTCTAATGAGGGTTCTGCCTAGGTAGGGTGAAGCTAGTGGCTGCCTAGAGACGTGGAGTGCGGAAGCTTGATCAACGATTGTCCAGCTGGCTCGCTGCAGGAATAGGTTCGTTTTCCTAGTAAAATGTTTCCCAGTTAATTTGTATATTAGTGATTCTGTTGTACTATTTTTATCTTTGTTTCTGAATGGGGATGCCTAGTTCTAATTTTAACTGTCAAGTACCCGTATACACGTGACTACACTGGATCATTTACAGCCTTTAATTAAACCCAGCAATTTTACAGCGTGTCGAAAGGGCTCTAAACGTTTTTCTATTTAGATTCAACTATTTGTTCAATCAATATATGTCTCAAATTTGTAAACATCGCAAATAATCATAATAAATTCGATCGTCGCCCGATGAGGACATCCAGCCACATCCCATGCCATCCTAGAGTATGTGACCGCAAATAGGATTGATGACGTCAATGTGAGCGCGGAAAGTTCTATGACACGACTGGCAAACATAGTCCGCAGCTGCCTCTGGTATTCCCTCTGCTCTAAACTTCCAGATTGTTCGCATATCATGGGCTGCCTGAATACGAATCCCCTCGCTGATTGCAGCGGCATTTGTGACCGTACTTTTCCAGAGTGAACGATATGGAACCAACTTTCTCGTATGTTAATGTCTATGTGCCAACACGTAAGGGACTCTTTCGGACTGTCCTTGAAAGGCTTTTTTAGACGGCCTTGTGATCGTTCTCCTTCACTCAGTTCACTTTACAGGAGCCTATTTGGAAGCCTTTCGCTTGACATTCAAGCATGGTGGCCAACCAATCTGAGTTGTGTTTTTGTTGTTTCATTATTATTATTATTATTATTATTATTATTATTATTATATTATTATTAAAAGTGCAGGAATACCCGTCATGTTGGTTCTGGACATCACTTCATTATATGTGATATTATCCTGCTAACGACTATAAAGTATGCTTCTCAGACAAGTCATGTATAAGAGATTTAGCCTCCTGGTGCCTCCAGCGTAGACAGTCCAGCTCTCACACGGGTAAGCCAAGGTGAGGATTATTATAGAAATAATGTAAGCATTCAGCTTAGTCGTTTTGCTGATTCCTTTGACGTTCCCAAACTGTTCAGCGCATTCGACCAAAAGCTGTGCTGGTCATTGCTATTCTATTAGCCAGCTCATCATTAATCGTTAATGTTCTCAAATGCGTTCTTCCGAGATTTCGAAACACATTTTTTAACCGATGTAATTTCTGCACTCTCACTTGCCGGTTATACGGTGTACCTGGTGTTGGTTACTAAATGACTTCAGTTTTCTTTGTGCTAATGGTCAAGCCAGAGTTGTCACAAGTAGCAGATAACCGAGCCTTCCTGCGTATTCTGTTCAGAGCTACTGTTCACAGCTGCTATTCAGAGCTAAGCTACTGTTCAGAGCTTAGGCATCCACAAATAAGAGTTCACATATCGTTTCGCGCACCACTTTTGTTTTCGTATTCAGTCTGCCCGGATTGAATATACTACCATCTATGTGAAACTTTATTGGTATGTCTACTATGTCAGACTCGGTAACCTTGAAGACGTCTGTCAGAATGGCTGTAAAATTCATGCTAAACAGTGTCGGGGCCTGACACATCCCAGTTTCCCGCCGTTGTTAAACTCCAATGACGTAGCGGTATCACCGTTTTTAATTACAGTAGAGACAAAACAAGTAGACTGGAATATTTATTTGAATTGTTCCGAGTTCACGATGTCTTTTCTTGCGCATTTTCTTTCTATGTTTATTTATTCATTGTTTTACTGAAAACGAGCCATTGTTTTTTTTTTTTAGAATAATATTTATAGCATGTGTCTTTTGTGGAATGCTTAACTTAACGATTTTCTATATGCAGGTCGCGTTTGATACAATAAAATATACCTACATGATGTGTTATATTCATTCCTCTGAAGCAAATGTAGAATATTCAGTTCTCTGCCTCCTAGGCTCAAGGGGAGGGGGGGGGAGGGGGTGTGAGGGAAGTGGACGATGGGGGTGGTATCCTTGCTGCTCTATACGATATTGTCATCTGCGGGCAGATAAAGACTTAATTGTCCTACATTACCTCATCTGATATATATATATTTATTTGTATTTATATATAGGGCCTGTACTTTTTGAATGGAGTTTAAAGTTAAATTTGTTACACAAACAAATGGCCCGAGTGGTCCGCTGGGTTCTTTGTGTGTGACGAGGACATGAATAGCACCATTGCTCATACAAGGATTTCGTTAGAAGTGACTGTGTGAGAAGCATAATACAGGTTGGTTAGGTGGTTTGTTAAGAGCAGCATAGATGGCGCTTAACAGGCTGCGGGTCTACTTTGCTCTAGTGTTTGAGACTATTGAGATAAATTCAGACATCGGTTAACAACCCTCTGCGGCAGTTGTCCCTACACATGGGAGTAATAACCTGCTCGAACATAGCTCACTGAGCAGAACATCCTCTTTCTAGCTACACACAGCTTACGCCAGAGTTGGGACCTGCACATGACATTCTGTAGAACTACAAGTTGACTAAGACTAATATAATCAAAAACAGAGCAATTGTATTACCCATGAGAGGCTAAACGTGAGAGTCTGTATCATCGTATTTAAAACCCAAAGAAAAGAACAATGAACGCCTTGTGTATCAGCAACAATTCATTCTCAAGCAGATTACAAGAATCTGACAGTCCTTCTACAAATACCAGAGGAGACCGAGCACCCAAAGAAAATGTTGATAACTTTGACAAAGAAGTGACTAAACTAAACATGTATGGAATGTTGTATTCTAAAGAAATATTGATCCTAAGGATATTGAACATTTCACTGAGAAATATGAAACTCAGTTGGTGGCTTCACATTCCACAAACATACAGGCAGTAGAAATACCATTTGTGGAAAGCCTCACCTGGTAGTCTATAGAAGTAGACATTTACAGGCAATTAGAGAAAGGAGTAAAACAAAATTAAGATATTGTGTTTATAGAGAAACACGTGGAAAAATCCACACTAAACTAATGAAAGGGAATGGTGGTTACTGTCTGACTGTGTACGCAGAAGAAGAAGAAGAAGAAAGGGAATGGCAACCTGTAGATGGAAATATAAAGAGGATTGTGTGAAGTAGCGACGGCCAGCGATAGCCCAAGTAGGTAGCAGACCAGAGTGTTGAAGAATGGTGGACATGTTTGTTTCAAGATCTACTGACAAGCGGGAAATATCATTCAGAGATGGATGTTCACGTATTGAAATAATAGGGACTGAGTGGTCTATAGGTAAGACTTCGGCCTCGGGTGCCAGATGTCTGTAGATTGGATGTCCGTGTTCAGTGTCGCGCACGTTAAAAATCTCTCGACAGTTGGAAATCGAAAAGAGAAGAGACTAGCGGCCTTTGTCCGAGTAAAATTCAAAACTAAACAGTTACTCAATCTGACCGGTGCTGCGGAGTTCGTGCATTGTGCTGAAATTCTAAACAATGATGGAGAAGAATAGAGCGCTGTATGGGTTAAGCCGTGTTCATTGACGTTAATTCATCGACTTAACTAAAATTAATTATTTTGAGAGCGTGGACTGCGAAAACTTATTTTTATTTATAATGACTACGTCATTAAATAGAACATAAAGGTGAGAGGTTAGAGGTGAGAGCTCGAATTCATCCCAGCAGGTCTCCCCAATATGGCTCGGTCTCTCTCCACAGAACGGTGTGCCACCCGCCGAGAGCATCATACAAAGCACGAATTCCGTAGCTTCAGCGATGAAATCAGGGATTTCCGGAAACAAATTGTCATCGTGAACCGACTGTCGCATTTCGAATTCAAACCGCAAACATCTGAACACGAGGCAAACGGCTTGATCACTTCGCCACGGAGAACCTGCTGTCTGATAATGGACAATGCTTCCTACCATAATACAGTGACACTGACAGACAAAGTCCTGAAATCAACAAGTACTAACGACGAGATGACACTTTGGCTGACAAAAGAGCACATCAAATTTACGGAAATGCAGCTCAAACCTGAATTGTTGTTACGTGTAAAGAATACACACACACCAAAGACATTTCACATTGATGTAATAATCCAAGAACATGGACATAATGTTTAAACTTTGACCCCGTACTAGTCACACTTAACTCCTATAGGATTAGTTTGGACAAAGATGAAGCGACGGGCGGGACGTGACAACGAAACCTTCAACCTATCAGACATTAAATAAATGGTATATTCTGCCCTCTCAGATATTGACAAATAATTATTGATTAAATGTTCGAACCATGAAATGAAAGAGGACAATTGTTTTAGATAGAAAGACGCCTTGCTCAGTGGGAACAATCATCAATCGCTTCTAATTATCTGATTCTGAATAATGCGTACATGAACGTGTAGGTATTTTTAAAGCAAAAATCACATTAATTACACATGCTCAAACTTATCGTCAAGCGTGGTACATAACATTTAGTTAAAATGAATCACTGACACAAAAACACAAACATTAGTTATATAATTTTCTTTCAACAGACAGCTCTTACTGAGAATATATATATTATAAACAATAACGCACATTTAAAAGAGAACATCATTTACTCGCACCCCTATTATTAATGTAGATACGCCTGCGACTTTTAATGTAGAATGAATTAACGGACGACCTGTACAATCGTATAAACGATAAATATGGGGCTAATGAAAAATAACAAACATCTGTTTTGATAAATAATATTTCTTCATAACACAATACCGTCGTATTGATAAATAATGGACATTTAGAAATTCAAATCAATAGGTTATTTAATTATAACGATAACGTCAGAGATCAGTCATAGAAATTCCTTCTCTGACGTCATATATGTCGCTCTTTTTCGAAAATACAGATGGGCCGGCCATGTAGTACGCATGTGTCGGATAACAGATAGGCCGGCCGTGTAGTACGCATGTCGGATAACAGATAGGCCGGCCGTGTAGTACGCATGTCGGATAACAGATATGCCGACCATGTCGTACGCATGTCGGATAACAGATGGACAAGTATAGTGACGTCGTCGTGGCCATACAACTTTAGTCGCTCTCGCGTGCGTCCGAGGATGAGTCGGAGAGATGGCAAAATGAAGACCCTTGGCCCGTATGGTACACCAAGGCAAAAGAGCGAAATGAGTTTAACTAGACATTTGGCTACCTGGCATCAGGCACGTGTGCCTGATTGAATACCAGGATTTTGAGATTTTAAGATTTAAAGATTGAGATAATGTCTAAATTCAAACGGCACGTATTTCTGAACGCACTACACATTTTTATTTTTTTTATTTTACATTATATTGGTCAAGAATATCATGGCGAACCGTTTTGACCAACCGGCCACTTCTGTAATAAATGCGTTCAGTAGAAATGAGAAATATAACGGAAAAATATATATTAGCGCCAATTACAGCCCTAAATACAACTTTTTGTTCCTGAGCGTTTGTAATATACGTGTTCATGTCGTTATGTTGTGACTAAAATAAATTGTGAGTTGTCTAGAAGCGTGCAAGATTGTAGAGAGTTAGAAGAGTTTACATATATTGTTACATGTTATCAAGTCAGATTGTTACGTGGATCGTTGTAGGTGAAGTCAAGTCTCATCAAGGCGACGTAGTCACGGGCCTTATATAGGAGTACACTTAAACTATTCCCTATCATTATTGTTAATAATATCGACAAATTAAAAAGAAAAAAAGACACTTTCAAATTGGAGACTCAAACGCTGACCCTCTATTTCGCATCTCTGTACTTTTTATTGTTAATCAACAAACGAGTGAATGATTGCACTTGAGCGTACGTTTCTTGACGATGCGATAAGCCCTGCTCAATTGTCAAACATGATCACACCTATGTGGGAAATATCCATGTCAAGTGCTTGTGACAAATGACGTAATAGCTAAGCTCAGGCATTTCTGGTCTTTACGTCAATCGAAACTATTAATAGAAACTACTAACTCACATTGTACAAGGGCGTAGCCTATAGCTAATATCTTTGGTGACCATTTACAATGATTATATTATTAACACAAGTTTTTAAAACAGATCATGTGACACCGTAATTGTTGTCAACATGTGTATCAATTTTGTCCCCAATTATCACTGCACTTTACCCCCACCACACCTCTAACCATCTAGCTTTGTATATATTAATTACCCATCAGCCACCTGCGACCAATAATTCGGCGCATTTTACCAGCGCAAAAGCTCTAAACCTACCGATGTGCCACAATTGATGTAATAAGAATTAAGTTCTGATGTGTGACAGTTTACAAACAAAGAGACAGGTAAGCAAATTATACGAATGGATTAAAAGGGCTTACATGACATATTAATGCTGTTTTGTTATATAAAACCGCGGAGATAATTATTTTATGTGAGTCTAAACGTGCAGTACATGAGTTGCTGAGGCTAGCAACCTCAAAGTGCAAAATGATTTGCTAGATAACAATATTAGAATGATACAAAATGCAAGGAACCTAGGGGTTATAATAAATCATTCAGGTAAAGTGAGTGAGCAAGTGCATGTAGCAGTGAAGAAGGAAAAGGCAATGTTAGGTATGATAAAAAAAAAATATTAAACATAGGGGCAAGGAAGTGATAGTCAAACTGTATAAAGCATTAGTTACACCTAGATTGGTGTTGAGTCCTTATTATAGAGGGGATATAATCACGTTGGAGAGGATACAAAGAAGAGCCACAAAGATGATAGTGGGATTCCAGAATTACATAGCTACATTAGCTACAAATGAACTAAAGACAGCTCCAGATTAGATGTTAAAGGTAAAGGTGGGCCCCATGGCTACAACTGCCATCGGGGATGAAGATAACTCTTCATGGACTAAGCCGCATTCTAGGTGAGGTGGTGGGGCCAGTTCCCTTCCAACCCATAGGTTAGGTACCAGCTTACAGCTTGGTTGACTGAAGGAGCGGTCGTACCAGGAACGAACCCACGCACTGATTTATTTCTGCCCGCCGTGATTTCGAACCCTGGTGCGGTTGTATTCCCAGTCTTGGCAAGGAAGCTCAATGTGTACTAGGCTATACACTCCACAGATTAGATATTAGGAAATATTAAATCAGAGAGTTGTAAATGCTTGGAATGCATTGCCACAGGAAATAGTGGGGGCAGAGGAAATTAATGCATTTAAAAATAGATTGAATACGCATAGCTTTTAGAGCAAAGACATGCACATGAAACTGATTGTTTACAGAGGCTTCTAAGCCAGTAAACAGACGTTCAGCTAGGATATAAACCACCACAATAGAGCGAACTAAAGTGTTTAATGAACACTTTCTTTCTTCTTTCCACACACTCTTGTTTCATTCTACTCTGTCCAACAATCACACTCTAGCACAACTTTCATACGTGCCCTCAGGTTGAGACCCTTCCATTGCATCCTGGTTGGGCTGGCCTAGGAGAGCGCACAAACCTACATACAGACGCAGATATACATCCAAGCACTGGTTTATGCGTCTCAATATCGCCCGATTGACTACGGTCTGGGGTGAAATGGCGCGCCTCTGCCAGTAGAAACTAGTGAGGCAAACACGTAAGATTTTAAAAAAAAACTAAAAAACCAAAGTGATTCGAATCGTGCATTTTGTAATTAATGGTAAAAAATAAATGAAAAAAATTGTTAAAGTTGATTAAAGTTAAGTTTAATCCACATTTAAAAATGGGTATGGTCAGATACCTTACCGAGACGAGAACACAAACAAAACCTACCCTGCGATCAACATTTTGTAATTAGGCGAGCTGTGGCGTTAATCCTTTTCTTGAGATGGAGAGAAGAGCAGATAACAGCAAAAGTGTTAAGTTCTTAGTAATATCTGCAAAAATCGTGTCTTGGATTTAGGCCGAAGTTTGGATCCTAGATAAATCCTCTATACTCACAATAGAGGGGACTCAGTGGTCTCCAGGTAAGGTGACCGCCTCGGTGACCGGGGGTCACGGTTACAGGTGGAGAGTACAATTTTTTTCACACTGATCTTCTTGTTAAAAAAAATTCTCTGATCTTTTGGTAGTGAGATCGGACTACGAGTTCAAAGTCGAATATGTTAACAATTCGTTGACAGCAAGAATTCGAAAAGATTGGCTTAGCGGTCTATGCCCGGACACAATTTTAATATATATAAATTGTTTTCCTTATTTCTCTATTCCTCAAGGCAGTGTGCGTTGCGCTATGTTTTTATTTTGCGCCTGTCGGCCCATTGCATCCGACTTCGGCATGAATTTTATGTAAGGGTTTGCTTCTTCCTGCATTTCCTAAGGGTTTGCTTTCCTGGGGTAACAGCCGGTGCTGTGATGGGAAGTGAACCCATCAACTTCGGGTTGTTAGAGCGGCACTTAACCACTAGCCCATATTTAAAAAATATTTTAAAATCTACCTAAATTATTTCTAGACCATGTTTAGTAAGCCGCAGGAAGTTTCAAATACCTATCAGGGATGGGTATCGTCTACCTGACAAAAGACATTAACACCATGCCTGTTTAAATACCAGGAATTCAAGTATTCCAAGAATTCACAATAGTGGTCTAGTCAATAACCGAAGATCTGATTCCAGTACAACAACTGAAGATGTTCTCTAAGAAGAAAACTAGAATGGTGAGAACTTCTTGTCAAAATCAATAACAATTAAGGCAAATTTAATGTTAAACGGAGTAAACTAGTGACAGTAAACGAAAAAACAAAAAACAAGCACGATTTAATCACTGGATCAAACATACGGAATAAATAATGAAACAATAATTGTTGCGATTGTTTTTGGTGCTTTTCTTTATTTGGTTTCTTGAATAAAATCGCAGGGTTAAAATTTGATAAATGTTTGCTTCGATTATTGCAACAAGGCGGCGGTTAGGACACTGACTTTCTAGCAGAATGATCTACGTTCAACCCCCAATTGGTGCGGGAGATTATTTCCGTCACAAAAATTGAGTGATAGTTCCAGTTTGGGAAGTAAATGCGGCTCACGTAATGCTTACCACATCACCCCTAGTGTGTCTTTAGTCTATCAAATATGGATCTTACCCAATATTCCCTATATGCTGCATTGGCGTGTAGACGGGATCTTTACTTGTTTGCATATTGAGCACATAATCCAGACTCAATTTCGTCCCATTCGCAATAGGAATAAAGGAGATTTCAGAATTAAGATAGATAGATGATAAAGTAAAGGAGATTTCAGAATTAAGATAGATAGATGATACAGTAAAGGAGATTTCAGAATTAAGATAGATAGATGATACAGTAAAGGAGATTTCAGAATTAAGATAGATAGATGATACAGTAAAGGAGATTTCAGAATTAAGATAGATAGATGATAAAGTAAAGGAGATTTTAGAATTAAGATAGATAGATGATAAAGTAAAGGAGATTTCAGAATTAAGATAGATAGATGATACAGTAAAGGAGATTTCAGAATTAAGATAGATAGATGATAAAGTAAAGGAGATTTCAGAATTAAGATAGATAGATGATACAGTAAAGGAGATTTCAGAATTAAGATAGATAGATGATAAAGTAAAGGAGATTTCAGAATTAAGATAGATAGATGATAAAGTAAAGGAGATTTCAGAATTAAGATAGATAGATGATAAAGTAAAGGAGATTTCAGAATTAAGATAGATAGATGATAAAGTAAAGCTCTAAAACAACGATGATTTCCTTTTTTTTTTATAGAACGCATTATGTCAGAAGAATTTAATGAACACGTAGGGGCGGTCAGTATAGGTAGACGGTCAGTATCGGTGGACGGTCAGTATCGGTGGACGGTCAGTATCGGTGGACGGTCAGTATAGGTGGACGCATTCTCACTAATCTCTGTTTTGCCGACGACATTACCGGTCTGGCTGGAACAGAACCTGAACTTCCAAGGCTAGTTACAAACCTGGACAAGGCTGCCCAGAAAATTTGGGATGGAAATCAGTGCAGAGGTGAATAAGATCAGGGTCAATTGCTCAGAGGGTATTTAAACCCCGATTATGGTCAAATGTGAATCTCTGAGTTGTGTTACGCGGTTCAAATGTCTGGGAGCAGAAATGAATGCGGAGGGGTCTAGAGCCGAGATCCAGTCAAGGACAGCCATGGCCATGGACGCCGTGACCAGACTGCGAACAATCTGGAAAGACAAGAACATTAGCCTTAAAATAAGCTGACTTTAATGTATACAATGGTCACTTCGGTATACGCGTGTGAGTCTTGGACTCTGACGGCTGCCATAGAACGGAAAAACGCAATGGAAATGCGATGCTTGCGAAGAATTCTTGGCATTTCATATTTGGATCGCGTTACAAACGAAAGTATTCTTGAAATTGTTAGGAAGGAGTTATGCCAGTATAAAAACCTAATGACTAAAGTAAAAACACGAAAATTGACATGGTATGGACATATATCACGATCGGTGGGGCTGACCAAGACCGCCCTGCATGGCCCTGTGCCCGGGAAGTCTGGGAGAGATGGACCAGAAAAGAGGTGGGAGGACAATGTAAAACAGTCGACGGGAAGGTCTACAGCTGGCACTAGTACCCTGGCGAGTAGTCGAGACTTATGGCGGGAACTGGTTCGACAAACTGCAATAACGGCGCCTCAACGACCTTCTGGGTTACAAAAATGGTGCCCCAACGACCTTCTAGAATACATTAACGGTGCCTCAACGACCTTCTAGGTCACACAAATGGTGCCACAACGACCTTCTAGGTTACAATAACGGTGCCTCAACGTCCTTCTAGGTTACATTAACGGTGCCTCAACGACCTTCTAGATTACATTAACGGTGCCCCAACGACCTTCTAGGTTACATTAACGGTGCCCCAACGACCTTCTAGGTTACATTAACAGCGCCTCAACGACCTTCTAGGTTACAAAAATGGTGCCTCAACGACCTTCTAGGTTACACAAATGGTGTCACAACGACCTTCTAGAATACATTAACGGTGCCTCAACGACCTTCTAGGTTACATTAACGGTGCCCCAACGACCTTCTAGGTAACAATAACGGTGCCTCAACGACTTTCTAGGTCACAAAAATAGGGCCACAACGACCTTCTAGAATACATTAACGGTGCCTCAACGACCTTCTAGGTTACAAAAACGGTGCCTCAACGACTTTCTAGGTCACAAAAATGGTTCCACAACTACCTTCTAGAATACATTAACGGTGCCTCAACGACCTTCTAGGTTACAATAACGATGCCACAACGACCTTCTAGAATACCTTAACGGTGCATTAACGACCTTCTAAGCTACAATAACGGTGCCTCAACGACCTTCTAGGTTACAATACCGGTGCCACAACGACCTTCTAGAATACATCAACGGTGCCTCAACGACCTTCTAGGTTACAATAACGGTGCCTCAACGACCTTCTAGGTTACAATAACGGTGCCACAACGACCTTCTAGAATACATTAACGGTGCCTCAACGACCTTCTATATTACTTCTTCCTCTTCTTCTTCGTACGCTGTCAGACGTCAACTTGAATGTGTTCGAAGAAAGCAGCTGTCATCCTGGGGCTGTCAATATTGCCATAGAGCTTGTCTATTGTTGCCACTGGTGATGACCACATGTGCTTTCTCTGGTCCTTGTATGTTGGATAATTTTGCAGCAGATGTTCAGCGGTCATTTTCCCTGTACCACAGGTGCATTCGTCAGTGCCACCTATCTTCAGTTTATTGAATAAATGGTACATCAGTCTGTTGTGTCCTGTGCGGAGTCTGAAGACCACGACCTGCTCTCTTCTGTTCAGTTGGTAGTAGGCATCATTTTTTGTGTAGCCAGTATGTTCCGTTTCCAATTTGGCCATGTATCTGGCCCTAATAAACCTTTTGGACTTTTCGTAGGTCACACTAGTCTCTGGTTGTGGTAGTCTTGCACCTTCTTTTGCCAGTATGTCTGCCTCCTCGTTGCCTTGAATGTTACAGTGGGATGGAACCCACTGTACCACTACTCTTTTTGGTGTGGACTGCTGGCATAGTTGACAGAGTACTGTTCTTAAATCATTAAGTTCAGTATTTTTCTGGCTTTTTAGTGCTGTAACCACGGCCAGGGCATCTGTAAACAGGACTATCTGGCTTTCATTGCTTTTGCCTATCAGCATTGCTTTTACTGCAGCCTTCAGTGTCTCTGCCTCCGCTCTGAATTTGGTTGAGAATTTTTCACTTGCCACTGACAGTGTTAATTTTCTACCATTTGTTAGGCTCAGGAATACCCCTCCCCCACCATTCTGTGTTGTGTTTGTTACAGAACCGTCGGCGTATGCATGGGTCCAGTTCATGCTTGGGTAGTTTTCCGCTATGTACCTCAGGGTTATGTCTCTTCTTTATTTTTCAGTCTGGCTGTTCTTGTTTCCAATACCTGGTATATTTTCTACCACCTCCGTAGTGATATGCTGCTTCCAGGTGGGTTTGCATACAGTAGGGATGGGCTTTGGTGTTTTTATAGTGTTCATAGGGTCTTCGCTCATCTTTGCTTTGGCTATTTCTGCAAAGTTTCTCCGCTTTAGTTTCCCATTTCCAAATCTTTTTAGTCTCTGATGCATTGGATGGTCTGTCAGTCTTCTGAGTTTCTCTGCTTGCTGCTGGGCTCTGCAGTCTCTTCTGTCGGTCATGGATTGCAGATTTGTAATCTTTTCAAGTTCTACAATTGGCGTTCACTTCATGCCTCCAGTTATAACTCTCATGGCTTGGTTTTGGAGTTTGCTAATTTTATCAAAGTTCGCCTTTGCTGCTGTTGTCCATGCCGCAATGCCATACTCGAGAACTTGTCTCACTCTTCCAGTGCACACTTTCTTGAGTATTCTTTCGTCTTCTGTCCAGCTTGTGCCAGCAAGTTTCCTCATGATTGCCATTCTTTGTCTGGCTCTCATTCGGTTTCCCTCGATCTGACTTTTCCCTGTCATGCGCCGATCAAATGTGACTCCCAAGTAGTTTGGGTTGTCGTTTGGCTGCAGGTATTTGCCGTTAAGACTTATTTTGGTGTTCAGTGGTTTATTTGAAAGCTTCTATATTACAATAAGGGTGCCTCAACGACCTTCTAGGTTACAATAACGGCGCCTCAACGACCTTCTTTATTACAATAACGGCGCCTTAACGACCTTCTAGGTTACAATAACGGTGCCTCAACGACCTTCTAGGTTACAATAAGGGCATCTCAACAACCTTCTATATTACAATAACGGCGCCTCACCGACCTTCTATATTACCATAACGGTGCCTCAACGACCTTCTATATTACAATAACGGTGCCTCAACGACCTTCTAGGTTACAATAACGGTGCCTCAACGACCTTCTAGGTTACAATAACGGTGCCTCAACGACCTTCTATGTTACAATAACGGTGCCTCAACGATCTTCTATATTACAATAACGGCGCCTCAACGACGTTCTAGGCTACAATAACGGCGCCTCAACGACCTTTTAGGTTACAATAACGGCGCCTCAACGACCTTCTAGGTTACAATAACGGTGCCTCAACGACCTTCTAGGTTACAATAACGGCGCCTCAACGACCTTCTAGGTTACAATAACGGTGCCTCAACGACCTTCTAGGTTACAATAACGGCGCCTCAACGATCTTCTAGGTTACAATAACGGTGCCTCAACGACCTTCTAGGTTACAATAACGGTGCCTCAACGACCTTCTAGGTTACAATAACGGTGCCTCAACGACCTTCTAGGTTACAGTAACGGTGCCTCGACGACCTTCTAGGTTACGGGACTGATGATGATACAACTTTGAGCAAAATATCGCAGTACCATACTGACATCATAGACAAAATACAATGTTTTAGAGGCTTTCTTCACAATAAATGTTTGTATAATTTGATTCATGAGATATCCGTTTATCAGAAAATATTCAAAGCCCATATTTTTTATTTTTGTCGATGTCAACTACCACATCCCCTTAACCCAAGATCAGTATTGATAATGTAGAAATTTAACACGTGGATTACTTTGAATACCTTGGCTTTATTATAACACACGACGGGGACTACGCAAAGGAAATCAGAAACTGAATAGTATGCAAAATGTGTGGCACAATACTAACATCATCATCATCATCATGTTCTTTGCAGAACGTTGCTCTTATAACAACCGATCTGTAAGACTCACGATCTCTAGCCAGAACTCACACCTCTGTCGGTTTTATCTTCAGGAACTCGGCGATGTCTTTCGTCCATCTTCTCCTTGGTCAGCCTCTGCGCCTCTTTCCAGGCAATATACCCTCTAATATCGATCTGTCCAGGCCATTATGAATATAGAAACAAATAATTAAAATTGAGAACATGCGTATTTCCGGTGGCAGTGAACACAAGCAAGACATGAACCGTCACACAAATATTAGTCAATAGGATAGGCGCTTTCGAGACAAAATGAAACTTTGATAAAGAAAATTAAAAAATTAAGTCATCCTGCAAGATATGAGTGTCGAATAAAACTGGCTTATAAACCACGTTATGGACGATCTGAGTGTCAAAGAATACTGGCTTATAAACTACGTTATGCACGGTCTGAGTGTCGAATAGAACTGGCTTATAAACCACGTTATGCACGATCTGAGTGTCGAATAGAACTGGCTTATAAACCACGTTAGGGCTCGGAAACTAAGGTTTTTCGACCACATCAATCACCGTGATGAACTGGAAAAAGCAGTTCCGGAGGACATTGTTCCAGGAAGATGAGGCACAGGCCGACCAAGACGTAGATGGGCACAGGACATCAAGGAAATCTTACACATGAGCATGAAGCAGGCGCGTAGACTGACTGCTGATCAAGATTCCTATCGAATGGATGCAATGAGAACGATGTTCTATCAAGGACATGCTACATGATGATGATGATTATAGCCTGTGTATTTTTCACGCATATAGTAATCAAGGCTAAGTTTGAATTATCTGCGATGCTGAACTATATTCTAGTTAATTTCTCCTGAGTGTTTTTCAGTGAGGGCTCTGTCTGTGATGCAGACAAGAACAATGCTGCTGACACACTGATAATCTTGTTTAGCATTGCGGTAGTTCTATCCTTCCAGGGTAGAAGATTCTTCCAACCATTGCCTGACACGCCCCACAATTCAAACTCTCCAACGGCCAGTGTGGAGTACCCTTCTAGGTTAGACAGAATACTCTAGAAACTATACCAAATCCATGGTACAGAAATAAAGTTGCGGTTTCCTTTCCAGGGAAACGACGGAAGGAGAGAGCAAAGGTACAGCATATTAACGTGACAATGCATCGCTTCTTTCCATTGTGCTCTACTTTGCTGTTTTTGGAGTGCCACTTTTGTCCCATGTGCTCATCCTTGATGTGCTGAGAGGGCCACTTCCGTCTCGTGCTTTCTACCTTGATGTTTGGATCTGCTTGACTGCCTTGAAAACCATGTAAGCCGTGTCGGCGGAATTTTCATACTGAAAAAGTCATTGTAGTAAAGGTCAGACAAAAAGTTGTTTTAATCCTCCAGATATCAGGCTGGGATAGCGCTAACGATCCAGACCTGGAGCGAAATTTTGCAACGGTCGGACCATACTCGGAATAACATTACTACTGGGCCAATTCTTGAAGATTCGAAATTCTGTCACAACCAAAGTTCATAAGGCAGTAAAATTATTGTTTTCTACTGGAAGGCAGTCGCCACAGACTCTCTAATGATGAAATAATAAATCAGAACAATTAACTGACACATTTTACCTTCACGAGTATGGATATGCGGATCTAGTTGTCAAGGAAATGAAACTCTGCTCGCTAAGCTTGTTTAGAGCCCAGATGGATCAGTGTCGGAAACATAACATGAAAAGGATGATAAAGCACATATTCTGGCCCGAACTTGTCAACAGATTCAATGGATATACTTTAAGAAGGGAAATCAACAGAACTTGCAGAAATAACAGCAATATTCCTCTCAAAAGGAAAAGAAATAACAAACAAACAGCCAGCACAGGTCAGTGGCACATGCCATTACAACAGACAGCAGGCTGGAAATAAAAGAGTTGGATAGGAAAGACCCTCAGTAAGAGCCTTTGTATTGTTAACAGAAATGAGATGGATTTATACCAGCAGGGAATGTGGTGCTTGGGAGAGGGGATCATTGCAGCTGGAGTGCCATTGGAGTAGACCTCAAGCAATGGAAAAACCTACATTTGAGGCCTTACAGTGGAAAGGGACCTGCAGTTGTTCTTTATAGATGTTGCTTGAAACTCATCATGTTGAGTAACTCTTGTTGAGAACGTGTGAAGTAGCAGTTTACATTGACTTTTCTTAGTTCCCAAAGCGTGTTTGAGAAGTTAGGCTGGTATTTTCCTGACTGTAGTGGAATAGGGCTGGACGTCCCGCTCGTTAAAGGAAAGTGAAGCGTTTGAAATAGCCTCTCCTTTCCAAGTGCAGAGATCGCCACTAGATTTCCTGTTCGGCTTGCCGGGCAGACGTTTCCATGGCTAGGCTTGAGACTGAGAATATCACCGGATGTCTCGAGTAACTAGCATCTGTGGGCAACGACTCCACTGTCATGTGGCAACCTCGGGAGAGGGTAGGGCTACGAGAGTAAGCCCATACAGAAAATCCGAAGTGGTAGCACTTAAGTCGGATGGTTTTAAAATTGCAAACTCATTCCGGCATCTCCGGCAGCTCCTGCAGCTGAGCTGATGTTAAATTGTCATGATTTGCATTCCTTTGGTTACACTAGTGAGGCCGAGAGGGGGATCCTGCAGTTTGGACAGCCAGGTTCTCCATATTCAGCGCCCAGACTTGCGCCCTGAGAGGCTACTCACATGTCTACTCATTGTCTACAAATACTGAGCCGCCCATGAATGAATGAGTATATTACAGGGCTAGTCAGTAAGTTGGCCGCTATGAGAATCACAGCGTCGATCCCATAACTCGTTGGCCAGGCTACTTTCACACAGACCGTTTCTATGAGCACCAACGAGGATATGAGGTTGGACCTTGATTAGAATGTTTCACCTGTCCCTGATTATTCTTCCTTCTCAAACAGAGGGATACATGCGGATTATGCCCAGTAAGTCGTCACACGTTGCTTAGATTTAAACTCTGTGCTTAGATTTAACTACTGTGTTGGGGGCCGATTAGCGCAGTCATTAGCGAACTGGCTTCGCTTCTGAGTGGTCCTGGGTTCATTCCCCAGTTGAGGCGGAAATGTTTTTTACAAACCGCAACAACGCCGGGTTGATCCAGCCTTTTATTGGTACCGGTTCAGTCCGGGAAGTAAAAGCGGCGAGGGTTCCGTCCTCAGATCCCTACGGCCGTAATTCTATGGGCCACTTTACTTTACTGTTTTAGTGTTTGGTCCAGATAATTTGTATTTTTTGTTACCCGTCTTCTTGTCATTAGCTTAACATATTATACTAGTTTGTGTTATGTGGATGTCAACTCTGCGATTGTAATTCCTTGCAGCTGTTTGCAATTTACTAGTTCTGGGGACAGGTAGATCGAGCGTTGGGTAAGAATTTCAGTACAGTATTTATGATTTTTGCCTGGACAGCGGCTAATAGCCTAATCTTCAAATTTTCAGATTTTCAAATCTTATCCAATGTGACTAACCGTTGATCTCACCTCCCTTGACAGCATCGTTCGTTTCTTGATAGGCAAGCAACTTTACGTCTCAGGTATTGCAGCCCTCATCTAAAGAAGCTTTCTATCTAGCATTACAGTTTCAATACTTCATCCACTACATATTGTTACATGCAGTCGCCTTGCCACTGGTTCAAGGTAGCTAGGGACCAAAGAGTGAGGTTGATGACCAACGCAGTTTCTTACTCATTATAATCTGGTTGACAGTGAGCTGGCTTGCTAGACTGGGATTTCAGCGTGTCAGGATTCGAAGTCACAGACGGGCAGAAAATATTCCGGGACGTGGCTCGTGCCTAGTACAACCGCTCCACCAGTCGACACAGCTGTAAATGGGTACCTAACGTATGAGTTGGCTACGATTAAAAACAACAAGGAACAAAACCAAACAGACTGTGGCTTAGTTCATGAAGAGTTATCTTCATTCCCGACAACAATTGTTGCCATGGGACTTTTTATTTTATAAGTTGGTCTCGAGGTTTCCGCCTCGAGTGTATGACGTCGCGGGTTCGAATCACATTGTAGACTGTGATTTTTATCACGTGGATTTTCTGGTAAAAAATCCCATGTTCTCTGAGTAGTGAGATAGGGCTCCTGATATCTAGGTAGTGAGATCGGACTCCCGTGTTCAGTGTCGAGCACGTTAAAAATCCTTTTCATTTAGAAATCGAAAAGAGTAGGCGTAACGACAGCTGCTAGGACAACATTTAATTTAAAAAATCTACCCAAATTATTTGAATCTTCTCCCAGGTCTAGTAAGGCACAGGGAGTTGTAAAAAATACCTACTGCGTATAGCCGAAGTCTTTGGCTACCTGGCAACATAGATTAACATGCCTATTTGAATACCAGGATTCCAAGTATAACAATGTAAAAACAGGGCAAGTTACATCATTAAGACAAAACCGTCTGATGATGTCACATCATCATTTGCAATGGGCAACAAACTGAACAAAGCCAAGGCCAAGGCCGCCGTCCATTGAAGACGATGATGGCATCCTTTATTGTGCTTGCGATATTTTTGGGAAGGATTTTTAGCGCTACTTTTTATCCTCCCTCTCTCGTCTCGAGTCACCCGACCCCAGTGACAAGACGAATAGGGGCGACTACGAGATGCAGGGGACTACGCATCTAGCACCATGAAAAAGACGGCGGTCCGGAGTCGGATCCACACCACCTGATCAAGAGGCCGACGGCTTAACCACTTCGCCTCAAACTAGCTAACGAATGAATATAACGGTAAAGGTCTTTCTCATGACAACAATTGCCGTCGGGGAAGAAGAGAGCTCTTCATTTACTATGCTGCAGCCTGTGTGAGGTGGCGTGGTCCGTTCCCTTCCTTGTTGTTTATACCTTCCCCAACTCATGCGTCAGGTACCAACTGACAGCTTAGTTCGACTGGAGAAGCGATCGCATCAGTAACGCCCGAATTTGTTTCTCTCCGTCTGTGATTTCGAACAATGGTGTGCTGTAAGCCCCGTCTAAGCTAGCCGGCTCACATCGACTAGGCTTTACGCTCCACTAATATGTACATAAACTTATATCAGACTGTGTTTTTGTTTTGCTATCTGATATGTTTTGTGATGATGGCATCCGTCCTATCATTAGCAAAGAGCTTGCAATCAAGAAGGATACATTAACTGTTACTACCCAGCATAAGACTGTTCCACAACTGTAACCTGCGACTTTCATGATACATTAACTGTTACTACCCAGCATAAGACTGTTCCACATCTGTAACCTGCGACTTTCATGATACATTAACTGTTACTACCCAGCATAAGACTGTTCCACATCTGTAACCTGCGACTTTCATGATACATTAACTGTTACTACCCAGCATAAGACTGTTCCACATCTGTAACCTGCGACTTTCATGATACATTAACTGTTACTACCCAGCATAAGACTGTTCCACAACTGTAACCTGCGACTTTCATGATACATTAACTGTTACTACCCAGCATAAGACTGTTCCACAACTGTAACCTGCGACTTTCATGATACATTAACTGTTACTACCCAGCATAAGACTGTTCCACAACTGTAACCTGCGACTTTCATGATACATTAACTGTTACTACCCAGCATAAGACTGTTCCACAACTGTAACCTGCGACTTTCATGATACATTAACTGTTACTACCCAGCATAAGACTGTTCCACAACTGTAACCTGCGACTTTCATGCGAATGTTACAACAAGTACCTTCTGAAAAGAACAGACAAACTACGAAGAAATAAAAGAAACATAAAATAAGAAGACAAAAAAGGTATCAGAAAGATGAATTGTGCAGCACTTACAGCAAACGCATGCCATTTACTTCGGAAATAATTTACATCTTAGACTGGTTGCACTATAAAACACCGGTTGTCAAGCTTCTAAACTAACATTATGATTCATGATTAGCTTTATCATCACTACATTTGTAACGTTACACCTCACACTGCTTACTATACGATAAACTAGAAATGATATTAACCTTTTAAATTTGAATCCAAAATTATTCACCATTGATCAACCACTTTGATATCAAGCATCGTCGTTACATCCATGCTGGCATAATGGCGGAGACGATGATCTATGATTGAAAGTGTAAACCTATTAACCGCCACTTCCTAGTGTTTCCGCACGCCAATACCTAGTGCTTCTGCACGCCACTACCTAGTGTTTCTGCAAAGAAGATTAAAGTCAGGTGTGGAAATAATTGTCATGATATTTAAGATATCATTTCAATTAGATCTAATTTTCATGATTGAAAAATAGGTCGCGAAATTTGCCAGTCTTACATATTGATTTTGTTAGAAGAAATGAGTGAAATCTCGCCAAGTGTTGTCTTAGGGCAATGTGGACATTGGCATTGTGGGCGACAGTTGAAAACTACATGTTTCTATATTCTGGCCATCTTTGATGTAGACACGTTGTTGCCGTGAATGTCCACAGTGAGTAAGTTTATTCTTTTGTGTGCCCTGAAAAGGACGTTTAGTGGTGGGTTGCAGTAGCTTTCCTGATATTTCGAGCATGCTGAGGAAGGTGGGCCGGGGTCCTCCAGGTGGTTGTGCTATTCTTGGCGTCATCTGCGTGTCGCTCACTGCTACGGAGATCACGTCGATCCCTCACCTGGTTAGCTAGTCTGCCAAGAAGAACAGTCCGTTTCTAGGGAAGACTACGGTGAAATCGAGGTGAGGGTGTTGGTCAGCATGTTGTACCTAACCAGACGTTAGTTTTCGTCCTCTTGGTACAGACTTAAAGAGCAAATGTGTCCATCTCGGCACATCTCATTATCATCAAGTGCTTTAATTGTATTAAGTGAATCATCATTAATTCCACCCACATCCATTTGTTCCGAGCATTAATAACTGTATTTGCTATTTTGAATATCTGGTCTCCAGAATTGACATAAATGGCGACTGTTCAAAAGGAACCAGAAGAAGACTAACCACGGTAACGCAGAGGATAAACAACTTGAAGAAATTATGGAAAAACACCAGTTAATAGACAAAAGGTAAAGTATTCAGAGCTTGTGACTTTCTTGTGTCAGCTTATGGCTGTGAATCATGGACGATTACCAAAACGTATAGAAAGGTTATTCAGTTCTTCGAGTCAAAATGTTGCAAAAGATCCTTAGAACACCCTTTACTGAGAGAGATGGACAAATATAAACATTCGGCAGGAGTTGAACATAGAGGAGAACTGTTTCCTCAATTATATCATGGTCAGAAAATTGAAATACTTTGGTCACATCAAGAGACACAACAGTCTCAAGAGAACAGTAATGGAAGACGTGATGCCGTTCAAGAGAGACAGAAGTAGACCGAGAAAACGTTGGCACCAAGATATCCAGGACTGCCTGGGTATGACTGTGGCGGAGGCTGGAGTTTTGATTAGCGAACGAATTTCTCTAAGATGGGATTGATGGAAGTGACGTTCTACAAAGGACATGCTACATGATGATGATGAAATGCTCTTTGCTAAACCTTTAGTCAGTCAAACCATCTCATTTATTTGACTAGCTTCCTCTTCCTCACGTGCTCCCGATGGTTCCCGTTACCGCATAGGTTTCCAGGCATGTAATCCTTCGCAACTGAGTAGTCCTTGGTTAATTCCCCAGTTGAGGCGGTAATGTTATTATTTTAGACCTCAATGGCTCCCGGGTCGACCCAGCCTTAAATGGGTACCGGTTCAGTCCGGGAAGTAAAAGCGGCGAGGGAGAGGAGATGGCTACCGCCCTCATATAGTCGAACATTTGAAATGTGAGATCGCTAACACCTCACACCCCTACGGCAGTAAATGCTATGGGTTACTTTACTTTTACTTTTTACTAATCCTGAGTAGGTAACTACATTAAACTTGCCGAACATCAGATCAAAATGGTTTTCATCCAAAATTGCTGTTTGAAATTAGAGACCAGTTTAGGAAAACCATTAGCCATATTATATATGAAATCACTTACGGAAGGTCTTTTTCCAAGGCATTGGATAGATGCAGAAGGGATTTCCTTGTTCAAATTGTGCAAACAAAATATTATTCAGCAAATTATAGACTGGTTATAGAAAATTGTTCGAGTCAGTAATCAAAGAAAACATTGAAATGCACTTAGACAAATTAAACTTAATCATAAATAGTCAGTATGGATTTACTAAAGGAAGATCATGCTTTAACCAAGCTATTAAAATTCATGGAAGTTAATAAAAGATTATGTTATTCACACTTCATCGTTCTCAGTTTCTTTGGTAGTGCATACACATTGATTTCAATATAAGCAGACGTTGACAGTGTTTATTCATCTATTGATAGCGGTTTTCGTTTAAGTTGCAAAACTTGCTGGTCGTCACTTAACTAAACGTCTTTATACTGGTCTAGAAGACCAGTTGCATTTACATTTCCTTGCTCTAAAAGCTATTAGCAAACCAACATATTCTTGAATGCATTAATTGTCCCTGCCCCCACTACTTCCTGTGGCAATGCACTCCAAACATTCAACACTCTCTGTCTAAACAAATATGTATTACAATTAATCTAACCTGTGCCTTTCTTTAATTAATTTGTAGCTGTGCACGTTTGTTCTTGTAGGTGGTTGTATTTTGAAGATAAACTTGTTATAGTCTAATGTATCCTTTCTGTTGATTATCTTATGAACCTGTATTCTTCTTTTTTCTATACACTGTAGGCCGGTTGTTCAGAGACTTACCTCATAACTATAATTTTGTAACGTCTACATTGACTGTTACTGCAGGCCGGTACAACTTCCCCACACCCATTTCCGCTGAAAATGTAAACATCTTTTAAAATGTTAGTGAAATGACGTATGGTGAAACATGAACATGAAGTAGACGACGGTAAGATAGGAGCTGTGCAACAAGAAAGAACATGTGCCATTCACAAAAGTGGCACGTTTGGAAAACGAGAAAAGTTGTTCAATCGCTTTATGTCGTTCTTCTAGACGGACTTTCCTTCTACACGGACTGTGCCTCTAGACGGACTTTTCTTCAAAGCGGGCTGTCCTTCTACACGGGCTGCCCTTCTACACGGGCTGCCATTCTACACGGCCTGCCCTTCTACACGGCCTGCCCTTCTACACGGGCTGCCCTTCTACACGGGCTGCCATTCTACACGGCCTGCCCTTCTACACGGGCTGCCCTTCTACACGGGCTGCCCTTCTACACGGCCTGCCCTTCTTCACGGCCTGCCCTTCTACACGGGCTGCCATTCTACACGGCCTGCCCTTCTACACGGGCTGCCCTTCTACACGGGCTGCCCTTCTACACGGCCTGCCCTTCTACACGGGCTGCCCTTCTACACGGGCTGCCATTCTACACGGCCTGCCCTTCTACACGGGCTGCCCTTCTACACGGGCTGCCCTTCTACACGCCCTGCCCTTCTACACGGCCTGCCCTTCTGCACGAGCTGCCCTTCTACACATACTTTCCTTCTACACGAACTTTCCTTCTAGACGAACTTTCCTTCTAGACGAACTTTCCTTCTACAGGAACTTTTCTTCTACACGAACTTTCCTTCTACACGAACTTTCCTTCTACACGAAATTTCCTTCTACACGAACTTTCCTTCGACACAAACTTTCCTTCTACACGAACTTTCCTTCTAAACGGACATTCCTTCTACACGAACTTTCCTGCTACACGAACTTTCCTTCTACACGAACTTTCGTTCTACTCGAACTTTCCTTCCACACGGACTTTCCTTCTACACGAACTTTCCTTCTACACGAACGTTCCTTCTACACGAACTTTCCTTCTACACGGACTTTCCTTCTACACGGACTTTCCTTCTACATGGACATTCTTTCTATACGGACTTTCCTTGTACACGGACTTTCCTTCAACACGGACTTTCCTTCTACACGGACTTTCCTTCTACACGAACTTTCCTTCTACACGGACTTTCCTTCTACACGAACTTTCCTTCTACACGGACTTTCCTTCTACACGAACTTTCCTTCTACACGGACTTTCCTTCTACGCGGACTTTCCTTCTACACGAACTTTCCTTCTACACGGACTTTCCTTCTACACGAACTTTCCTTCTACACGGACTTTCCTTCTACGCAGACTTTCCTTCTACACGAACTTTCCTTCTAAACGAACTTTCCTTCTACACGGACTTTCCTTCTACACGGACTTTCCTTTTACACGAACTTTCCTTCTACACGGACTTTCCTTCTACGCGGACTTTCCTTCTACACGAACTTTCCTTCTACACGAACGTTCCTTCTACACGAACTTTCTTTCTACATGGACTTTCCTTCTACGCGGACTTTCCTTCTACACGGACTTTCCTTCTACACGAACTTTCCTTGTACACGGACTTTCCTTCTACACGGACTTTCCTTCTACACGGACTTTCCTTCTACACGGACTTTCCTTGTACACGAACTTTCCTTCTACACGAACTTTCCTTCTACACGGACTTTCCTTCTACACGAACTTTCCTTCTACACGGACTTTCCTTCTACACGAACTTTCCTTCTACACGGACTTTCCTTCTACACGAACTTTCTTTCTACACGGACTTTCCTTCTACACAAACTTTCCTTCTACACGAACTTTCCTTCTACACGAACTTTCTTTCTACACAAACTTTCCTTCTACACGAACTTTCCTTGACTTTCTGTTTTGAACAAACTTCGCGCAGTTCCCCATGTCAGAGACTGGGACAACACCTCATCCTCCGTCGTGCGTCTCTAAGTAGATCCTGGTCTAGCTTTCTTTCCTTTTACCCTGCGGTGTCCACCCAAGTGCTGTTTTAACGAGCATGTCTGGACTCATTATCATGACATACCCCAGCCATCCCCATCTTCTCTCTCGTATAATGTTATCTATATCTTCTCTTTTTGTGTCCTGTAAGAGTTGATATTTTGTCCGGTGAAAACACTCAAATAATTTTGCTAAGGCATTGTATGGTGAAATGTTTTTAGTCTCTTGGTATCGCTCTTTGTCATCTTCCAGCATTCCGAACTGTATAGAAGTACAAGTAAGACACTACTATTACAAAGCTGAATTTAGTTTGCCTACTATATATATTGGATTTGCAAATTGGTTTCATTGCGGCAAAGGGAGTCGACCTTATTTAAGCAGGATTTGATGTCTCTTCCGTCCGTTTTTTGAGCGATACCAGAGTTCTGAGATAAGTAAACTGTTCTATTTTATCCAGCGTTTTGTTTCCTAGAGATACTGGTTGCTGGTATGGACTGTATGTCATAATTTCTGTTTTCTTTGTGTTGATTTAGAATATCTAGAGTTGGTCATGCTACACACCCTACTTGTTTCACAATTTGTTTTAGCGTGATACTCTTATACTGGATGTGTCCATATTTGTGAGCCAGGCGGACTCTATTATCTGAACAATCGAGGTCTTCCAGCATGGCATCCATCTTATACCTCTTTATTTCTCAATCGTGTTCTTCAGCATTCAGTCAATTACAAAGCTTGATAGCAAGGATGGCATGACACATCGTTGTCATACGCTAGATGTCACTGGCAATGCTCTGTTTGAGTTATTCATGCTGTAGAAAAACCTTTATAGAATAGAGCTAAAATGTTAACTCTGTTCTGTGGTATATCATGTCTTAATATCTTTCACAAGCTATCTCTGTGAACATTGTCGAATGCCTTTTAAAAATCCACAAAATTGATGAATATATCTCTCTGCCATTCACTACTTCTTCTTCCCTTTCTGAACCAAGCCTTCTTTATGCTAATGCGCTAGTTCATTTTATTATAAATTCTCATTATGATTATTTGACCAAATATTTTCCCCCGGAATTTGGGAGTACTGTAATTCCTCTTCAATTGTTAGAAGTCTCCTTTCTTGGGAATTCTTACTATTTCTCCCTGCTTCCAGTAATTCTTCTCTTTCCCATATATTTACGTACAGTAGTTCAAATGTATTAAAGGTAATGTTTGGGCCTACCTTGAAGATTTCTGCTGTAAATTCTTCCTTTACTGGTGCTTCATATTAGAATAATAGATTTTACAATTTCTTGCTGAGTTGGGGAGGCTAGATTTATGGCAACGTCTTTAGTAGCTAGTTGTATGACTGCAGATGTTCGGTGCCTGGTCTATACAAAACAAGTAGACACAAGTAAACAAACTTTGAATTAGATACAAGTACTCAAGTTTTGATTTAGACACAAGTAGACACGCTTTGGTTTAGACACACGTAGGCACGCTTTGATTTAGACAAGTAAGCAAACTTTGACATATACACTTGTAGGAAAGCTTGTCGTAGACACGTGGGACAAATTGTGACACATACAGTAGTAGACAACTTTTTCATTGACATACATGGGTATGTTTAAAATATACACTCTTAGGAAAGCTTGACAGAGATACAAGAAACAGGCTTTAAAATAGACACCACAAAATTGATATAGATAGAAATATACAGTCTTTGACATATACAGATGTAGACAGTCTTTGACATTGTCGCAAGTAGACAAGATTTGACATAAAAACAAGTGGTCATGGTAGTAAGTAGGTTAGCTTGATATAGACACTAGAAAGTAGGCAATACTGGCACTGATACTAAAAAGTAGGCATGATTGACATAGACAGTAGTAAGTATCTGTCTTTAATCTCGCTGGCATGGTGGAGGACCGACCTTTGTTTTATTCTCTGCTTTTATTTTTGTTGAAATTTTCTACAAGATGTATATTAGGGTGATAATTGTGTATTCTTTTACTCCTCTCATAAGTTAACATGTACGTCTCTCCACATCTCAAGACGTTCTACATTTCACACCAATTTGACGTGCTGCAGTGAGTCTTCAACTCAGTGCTCCACTAATAAAGCGCAAGGCATTGCTCTGCACCCTGTCAAGGGATTCTAGATTAGTTCCTAAGCATGTTATATTATCTTCCGGGATCAAGATGCTGAGCAGCGCATGAGCTGCAGTGGTCAGCGACCCATAGCTGACTGCTAGCATCAGGGCCACCTAACCAGAGCTGCCAAGACCCTTCTACACCTCCACGCGGTGATACTGGATAACAGGCTGCAGCAGGGCAGACTGGCTAAGGAGAAGGGATCGAAGAGGGAATGCTAACCTGGTACTCAAAAAATGCTTGCTGAAGTCGGATGTGTTGGACCGAAAGGTGCAAATATCGCAGTAAAGCTGTAAACTACAACACAACGCATTCCGTTCTCTGGACTACATTCTGCTACTTAAGCCCGTTCAGGATTTGGTAGTGGGTGATTGAGAACGAACGAAGCCAAGCTAAGCCAAGCCACTAAGCCAAGCCACTAAGCCAAGCCACTAAGCCAAGCCATATTATCTTTCGCAGCTCTATTGTCCCAATTTTTTCATTGTCTTTCTCTCGCCGCATGCCCTCTTAACCTGATCCCATAATTTCTCAGGCATGAAACGTCATCGAATAGCGATGGAATTATTGTTTACTTATCGTGTTTAATTGCTGTTGTATTTATACAGGTGAAGACTATTTGGGCAAGTTGACTACCTGGAGAAATAAAGGCACGACAATGCGAGTAGAAATTGATGCCGACGTTTACTTCAGGAACAGGCCATTAGCTGCTTAACGCGGTTGTTCGTCTATGTGAAGATGTTTCTTTACTGTTGAAAACTGCCAAGTTAAACCACGTATATAATCGTATTGGTTTAAATTAGGTCGCGTTTGGATGTAATTAATTTCTTTTATTTTTGTGTGTGACCCTGATCATACTGAATGTATTGTGCTTGATAGAGTGTTACTGGGTTGAAACTCTTGAATCTATATCTAATGTCTGTGTCCTTGCCGTTGATTAGCATTGACTGTTTGCATACCTTAAATAGACTGTTTATAACCCCGAAAAGTTGTTTATGACACTTTAAATAGACTGAAATAAACTGTTTCTGTATTGAATAAGGCTGTTTGTTTGGGAGTGTGTGTGTGTGTGTATCCCGGGAGGGGAGTGTGTGTAGCACTGACAGGTAGTGTGTGTAGCCCTGACAGGAAGTGTGTGTAGCCCTGACAGGAAGTGTGCGTAGCCCTGACAGGGAGTGTGTAGCCCTGACAGCGAGTGCGTAGCCCTGTCAGGACGTGTGTATCCCTGACAGGGAGTGTGTAGCCCGGGAGGGGAGTGTGTGTAGCCCTGACAGGGAATGTGTGTAGCCCTGACAGGACGTGGGTGTAGCCCTGGACAAGGAGTTTGTGTATCCTTGAAAAGAGTTTGTGTTGCCTTGAATAGGAGTGTGAACAGCCCTGAAAAGAAGTGCGTTTAGAAAATACATGGCGTGTGTGTTGCATGAAAGGGAAAGTGTGTAGCCCTAAAAGGGAGAGTGTGTTGCCTTAAAGGGAGAGTGTGTAGCCCTAAAAGGGAGAGTGTGTAGCCCTAACAGGGAGAGTGTGTAGCCCTAAAAGGGAGTGCGTGTAGCCCTAAAAGGAAGAGTGTACAGCCCTAAAAGAGGGAGTGTGTAGCACTAAAAAGGAGAGTGTGTAGCCCTAAAAGGGAGAGTGTGTAGCCCTAAAAGGGAGTGTGTATAGCCCTAACAGAGAGTGTGTAGCCCTAACAGAGAGTGTGTATAGCCCTAACAGAGAGAGTGTAGCCCTAACAGAGAGTGTGTGTATCCCTGGAAGAAGATGTGTGTATCTACGAGAGACTATGCTGTTTCTGTTCACCATTTAAAAAGTCTTGTTCTGTGTGTGTAATATCACTTGTTTAGTCCTGTAAAAGATTGTTAACAGTCTTAAAAAAAAACATTTAACCCTTAAAAATACTGTTTGCTGTGTTAAGAAGGGTTATTTCTACCACTGAGAGGACTGTTTTACTCCTAAGAAGGACTATTTCTACCACTGATAGGACTGTTTTAGTCCTAAGAAGGGCTATTTCTACCACTAAGAGGACTGTTTTAGTCCTAAGAAGGGCTATTTCTACCACTGATAGAACTGTTTTAGTACTAAGAAAGACTATTTCTACCACTGAGAGGACTGTTTTAGTCCTAAGAAGGACTATTTCTACCACTGAGAGGACTGTTCTAGTCCTAAGAAGGATTATTTCTACCACTGATAGGACTGTTTTAGTCCTAAGAAGGGCTATTTCTACCACTGAGAGGACTGTTTTAGTCCTAAGAAGGACAATTTATACCACTGAGAGGACTGTTTTAGTCCTAAGAAGGACTATTTCTACCACTGAGAGGACTGTTTTAGTTCTAAGAAGGATTATTTCTACCACTGATAAGACTGTTTTAGTCCTAAGAAGGGCTATTTCTACCACTGAGAGGACTGTTTTAGTCCTAAGAAGGACTACTTCTACCACTGAGAGGACTGTTTTAGTCCTAAGAAGGACTATTTCTACTACTGAAAGGACTGTTTTAATCATAAGAAGGGCTATTTCTACCACTGAGAGGACTGTTTTAGTCCTAAGAAGGACCATCGAGAGAAATGTGTATAGTTCTAAGAAAGACTACTTGAATCACAAAAAGACTGTTTATAGTTCTGAGAAGGACTTTTTGTATTACTGAGGGGACTGTTTTAGGCCTAAGAAGAACCATCGAGAGAAATGTGTATAGTTCTAAGAAAGACTACTTGTATCACAAAAAGACTGTTTATAGTTCTGAGAAGGAGTTTTTGTATTACTTAGAGGACTGTTTTGGTCCTAAGAAAACCTCTTTGTAACAGTGAGAGGAATATTTATAGTTCTAAGAAGGACTGGTTGTACCACATATAGCTTTGGTTTTAGTTTCAAGAAGGACTATTTGTGCCACAAGAGAACTGTTTATATTCCCTAGAGAGACTGTCTGTATGACAGAAGAGGATGCGGTACACCTATGAAACACGCATTTTTAGCACGAATAAGACTTGGAATTTTGAATCAATTTTCATGAACTGCTGTGCATGTTTTTAGCCACAAAACCATCTGCTTGTTTGCACACAAACAACTTTTGTCGTTTTTGTTAAAGTTGATTAAGGATTTTATCACATCAAATATCTAAACCCAGTGCTCTACTCTAGTTGCTTGTTTAAAACCGTTTTATGTAGCGACTATTAGTGCCGTTATTAAAACAAAATCAATAGAAAACACAGTATCTGGAACACGGGCACTTCTACTTCGTCCTGGAACAAAGGGCTGCAACTGTCGCTAGCACGCACATTACAATTATCTTTGTCACGATTGAAATCCCCTCGCTGACATGGCGTGGCGTTGTGGTTACGCGTGGGGACTTAGATGGGGCGCATGGGGCGCTGTTACTGTGTCTTTCCTTACTGTTATCTTTTATATTTGGTTAGTAACTCTAGGGTATTTTCTGCAACAATTTTCCTTCTCTCGTTGCTTCAGCTCTTTGATGTTTTTGTGTAACGACTTTGCTGTTTTTGCTTTGTTATTTCTGTACTAGCAGTAACCCAATAATAATGACCGAAGTTAATTAATAAGTTTAATATACTAGTCATTAAGTAACAGCAATTATATTAATAACATTTTCATAAGAGTGCGAATCAGAAATGTTTTGTTTTGTTTTTCGACGTATGTAACAGTTCCAGCTCGAGCATGGGCGTTCAAATACAGGGGCGATTCGGCCGGAGACTCTGGGAACAAAGATTACCTGAATGTGTGCCAGGGTCACTCACCGTCTCGACACTAAGTCGACAAATGAAACGACGGTTTAGGGGGAAGAATGTGTCTAGTACACGTGGGGGTTCGGAGCTGACCACTCTGGCGTTCCGTTTTAGCGTAGTGGAGGGCTAATGACAATCAGAAACCGCCACGGTCTGCTACGAGATTTAGAGCGACGGGAATTTAGAGTTATTCGTCCAAAACCAACTAGTTGTATGTAGATCCAAATTTGATTGATGGCTAAGTCAGACAACCATCAGAAGTCCATTGGACAGCCATAAAGTTGCTTGACACAATAAAATGCTCTGCAAAGATGAAATGAGCAAACTGTCCTGGAGGGAGATTGCTAGGCTGCTTAGTAGCTAGCAGGCGGACTAGAAGAAGTGCATGTTGAATGCAGCGTGGCTGAACCAGCATACACCTTCGAGTTTTGACCAGTCGCTCTTTAAGTGTGTGTGTTGGACACCCTGTGACCAGTAAGAGATCTAAAGGTGTGTCGAACGTGCAGGACACCGCGTGAACGAATGCGTGATCTAGTTACAGATGAATTCAAGAATACATAAAGAGATTAAGTAAGAGATATGAATGGCTGTAGTAATGTGCAGGACACTTTGGGAACGATGTGTGTTTTGAGGTATGTGTATGCACAGACCGACTGAGTGTGTGACCACATGTGAGCACGCCATTCCGACTATAAGGGACGTCATTTAATTTCATATGAACGAACAGATCATCTGAGCATATGTGAACCGATAGAATGTAGATGCACAGATCACCTGACTGAAGGGATCTGAGCGTGGGTGAATGCACAGAACGACAGAATACAGAATACGATCGTGATGGCGAGTTTGTGAGAGCGTGTTGAGTGTCCACCTAAGGGGAGGAAAGCGGCGATAATCTTGGGTTAGTTACTTTGGAAGAGAACAAAAGCTAGTGCTTAAAGCCTCCGAGTAGTTTTAATATATATATATAATATAGAATCATTACGTTCAGATGTATTTTGCTCTTTTTGCTAATATTGTTTTTGTTGATATTCATGTAATAAATCACATATAGTGTTTACTGTGTTATTTACTGTGTGAAGTCGTGTCGTCGTGTAGATACATGTTGTAAAACAGTAGATAAGTAACTACTCAGCGACACCTAGGCTCTGTCACACGTAGTCCCGGTGTCTGACAACACACTTTGTTCTGTTGTCTACTAGCTTGTGGATGTTCTCACGAACAATTATTTTCGCTGTAACCTTTAACCAATTGTGCACCGCCTCAATTATCGTGTAGTCAGCTGCCTTTGGATCCATGTACTGCACACTTTCCTTTAACATAGATCATATTGATCAATTGTATGCGCTGCGTCGAGATTAGTGCTGAAATCTACGGCTATTTCGCCAATAGTGACTAGCCTGTTGGCACGGACTGGCTGATCAATCTGCTGTTTCACTGTGTCAGTTGCCACACTTGCTGGTCTCCCAGGCCGCTGTTCATCAATGCCCTTTTGTCTTCCGTTTTGAAATCTTTCTAACTCTTTATACAATCTCATCTGCTTCAAACAATTGTTTCCATACTGAACCTTAATATGATTGCATAGCTCAGAATGTTTCATTTGACCATTAAAAAAACAATTAACCACTCGTTATTCCACGGTGATGCAAGTCGTGCACAAATCAACAAAACACGTACACTTTTATGTTTTCAATATCGCCCATCAAATAAATACCTCCAAGGTACGGTAAGAAATTTAATGGGTCTGACCATCTCAGGCAGCAAAAGCTGCGTTCAATACTGCTCGCAAAGCTGTCCAGACCAGGCTTAGAGAGATGCAAGACTCCTGGCTCAGCAAAAGAGCTGACGAAATTGAGATGTTCGCCGAGCGTCATGACACCAAACGGTTTTACGAGGCACTGAAAACTCTCTACGGCCCGCAGCCCTCTAGTAATACTCCAGTTCGCAGTGCGGATGGGGTACTGCTAACATATAAGGTTCAGATTCTAGACAGATGGGCAGACCACTTCTGCAAAATACTAAACCACCCATCGTCCATAAATAAAGAGGCCATCCGGCGAATGCCGCAGGTGGAACTGAACCTGGCGTTGGATAAAGTCATTACTGAGGAGGAAGTCGACAGGGCAATCAGTTCACTATCTATAGGAAAAGCTCCAGGAGCTGATGCAATACCAGCAGAGGTATATAAGACAGCTGGCCCATCCCTCACCAGAAGGATCACTGAACTCTTCTGTCACATGTGGGCTGAAGGTAAAATTCCGCAGGGGCTAAAGGACGCCTCAATCGTTCACCTATACAAAAGAAAAGGCAATCGTCAGGAATGCGACAATCATCGTGGAATATCGCTACTCTCCGTAGCAGGCAAGATCCTAGCTCGCTTACTGCTAAACAGGCTCAACAAACACCTTGAACAAAGCCACCACCTCCCAGAAAGCCAATGTGGATTCAGAGCCGGAAGAGGAACAGTGGACATGATTTTTGCCGCTCGCCAAGTACAAGAGAAGTGTCGAGAGCAAAATCAGGCCTTGTACACCACATTTATTGATTTGACAAAGGCATTTGATACAATAAACAGAGGAGGGCTGTGGATGATAATGTCTAAGTTTGGCTGCCCCAACAAGTTCATAACAATGGTGAAACAGCTACACGAAGGCATGTGTGCTCGTGTACTGGACAGCGGTGCAATCTCTAAAACGTTTCTAGTATAAAACGGAGTAAAACAAGGATGTGTACTCGCCCCGACTTTGTTCAGTATGATGTTCGCGGCCACGATGACAGACGCCTTCAGATCATTGGAGCTTGGAATACCCATAAAGTACCGCACAGATGGCAAGTTACTCAATTCCAGAAGAATGAAGTCCAAAACCAAAGTGGCTGGCGACATAATCAGGGAACTTGTATTTGCTGACGACTGTGCTCTAATGAGCAGCTCAGAACTGAACAAGCAGGTTGGAATGGACCAGTTCTCTGCCGCATGCGAAAATTTTGGCCTGACCATAAATGCCAAAAAAACAGAGGTCATGTACCAACCAGCACCAGGCATGCCGTACACAAAAGCAGAGACTACAGTCAGCGGGCAGACGTTGAATGCCGTAGACAAATTCACATATCTGGGCAGCACGCTGTCGAGATCTGTCAGCCTAGACGATGAGGTGGCAAGCAGAATAGCAAAGGCCAGCACAACCTTTGGTAGAATGCGCTCCATGGTCTGGGCACGTCGTGGCATCAGCGTCAAGACCAAATTGAAAGTCTACCGTGCAACCATCATTCCAACCCTACTATACGCTTGCGAAAGCTGGACTGTATACTCTGGACATGCAAGGAGGTTAAACCACTTCCACACAGGTTGCCTGAGGCGAATATTCCACATCCGATGGCAAGATCGTGTCACTGACATCGAGGTTCTCTCGAGGGCTAACATGCCCAGCATACATGCACTGCTAGAAAAAGCACGACTAGGATGGGCCGGACACCTCGTCCGTATGTCAATCGAGCGGCTCCCAAAGAAACTTCTCTACGGCGAGCTGAGAGACGGATGGCGCGAGAGAGGGCGCCCAAAGAAACGTTTTAAAGACGGTCTGAAGGACTCACTAAAAAGTTGCCAGATAGACTTCGACACCTGGGAATGTCTTGCGAAAAACAGATCTGACTGGAGCAGCGCAGTCAAATCGGGTGTAGCTGCCGGTGAAGATGACCGTGTTGTGAAAGCCCAGAACAGACGCGAGACGCGGAAATCCCGAGCAGCGGAAACACCATCCCCTTCTACAAACCTCTTGTGCCCGATATGTAGCAGATGTTTTCGTGCTCGCATTGGCCTGTTCAGCCAGATGCGCACCCACGCCCAACAGGGAAATCTGTGACAAGGATGATGTCGGCGGTCCTCATCGACAACGATGGACATCTATTAGATTAGATTTCCCAATCCGAATTGCATCCTTTCTGTGCAATGGTTGTTGAGTTTAAGGTTTTTAAAGATTGGCACGAGTTTTTAAAATCGTTTTTTTCGTTAATGCATTCAATCGAAAAGTGTGAAAAGTATACAAGAAACAAAGGTTCTCAAACACTTGACTCTGGGTCACCCACAACGCCCCTAACTGTATTCTCTGACCAGTGAACTAGAATCACAAGCTGCAGTACAATGTAATGAAGGATGTTGAGGACGTTTCGTCTGTTTTAAATAGACTAACTAGACTGATCAATGATGTACTCACATTCTCCGTGTTTCAGGTCAACAGAATCGTCTTCATGCTGCCCATTATCTTTCATGCTTAACTTCATGTCTCTTCTTTTGGGCTTTAAATGTTAGACCCCTTTTGTGGTTTAAGTGTGAGACCCTTTTTGTGGTATAAGTGTGAGACCCATTCTGTGGTTTAAGTGTAAGACCCCTTTTGTGGTCTAAGTGTGAGACCCCTTTTGTGGTTTAAGTGTAAGACCCCTTTTGTGGTCTAAGTGTGAGACCCCTTTTGTGGTTTAAGTGTAAGACCCCTTTTGTGGTCTAAGTGTGAGACCCCTTTTGTGGTTTAAGTGTAAGACCCCTTTTGTGGTTTAAGTGTGAGACCCCTTTTGTAAACTGATTTACTCATTGTCTATGCTCGTGATTAGCTAATTTGTGCATTCACTTTGTAAATTGTCTGTATCATTTAACATTAGTTGTACAGATTGGTCGTACTAATAAAAACTCATTTAGAAAACCAAACAACGTGTTGGTACTGTGTATCGTACTAATAAAAACTCATTTAGAAAACTAAACTACGTGTTGGAACTGTGTGTTGTACTAATAAAGACTCATTTAGAAAACCAAACGTGTAGGTACAGTGTGTTGTACTAATAAAAACTCATTTACAAAACCAAACAACGTGTTGGTACTGTGTGTTGTACTAATAAAAACTCATTTAGAAAACCAAACTACGTGTTGGTACTGTGTGCTGTACTAATAGAAACTCATTTAGAAAACCAAACAACGTGTTGGTACTGTGTGTTGTACTAATAAAAACTCATTTAGAAAACCAAACAACGTGTTGGTACTGTGTGTTGTACTAATAAAAACTCATTTAGAAATCCAAACAACGTGTTGGTACTGTGTGTTGTACTAATAAAACTCATTTAGAAAACCAAACAACGTGTTGGTACTGTGTGTTGTACTAAAAAAAACTCATTTAGAAATCCAAACAACGTGTTGGTACTGTGTGTTGTACTAATAAAAACTCATTTAGAAAACCAAACAACGTGTTGGTACTGTGTGTTGTACTAATAAAAACTCATTTAGAAAACCAAACTACGTGTTGGTACTGTGTGTTGTACTATTAAAAACTCATTTACAATACCAAACTACGAGTTTGTGCTATGTGTTGTACTATTAAAAACTCATTTAGAAAACCAAACAACGTGTTGGTACTGTGTGTTGTACTAATAAAAACTCATTTAGAAAACCAAACAACGTGTTGGTACTGTGTGCTGTACTAATAGAAACTCATTTAGAAAACCAAACAACGTGTTGGTACTGTGTGTTGTACTAATAAAAACTCATTTAGAAAACCAAACAACGTGTTGGTACTGTGTGTTGTACTAATAAAAACTCATTTAGAAATCCAAACAACGTGTTGGTACTGTGTGTTGTACTAATAAAAACTCATTTAGAAAACCAAACAACGTGTTGGTACTGTGTGTTGTACTAATAAAAACTCATTTAGAAAACCAAACAACGTGTTGGTACTGTGTGTTGTACTAATAAAAACTCATTTAGAAAACCAAACTACGTGTTGGTACTGTCTGTTGTACTAATAAAAACTCATTTAGAAAACCAAACAACGTGTTGGTACTGTGTGTTGTACTAATAAAATCTTCACGGGAATGCTGAAATCAGAGGGAGGCCCGGCTGAGGTTCTGGATTTTCGTTTTTGTCCAGGAGATGTGCAAGCCTATGAGGGTAGCCGATCCATCCAGTGCTTCTAGGGGACCTAAGAATCGTGGCCCGGAATGACTTCGTCATCAGCCAAAACAAGATAGGTTACCAGGGAGTCGCAGACAAAGACCGTTGCGTTGTGGACAGAAGACAGTGTAAGGATCCAGTCCATGGCGCAGCAGAAAACTGCAGAGGCGAGGACACAATTCTGTTGTACACCGGATAATGTAGAGAACTCGTCTGTGAGATTCCTGCCCGAGCCGAATTTTGGTGCTGTGTGAATGTGGAGCTCCTAAATTAGGGCTAGCAGGGTGCCTGGAATACCCACGCAATGTATGACCTTCCACGGTGCTTGTCTATCCACGAATCGAAGGCAGCCCGAAGGTCAACGAAGGCGACGTGGAGAGGGCCGTTAAACTTCTGGTGCAGTTCTGCGAGGAGGCGAAGTGTAAGAAGGATATCAATGCTGGAGCGAGAAGCTGTGAAACCTGACTGTTCGGGGCGACGATGCCTCGTTAACAGGGGATGTAGTCTGGAGAGGGGCACATGTGCCAAGACCTTGCCAGGGACGGACAGTAGGGTAATATGTCTTTGCCGCATTCCAGTCGGAAGCCCTTTCCTTGTACAGGAACATTAGTATTCCTTCGCTCCACACCACGGGCACTTGGCCAGTGTTCCACACCTTCGCGCCACGCCACGGGCACTTGGCCAGTGTTCCACACCTTTGCGCCACGCCACGGGCACTTGGCCAGTGTTCCACACCTTCGCGCCCCGCCACGGGCACTTGGCCAGTGTTCCACACCTTCGCGCCCCGCCACGGGCACTTGGCCAGTGTTCTACACTCTCGCGCCACGCCACAGGCACTTGGCCAGTGTTCAAAAAATAGTTGCGTTGACCTAGAAGTTCTAGACAGAATGATCTATGTTCTATGATCTATGTTCTATGTTCTATGATCTATGTTCTATGTTCTATGATCTATGTTCTATGATCTATGTTCTATGTTCACATCGCTGGAGCGTTGAGAGTGTTTAGCAAAGAACATGTATTTATTATCATACGGTGAAGATATCGTGTATTTATTGCACCCCTTTCATGTATTCTGTGAAAGAAAATATTTTTTCTTTTTATTTTGTTATATCAAACATTAAAACATATGGTTCTTATTTGTGTGCAGCGAGCAACCAATTGCATGCAATTTTTAATAGTACACATGTTTCTGCTACTTCAAATACAAATATGCAAGGGATTGTCGAAAAGTTATGCACATTATAAAGGAGTCAAAACACGTGTGTGGACTTTCATCCTTCTCAATGTATTCACACCGAAAGACGATACACTTCTGCCATCCTTTCTTCGTCTTCGTGATTACCTAATTGTAGAACTCCTCCGTTTTGGCAGGAAGCAGGTCTCCAGTTCAGTATTCAAGTCTTGGGCGTTAGAAAAACGACGTCATCGAATCGTTCCCTATTTGGGAACAGGAAGGAATCACTAGCTGCCAAGTTCGATGAGTTTGGTAGTTGGGGTTTGATTTCATATTGATTTCTGACGTCAAGGATTTGATTACTAAACCACACAGAGGAGTTCTACAATTACCGCAACAGGAAGGTGAAGCTTAGATGGGAGAAGTGTGTCGCCTTGCAGGGTGAATACATTGAGAAGGACTATAGTTCAAACCAATTTCCAAATGTCTTTACTCCTTCATACTGAAGTGCAAAAACATGTCGAACATCCATCGTATATCTATCTACACAATTATGTTAACTCGTGTACTCAGCAAAACCGTGTTTAATAGACGCAACAAAACTGTGCATCTGAAAAACCACAAGTTGCTCGAATCTCTTACAGATATGACAAGAGTGTGTGGGCCAATGGGTGTGATAGCTATTTGGTTGTATGTGTTGATTATCTGTCTTCTAGTAACCTGTGGGGAACTGAGATGCTAATTCGGTAAGGTAGAACATGCTGACTAGGACGTCCGTCAGGGTAAGGGTTAAGGTTAGCAATATACTGAGCTTGATCACAATCTCTCTTCCATGTAGCGTTTCCTGCGAGAGATGTGGATCGACGTTATGTGATGAAGCTAAGCATAGCACAACCGCCTTGAGGGCTGCGGTCCACCTGTGTCAGCAACCTCGGCATGTGAGGTAAACCACTACAACCCGTTTCAAGGAGCACAAAAGACTACATTTACTCATTTTGGACAGTCAACAAGAAGGCTTCCTTACAAATCGCGTTTGAATAGTGTAGTGGTAGAGCACAGGCTTTTCAACGCATAGGTTCGGAGTTCAACTCACGCAGCCACAAACTCTTCAGTCGACCCAGCTGTATTTGTGACCCATTTGTAAACTGTTACCTGACCTACTGTCAAGGTTAGAAAAGCAGGGCTGAAGAGAACAGAACTGGCCTTACCACCTAACTAAGATATAGTTTATTACTATGAAGTCTCTAACACGTCATCCTCGACAGCAGTGTCTGCAACATCACCATCATTACTTAGCATATCCTTTGTAGATCGTCGATATCAAAACAGCCCATCTGTAAGACTCTCGATCTCTAGCCAGAACTTCCGCTTCTGTCGCTGTCACCTTCAGGAAGTCCATGATGCCTTGTGTCCATCTTCTCCTTGGTCTGCCTTTGCCCCGCCTTCCAGGCACTATACTCTCTAGAATCGTTCTCTCCAGGCCATTATGACGTTTGATGTGACCAAAATATTTGAGCTTTCTAGAGAAGATAATATTTACTAGCCAATTTTCCTGGATATCCAGTTGGTGTAGGATATCTGCATTTTTCCTTTTCGCTATCCATTGTATTTTGAACACCCTTCTGTAGCATTTTAGTTCAAAAGATTCATTCTTTTTCTTATGTGTTTGTGTACTAGTACGTTTGTCCGTAAGTTGCCACCGGGAAGATGCAAGTTCGCAGGATTTTTCTGGTCGTCCTTGTATTAGAGTTCAGTCATAAGTTTATCATTTGATTCAACCTCTGCATTGCCGTAGCCATTCTCCGTCCTGACTTCCTCCAGGCAATCTCCATTGTTCCTCATAATTGAGCCTCCGAACTGAAAACTTTGTTACTTTTTGAATTTCCTGTTAATCTACAATAACTGTAGGTTTGATCTTTGCCTTGTTTGTGCTCATTATTTTGGTTTTACTTATATTCAAGTAACGATTCTGGTCTTCGCTGTTTTGTTTTACAGACAGGATCATCCATTCCAGTCTTGCAGCGATCTCTGAGAGAATATCTGTCATCTGCATATCTGAGCTCTGGTATCTCGTTCCTACCGATTGTTAATGGCTCGAATTTCTCATACTTTTCATCGCGCTTGACGTTCCCCATTAGAGATTCTGCAAATGTGTTAATTAGATAAGGGAAGAGTTGCAAAAAGAATATTTGTTTTACATTTACCATCAAACCATAACAGATAGTAGTGGTAGAGGCGGTCAGAGAGTGAGTGAGTGAGTGATAGTAGTGGTAGAGGCGGTCAGAGAGTGAGTGTGTGAGTGATAGTAGTGGTAGAGGCGGTCAGAGAGTGAGTGAGTGATAGTAGTGGTAGAGGCGGTCAGAGAGTGAGTGTGTGAGTGATAGTAGTGGTAGAGGCGGTCAGAGAGTGAGTGAGTGATAGTAGTGGTAGAGGCAGTCAGAGAGTGAGTGAGTGAGTGATAGTAGTGGTAGAGGCGGTCAGAGAGTCAGTGAGAGAGTGAGTGATAGTAGTGGTAGAGGCGGTCAGAGAGTGAGTGAGTGAGTGATAGTAGTGGTAGAGGCGGTCAGAGATGAGTGAGTGAGTGATAGTAGTGGTAGAGGCGGTCAGAGAGTGAGTGAGTGAGTGATAGTAGTGGTAGAGGCGGTCAGAGAGTGAGTGAGTGAGGGATAGTAGTGGTAGAGGCGGTCAGAGAGTGAGTGAGTGATAGTAGTGGTAGAGGCGGTAAGAGAGTGAGTGAGTGAGTGAGTGATAGTAGTGGTAGAGGCGGTCAGAGAATGAGTGAGTGAGTGAGTGATAGTAGTGGTAGAGGCGGTCAGAGAGTGAGTGAGTGAGTGATAGTAGTGGTAGAGGCGGTCAGAGAGTGAGTGAGTGAGTGATAGTAGTGGTAGAGGCAGTCAGAGAGTGAGTGAGTGAGTGATAGTAGTGGTAGAGGCGGTCAGAGAGTGAGTGAGTGATAGTAGTGGTAGAGGCGGTCAGAGAGTGAATGAGTGAGTGATAGTAGTGGTAGAGGCGGTCAGAGAGTGAGTGAGTGATAGTAGTGCTAGAGGCGGTCAGAGAGTGAATGAGTGAGTGATAGAATGGTTTAGGGATTGGTTTAGGTTGGTTGTGTGGTGGTTAGTTGAGTTGTTGGTTGGTTGGGTCGATTTGCGGATATACTTCCTCAACTTCCGGCAAAACGTCTTCGACTTGCAGCAGCACTCCCTCGACTTTCGGTCCACTTGCAACACTACTTCCTCGACTTGCTGCATGACTTTCTTGACTTGCGGCAACACTTATTGATTCCAATAGATATATTGATATATAGAGACAGATAGAGGTTTATATTGGTCTAGATTGTTAAAAATTGGTTGAGATTGGTCTACATTGGTTTAGATTTTTATACATTGGTTTAGATTGTGTAGATTATTAAAATTTGGTCTAGATTGGTTTAGAATGGTTGAGGCCAATCAAGACCAGTGTAAAGTAATCTAAACAAATCTAATACAAAAAATCTAGATTAATCTCAACTAATCTAGACCAGATTTTGACCAATCTTTACTAATCTAAACCAATCTAAAAAATTATCAAGCGATTCTAAATAAATCATGACCAATCGTGACCAATCTAAAAAATCGAAACCAATTTCAACCCCCTGTGTCACTCATTCGTTCAACCCCCACTATCACAAACTCCTCTGACTCCATCACCCCTCTGTCACCGCAACCAACCCACCCAATCTACACCATAATAATCTAATCTAAACCAATTTCAATCTATACCAATCGTAACAAATCTCTTTATCTGTGTGTATATATATATATATATATATATATATATCCTTTCTCTCTATGTCTCTCTACATTCTATCTCTATATTACGCTCTATCTCTCTAAATATATCTCTATCTCTCTCTGTCTATATCTATTTATAGTTTATCTATCTCTCTATATATATAACGCTATCTCTCTCTATATATATCTCTCTACATAAATTTATCTCTATCATTACATAAACACAACATTACATCATAATATGCATACATAACATAACATACATGACATAGCGTCGAGACACGACATATATCCTGACATCATATCACATAACATAAACATATGCTGAAAGAACATTTCTGCTTAAACTGGGAATCGAACCCAGTACCACTCAAATACAAAGCCAGCTCGCTATCCACTGCGCTGCGTGACTATATTGTATTCACGCATAGAAACATAATATATTACATAATATATTATATAAACACATTCATATTTTTTATATAATATATATATATATATGTGTGTGTGTTTGTATAATAAACTTGCGGCAACACTTATTGATTCCAATAGAGATATTGATATAGGGAGAATATAGTGATAAATATTGGTCTAGATTGTTAGAGATTGGTTTAGATTGTGTAGATTAGTAAAATTTGGTCTAGATTGGTTTAGAATGGTTGAGGCCAATCAAGACCAGTGTAAACAAATCTAATCCAATATACAAAAAATCTAGATTAATCTCAACTAATCTAGACCAGATTTTGACCAATCTAAACCAATCGTGATGAATATAAACTAATCAAGACCAAGCTAAACCAATCTTGACCATACTAGACCAATCTACACAAATGTAAACCAATCTAAAAATTCTCAAGCAATTCTAACGAATTTCAACCAATCTAAATAAATCATGACCAATCTAAAAAATCGAAACCAATTTCAACCAATATAAACCAATCTACACAAATGTAAACCAATCTAAAAAAATCCTCAAGGAATTCTAAACCAATCTATATAAATCAAGAACAATCTAGACAAATCTTAAACAATCTAAGCCAATCTAGATAATTAGATTTTGGTTTAAATGTTGTCTAGATTTCGGTTTAAATGTTGGTCTAGACCTAGACAAATCTAAACCAATTCTATACAAATCTAAACCAATCTTTAGACTTCTGTCACTCTCTCACCCCCTCTAGCACTCACTCTCTTACCTCCTCTGACTCCATCACCCCCCTCTATCACTCACTCTTTCAACCCCCACTATCACAAACTCCTCTCACTCCATCACCCCTCTGTCACTTACTCTCTCACCCCAACCAATCCATCCACCTAAACCATCCACCAACCAACCCACCCAAGCCCTGGACCCCAGCATGAGCAGGATAGTAGATCCGTATCAACCCCTAGAGGTTTGAGGCCTCAACAGCTGCTATCCACTCGTACCTAAGCCATCCCTTCTGTACTTTTTGAAGTACGGCTTGCGCGTCTGTCACGATGACTGCCCTTGCTATAGAAGTCTCAGATATCCATTTCAGTGCTGAGGTCACGGCTTCCGTCTCCATTCTCATACTGGAGGTTGTTGACATGTATGCCCTACTGCGCTCAGCGACGACCTCTCCTCTCACTCTAGCCGAGAAACCCCAGCCTGATGTCCCACTGCGCACGACTGATCCGTCGGGGTCACTCCTGTGTGTTCTCAGTTATCAGCTGATTTATCTTGTGCTCTGCTCTCTTGTTCTGTTCTTTGCATTCCTTGCCTAAGGTTATGATGACTCTCTGGTACTCTATCACCAGTGTGGACCCATTCTTCCCCTTTGGCTATCGTCTCAGCAGGGGTGACGTGTCCGATTGTTGTCTTTGCCTGTGCCATCCATGAAGACACTGTGGTGACACGCATATAAGCTTTGACTTGTGCCAGTTTATGTCTGGATGTCACCGATATGTACTACAACATGTATCGCATCATCCCAATCGTGGTATCTCTAGTGCAGCCCAGAACCAGTCTCATACCTTCATTCTGGATGCGTTCCAACCTTTCACAGTGTTCTTGATAGTGTGAGGCTGCCCAGTCCGTAATCGACAACACGACCTGGCGAAATAGGATGAACAGGAGGTGTTGTTCCAAGTTGGGAGCAGCCATGGTCTTGAGTGCTCCTAACCCTCGCTTACATCTTTGTACGATGTGGTCAACATGGAAAGTCTGCGATCAAAAGTGACTCCGGGGTATTTCAACCTGTCCCACCTGCAACCATCAAAAGTGATGCCTGGGAGCTCGGCCTTTATATGGAATTATTCAAAGAGCACCACATCATGCAGGCCTTGTTCGGATTTATCTTAGAGCTTGAGTCGCCCCACCGCTCGAAGAAATCCCTTTTATCTTCCTCACTGTAACTGTCATTACAAGGGGCATACACGTGGATGACAGTAGCTCGAAGAAATCCCTTTTATCTTCCTCACTGTAACTGTCATTACAAAGGGCATACACGTGGATGACAGTAGCTCGAAGAAATCCCTTTTATCTTCCTCACTGTAGCTGTCATTACAAGGGGCATACACGTGGATGACAGTAGCTCGAAGAAATCCCTTTTATCTTCCTCACTGTAGCTGTCATTACAAGGGGCATACACGTGGATGACAGTAGCTCGAAGAAATCCCTTTTATCTTCCTCACTGTAGCTGTCATTACAAGGGGCATACACGTGGATGACAGTAGCTCGAAGAAATCCCTTTTATCTTCCTCACTGTAGCTGTCATTACAAGGGGCATTCACGTGGATGACAGTAGCTCGAAGAAATCCCTTTTATCTTCCTCACTGTAGCTGTCATTTCAAGGGGCATACACGTGGATGACAGTAGCTCGAAGAAATCCCTTTTATCTTCCTCACTGTAGCTGTCATTACAAGGGGCATACACGTGGATGACAGTAGCTCGAAGAAATCCGTTTTATCTTCCTCACTGTAGCTGTCATTACAAGGGGCATACACGTGGATGACAGTAGCTCGAAGAAATCCCTTTTATCTTCCTCACTGTAGCTGTCATTACAAGGGGCATACACGTGGATGACAGTAGCTCGAAGAAATCCCTTTTATCTTCCCCACTGTAGCTGTCATTACAAGGGGCATACACGTGGATGACAGTAGCTCGAAGAAATCCCTTTTATCTTCCTCACTGTAGCTGTCATTACAAGGGGCATACACGTGGATGACAGTAGCTCGAAGAAATCCCTTTTATCTTCCTCACTGTAGCTGTCATTACAAGGGGCATACACTTGGATGACAGTAGCTCGAAGAAATCCCTTTTATCTTCCTCACTGTAGCTGTCATTTCAAGGGGCATACACTTGGATGACAGTAGCTCGAAGAAATCCCTTTTATCTTCCTCACTGTAGCTGTCATTACAAGGGGCATACACTTGGATGACAGTAGCTCGAAGAAATCCCTTTTATCTTCCTCACTGTAGCTGTCATTACAAGGGGCATACACGTGGATGACAGTAGCTCGAAGAAATCCCTTTTATCTTCCTCACTGTAGCTGTCATTACAAGGGGCATACACGTGGATGACAGTAGCTCGAAGAACTCCCTTTTATCTTCCTCACTGTAGCTGTCATTACAAGGGGCATACACGTGGATGACAGTAGCTCGAAGAAATCCATTTTATCTTCCTCACTGTAGCTGTCATTACAAGGGGCATACACGTGGATGACAGTAGCTCGAAGAAATCCCTTTTATCTTCCTCACTGTAGCTGTCATTACAAGGGGCATACACGTGGATGACAGTAGCTCGAAGAACTCCCTTTTATCTTCCTCACTGTAGCTGTCATTACAAGGGGCATACACGTGGATGACAGTAGCTCGAAGAAATCCCTTTTATCTTCCTCACTGTAGCTGTCATTACAAGGGGCATACACGTGGATGACAGTAGCTCGAAGAACTCCCTTTTATCTTCCTCACTGTAGCTGTCATTACAAGGGGCATACACGTGGATGACAGTAGCTCGAAGAAATCCCTTTTATCTTCCTCACTGTAGCTGTCATTACAAGGGGCATACACGTGGATGACAGTAGCTCGAAGAACTCCCTTTTATCTTCCTCACTGTAGCTGTCATTACAAGGGGCATACACTTGGATGACAGTAGCTCGAAGAACTCCCTTTTATCTTCCTCACTGTAGCTGTCATTACAAGGGGCATACACTTGGATGACAGTAGCTCGAAGAAATCCCTTTTATCTTCCTCACTGTAGCTGTCATTACAAGGGGCATACACGTGGATGACAGTAGCTCGAAGAACTCCCTTTTATCTTCCTCACTGTAGCTGTCATTACAAGGGGCATACACGTGGATGACAGTAGCTCGAAGAACTCCCTTTTATCTTCCTCACTGTAGCTGTCATTACAAGGGGCATACACTTGGATGACAGTTGCTGTTTTCCTCTTTTCTGTATACTGCAGCCGTATTTGGCTACTTAATGTGGCAATATTGTTCTCCACATGAAAATGTGGCACTGTTCTTGGTGGAGCATATTATATATGCTAACTGTCTCAGTTATCAAGTTTATATAGGTCTTTTTTATGATGTCGGTGTCTAGAACATATTTTCTGACACACACCTCTTTCCCCTTTGACTTGGCAACATATCGATTACAAAATCCAGGACCTTTCCCTTGATCTGTCGTCAAGGGCGTCCTTGTAGAGTCCTAAATAGTGGGGATGGAAATATATTTACAGGATGGAAGAGAACAATATTAGGAAAAAAGAAAAGCAAAGGGACCCAGGTGTTATAATAGATCATACAGGTAAGAAGAAGGATGGGTCCCCAAAAAAAGTGCAAATATCGCAGTCAAGCTGTAAACTAGTGACACAACGCATTCCATTCTCCGGACTACATCCTGCTACTTGCGAAGCCCTGTTCAGGGCTTGGTAGTGGGAGATTGAGAATGAACGCAGAAGAAGAAGGGGTCAAGTCCAGGTGGTGGTGAAAAAGGCTAATGATGTGCTGGGTATAATATAAAGAAACATTTCACATGAGAGAAAGAAGTGAAAGTCAAACTGAATAAAGTATTGTGAGCCCTAAATTGGAGAAATGTGTTCAGGTGTGGATTCTTAACGTACAGAGGATATGAACATACTAGAAAAGATTAAAATTAGAAGTTATAAAACTGTCATGTGATTTCAGAATTATTGTTTTGAGTAAAGACAGAAAAACTTTAGTCTAGACCAGAGATGAGTTCATGGTGATTTAATACGTTTATAAGATAAACAAGGGAAATGCAAAATTAAACTATACCAATTTTTTAGAAGTACAACCGGCTACAAGAACAAGAAGGCACAGCTTCAAATTGTTTAAAAACAGGTCCAGATTAGATATTAGGAAGTATTGTGTTAGTCCGAGTGTGGTGAATGCTTGGAATGCAGTCTTTTTCAGTCTGGCTGTTCTTGTTTCCAATACCTGGTATATTTTCTATCACCTCTGGAATGATATGCTGCTTCCAGGTGGGTTTGCGTACAGTAGGGATGGGCTTTGGTGTTGTTATGGTGTTCATAGAGTCTTCGCTCATCTTTGCTTTGGTTATTTCTGCAAAGTTTCTCCGCTTTAGTTTCCCTTTCCCAAATCTATTTAGTCTCTGATGCATTGGATGGTCTGTCAGTCTTCTTAGTTTCTCTGCTTGCTGCTGGGCTCTGCAGTCTCTTCTATCGGTCATGGATTGCAGTTTTGTAATCTTTTCAAATTCTACAATTGGCGTTGACTTCATGCCTCCTGTTATAACTCTCATGGCTTGGTTTTGAAGTTTGCTAATTTTATCAAAGTTCGTCTTTGCTGCTGTTGCCCATGCCGCAATGCCATACTCGAGAACTGGTCTCACTCTTCCAGTGTACAGTTTCTTCAGTATTCTTTCGTATGACCAATAATAGACAAGCATTTTCTTTACACAATGCATTCTCATGCAGATATCATGAGGGAATTTTATTAAATCTATTAAATTTATCCAGCATCCTCAATAACACACATCTCAAGGGGCAGTGAATTTCCAAGTAAACAACATAGAGTGGAGGCAGACAGAATCGTATAGTCAGGCGGAACTAGTGAAACAACCATCCCTGATCAGTACTTGCCCTTTTATCAGGAAAAGGCTGGCAAATGACAAGCTCAGATTCATCAGTCCAGATCCCTGCAGCGCTAGCATGACTGAGCACAGGTGACTTCGGAGGGCATGACATCTAAATTGTCCATTGGTCACTTTGTGACGAAACTACAAGACTGGAATGTAACACTGGTTGTCTAAAGACTCTGCAGTCTTCTGGCGTACCTGTGGTCGAGAGGTCAGGCACTCGCCTCCCATTGATACGGTAGACTATAGAATCCTACAAATTTTAAAGTGATCCCTAGTCTCACAGGAAGTGGGACCAGAGTGCCGGAATCCTGAGTTGCCTCCAGCCATCTTGATTAATGTCTTGCCAGTGGTTCAAGGTAGCTTGGGATCAGAGAGTGAGGTCAATGACAACGCAGTTTCTTCCCCACTATAATCCAAATACAGCACAAGTTACATCATCAAGGCAAAACCGTCTGTTGATGTGGCCATCATCACTTGATATGGGCAACTAATAATAGACTATCCAATCTGGCTACTATTTCAATAGAAAAGGAACTTTCTTGTAAGTTGGCTCAAGATGAGGTGTTAAAGGAGAGTGTAATAAATATATTTTCAGAAATGAAACAAAAACGCTTAAAACTTATTTACAAGAAAACGTAGACAACTGTGCAGAAGTACGTCAACAGCATGGGTTTCAACTACCGGTACCTCATTCAGCACAAAGTACTTTTGAACATTTTTTGTTTCGACATCGTTAAGTGTGCCCTTTTATGTTCCTGACTCAGCGTACACTAAAATTAGCATCATGCTTCGCTACTGCAATCTTGGTTACTGATTGTCACTGCAATCCTCTGTAGTTAACATCAATTTTAATGTTTTCCATCTCTGGTGAAGTTCTTGCTTCATGTAAATAGCCAGACCCAGCCTTCCAAACCCACATGGGTTACTGTAGCACCTGTATCCTAGACATTTTGTTCCGGTAGTGACATTTTCCTTTAAGCAGGTCTCCTGGATCATGAGGATGTCAAAGTCATAAATCATTTTTTTAGAATGGCTTCACGTTGATTAGCGCAGTGTCAACTCTAGTAGCCGATATACACAATTTAAAAACCAATTCTGCCAGGTTCCCTTTGCATTTTCTTTCCCCTGAATCTCTCTCTCTCTCATTTTGTCTACCATTCTGCATCCACCTTTCTTTACATCATTTATTGGAGACTTAACTTCACTATACCGATTTAGAAGACTCTATATAGTCTGTATACAACCAGTTTATTCCACTCCACTAATACTAAAAATAACTGAGCAGCCAATTTACTTTTTAATGATCAGTTTTATAGCTTCTACTTTTAATCTTTTCTAGTATGTTCATATCCTCTGTACGTTAAGAATCCACACCTGAACACATTTCTCCAATTTAGGTCTCACAATACTTTATTCAGTTTGACTTTCACTTCTTTCTCTTATGTGAAATGTTTCTTTATATTATACCCAGCACATCATTAGCCTTTTTCACTACCATCATCATCCTTTTCTGCGTTCATTCTCAATCTCCCGCTACCAAGCCCTGAACAGGGCTTCACAAGTAGCATGATGTAGTCCGGAGAACGGAATGCGTTGTGTCACTAGTTTACAGCTTGACTGCAATATTTGCACCTTTTTTTGACACATCTTTCTTCTTACCTGTATGATCTATGTAACACCTGGATCCCTTTGCTTTTCTATTTTCCTAATATTGTTCTATCCCATCCTGTAAATATATTTCTTACTGGATCTTCCCATGTGGATGACTACATTTATCTACATTAAACTCCATCTACCAGCTCACACACCATTTTTTAATCATATCTATATCCAATCTCAATAGATGCCTGAGATGAGACCTTGCTACATATTTTAATGTCATCCACCAAATTTTGCAATCATGGACTCGATATAATTTATAAATATAAAGAATAAAATTGGTCCCAATACCGATCCCTGAGGCACCTCACTTATTACATTACACCAAACCTTATCTATGACAACTCTCTGCCGTTTAACCAATTTTCTATTCAATTGGCAACTCCGCCACCTTTATCATATGATTGCAACTTCCAAAACTGCACCGCACAACGCCTTGGGGAAAGGAGACATAATGTGAACGCAAAAATAAAAAATGTAGGTAATACAAAGTATTTGGGTTTGGAACACATTTATTTGTAGAAATAAAGGTGAATGAGTGTCTAGTTTAGTTCTGTTAACATAAAGGTAAATGAGTGTCCGTCTAGTTTAGTTCTGTTAACATAAAGGTGAATGAGTGTCTGCCTAGTTTAGTTCTGTTAACATAAACTGCATGACTAGTCCGACCATGCTGACTGGTGACATTTTTGACTTACTGGTGAGCCACCCTAAAATATGTCAAGCCCTTTATATTTGTATATATATATGGATGGGATTACAAAATACAGAGAGATAAATGGAAACATAAAGGACAAGATAAATGGAAACATAAAGGACAAGATAAATGGAAACATAAAGGCCAAGGCAGAACTGCTCAGTGCTCAGATATCAAACAAAATCTAGGAAGAAACAATGCTAATGGGTATGCTGTGGGTATGGATAATATCCCAGCAGAGCTCCTACAAGTGGGGGTGAGGTAATAATTGAGGCTCTGACATACATCTGTAACAGAATTTGGCGGACAGGAGAGTGGCCAACTATAGAGAGAGAAGGAGTGAGTGAGAGAGAGAGAAAATAAAGAAAGAGAGAACCAATATAATCTATAAGACAGACATGTATAACATATGTAAAGAAACAATACGTGGAAATAAATCTAAGAGACTTGTTCAATAATGTCATGAATCTCTTTACCACACATTGCTGACAGTGGTAAAATCAAAATAAAACAAACAACAATATTGGAGTTTACAAATACCTATTTTTCTTGCGAGTTACGAGGGCGACTTGAAAAGTTTTGCCTCCAGCGCCATAACAATAGAAATATGATAACAGCTCTCAGAGCCGTGTGACGCATATGTGAAAATAATCTCTAATGAAGTGACTAAAGGGGCATGCGCCTGGCACACAGCAGACAATCAAATGGCAGCCTACATGAAAATATGGCTGAAGCAACATGCTGTGGTTGAATTCCTGGTGGTGGAAGGTTGTGTGTCCATTGACAAGGATCGAAGAATGACTGCGGAATATGGTGATGCCTGTGTGGATGTCAGTACTGTCAGGAGGTGGGGACGGACTGTAAAAGGCAACAATCCAGCCACTACAAACCTGCATGACAAGATTTACAGCACATGACATAACTTTAAAAAAAATACTTTTCCAGAAACAGCAACAAGAACTACAGCTCCTAACCCAATCCTTAAATATGCAGTTGATGAAACAATCTGAATAATGACAAATACTGGTGTGGGGCATAACTAAAATAAGTGTATGGGGTATAAGAATATGAATATGGTATGACAAAAGATCTGGTCAAGGAAATTACAAAATAAGCCTATTGGAACTTGCTGAAAAAAGATATAATGGAACATGAATAGAAATACAGGACCAAAGACATAGCAGTGAATGAACTGAGAGCAGCCAGAGACTCATAGTTGGCTGCTTGCATCAGAGCACAAATTATAGCTGAACAAGACCCTATTTAGCCTCCATGTGGCATCCCTGCAGTCTGGCTAAAAGAATAGAGATTGAGGAGGGAAAACAAACCTGGTCTCAAAAATGATGTGCTGAAACTGGATGTGTCAGTCCAAAAGGCACAGATATTGCAGCTGTAAACTACAACACGACAAAATGTCCTTTTCAGGACAAAGATAATAAAAATAGGAAAAAGTATAATCTAGAGAAATCTATTCTGTACTTCAAACAAGGCAAAATGCAAGCAGATAGGGTTGGCAAAGATTAAGGTGGTCGCATAGCAGAAATTGCTGTCGGGAATTAAATGTAAAGAGACTTCATTATATAAGATCACAGCTTGTTTCTAATTGCCATTTGTTCACTTTCAGGTAGTCAGGCATTTGTTTACAGCTGAGTCAACTGGATCGTGTCAGTAACGGCACCTTTGCCATGAAAAGCAAGTACTCTACCAATAGGCTAATCAGTTCCCATTATTATACGACCATAATTAAAGGCAGGCACTTGTAGTATGTGAACTAGTATCATTCAAAACTGTAATTATGATATTTCAAGCTCTCAGCAAATGCAAAATCAGGAATTCTTTGAATACCCAAATGGAGAATTTAGATATAGCGTCAAGAGATATGAGTAATGAATATACAAATATTGTACCCCTCAGAATGTACTCATATTTACTATATTTTTTTTTACTTTCCCATCGCCTTTCTGGAGGGTCTAATATTAATAATAAGGCCACTATCCAAATGTATAAGGTACTTTCAGCCTTCCATGTTCGATTACTTGTCCTTGATTGAGATGGCTAAAAATGGACTGTCCGGAGATCAAACTCCATCAGATCACCTATCAACTGTTGGAGGGTAAACACATGTCTCAAATTTGCTACACATTAGGAAAACAAGATCACAAATTGAAATCACAGTTGTATTTTTTATCCAATAATCATTACAAAGTAAGAGATCTCATCTTAAGCAAGAAAATTATCATCTTTAGCTATTCTTCTCTTTTCTAGACACTGTAGGCCGGTTTTTCTGAGTCTTTCCTCATAACTGTAATTCTGGAATCCCACTATCATCTTTGTGGCTCTTTTTTATATTCTTTCCAGCATGTTTATATCCCCTCTATGATAAGGACTCGACACCTGTACACAGTACTCCAATCTAGGTCTAACTAAAGCTTTATACAGTTTGACGATCACTTCCTTGCTCCTATGTTTAATATTTCTTTTTATCATACCTAACATTGCATTTGCCTTTTTCACTGCTACCTGAACTTGCTCACTCACCTTTCCTGTATGATCTATTATAACCCCTAGGTCCCTTTCCTTATCTATCTTTCTAATATTGTTCTCTCCCATTATGTAATTATGTTCCATATTGGGATCTACCCATGTGGATGACTGTACATTTATCTACATTAAACTCCATTTGCCAGCTTACAGACCATTCTCGAATTTTATCTAAATCCGACCTCAATATATCCACTACTACTTTAGATGAGACACTACTGCATAGTTTTGTGTCATATCAATGTTCAAATCATTTATATATATCAAGAACAAAATTGGTCCCAAAACAGAGCCCTGTGGCACACCACTTTTCACTTCACACCACTCAGAGTACTCCTTATTTATGCCCACCCTCTGCCTTCTTCCCGTTAACCAATTTTCAATCCATTTGGCAACTTTCCCACCTGTTCCATGTGATTTTAACTTTCGAAATAATCTTTGATGAGGTACTCTATCAAAGGCCTTTGCAAAATCTAGATAAATAACGTCCACTGGCTCCCCTTTATCTATCATTTTGGTAACCTCCTCCATTAATTCTAATAGATTTGTTAAGTATGATCTCCCTCTAGTAAACCCATGCTGACTATTTCTAATTAGATTAAATTTGTCTAAATGCATTACAATGTTTTCTTTGATTATTGACTCTTAACAATTTACAGACTATGCTAGTTAAACTCACCGGTCTATAATTCGCTGGATCTGATTTTTTGCCTTTTTTTGAATAAGGGGATCACTCCTGCATCTTTCTAATCCTGTGGAACAATCCCTTTTGTAAGTGATTGAGAACATAATAGAGCCAATGGTTTTGCTAGTTGGTCTCTAATTTCATACAGCAATTTTGGATGAATACCATCTTGACCTGGACATTTATTCACTTTCAACCCCTCCAAATTTTTTAAAACCATTTCCTCTGTATTACAGATTGATCTTAATCCCGCTGTATCCATGGCTCTTTGAAAAATATCTATAGGCTCTGAGATCTTGGAGCAGTCCTCTTTTGTGTAGACTGTGCCACAGTACTGATTGAGTAGATTAGCTGCCTCTCTTTTCTCACTTATTATTTTCCCTGTACTGTCTATGAGAGGGCCTACTTTGTCTTTCGTTCTTTGTTTATTTCTAACATAAGAGAAGAAGCTTTTACTGTCAGTCTTGATCCTCTGAGCAAGTTTTTTTTCGAAGTCTATTTTTGCTGTTTTATTCACTTTCTGAGATATGTTCTACTTGTCCAAATATTTAAAATATGTTTCTTTTGATTTACCTGCCTCTATATATTTTTTCTATGCTTTATTTTTAGCTCTTCTACATTTAACTACAAATCTAGTTATCCACTTTTTACGCTTGGGATTTACCTCCCTACATGGAACACATTCCTCTTTTAGCGTTTCTAGAACTGTTTTAAAACTCTCCCACTCCTGTTCAACATCTGTTCCTACGACAATATCTTTCCAGATTATGTGGTTCGCTGCCTCTTTCATCCTCTTAACATCTGCCTTAGAGTAGTTGTATGTTCGCGTGTTTATGTTTACTTCTTTCCCTGCAATAAGATCCCAACAGATGATTTAATGGTCACTTGAGCCAAATAGTTCCCCAACGGTAACGTTTTCAATCATATTTTCCTCTGTCGTAAAAACTAGGTCGAGTATGTTTTTGCCTCTGGTGGCTGCTTCTACATGTTGAATTAAAAAATTAACAGTTATGCACTTAACAAAAGGTTTTGACTCTACAAGTGCTTCTGCTATATCCCATTTTATTTCTGGAAAGTTGAAATCCCCCATTAATAATAATTTCCCTTCACTTGCCTTTGCTATGCTACTAATCAGCTCCTCATCTTCCTCTTTTTGACTTGATAGCACACTCCAATCACTGTTTTTTCACCCCCATTTTCTATTTCTCCCCATACACTTTCATTTTTGTTAACACATGATAAATCATCTTTATATTAGCAGTTATATTATCATTATATTGTTATATTAACAGAATTTATACAGTATAATAAAACGCCACCTCCCTTAGTCTTGTCTCCAACTATCCTATCTTTCCTTAACATTGTATATCCCTCTATTTCAAGTTCACTATCTGCAATCTCCTCATATGTCCATGATTCTGTTAACCCTATTATATCTGGTTTTTCTTCTTCTACATACAGTTCCAATTCTTCTCTTTTATTTACTATGCTTCTCACATTTGCATAAAAACATTTTAGTTTGTAATGTTGTTGGTTTTCCACTTTTTGCTTCTGCTTTATCATTTTAGTATTTGCTTTTCCACTACTTATTTCACACTTCCCTGACCCCAACTCTCCCTTTTGACTACATCCTATATAGCACCCTATTGTAGGCTTATCTTTAGTCTCATACTTCATAGGCCTTACTAGATTAAATTTCTAACAAAATGATTAAACATATACTTTGCTACAACATGCTGTCCTATCTCATTTAGATCTAAGCCTCTCCTGTCTAATATTTTACTTGTGTCTACTTTCACATCAATAAATTCCATTCCCATGTCCGCACACATCACCTGCAACCCTAAGGTTGATACCTATTATTTTGCTATCTAGATAGTCTGACCCATCTGCTCTACCTAAAATGCCCATCATTGTGACCTTTCTAAACTTTTTAAAATTTTTATTTATTTATGGATTGAATTATAAAATTATGATTTATCGAGTGGTGAGTTTGAATGAACAAAATTATAGTAGTTCGTCAGAAATCTGAAGACATGGGTGCGTCTCCCCTGTCTGGATCTAGTTCTAGACGTGGTAGAGAAGTTACTAGAGGAACAAATAATGTTCCAATAACTGAAGTAGAAGATCGAGATAGATTCAAACTTACACATGTACAATCAAGTACACCTGATAATTCCATCAAACAATGTATATAGTTTTAGTTTTAAAATATAAAAAGTAAATACTAAAATAGAAAGTTAATTTAATTTAATGTCTTAATAGTGAATTAGAAGACTCTACAGAGTCTGTAAACAACCAGTTTCTTGGAAGATAGTTTAACCGATATGCAAGTCCATCTTAATAGACTCAAACACTAGAGCTTAGTAGACCCACAACCAGTAAAGGCGCCATCTATGTTGTTCTTAATATACCACCTGGAGAAGTTACAACTATTTTTGTGTAGATTTTTAGCTATAATTTTGTTTTTGTCCAGGCATCAGCCGTTAAGCCTACTCTTTTCAATTTCGAACCATCAAGAGACTTTTAACGTGCTCGACACACAGGACTCCGATCTCGCTACCCAGAGAGCATGGGAATTTTTGTAGAAGATTTGCACAACAAAAATCCCAGTCTCAACCATGATTCGAACCTCTGGCACCCGTGTGACACTTTATCATGAAACCACTGCTAGCAACTTCATTATGTAAAATAATATACTACAGAAACTACCACAACATTGAGAGCACATGAAGTGATTTGGTATATGGCTTGATGTAAGGAGGGCTTAATGTAGGGGTGGATTGATGTAAAGAAAGCTTGATGTATGGAGGAATGATATAAGGAGGAATTGATGTAAGGAGGCTTGATTAAGGAGGCTTGATGTAAGGAGGGATTGATGTAAGGAGGCCTGATGTAGGGGGATTGACGTAAGAGAATTGATTTAATGAGGGATTGATGTAAGGGAGGATTGATGTAAGGAGGACATGATGTAAGAACTGATGTAAGGAGGGAGTGATATAAGTGGGGGCCTGATGTGAGGGGGGATTGATGTAAGTGGGGGGGGGGCTTGGTGTAAGTCAGGAGCTTGATGTAAGGGGGGCTTGGTGTAAGGAGGGCTTGGTGTTTAGTTTAGTTTAAGAATTAATGTTATTGCACACGGTTTAACCCATAAGTGTTCTGTTCTTCTCCATATTTTTGGAGAAACTCAGCACAATGGACGAACTCCGTAGCACCAGAGAAACTCAGCACAATGGACGAACTCCGTAGCACCAGAGAAACTCAGCACAATGGACGAACTCCGTAGCACCAGAGAAACTCAGCACAATGGACGAACTCCGTAGCACCAGAGAAACTCAGCACAATGGACGAACTCCGTAGCACCAGAGAAACTCTGCACAATGGACGAACTCCGTAGCACCAGAGAAACTCTGCACAATGGACGAACTCCGTAGCACCAGAGAAACTCAGCACAATGGACGAACTCCGTAGCACCAGAGAAACTCTGCACAATGGACGAACTCCGTAGCACCAGAGAAACTCAGCACAATGGACGAACTCCGTAGCACCAGAGAAACTCAGCACAATGGACGAACTCCGTAGCACCAGAGAAACTCAGCACAATGGACGAACTCCGTAGCACCAGAGAAACTCAGCACAATGGACGAACTCCGTAGCACCAGAGAAACTCAGCACAATGGACGAACTCCGTAGCACCAGAGAAACTCAGCACAATGGACGAACTCCGTAGCACCAGAGAAACTCAGCACAATGGACGAACTCCGTAGCACCAGAGAAACTCAGCACAATGGACGAACTCCGTAGCACCAGAGAAACTCTGCACAATGGACGAACTCCGTAGCACCAGAGAAACTCAGCACAATGGACGAACTCCGTAGCACCAGAGAAACTCTGCACAATGGACGAACTCCGTAGCACCAGAGAAACTCTGCACAATGGACGAACTCCGTAGCACCAGAGAAACTCAGCACAATGGACGAACTCCGTAGCACCGGCCAAGGATACCGTAATAGATCGGGTAGATTTTTAACATAATTTTGAATTTTTCGATTTTCAACTACCGAGGGATTTTTACCGTGCACACTGGCATCTGATCTACTCCCTAGAGATCCGGTGAAATATAGTCTACGGTAAAAAAAATGATGTAAGGTGGGAATGATGTGGGGGTGGGCTTGATGTAGGGAGGGCTTGATGTGGGGAGGGCTTGATGTAGGGAGGGCTTGATGTAAGGGGATATTGATGTAAGGGGAGACTGATGTAAGAAGGGATTATGTAAGGAAGGATTGATGTAATGAAGACAAGATGTAAGACAGAGGTTGATGTAAGGAAAGTTGATGTAGGGAGGGCTTGGTGTAAGGGGAGATTGGTGTAAGGAGGGATTGATGTAATGAAGGCAAGATGTAAGAGATAGGTTGATGTAAGAGGAGTTGATGTAAGGAGGGATTAATGTAATGAAGGCAAGATGTAAGAGAGAGGTTGATGTAAGAGGAGTTGATGTAGGGAGGGCTTGATGTTAATGTACATTAGTGTAAATTATGATTTGTTCTAATTGTGACAACCAAACTCCAAAATGCATGCAGAATGTTTATTTATAACAAGACACACATAAAATGTTTCTGACTTCTGTCAAAATGCGTGCAGAATGTGTATTTATAACAAGACACACATAAAATGTTTCTGAATTCTGTGAAAATGCGTGCATAATGTTTATTTATATAACAAGACACGCATAAAATGTTTCTGACTTCTGTCAAAATGCGTGCAGAATGTGTATTTATAACAAGACACACATTAAATGTTTCTGACTTCTGTCAAAATGCGTGCAGAATGTGTATTTATAACAAGACACACATAAAATGTTTCTGACTTCTGTCAAAATGCGTGCAGAATGTGTATTTATAACAAGACACACATAAAATGTTTCTGACTTCTGTCAAAATGCGTGCAGAATGTTTATTTATAACAAGATACACATAAAATGTTTCTGACTTCTGTGAAAATGGATATACTCTACAATGATCCTGTATTTAATAGTTTTTGTGTTGCTGAATGATTTAAATATTATTGTAAGTACATTTTTTGGTTCTGTTTTGTAAAATGACATTTGTTATATTCCAATATTTACATAAATATTTTTAACTGTTTATGTCTTTCATTTCTGCCTATTTTGACATAGAATAATTAGTTTATCCTTATATACACAAATCTAATAAATCCACTAATCTAAAATCAGTAACAGCAGACAAGTATAAAAAGGCAACACATTAAAATGAGCTAAAAAAAGGGTGGTGTGAGCTGAAGTGCATTGTGACAACAGGCAAAATGGTTGGGGATTGATAAGAGATTCTAGACAATTGAAAAGCATCGTATGGATCAGAGCAAATAACAGAAAAGAAAACAGCACTAGGGATAGGAAGATGTGGAAATGATCGTGTCATACCAATCTGCATATCAAATGATGATTAGGATACTGAGGATGGCATATATTGTGTCTAAAAAGCAGAAGATTTAGCTAATAATAGACAGTTTTCATTGTATATAATCAGTTGCAATCTTTCTCTCTTTCCAACTTCTGTAGAACACTGCTGAGACAAATGAACTGTAATTGGATGCTGGCTACCACAAGTACAATATTCTCGCTTTCAATCAAACCCCAAAATACCAAATTAAGTTTAAATGGCAAATTCCTGCAGCCAAACGACAACCCAAACTATCTGGGAGTCACATTTGATCGGCGCATGACATGGAAAAGTCAGATCGAGAGAAACCGAATGAGAGCCAGAGAAAGAATGGCAATCATGAGGAAACTTGCTGACACAAGCTGGGGAGCAGACGAAAGTATACTAAAGAAACTGTACACTGGAAGAGTGAGACCAGTTCTCGAGTATGGCATTGCGGCATGGACAACAGCAGCAAAGGCGAACTTCGATAAAGTTAGCAAACTTCAAAACCAAGCCATGAGAGTTATAACAGGAGGCATGAAGTCAACGCCAATTGTAGAACTTTGTTTGTGGCGAACCTACTCTGTTGTTTGTGGCAAACCTACTCTGTTTGTGGTGGCGAACCTACTCTGTTTATGGTGGCGAACCTACTCTGTTTGTGGTGGCGAACCTACTGTTTGTGGTGGCGAACCTACACTGTTTGTGGTGGCGAACCTACTGTTTTTTGTGGCAAACCTTCTCTGTTTTTTGTGGCGAACCTACTCTGTTTGTTTGTGGCGAACCTACTCTATTTGTTTGTGGCGAACCTACTCTGTTGTTTGTGGCAAACCTACTCTCTTGTTTGTGGCGAACCTACTGTTTGTTTGTGGCGAACCTACTCTGTTTGTTTGTGGAAAACCTAATCTGTTTGTGGCGAACCTACTCTGTTTGTTTGTGGCGAACCTACTCTGTTTATTTGTGGCGAACCTACTGTGCTGTTTGTGGTGAACCTACTCTGTTGTTTGTGGTGAACCTACTGTGTTGTTTGTGGAGAACCTACTGTGTTGTTTGTGGCGAACCTACTGTGTTGTTTGTGGCAAACCTACTGTGTTGGTTGTGGCGAACCTACTGTTTTGTTTGTGGCGAACCTACTCTGTTTGTTTGTGGCGAACCTACACTGTTTGTTTATGGCAAACCTACTCTGTTTGTGGCGAACCTACTCTGTTTGTTTGTGGTGAACCTACTCTGTTATTTGCGGCGAACCTACTCTGTTTGTTTGTGGCGAACCTACACTGTTTGTTTGTGGCGAACCTACTCTGTTGTTTGTGGCGAACCTACTCTGTTTGTGGTGGCAAACCTACTCTGTTTGTGGTGGCGAACCTACTGTTTGTGGTGGCGAACCTACACTGTTTTTTGTGGCGAACCTACTGTTTTTTGTGGCGAACCTACTCTGTTGTTTGTGGCGAAACCTACTCTGTTGTTTGTGGCGAACCTACTGTGTTTGTTTGTGGCAAACCTACTCTGTTTGTTTGTGGTGAACCTACTCTGTTTGTTTGTGGCGAACCTACACTGTTTGTTTGTGGCGAACCTACTCTGTTTGTTTGTGGCAAACCTACTCTATTTGTTTGTGGTGAACCTACTCTGTTTGTTTGTGGCGAACCTACTCTGTTTGTTTGTGGCGAACCTACACTGTTTGTTTGTTTGTGGCAAACCTACTCTGTTTGTGGCAAACCTACTCTGTTTGTGGCAAACCTACTCTGTTGTTTGTGGCAAACCTACTCTGTTGTTTGTGGCGAACCTACTCTGTTTGTGGTGGTGAACATACTCTGTGGTGGCGAACGTACTCTGTTTGTGGTGGCGAACATACTGTTTGTGGTGGCGAACCTACACTTTTTTGTGGCGAACCTACTGTTTTTTGTGGCGAACCTACTCTGTTGTTTGTGGCGAACCTACTCTGTTGTTTGTGGTGAACCTACTCTGTTGTTTGTGGCGAACCTACTCTGTTTGTTTATGGCAAACCTACTCTGTTTGTGGCGAACCTACTCTGTTTGTTTGTGGTGAACCTACTCTGTTTGTGGCGAACCTACTCTGTTGTTTGTGGCGAACCTACTCTGTTGGTTGTGGCGAACCTACTGTTTTGTTTGTGGCGAACCTACTCTGTTTGTTTGTGGCGAACCTACACTGTTTGTTTATGGCAAACCTACTCTGTTTGTGGCGAACCTACTCTGTTTGTTTGTGGTGAACCTACTCTGTTATTTGCGGCGAACCTACTCTGTTTGTTTGTGGCGAACCTACACTGTTTGTTTGTGGCGAACCTACTCTGTTGTTTGTGGCGAACCTACTCTGTTTGTGGTGGCGAACCTACTCTGTGGTGGCGAACCTACTCTGTTTGTGGTGGCGAACCTACTGTTTGTGGTGGCGAACCTACACTGTTTTTTGTGGCGAACCTACTGTTTTTTGTGGCGAACCTACTCTGTTGTTTGTGGCGAAAACTACTCTGTTGTTTGTGGCGAACCGACTCTGTTGTTTGTGGCGAACCTACTGTTTTTTGTGGCGAACCTACTCTGTTTGTGGCGAACCTACTCTGTTGTTTGTGGCGAACCTACTCTGTTGTTTGTGGCGAACCTACTGTGTTTGTTTGTGGCAAACCTACTCTGTTTGTTTGTGGTGAACCTACTCTGTTTGTTTGTGGCGAACCTACACTGTTTGTTTGTGGCGAACCTACTCTGTTTGTTTGTGGCGAACCTACTCTATTTGTTTGTGGTGAACCTACTCTGTTTGTTTGTGGCGAACCTACTCTGTTTGTTTGTGGCGAACCTACACTGTTTGTTTGTGGCAAACCTACTCTGTTTGTTTGTGGCAAACCTACTCTGTTGTTTGTGGCGAACCTACTCTGTTTGTGGTGGTGAACATACTCTGTGGTGGCGAACGTACTCTGTTTGTGGTGGCGAACATACTGTTTGTGGTGGCGAACCTACACTTTTTTGTGGCGAACCTACTATTTTTTGTGGCGAACCTACTCTGTTGTTTGTGGCGAACCTACTCTGTTGTTTGTGGTGAACCTACTCTGCTGTTTGTGGCGAACCTACTCTGTTTGTTTATGGCAAACCTACTCTGTTTGTGGCGAACCTACTCTGTTTGTTTGTGGTGAACCTACTCTGTTTGTGGCGAACCTACTCTGTTGTTTGTGGCGAACCTACTCTGTTGTTTGTGGTGAACCTACTGTGCTTGTTTGTGGCAAACCTACTCTGTTTGTTTGTGGTGAACCTACTCTGTTTGTTTGTGGCGAACCTAAACTGTTTGTGGTGGCGAACCTACTGTTTTTTGTGGCAAACCTTCTCTGTTTTTTGTGGCGAACCTACTCTGTTTGTTTGTGGCGAACCTGCTCTGTTTGTTTGTGGCGAACCTGCTCTGTTTGTTTGTGGCGAACCTACTCTGTTTGTTTGTGGCGAACCTACTCTGTTTGTTTGTGGCGAACCTACTCTGTTGTTTGTGGCGAACCTACTCTGTGGTGGCGAACCTACTCTGTTTGTGGTGGCGAACCAACTGTTTGTGGTGGCGAACCTACACTGTTTTTTGTGACGAACCTACTGTTTTTTGTGGCGAACCTACTCTGTTGTTTGTGGCGAAACCTACTCTGTTGTTTGTGGCGAACCTACTGTTTTTTGTGGCGAACCTACTCTGTTTGTGGCGAACCTACTCTGTTGTTTGTGGCAAACCTACTCTGTTGTTTGTGGCGAACCTACTGTTTGTTTGTGGCGAACCTACTCTGTTTGTTTGTGGAAAACCTAATCTGTTTGTGGCGAACCTACTCTGTTTATTTGTGGCGAACCTACTCTGTTTGTGGTGAACCTACTCTGTTGTTTGTGGTGAACCTACTGTGTTGTTTGTGGAGAACCTACTGTGTTGTTTGTGGCGAACCTACTGTGTTGTTTGTGGCAAACCTACTGTGTTGGTTGTGGCGAACCTACTGTTTTGTTTGTGGCGAACCTACTCTGTTTGTTTGTGGCGAACCTACACTGTTTGTTTATGGCAAACCTACTCTGTTTGTGGCGAACCTACTCTGTTTGTTTGTGGTGAACCTACTCTGTTATTTGCGGTGAACCTACTCTGTTTGTTTGTGGCGAACCTACACTGTTTGTTTGTGGCGAACCTACTCTGTTTGTTTGTGGCGAACCTACTCTGTTTGTTTGTGGCGAACCTACTCTGTTGTTTGTGGCGAGCCTACTCTGTGGTGGCGAACCTACTCTGTTTGTGGTGGCGAACCTACTGTTTGTGGTGGCGAACCTACACTGTTTTTTGTGGCGAACCTACTGTTTTTTGTGGTGAACCTACTCTGTTGTTTGTGGCGAAACCTACTCTGTTGTTTGTGGCGAACCTACTCTGTTGTTTGTGGCGAACCTACTGTTTTTTGTGGCGAACCTACTCTGTTTGTGGCGAACCTACTCTGTTGTTTGTGGCGAACCTACTCTGTTGTTTGTGGCAACCTACTGTGTTTGTTTGTGGCAAACCTACTCTGTTTGTTTGTGGTGAACCTACTCTGTTTGTTTGTGGCGAACCTACACTGTTTGTTTGTGGCGAACCTACTCTGTTTGTTTGTGGCGAACCTACACTGTTTGTTTGTTTGTGGCAAACCTACTCTGTTTGAGGCAAACCTACTCTGTTTGTTTGTGGCGAACCTACTCTGTTGTTTGTGGCGAACCTACACTGTTTGTTTGTGGCGAACCTACTCTGTTTGTGGCGAACCGACTCTGTTGTTTGTGGCGAACCTACTCTGTTATTTGTGGCGAACCTACTCTGTTGTTTGTGGCAAACCTACTGTGTTGTTTGTGGCGTACCTACTGTGTTGTTTGTGGCGAACCTACGCTGTTTGTTTGTGGCGAACCTACTCTGTTTGTTTGTGGCGAACCTACTCTGTTTGTGGTGCCGAACGTACTCTGTGGTGGCAAACGTACTCTGTTTGTGGTGGCGAACATACTGTTTGTGGTGGCAAACCTACACTTTTTTGTGGCGAACCTACTGTTTTTTGTGGCGAACCTACTCTGTTGTTTGTGGCGAACCTACTCTGTTGTTTGTGGTGAACCTACTCTGTTGTTTGTGGCGAACCTACTCTGTTGTTTGTGGCGAACCTACTCTGTTGTTTGTGGCAAACCTACTGTTTTTTGTGGCGAACCTACTCTGTTTGTGGCGAACCTACTCTGTTGTTTGTGGCGAACCTACTCTGTTGTTTGTGGTGAACCTACTGTGCTTGTTTGTGGCAAACCTACTCTGTTTGTTTGTGGTGAACCTACTCTGTTTGTTTGTGGCGAACCTACACTGACTGTTTGTGGCGAACCTACACTGTTTGTTTGTGGCGAACCTACTCTGTTTGTTTGTGGCGAACCTACTCTTATTTGTTTGTGGTGAACCTACTCTGTTTGTTTGTGGCGAACCTACTCTGTTTGTTTGTGGCGAACCTACACTGTTTGTTTGTTTGTGGCAAACCTACTCTGTTTGTGGCGAACCTACTCTGTTTGTTTGTGGCGAACCTACTCTATTTGTTTGTGGTGAACCTACTCTGTTTGTTAGTGGCGAACCTACTCTGTTTGTTTGTGGCGAACCTACTCTGTTTGTTTGTGGCGAACCTACTGTGTTGTTTGTGGCAAACCTACTGTGTTGTTTGTGGCGAACCTACTGTGTTGTTTGTGGCCAACCTACTGTGTTGTTTGTGGCGAATCTACTCTGTTTGTTTGTGGCGAACCTACTCTGTTTGTTTGTTGCAAACCTACTCTGTTTGTTTGTGGCGAACCTACACTGTTTGTTTGTTTGTTTCAAACCTACTCTGTTTATGGCGAACCTACTCTGTTTGTTTGTGGCGAACCTACTCTGTTGTTTGTGGCGAACCTACTGTTTTGTTTGTGGCGAACCTACTCTGTTTGTTTGTGGCGAACCTACACTGTTTGTTTATGGCAAACCTACTCTGTTTGTGGCGAACCTACTCTGTTTGTTTGTGGCGAACCTGCTCTGTTTGTTTGTGGCGAACCTACTCTGTTTGTTTGTGGCGAACCTACTCTGTTTGTTTGTGGCGAACCTACTCTGTTGTTTGTGGCGAACCTACTCTGTGGTGGCGAACCTACTCTGTTTGTGGTGGCGAACCTACTGTTTGTGGTGGCGAACCTACACTGTTTTTTGTGACGAACCTACTGTTTTTTGTGGCGAACCTACTCTGTTGTTTGTGGCGAAACCTACTCTGTTGTTTGTGGCGAACCTACTGTTTTTTGTGGCGAACCTACTCTGTTTGTGGCGAACCTACTCTGTTGTTTGTGGCAAACCTACTCTGTTGTTTGTGGCGAACCTACTGTTTGTTTGTGGCGAACCTACTCTGTTTGTTTGTGGAAAACCTAATCTGTTTGTGGCGAACCTACTCTGTTTATTTGTGGCGAACCTACTCTGTTTGTGGTGAACCTACTCTGTTGTTTGTGGTGAACCTACTGTGTTGTTTGTGGAGAACCTACTGTGTTGTTTGTGGCGAACCTACTGTGTTGTTTGTGGCAAACCTACTGTGTTGGTTGTGGCGAACCTACTGTTTTGTTTGTGGCGAACCTACTCTGTTTGTTTGTGGCGAACCTACACTGTTTGTTTATGGCAAACCTACTCTGTTTGTGGCGAACCTACTCTGTTTGTTTGTGGTGAACCTACTCTGTTATTTGCGGTGAACCTACTCTGTTTGTTTGTGGCGAACCTACACTGTTTGTTTGTGGCGAACCTACTCTGTTTGTTTGTGGCGAACCTACTCTGTTTGTTTGTGGCGAACCTACTCTGTTGTTTGTGGCGAGCCTACTCTGTGGTGGCGAACCTACTCTGTTTGTGGTGGCGAACCTACTGTTTGTGGTGGCGAACCTACACTGTTTTTTGTGGCGAACCTACTGTTTTTTGTGGCGAACCTACTCTGTTGTTTGTGGCGAAACCTACTCTGTTGTTTGTGGCGAACCTACACTGTTTGTTTGTTTGTGGCAAACCTACTCTGTTTGAGGCAAACCTACTCTGTTTGTTTGTGGCGAACCTACTCTGTTGTTTGTGGCGAACCTACACTGTTTGTTTGTGGCGAACCTACTCTGTTTGTGGCGAACCGACTCTGTTGTTTGTGGCGAACCTACTCTGTTATTTGTGGCGAACCTACTCTGTTGTTTGTGGCAAACCTACTGTGTTGTTTGTGGCGAACCTACTGTGTTGTTTGTGGCGAACCTACGCTGTTTGTTTGTGGCGAACCTACTCTGTTTGTTTGTGGCGAACCTACTCTGTTTGTGGTGCCGAACGTACTCTGTTTGTTTGTGGCGAACCTACTCTGTTTGTTTGTGGCGAACCTACTCTGTTTGTTTGTGGCGAACCTACTCTGTTTGTTTGTGGTGAATCTACTCTGTTTGTTTGTGGTGAACCTACACTGTTTGTTTGTGGCGAACCTACTCTGTTTGTTTGTGGCGAACCTACTCTGTTTGTTTGTGGCAAACCTACTCTGTTGTTTGTGGCGAACCTACTCTGTTTGTGGTGGTGAACATACTCTGTGGTGGCAAACGTACTCTGTTTGTGGTGGCGAACATACTGTTTGTGGTGGCAAACCTACACTTTTTTGTGGCGAACCTACTGTTTTTTGTGGCGAACCTACTCTGTTGTTTGTGGCGAACCTACTCTGTTGTTTGTGGTGAACCTACTCTGTTGTTTGTGGCGAACCTACTCTGTTGTTTGTGGCGAACCTACTCTGTTGTTTGTGGCAAACCTACTGTTTTTTGTGGCAAACCTACTCTGTTTGTTTGTGGTGAACCTACTCTGTTTGTTTGTGGCGAACCTACACTGACTGTTTGTGGCGAACCTACACTGTTTGTTTGTGGCGAACCTACTCTGTTTGTTTGTGGCGAACCTACTCTTATTTGTTTGTGGTGAACCTACTCTGTTTGTTTGTGGCGAACCTACTCTGTTTGTTTGTGGCGAACCTACACTGTTTGTTTGTTTGTGGCAAACCTACTCTGTTTGTGGCGAACCTACTCTGTTTGTTTGTGGCGAACCTACTCTATTTGTTTGTGGTGAACCTACTCTGTTTGTTAGTGGCGAACCTACTCTGTTTGTTTGTGGCGAACCTACTCTGTTTGTTTGTGGCGAACCTACTGTGTTGTTTGTGGCAAACCTACTGTGTTGTTTGTGGCGAACCTACTGTGTTGTTTGTGGCCAACCTACTGTGTTGTTTGTGGCGAATCTACTCTGTTTGTTTGTGGCGAACCTACTCTGTTTGTTTGTTGCAAACCTACTCTGTTTGTTTGTGGCGAACCTACACTGTTTGTTTGTTTGTTTCAAACCTACTCTGTTTATGGCGAACCTACTCTGTTTGTTTGTGGCGAACCTACTCTGTTGTTTGTGGCGAACCTACTGTTTTGTTTGTGGCGAACCTACTCTGTTTGTTTGTGGCGAACCTACACTGTTTGTTTATGGCAAACCTACTCTGTTTGTGGCGAACCTACTCTGTTTGTTTGTGGTGAACCTACTCTGTTATTTGCGGCGAACCTACTCTGTTTGTTTGTGGCGAACCTACACTGTTTGTTTGTGGCGAACCTACTCTGTTGTTTGTGGCGAACCTACTCTGTTTGTGGTGGCAAACCTACTCTGTTTGTGGTGGCGAACCTACACTGTTTTTTGTGGTGAACCTACTGTTTGCGGTGGCGAACCTACACTGTTTGTGGTGGCGAACCTACTGTTTTTTGTGGCAAACCTTCACTGTTTTTTGTGGCGAACCTACTGTTTTTTGTGGCGAACCTACTCTGTTTGTGGCGAACCTACTCTGTTGTTTGTGGCGAACCTACTCTGTTGTTTGTGGCGAACCTACTGTGTTTGTTTGTTGCAAACCTACTCTGTTTGTTTGTGGTGAACCTACTCTGTTTGTTTGTGGCGAACCTACACTGTTTGTTTGTGGCGAACCTACTCTGTTTGTTTGTGGCGAACCTACTCTATTTGTTTGTGGTGAACCTACTCTGTTTGTTTGTGGCGAACCTACTCTGTTTGTTTGTGGCGAACCTACACTGTTTGTTTGTTTGTGGCAAACCTACTCTGTTTGTTTGTGGCAAACCTACTCTGTTGTTTGTGGCGAACCTACTCTGTTTGTGGTGGTGAACATACTCTGTGGTGGCGAACGTACTCTGTCTGTGGTGGCGAACATACTGTTTGTGGTGGCGAACCTACACTTTTTTGTGGCGAACCTACTGTTTTTTGTGGCGAACCTACTCTGTTGTTTTTGGCGAACCTACTCTGTTGTTTGTGGTGAACCTACTCTGTTGTTTGTGGCGAACCTACTCTGTTTGTTTGTGGCAAACCTACTCTGTTTGTTTGTGGTGAACCTACTCTGTTTGTTTGTGGCGAACCTACACTGTTTGTTTGTGGCGAACCTACTCTGTTTGTTTGTGGCGAACCTACTCTATTTGTTTGTGGTGAACCTACTCTGTTTGTTTGTGGCGAACCTGCTCTGTTTGTTTGTGGCGAACCTGCTCTGTTTGTTTGTGGCGAACCTACTCTGTTTGTTTGTGGCGAACCTACTCTGTTTGTTTGTGGCGAACCTACTCTGTTGTTTGTGGCGAACCTACTCTGTGGTGGCGAACCTACTCTGTTTGTGGTGGCGAACCTACTGTTTGTGGTGGCGAACCTACACTGTTTTTTGTGACGAACCTACTGTTTTTTGTGGCGAACCTACTCTGTTGTTTGTGGCGAAACCTACTCTGTTGTTTGTGGCGAACCTACTGTTTTTTGTGGCGAACCTACTCTGTTTGTGGCGAACCTACTCTGTTGTTTGTGGCAAACCTACTCTGTTGTTTGTGGCGAACCTACTGTTTGTTTGTGGCGAACCTACTCTGTTTGTTTGTGGAAAACCTAATCTGTTTGTGGCGAACCTACTCTGTTTATTTGTGGCGAACCTACTCTGTTTGTGGTGAACCTACTCTGTTGTTTGTGGTGAACCTACTGTGTTGTTTGTGGAGAACCTACTGTGTTGTTTGTGGCGAACCTACTGTGTTGTTTGTGGCAAACCTACTGTGTTGGTTGTGGCGAACCTACTGTTTTGTTTGTGGCGAACCTACTCTGTTTGTTTGTGGCGAACCTACACTGTTTGTTTATGGCAAACCTACTCTGTTTGTGGCGAACCTACTCTGTTTGTTTGTGGTGAACCTACTCTGTTATTTGCGGTGAACCTACTCTGTTTGTTTGTGGCGAACCTACACTGTTTGTTTGTGGCGAACCTACTCTGTTTGTTTGTGGCGAACCTACTCTGTTTGTTTGTGGCGAACCTACTCTGTTGTTTGTGGCGAGCCTACTCTGTGGTGGCGAACCTACTCTGTTTGTGGTGGCGAACCTACTGTTTGTGGTGGCGAACCTACACTGTTTTTTGTGGCGAACCTACTGTTTTTTGTGGCGAACCTACTCTGTTGTTTGTGGCGAAACCTACTCTGTTGTTTGTGGCGAACCTACTCTGTTGTTTGTGGCGAACCTACTCTGTTGTTTGTGGCGAACCTACTCTGTTGTTTGTGGCAACCTACTGTGTTTGTTTGTGGCAAACCTACTCTGTTTGTTTGTGGTGAACCTACTCTGTTTGTTTGTGGCGAACCTACACTGTTTGTTTGTGGCGAACCTACTCTGTTTGTTTGTGGCGAACCTACTCTATTTGTTTGTGGTGAACCTACTCTGTTTGTTTGTGGCGAACCTACTCTGTTTGTTTGTGGCGAACCTACACTGTTTGTTTGTTTGTGGCAAACCTACTCTGTTTGAGGCAAACCTACTCTGTTTGTTTGTGGCGAACCTACTCTGTTGTTTGTGGCGAACCTACACTGTTTGTTTGTGGCGAACCTACTCTGTTTGTGGCGAACCGACTCTGTTGTTTGTGGCGAACCTACTCTGTTATTTGTGGCGAACCTACTCTGTTGTTTGTGGCAAACCTACTGTGTTGTTTGTGGCGAACCTACTGTGTTGTTTGTGGCGAACCTACGCTGTTTGTTTGTGGCGAACCTACTCTGTTTGTTTGTGGCGAACCTACTCTGTTTGTGGTGCCGAACGTACTCTGTTTGTTTGTGGCGAACCTACTCTGTTTGTTTGTGGCGAACCTACTCTGTTTGTTTGTGGCGAACCTACTCTGTTTGTTTGTGGTGAATCTACTCTGTTTGTTTGTGGTGAACCTACACTGTTTGTTTGTGGCGAACCTACTCTGTTTGTTTGTGGCGAACCTACTCTGTTTGTTTGTGGCAAACCTACTCTGTTGTTTGTGGCGAACCTACTCTGTTTGTGGTGGTGAACATACTCTGTGGTGGCAAACGTACTCTGTTTGTGGTGGCGAACATACTGTTTGTGGTGGCAAACCTACACTTTTTTGTGGCGAACCTACTGTTTTTTGTGGCGAACCTACTCTGTTGTTTGTGGCGAACCTACTCTGTTGTTTGTGGTGAACCTACTCTGTTGTTTGTGGCGAACCTACTCTGTTGTTTGTGGCGAACCTACTCTGTTGTTTGTGGCAAACCTACTGTTTTTTGTGGCGAACCTACTCTGTTTGTGGCGAACCTACTCTGTTGTTTGTGGCGAACCTACTCTGTTGTTTGTGGTGAACCTACTGTGCTTGTTTGTGGCAAACCTACTCTGTTTGTTTGTGGTGAACCTACTCTGTTTGTTTGTGGCGAACCTACACTGACTGTTTGTGGCGAACCTACACTGTTTGTTTGTGGCGAACCTACTCTGTTTGTTTGTGGCGAACCTACTCTTATTTGTTTGTGGTGAACCTACTCTGTTTGTTTGTGGCGAACCTACTCTGTTTGTTTGTGGCGAACCTACACTGTTTGTTTGTTTGTGGCAAACCTACTCTGTTTGTGGCGAACCTACTCTGTTTGTTTGTGGCGAACCTACTCTATTTGTTTGTGGTGAACCTACTCTGTTTGTTAGTGGCGAACCTACTCTGTTTGTTTGTGGCGAACCTACTCTGTTTGTTTGTGGCGAACCTACTGTGTTGTTTGTGGCAAACCTACTGTGTTGTTTGTGGCGAACCTACTGTGTTGTTTGTGGCCAACCTACTGTGTTGTTTGTGGCGAATCTACTCTGTTTGTTTGTGGCGAACCTACTCTGTTTGTTTGTTGCAAACCTACTCTGTTTGTTTGTGGCGAACCTACACTGTTTGTTTGTTTGTTTCAAACCTACTCTGTTTATGGCGAACCTACTCTGTTTGTTTGTGGCGAACCTACTCTGTTGTTTGTGGCGAACCTACTGTTTTGTTTGTGGCGAACCTACTCTGTTTGTTTGTGGCGAACCTACACTGTTTGTTTATGGCAAACCTACTCTGTTTGTGGCGAACCTACTCTGTTTGTTTGTGGTGAACCTACTCTGTTATTTGCGGCGAACCTACTCTGTTTGTTTGTGGCGAACCTACACTGTTTGTTTGTGGCGAACCTACTCTGTTGTTTGTGGCGAACCTACTCTGTTTGTGGTGGCAAACCTACTCTGTTTGTGGTGGCGAACCTACTGTTTGTGGTGGCGAACCTACACTGTTTTTTGTGGTGAACCTACTGTTTGCGGTGGCGAACCTACACTGTTTGTGGTGGCGAACCTACTGTTTTTTGTGGCAAACCTTCACTGTTTTTTGTGGCGAACCTACTGTTTTTTGTGGCGAACCTACTCTGTTTGTGGCGAACCTACTCTGTTGTTTGTGGCGAACCTACTCTGTTGTTTGTGGCGAACCTACTGTGTTTGTTTGTTGCAAACCTACTCTGTTTGTTTGTGGTGAACCTACTCTGTTTGTTTGTGGCGAACCTACACTGTTTGTTTGTGGCGAACCTACTCTGTTTGTTTGTGGCGAACCTACTCTATTTGTTTGTGGTGAACCTACTCTGTTTGTTTGTGGCGAACCTACTCTGTTTGTTTGTGGCGAACCTACACTGTTTGTTTGTTTGTGGCAAACCTACTCTGTTTGTTTGTGGCAAACCTACTCTGTTGTTTGTGGCGAACCTACTGTTTGTGGTGGTGAACATACTCTGTGGTGGCGAACGTACTCTGTCTGTGGTGGCGAACATACTGTTTGTGGTGGCGAACCTACACTTTTTTGTGGCGAACCTACTGTTTTTTGTGGCGAACCTACTCTGTTGTTTTTGGCGAACCTACTCTGTTGTTTGTGGTGAACCTACTCTGTTGTTTGTGGCGAACCTACTCTGTTTGTTTATGGCAAACCTACTCTGTTTGTGGCGAACCTACTCTGTTTGTTTGTGGTGAACCTACTCTGTTTGTGGCGAACCTACTCTGTTGTTTGTGGCGAACCTACTCTGTTGGTTGTGGCGAACCTACTGTTTTGTTTGTGGCGAACCTACTCTGTTTGTTTGTGGCGAACCTACACTGTTTGTTTATGGCAAACCTACTCTGTTTGTGGCGAACCTACTCTGTTTGTTTGTGGTGAACCTACTCTGTTATTTGCGGCGAACCTACTCTGTTTGTTTGTGGCGAACCTACTCTGTTTGTTTGTGGCGAACCTACTCTGTTTGTTTGTGGCGAACCTACTCTGTTGTTTGTGGCGAACCTACTCTGTGGTGGCGAACCTACTCTGTTTGTGGTGGCGAACCTACTGTTTGTGGTGGCGAACCTACACTGTTTTTTGTGACGAACCTACTGTTTTTTGTGGCGAACCTACTCTGTTGTTTGTGGCGAACCTACACTGTTTGTTTGTTTGTGGCAAACCTACTCTGTTTGAGGCAAACCTACTCTGTTTGTTTGTGGCGAACCTACTCTGTTGTTTGTGGCGAACCTACACTGTTTGTTTGTGGCGAACCTACTCTGTTTGTGGCGAACCGACTCTGTTGTTTGTGGCGAACCTACTCTGTTATTTGTGGCGAACCTACTCTGTTGTTTGTGGCAAACCTACTGTGTTGTTTGTGGCGAACCTACTGTGTTGTTTGTGGCGAACCTACGCTGTTTGTTTGTGGCGAACCTACTCTGTTTGTTTGTGGCGAACCTACTCTGTTTGTGGTGCCGAACGTACTCTGTTTGTTTGTGGCGAACCTACTCTGTTTGTTTGTGGCGAACCTACTCTGTTTGTTTGTGGCGAACCTACTCTGTTTGTTTGTGGTGAATCTACTCTGTTTGTTTGTGGTGAACCTACACTGTTTGTTTGTGGCGAACCTACTCTGTTTGTTTGTGGCGAACCTACTCTGTTTGTTTGTGGCAAACCTACTCTGTTGTTTGTGGCGAACCTACTCTGTTTGTGGTGGTGAACATACTCTGTGGTGGCAAACGTACTCTGTTTGTGGTGGCGAACATACTGTTTGTGGTGGCAAACCTACACTTTTTTGTGGCGAACCTACTGTTTTTTGTGGCGAACCTACTCTGTTGTTTGTGGCGAACCTACTCTGTTGTTTGTGGTGAACCTACTCTGTTGTTTGTGGCGAACCTACTCTGTTGTTTGTGGCGAACCTACTCTGTTGTTTGTGGCAAACCTACTGTTTTTTGTGGCGAACCTACTCTGTTTGTGGCGAACCTACTCTGTTGTTTGTGGCGAACCTACTCTGTTGTTTGTGGTGAACCTACTGTGCTTGTTTGTGGCAAACCTACTCTGTTTGTTTGTGGTGAACCTACTCTGTTTGTTTGTGGCGAACCTACACTGACTGTTTGTGGCGAACCTACACTGTTTGTTTGTGGCGAACCTACTCTGTTTGTTTGTGGCGAACCTACTCTTATTTGTTTGTGGTGAACCTACTCTGTTTGTTTGTGGCGAACCTACTCTGTTTGTTTGTGGCGAACCTACACTGTTTGTTTGTTTGTGGCAAACCTACTCTGTTTGTGGCGAACCTACTCTGTTTGTTTGTGGCGAACCTACTCTATTTGTTTGTGGTGAACCTACTCTGTTTGTTAGTGGCGAACCTACTCTGTTTGTTTGTGGCGAACCTACTCTGTTTGTTTGTGGCGAACCTACTGTGTTGTTTGTGGCAAACCTACTGTGTTGTTTGTGGCGAACCTACTGTGTTGTTTGTGGCCAACCTACTGTGTTGTTTGTGGCGAATCTACTCTGTTTGTTTGTGGCGAACCTACTCTGTTTGTTTGTTGCAAACCTACTCTGTTTGTTTGTGGCGAACCTACACTGTTTGTTTGTTTGTTTCAAACCTACTCTGTTTATGGCGAACCTACTCTGTTTGTTTGTGGCGAACCTACTCTGTTGTTTGTGGCGAACCTACTGTTTTGTTTGTGGCGAACCTACTCTGTTTGTTTGTGGCGAACCTACACTGTTTGTTTATGGCAAACCTACTCTGTTTGTGGCGAACCTACTCTGTTTGTTTGTGGTGAACCTACTCTGTTATTTGCGGCGAACCTACTCTGTTTGTTTGTGGCGAACCTACACTGTTTGTTTGTGGCGAACCTACTCTGTTGTTTGTGGCGAACCTACTCTGTTTGTGGTGGCAAACCTACTCTGTTTGTGGTGGCGAACCTACACTGTTTTTTGTGGTGAACCTACTGTTTGCGGTGGCGAACCTACACTGTTTGTGGTGGCGAACCTACTGTTTTTTGTGGCAAACCTTCACTGTTTTTTGTGGCGAACCTACTGTTTTTTGTGGCGAACCTACTCTGTTTGTGGCGAACCTACTCTGTTGTTTGTGGCGAACCTACTCTGTTGTTTGTGGCGAACCTACTGTGTTTGTTTGTTGCAAACCTACTCTGTTTGTTTGTGGTGAACCTACTCTGTTTGTTTGTGGTGAATCTACTCTGTTTGTTTGTGGTGAACCTACACTGTTTGTTTGTGGCGAACCTACTCTGTTTGTTTGTGGCGAACCTACTCTGTTTGTTTGTGGCAAACCTACTCTGTTGTTTGTGGCGAACCTACTCTGTTTGTGGTGGTGAACATACTCTGTGGTGGCAAACGTACTCTGTTTGTGGTGGCGAACATACTGTTTGTGGTGGCAAACCTACACTTTTTTGTGGCGAACCTACTGTTTTTTGTGGCGAACCTACTCTGTTGTTTGTGGCGAACCTACTCTGTTGTTTGTGGTGAACCTACTCTGTTGTTTGTGGCGAATCTACTCTGTTGTTTGTGGCGAACCTACTCTGTTGTTTGTGGCAAACCTACTGTTTTTTGTGGCGAACCTACTCTGTTTGTGGCGAACCTACTCTGTTGTTTGTGGCGAACCTACTCTGTTGTTTGTGGTGAACCTACTGTGCTTGTTTGTGGCAAACCTACTCTGTTTGTTTGTGGTGAACCTACTCTGTTTGTTTGTGGCGAACCTACACTGACTGTTTGTGGCGAACCTACACTGTTTGTTTGTGGCGAACCTACTCTGTTTGTTTGTGGCGAACCTACTCTTATTTGTTTGTGGTGAACCTACTCTGTTTGTTTGTGGCGAACCTACTCTGTTTGTTTGTGGCGAACCTACACTGTTTGTTTGTTTGTGGCAAACCTACTCTGTTTGTGGCGAACCTACTCTGTTTGTTTGTGGCGAACCTACTCTATTTGTTTGTGGTGAACCTACTCTGTTTGTTAGTGGCGAACCTACTCTGTTTGTTTGTGGCGAACCTACTCTGTTTGTTTGTGGCGAACCTACTGTGTTGTTTGTGGCAAACCTACTGTGTTGTTTGTGGCGAACCTACTGTGTTGTTTGTGGCCAACCTACTGTGTTGTTTGTGGCGAATCTACTCTGTTTGTTTGTGGCGAACCTACTCTGTTTGTTTGTTGCAAACCTACTCTGTTTGTTTGTGGCGAACCTACACTGTTTGTTTGTTTGTTTCAAACCTACTCTGTTTATGGCGAACTTACTCTGTTTGTTTGTGGCGAACCTACTCTGTTGTTTGTGGCGAACCTACTGTTTTGTTTGTGGCGAACCTACTCTGTTTGTTTGTGGCGAACCTACACTGTTTGTTTATGGCAAACCTACTCTGTTTGTGGCGAACCTACTCTGTTTGTTTGTGGTGAACCTACTCTGTTATTTGCGGCGAACCTACTCTGTTTGTTTGTGGCGAACCTACACTGTTTGTTTGTGGCGAACCTACTCTGTTGTTTGTGGCGAACCTACTCTGTTTGTGGTGGCAAACCTACTCTGTTTGTGGTGGCGAACCTACTGTTTGTGGTGGCGAACCTACACTGTTTTTTGTGGTGAACCTACTGTTTGCGGTGGCGAACCTACACTGTTTGTGGTGGCGAACCTACTGTTTTTTGTGGCAAACCTTCACTGTTTTTTGTGGCGAACCTACTGTTTTTTGTGGCGAACCTACTCTGTTTGTGGCGAACCTACTCTGTTGTTTGTGGCGAACCTACTCTGTTGTTTGTGGCGAACCTACTGTGTTTGTTTGTTGCAAACCTACTCTGTTTGTTTGTGGTGAACCTACTCTGTTTGTTTGTGGCGAACCTACACTGTTTGTTTGTGGCGAACCTACTGTTTGTTTGTGGCGAACCTACTCTATTTGTTTGTGGTGAACCTACTCTGTTTGTTTGTGGCGAACCTACTCTGTTTGTTTGTGGCGAACCTACACTGTTTGTTTGTTTGTGGCAAACCTACTCTGTTTGTTTGTGGCAAACCTACTCTGTTGTTTGTGGCGAACCTACTGTTTGTGGTGGTGAACATACTCTGTGGTGGCGAACGTACTCTGTCTGTGGTGGCGAACATACTGTTTGTGGTGGCGAACCTACACTTTTTTGTGGCGAACCTACTGTTTTTTGTGGCGAACCTACTCTGTTGTTTTTGGCGAACCTACTCTGTTGTTTGTGGTGAACCTACTCTGTTGTTTGTGGCGAACCTACTCTGTTTGTTTATGGCAAACCTACTCTGTTTGTGGCGAACCTACTCTGTTTGTTTGTGGTGAACCTACTCTGTTTGTGGCGAACCTACTCTGTTGTTTGTGGCGAACCTACTCTGTTGGTTGTGGCGAACCTACTGTTTTGTTTGTGGCGAACCTACTCTGTTTGTTTGTGGCGAACCTACACTGTTTGTTTATGGCAAACCTACTCTGTTTGTGGCGAACCTACTCTGTTTGTTTGTGGTGAACCTACTCTGTTATTTGCGGCGAACCTACTCTGTTTGTTTGTGGCGAACCTACACTGTTTGTTTGTGGCGAACCTACTCTGTTGTTTGTGGCGAACCTACTCTGTTTGTGGTGGCGAACCTACTCTGTGGTGGCGAACCTACTCTGTTTGTGGTGGCGAACCTACACTGTTTTTTGTGACGAACATACTGTTTTTTGTGGCGAACCTACTCTGTTGTTTGTGGCGAAACCTACTCTGTTGTTTGTGGCGAACCTACTGTTTTTTGTGGCGAACCTACTCTGTTTGTGGCGAACCTACTCTGTTGTTTGTGGCGAAACCTACTCTGTTGTTTGTGGCGAACCTACTCTGTTGTTTGTGGCGAACCTACTCTATTTGTGGTGGCAAACCTACTCTGTTTGTGGCGAGCCTACTCTGTTTGTGGCGAGCCTACTCTGTTTCTGGCGAGCCTACTCTGTTTGTGGCGAGCCTATTCTGTTTGCGGCGAGCCTACTGTTTGTGGCGAGCCTACTCTGTTTGTGGCGAACCTACTCTGTTGTTTGTGGCGAACCTACTCTATTGTTTGTGGCGAACCTACTCTATTGTTTGTGGCGAACCTACTGTGTTTTTTGTGGCAGACCTACTTTGTTTGTGGCAAACCTACTCTGTTTGTGGTGAGCCTACTCTGTTTGTGGCGAGCCTACTCTGTTTGTGGCGAGCAAACTCTGTTTGGGGCGAGCCTATTCTGTTTGTGGTGAACCTACTCTGTTTGTTTGTGGCGAACCTACACTTTTTGTTTATGGCAAACCTACTCTGTTTGTGGCGAACCTACTCTGTTTGTTTGTGGTGAACCTACTCTGTTATTTGCGGCAAACCTACTCTGTTTGTTTGTGGCGAGCCTACACTGTTTGTTTGTGGCGAACCTACTCTGTTTGTTTGTGGCGAACCTACTCTGTTGTTTGTGGCGAACCTACTCTGTTTGTGGTGGCGAACCTACTCTGTGGTGGCGAACCTACTCTGTTTGTGGTGGCGAACCTACTGTTTGTGGTGGCGAACCTACACTGTTTTTTGTGGCGAACCTACTGTTTTTTGTGGCGAACCTACTCTGTTGTTTGTGGCGAAACCTACTCTGTTGTTTGTGGCGAACCTACTCTGTTGTTTGTGGCGAACCTACTGTTTTTTGTGGTGAACCTACTCTGTTTGTGGCGAACCTACTCTGTTGTTTGTGGCGAACCTACTCTGTTGTTTGTGGCGAACCTACTGTGTTTGTTTGTGGCAAACCTACTCTGTTTGTTTGTGGTGAACCTACTCTGTTTGTTTGTGGCGAACCTACACTGTTTGTTTGTGGCGAACCTACTCTGTTTGTTTGTGGCGAACCTACTCTATTTGTTTGTGGTGAACCTACTCTGTTTGTTTGTGGCGAACCTACTCTGTTTGTTTGTGGTGAACCTACACTGTTTGTTTGTTTGTGGCAAACCTACTCTGTTTGCGGCAAACCTACTCTGTTTGTTTGTGGCGAACCTACTCTGTTGTTTGTGGCGAACCTACACTGTTTGTTTGTGGCGAACCTACTCTGTTTGTGGCGAACCTACTCTGTTGTTTGTGGCAAACCTACTCTGTTGTTTGTGGCAAACCTACTGTGTTGTTTGTGGCGAACCTACTGTGTTGTTTGTGGCGAACCTATGCTGTTTGTTTGTGGCGAACCTACTCTGTTTGTTTGTGGCAAACCTACTCTGTTTGTTTGTGGCGAACCTACTGTGTTGTTTGTGGCGAACCTACTGTGTTGTTTGTGGCGAACCTACTCTGTTTGTGGTGGCGAACCTACTCTGTTTGTGGTGCCAAACGTACTCTGTTTGTTTGTGGCGAACCTACTCTGTTTGTTTGTGGCGAACCTACTCTGTTTGTTTGTGGCGAACCTACTCTGTTTGTTTGTGGCGAATCTACTCTGTTTGTTTGTGGTGAACCTACACTGGTTGTTTGTGGCGAACCTACTCTGTTTGTTTGTGGCGAACCTACTGTTTGTTTGTGGTGAACCTACTCTGTTTGTTTGTGGCGAACCTACACTGTTTGTTTGTGGCGAACCTACTCTGTTTGTGGTGAACCTACTCTGTTTGTTTGTGGCGAACCTACTCTGTTGTTTGTGGCGAACCCACTCTATTTGTGGTGGCGAACCTACTCTGATTGTGGCGAACCTACTCTGTTTGTGGCAAACCTACTCTGTGGCGAGCCTACTCTGTTTGTGGCGAGCCTACTCTGTTTGTGGCGAGCCTATTCTGTTTGTGGCGAACCTACTCTGTTTGTTTGTGGCGAACCTACTCTGTTTATTTGTGGCGAACCTACTGTGCTGTTTGTGGTGAACCTACTCTGTTGTTTGTGGTGAACCTACTGTGTTGTTTGTGGAGAACCTACTGTGTTGTTTGTGGCGAACCTACTGTGTTGTTTATGGCAAACCTACTGTGTTGGTTGTGGCGAACCTACTGTTTTGTTTGTGGCGAACCTACTCTGTTTGTTTGTGGCGAACCTACACTGTTTGTTTATGGCAAACCTACTCTGTTTGTGGCGAACCTACTCTATTTGTTTGTGGTGAACATACTCTGTTATTTGCGGCGAACCTACTCTGTTTGTTTGTGGCGAACCTACACTGTTTGTTTGTGGCGAACCTACTCTGTTTGTTTGTGGCGAACCTACTCTGTTGTTTGTGGCGAACCTACTCTGTTTGTGGTGGCGAACCTACTCTGTGGTGGCGAACCTGCTCTGTTTGTGGTGGCGAACCTACTGTTTGTGGTGGCGAACCTACACTGTTTTTTGTGGCGAACCTACTGTTTTTTGTGGCGAACCTACTCTGTTGTTTGTGGCGAAACCTACTCTGTTGTTTGTGGCGAACCTTCTCTGTTGTTTGTGGCGAACCTACTGTTTTTTGTGGCGAACCTACTCTGTTTGTGGCGAACCTACTCTGTTTTTTGTGGCGAACCTACTCTGTTGTTTGTGGCGAACCTACTGTGTTTGTTTGTGGCAAACCTACTCTGTTTGTTTGTGGTGAACCTACTCTGTTTGTTTGTGGCGAACCTACACTGTTTGTTTGTGGCGAACCTACTCTGTTTGTTTGTGGCGAACCTACTCTATTTGTTTGTGGTGAACCTACTCTGTTTGTTTGTGGCGAACCTACTCTGTTTGTTTGTGGTGAACCTACACTGTTTGTTTGTTTGTGGCAAACCTACTCTGTTTGCGGCAAACCTACTCTGTTTGTTTGTGGCGAACCTACTCTGTTGTTTGTGGCGAACCTACACTGTTTGTTTGTGGCGAACCTACTCTGTTTGTGGCGAACCTACTCTGTTGTTTGTGGCAAACCTACTCTGTTGTTTGTGGCAAACCTACTGTGTTGTTTGTGGCGAACCTACTGTGTTGTTTGTGGCGAACCTATGCTGTTTGTTTGTGGCGAACCTACTCTGTTTGTTTGTGGCAAACCTACTCTGTTTGTTTGTGGCGAACCTACTGTGTTGTTTGTGGCGAACCTACTGTGTTGTTTGTGGCGAACCTACTCTGTTTGTGGTGGCGAACCTACTCTGTTTGTGGTGCCAAACGTACTCTGTTTGTTTGTGGCGAACCTACTCTGTTTGTTTGTGGCGAACCTACTCTGTTTGTTTGTGGCGAACCTACTCTGTTTGTTTGTGGCGAATCTACTCTGTTTGTTTGTGGTGAACCTACACTGTTTGTTTGTGGCGAACCTACTCTGTTTGTTTGTGGCGAACCTACTGTTTGTTTGTGGTGAACCTACTCTGTTTGTTTGTGGCGAACCTACACTGTTTGTTTGTGGCGAACCTACTCTGTTTGTGGTGAACCTACTGTTTGTTTGTGGCGAACCTACTCTGTTGTTTGTGGCGAACCCACTCTATTTGTGGTGGCGAACCTACTCTGATTGTGGCGAACCTACTCTGTTTGTGGCAAACCTACTCTGTGGCGAGCCTACTCTGTTTGTGGCGAGCCTACTCTGTTTGTGGCGAGCCTATTCTGTTTGTGGCGAACCTACTCTGTTTGTTTGTGGCGAACCTACTCTGTTTATTTGTGGCGAACCTACTGTGCTGTTTGTGGTGAACCTACTCTGTTGTTTGTGGTGAACCTACTGTGTTGTTTGTGGAGAACCTACTGTGTTGTTTGTGGCGAACCTACTGTGTTGTTTATGGCAAACCTACTGTGTTGGTTGTGGCGAACCTACTGTTTTGTTTGTGGCGAACCTACTCTGTTTGTTTGTGGCGAACCTACACTGTTTGTTTATGGCAAACCTACTCTGTTTGTGGCGAACCTACTCTATTTGTTTGTGGTGAACCTACTCTGTTATTTGCGGCGAACCTACTCTGTTTGTTTGTGGCGAACCTACACTGTTTGTTTGTGGCGAACCTACTCTGTTTGTTTGTGGCGAACCTACTCTGTTGTTTGTGGCGAACCTACTCTGTTTGTGGTGGCGAACCTACTCTGTGGTGGCGAACCTGCTCTGTTTGTGGTGGCGAACCTACTGTTTGTGGTGGCGAACCTACACTGTTTTTTGTGGCGAACCTACTGTTTTTTGTGGCGAACCTACTCTGTTGTTTGTGGCGAAACCTACTCTGTTGTTTGTGGCGAACCTTCTCTGTTGTTTGTGGCGAACCTACTGTTTTTTGTGGCGAACCTACTCTGTTTGTGGCGAACCTACTCTGTTTTTTGTGGCGAACCTACTCTGTTGTTTGTGGCGAACCTACTGTGTTTGTTTGTGGCAAACCTACTCTGTTTGTTTGTGGTGAACCTACTCTGTTTGTTTGTGGCGAACCTACACTGTTTGTTTGTGGCGAACCTACTCTGTTTGTTTGTGGCGAACCTACTCTATTTGTTTGTGGTGAACCTACTCTGTTTGTTTGTGGCGAACCTACTCTGTTTGTTTGTGGTGAACCTACACTGTTTGTTTGTTTGTGGCGAACCTACTCTGTTTGTGGTGGCGAACCTACTCTGTTTGTGGTGCCAAACGTACTCTGTTTGTTTGTGGCGAACCTACTCTGTTTGTTTGTGGCGAACCTACTCTGTTTGTTTGTGGCGAACCTACTCTGTTTGTTTGTGGCGAATCTACTCTGTTTGTTTGTGGTGAACCTACACTGTTTGTTTGTGGCGAACCTACTCTGTTTGTTTGTGGCGAACCTACTGTTTGTTTGTGGTGAACCTACTCTGTTTGTTTGTGGCGAACCTACACTGTTTGTTTGTTTGTGGCGAACCTACTCTGTTTGTGGTGAACCTACTCTGTTTGTTTGTGGCGAACCTACTCTGTTGTTTGTGGCGAACCCACTCTATTTGTGGTGGCGAACCTACTCTGATTGTGGCGAACCTACTCTGTTTGTGGCAAACCTACTCTGTGGCGAGCCTACTCTGTTTGTGGCGAGCCTACTCTGTTTGTGGCGAGCCTATTCTGTTTGTGGCGAACCTACTCTGTTTGTTTGTGGCGAACCTACTCTGTTTATTTGTGGCGAACCTACTGTGCTGTTTGTGGTGAACCTACTCTGTTGTTTGTGGTGAACCTACTGTGTTGTTTGTGGAGAACCTACTGTGTTGTTTGTGGCGAACCTACTGTGTTGTTTATGGCAAACCTACTGTGTTGGTTGTGGCGAACCTACTGTTTTGTTTGTGGCGAACCTACTCTGTTTGTTTGTGGCGAACCTACACTGTTTGTTTATGGCAAACCTACTCTGTTTGTGGCGAACCTACTCTATTTGTTTGTGGTGAACCTACTCTGTTATTTGCGGCGAACCTACTCTGTTTGTTTGTGGCGAACCTACACTGTTTGTTTGTGGCGAACCTACTCTGTTTGTTTGTGGCGAACCTACTCTGTTGTTTGTGGCGAACCTACTCTGTTTGTGGTGGCGAACCTACTCTGTGGTGGCGAACCTGCTCTGTTTGTGGTGGCGAACCTACTGTTTGTGGTGGCGAACCTACACTGTTTTTTGTGGCGAACCTACTGTTTTTTGTGGCGAACCTACTCTGTTGTTTGTGGCGAAACCTACTCTGTTGTTTGTGGCGAACCTTCTCTGTTGTTTGTGGCGAACCTACTGTTTTTTGTGGCGAACCTACTCTGTTTGTGGCGAACCTACTCTGTTTTTTGTGGCGAACCTACTCTGTTGTTTGTGGCGAACCTACTGTGTTTGTTTGTGGCAAACCTACTCTGTTTGTTTGTGGTGAACCTACTCTGTTTGTTTGTGGCGAACCTACACTGTTTGTTTGTGGCGAACCTACTCTGTTTGTTTGTGGCGAACCTACTCTATTTGTTTGTGGTGAACCTACTCTGTTTGTTTGTGGCGAACCTACTCTGTTTGTTTGTGGTGAACCTACACTGTTTGTTTGTTTGTGGCAAACCTACTCTGTTTGTTTGTGGCGAACCTACTCTGTTGTTTGTGGCGAACCTACACTGTTTGTTTGTGGCGAACCTACTCTGTTTGTGGCGAACCTACTCTGTTGTTTGTGGCAAACCTACTCTGTTGTTTGTGGCAAACCTACTGTGTTGTTTGTGGCGAACCTACTGTGTTGTTTGTGGCGAACCTATGCTGTTTGTTTGTGGCGAACCTACTCTGTTTGTTTGTGGCAAACCTACTCTGTTTGTTTGTGGCGAACCTACTGTGTTGTTTGTGGCGAACCTACTGTGTTGTTTGTGGCGAACCTACTCTGTTTGTGGTGGCGAACCTACTCTGTTTGTGGTGCCAAACGTACTCTGTTTGTTTGTGGCGAACCTACTCTGTTTGTTTGTGGCGAACCTACTCTGTTTGTTTGTGGCGAACCTACTCTGTTTGTTTGTGGCGAATCTACTCTGTTTGTTTGTGGTGAACCTACACTGTTTGTTTGTGGCGAACCTACTCTGTTTGTTTGTGGCGAACCTACTGTTTGTTTGTGGTGAACCTACTCTGTTTGTTTGTGGCGAACCTACACTGTTTGTTTGTTTGTGGCGAACCTACTCTGTTTGTGGCGAACCTACTCTGTTTATTTGTGGCGAACCTACTGTGCTGTTTGTGGTGAACCTACTCTGTTGTTTGTGGTGAACCTACTGTGTTGTTTGTGGAGAACCTACTGTGTTGTTTGTGGCGAACCTACTGTGTTGTTTATGGCAAACCTACTGTGTTGGTTGTGGCGAACCTACTGTTTTGTTTGTGGCGAACCTACTCTGTTTGTTTGTGGCGAACCTACACTGTTTGTTTATGGCAAACCTACTCTGTTTGTGGCGAACCTACTCTATTTGTTTGTGGTGAACCTACTCTGTTATTTGCGGCGAACCTACTCTGTTTGTTTGTGGCGAACCTACACTGTTTGTTTGTGGCGAACCTACTCTGTTTGTTTGTGGCGAACCTACTCTGTTGTTTGTGGCGAACCTACTCTGTTTGTGGTGGCGAACCTACTCTGTGGTGGCGAACCTGCTCTGTTTGTGGTGGCGAACCTACTGTTTGTGGTGGCGAACCTACACTGTTTTTTGTGGCGAACCTACTGTTTTTTGTGGCGAACCTACTCTGTTGTTTGTGGCGAAACCTACTCTGTTGTTTGTGGCGAACCTTCTCTGTTGTTTGTGGCGAACCTACTGTTTTTTGTGGCGAACCTACTCTGTTTGTGGCGAACCTACTCTGTTTTTTGTGGCGAACCTACTCTGTTGTTTGTGGCGAACCTACTGTGTTTGTTTGTGGCAAACCTACTCTGTTTGTTTGTGGTGAACCTACTCTGTTTGTTTGTGGCGAACCTACACTGTTTGTTTGTGGCGAACCTACTCTGTTTGTTTGTGGCGAACCTACTCTATTTGTTTGTGGTGAACCTACTCTGTTTGTTTGTGGCGAACCTACTCTGTTTGTTTGTGGTGAACCTACACTGTTTGTTTGTTTGTGGCAAACCTACTCTGTTTGCGGCAAACCTACTCTGTTTGTTTGTGGCGAACCTACTCTGTTTGTGGCGAACCTACTCTGTTGTTTGTGGCAAACCTACTCTGTTGTTTGTGGCAAACCTACTGTGTTGTTTGTGGCGAACCTACTGTGTTGTTTGTGGCGAACCTATGCTGTTTGTTTGTGGCGAACCTACTCTGTTTGTTTGTGGCAAACCTACTCTGTTTGTTTGTGGCGAACCTACTGTGTTGTTTGTGGCGAACCTACTGTGTTGTTTGTGGCGAACCTACTCTGTTTGTGGTGGCGAACCTACTCTGTTTGTGGTGCCAAACATACTCTGTTTGTTTGTGGCGAACCTACTCTGTTTGTTTGTGGCGAACCTACTCTGTTTGTTTGTGGCGAACCTACTCTGTTTGTTTGTGGCGAATCTACTCTGTTTGTTTGTGGTGAACCTACACTGTTTGTTTGTGGCGAACCTACTCTGTTTGTTTGTGGCGAACCTACTGTTTGTTTGTGGTGAACCTACTCTGTTTGTTTGTGGCGAACCTACACTGTTTGTTTGTTTGTGGCGAACCTACTCTGTTTGTGGTGAACCTACTCTGTTTGTTTGTGGCGAACCTACTCTGTTGTTTGTGGCGAACCCACTCTATTTGTGGTGGCGAACCTACTCTGATTGTGGCGAACCTACTCTGTTTGTGGCAAACCTACTCTGTGGCGAGCCTACTCTGTTTGTGGCGAGCCTACTCTGTTTGTGGCGAGCCTATTCTGTTTGTGGCGAACCTACTCTGTTTGTTTGTGGCGAACCTACTCTGTTTATTTGTGGCGAACCTACTGTGCTGTTTGTGGTGAACCTACTCTGTTGTTTGTGGTGAACCTACTGTGTTGTTTGTGGAGAACCTACTGTGTTGTTTGTGGCGAACCTACTGTGTTGTTTATGGCAAACCTACTGTGTTGGTTGTGGCGAACCTACTGTTTTGTTTGTGGCGAACCTACTCTGTTTGTTTGTGGCGAACCTACACTGTTTGTTTATGGCAAACCTACTCTGTTTGTGGCGAACCTACTCTGTTTGTTTGTGGTGAACCTACTCTGTTATTTGCGGCGAACCTACTCTGTTTGTTTGTGGCGAACCTACACTGTTTGTTTGTGGCGAACCTACTCTGTTTGTTTGTGGCGAACCTACTCTGTTGTTTGTGGCGAACCTACTCTGTTTGTGGTGGCGAACCTACTCTGTGGTGGCGAACCTGCTCTGTTTGTGGTGGCGAACCTACTGTTTGTGGTGGCGAACCTACACTGTTTTTTGTGGCGAACCTACTGTTTTTTGTGGCGAACCTACTCTGTTGTTTGTGGCGAAACCTACTCTGTTGTTTGTGGCGAACCTTCTCTGTTGTTTGTGGCGAACCTACTGTTTTTTGTGGCGAACCTACTCTGTTTGTGGCGAACCTACTCTGTTTTTTGTGGCGAACCTACTCTGTTGTTTGTGGCGAACCTACTGTGTTTGTTTGTGGCAAACCTACTCTGTTTGTTTGTGGTGAACCTACTCTGTTTGTTTGTGGCGAACCTACACTGTTTGTGTGTGGCGAACCTACTCTGTTTGTTTGTGGCGAACCTACTCTATTTGTTTGTGGTGAACCTACTCTGTTTGTTTGTGGCAAACCTACTCTGTTTGTTTGTGGCGAACCTACACTGTTTGTTTGTTTGTGGCAAACCTACTCTGTTTGCGGCAAACCTACTCTGTTTGTTTGTGGCGAACCTACTCTGTTGTTTGTGGCGAACCTACACTGTTTGTTTGTGGCGAACCTACTCTGTTTGTGGCGAACCTACTCTGTTGTTTGTGGCAAACCTACTCTGTTATTTGTGGCGAACCTACTCTGTTGTTTGTGGCAAACCTACTGTGTTGTTTGTGGCGAACCTACTGTGTTGTTTGTGGCGAACCTACGCTGTTTGTTTGTGGCAAACCTACTCTGTTTGTTTGTGGTGAACCTACTCTGTTTGTTTGTGGCGAACCTACACTGTTTGTTTGTGGCGAACCTACTCTGTTTGTTTGTGGCGAACCTACTCTATTTGTTTGTGGTGAACCTACTCTGTTTGTTTGTGGCGAACCTACTCTGTTTGTTTGTGGCGAACCTACACTGTTTGTTTGTTTGTGGCAAACCTACTCTGTTTGCGGCAAACCTACTCTGTTTGTTTGTGGCGAACCTACTCTGTTGTTTGTGGCGAACCTACACTGTTTGTTTGTGGCGAACCTACTCTGTTTGTGGCGAACCTACTCTGTTGTTTGTGGCAAACCTACTCTATTATTTGTGGCGAACCTACTCTGTTGTTTGTGGCGAACCTACTGTGTTGTTTGTGGCGAACCTACGCTGTTTGTTTGTGGCGAACCTACTCTGTTTGTTTGTGGCGACCTTACTCTATTTGTGGTGGCGAACCTACTGTGTTGTTTGTGGCGAACCTACTGTGTTGTTTGTGCCGAACCTACTCTGTTTGTGGTGGCGAACCTACTCTGTTTGTGGTGCCGAACGTACTCTGTTTGTTTGTGGCGAACCTACTCTGTTTGTTTGTGGCGAACCTACTCTGTTTGTTTGTGGCGAACCTACTCTGTTTGTTTGTGGCGAATCTACTCTGTTTGTTTGTGGTGAACCTACACTGTTTGTTTGTGGCGAACCTACTCTGTTTGTTTGTGGCGAACCTACTCTGTTGTTTGTGGCGAACCTACTCTGTTTGTGGTGGCGAACCTACTCTGTGGTGGCGAACCTACTCTGTTTGTGGTGGCGAACCTACTGTTTGTGGTGGCGAACCTACACTGTTTTTTGTGGCGAACCTACTGTCTTTTGTGGCGAACCTACTCTGTTGTTTGTGGCGAAACCTACTCTGTTGTTTGTGGCGAACCTACTCTGTTGTTTGTGGCAAACCTACTGTTTTTTGTGGCGAACCTACTCTGTTTGTGGCGAACCTACTCTGTTGTTTGTGGCGAACCTACTGTGTTTGTTTGTGGCAAACCTACTCTGTTTGTTTGTGATGAACCTACTCTGTTTGTTTGTGGCGAACCTACACTGTTTGTTTGTGGCGAACCTACTCTGTTTGATTGTGGCGAACCTACTTTATTTGTTTGTGGTGAACCTACTCTGTTTGTTTGTGGCGAACCTACTCTGTTTGTTTGTGACAAACCTACTCTGTTATTTGTGGCGAACCTACTCTGTTGTTTGTGGCAAACCTACTGTGTTGTTTGTGGCGAACCTACTGTGTTGTTTGTGGCGAACCTACGCTGTTTGTTTGTGGCGAACCTACTCTGTTTGTTTGTGGCAAACCTACTCTGTTTGTTTGTGGCGAACCTACTGTGTTGTTTGTGGCGAACCTACTGTGTTGTTTGTGGCGAACCTACTCTGTTTGTTTGTGGTGAACCTACTCTGTTTGTTTGTGGCGAACCTACTCTGTTTGTTTGTGGCGAATCTACTCTGTTTGTTTGTGGTGAACCTACACTGTTTGTTTGTGGCGAACCTACTGTTTGTTTGTGGCGAACCTACTCTGTTTGTTTGTGGCAAACCTACTCTGTTGTTTGTGGCGAACCTACTCTGTTTGTGGTGGCGAACATACTGTTTGTGGTGGCGAACCTACACTTTTTTGTGGCGAACCTACTGTTTTTTGTGGCGAACCTACTCTGTTGTTTGTGGCGAACCTACTCTGTTGTTTGTGGTGAACCTACTGTGCTTGTTTGTGGCAAACCTACTCTGTTTGTTTGTGGTGAACCTACTCTGTTTGTTTGTGGCGAACCTACACTGTTTGTTTGTGGCGAACCTACACTGTTTGTTTGTGGCGAACCTACTCTGTTTGTTTGTGGCGAACCTACTCTTATTTGTTTGTGGTGAACCTACTCTGTTTGTTTGTGGCGACCCTACTCTGTTTGTTTGTGGCGAACCTACACTGTTTGTTTGTTTGTGGCAAACCTACTCTATTTGTGGCGAACCTACTCTGTTTGTTTGTGGCGAACCTACTCTATTTGTTTGTGGTGAACCTACTCTGTTTGTTTGTGGCGAACCTACACTTTTTGTTTGTGGCGAACCTACTCTGTTTGTTTGTGGCGAACCTACTCTGTTTGTTTGTGGCGAACATACACTGTTTGTTTGTTTGTGGCGAACCTACTCTGTTGTTTGTGGCGAACCTAAACTGTTTGTTTGTGGCGAACCTACTCTGTTTGTTTGTGGCGAACCTACTCTATTGTTTGTGGCGAACCTACTCTGTTTGTGATAGCGAACCTACTCTGTTTGTGGTGGCGAACCTATTGTTTGTGGTGGCGAACCTACACTGTTTTTTGTGGCGAACCTACTGTTTTTTGTGGCGAACCTACTTTGTTTGTTTGTGGCAAACCTACTCTGTTAGTGGCGAACCTACTCTGTTTGTTTGTGGCGAACCTACTCTGTTTGTTTGTGGCGAACCTACTGTGTTGTTTGTGGCAAACCTACTGTGTTGTTTGTGGCGAACCTACTGTGTTGTTTGTGGCGAACCTACTGTGTTGTTTGTGGCGAATCTACTCTGTTTGTTTGTGGCGAACCTACTCTGTTTGTTTATTTGCGAACCTACTCTGTTTGTGGTGGCGAACTTACTCTGTTGTTTGTGGCAAACCTACTCTGTTTGTGGCGAACCTACACTGTTTGTTTGTTTGTGGCAAACCTACTCTGTTTGTGGCGAACCTACTCTGTTTGTTTGTGGCGAACCTACTCTGTTGTTTGTGGCGAACCTACTCTGTTTGTGGTGGCGAACTTACTCTGTTGTTTGTGGCAAACCTACTCTGTTTGTGGCGAACCTACACTGTTTGTTTGTTTGTGGCAAACCTACTCTGTTTGTGGCGAACCTACTCTGTTTGTTTGTGGCAAATCTACTATTTGTTTGTGGCGAACCTACTCTGTTTGTTTGTGGCGAACCTACTCTGTTTGTTTGTGGCGAACCTACTGTGTTTATGGTGGCGAACCTACTCTGTTTGTGGTGGCAAACCTACTGTTTGTGGTGGCAAACCTACACTGTTTGTGGTGGCGAACCTACTGTTTTTTGTGGCAAACCTTCTGTTTTTTGTGGCGAACCTACTCTGTTTGTTTGTGTCAAACCTACTCTATTTGTTTGTGGCGAACCTACTCTGTTTGTTTGTGGCGAACCTGCTCTGTTTGTTTGTGGCGAACCTACTCTGTTTGTGGCGAACCTACTCTATTTGTTTGTGGCGAACCTACTCTGTTGTTTGTGGCAAACCTACTCTGTTGTTTGTGGCAAACCTACTCTGTTATTTGTGGCGAACCTACTGTTTGTTTGTGGCGAACCTACTCTGTTTGTTTGTGGAAAACCTAATCTGTTTGTGGCGAACCTACTCTGTTTGTTTGTGGCGAACCTACTCTGTTTGTTTGTGGCGAACCTACTGTGCTGTTTGTGGTGAACCTACTCTGTTGTTTGTGGTGAACCTACTGTGTTGTTTGTGGAGAACCTACTGTGTTGTTTGTGGCGAACCTACTGTTTTGTTTGTGGCAAAGCTACTGTGTTGGTTGTGGCGAACCTACTGTTTTGTTTGTGGTGAACCTACTCTGTTTGTTTGTGGCGAACCTATTCTGTTTGTTTGTGGCGAACCTACACTGTTTGTTTATGGCAAACCTACTCTGTTTGTGGCGAACCTACTCTGTTTGTTTGTGGTGAACCTACTCTGTTATTTGCGGCGAACCTACTCTGTTTGTTTGTGGCGAACCTACACTGTTTGTTTGTGGCGAACCTACTGTTTTTTGTGGCGAACCTACTCTGTTGTTTGTGGCGAAACCTACTCTGTTGTTTGTGGTGAACCTACTCTGTTGTTTGTGGCAAACCTACTCTGTTGTTTGTGGCGAACCTACTGTTTTTTGTGGCGAACCTACTCTGTTTGTGGCGAACCTACTCTGTTGTTTGTGGCGAACCTACTGTGTTGTTTGTGGCGAACCTACTGTGTTTGTTTGTGGCAAACCTACTCTGTTTGTTTGTTGAGTGAACCTACTCTGTTTGTTTGTGGCGAACCTACACTGTTTGTTTGTGGCGAACCTACTCTGTTTGTTTGTGGCGAACCTACTCTATTTGTTTGTGGTGAACCTACTCTGTTTGTTTGTGGCGAACCTACTCTGTTTGTTTGTGGCGAACCTACACTGTTTGTTTGTTTGTGGCAAACCTACTCTGTTTGCGGCGATCCTACTAAGTTTGTTTGTGGCGAACCTACTCTGTTGTTTGTGGCGAACCTACACTGTTTGTTTGTGGCGAACCTACTCTGTTTGTGGTGAACCTACTCTGTTGTTTGTGGCGAACCTACTCTGTTATTTGTGGCGAACCTACTCTGTTGTTTGTGGCAAACCTACTCTGTTTGTGGTGGCGAACCTACTCTGTTTATGGTGGCGAACCTACTCTGTTTGTGGTGGCGAACCTACACTGTTTGTGGTGGCGAACCTACTGTTTTTTGTGGCAAACCTTCTGTTTTTGTGGCGAACCTACTCTGTTTGTTTGTGGCGAACCTACTCTGTTTGTTTGTGGCGAAACTACTCTGTTTGTTTGTGGCAAACCTGCTCTGTTTGTTTGTGGCGAACCTACTCTGTTTGTTTGTGGCGAACCTACTCTGTTTGTTTGTGGTGAACCTACTCTATTTGTTTGTGGCGAACCTACTGTTTGTTTGTGGCGAACCTACTCTGTTTGTTTGTGGAAAACCTAATCTGTTTGTGGCGAACCTAATCTGTTTGTGGCGAACCTACTCTGTTTGTTTGTGGCGAACCTACTCTGTTTATTTGTGGCGAACCTACTGTGCTGTTTGTGGTGAACCTACTCTGTTTTTTGTGGTGAACCTACTGTGTTGTTTGTGGAGAACCTACTGTGTTGTTTGTGGCGAACCTACTGTGTTGTTTGTGGCAAACCTACTGTGTTGGTTGTGGCGAACCTACTGTTTTGTTTGTGGCGAACCTACTCTGTTTGTTTGTGGCGAACCTACACTGTTTGTTTATGGCAAACCTACTCTGTTTGTGGCGAACCTACTCTGTTTGTTTGTGGTGAACCTACTCTGTTATTTGCGGCGAACCTACTCTGTTTCTTTGTGGCGAACCTACACTGTTTGTTTGTGGCGAACCTACTCTGTTGTTTGTGGCGAACCTACTCTGTTTGTGGTGGCGAACCTACTCTGTGGTGGCGAACCTAGTCTGTTTGTGGTGGCGAACCTACTGTTTGTGGTGGCGAACCTACACTGTTTTTTGAGGCGAATCTACTGTTTTTTGTGGCGAACCTACTCTGTTGTTTGTGGCGAAACCTACTCTGTTGTTTGTGGTGAACCTACTGTGTTGTTTGTGGCGAATCTACTCTGCTGTTTGTGGCGAACATACTCTGCTGTTTGTGGCGAACCTACTGTGTTGTTTGTTTGTGGCGAACCTACTCTGTTGTTTTAGGCGAACCTACTCTGTTGTTTGTGGCAAACCTGCTGTGTTGTTTGTGGCGAACCTGCTGTGTTGTTTGTGGCGAACCTGCTGTGTTGTTTGTGGCGAACCTGCTGTGTTGTTTGTGGCGAACCTGCTGTGTTGTTTGTGGCGAACCTACTGTGTTTTTTGTGGCGAACCTACTATGTTTTTTGTGGCGAACCTACTGTTTTTTGTGGCGAACCTACTGTGTTTTTGTAGTGAACCTTCCGTTTTTTATGGCGAACCTGTTTTTTTGTGGCGAACCTACTGTTGTTTGTGGCGAACCTACTCTGTTGTTTGTGGCAAACCTACTCTGTTGTTTGTGGTGAACCTACTGTGTTTTTTGTGGTGAACCAACTGTGTTTTTTGTGGCGAACCTACTGTGTTTTTTGTGGCGAACCTACTCTGTTTGTGGCAAACCTACTCTGTTTGTGGCGAACCTACTCTGTTGTTTGTGGCGAATCTACTCTGTTGTTTGTGGCAAACCTACTGTGTTGTTTGTGGTGAACCTACTCTGTTTGTTTCTGGCGAACCTACACTGTTTTTTTGTGGCGAACCTACTCTGTTTGTTTGTGGCGAACCTACTGTTTGTTTGTGGTGAACCTACTCTGTTTGTTTGTGGCAAACCTACACTGTTTATTTGTTTGTGGTGAACCTACTGTTTGTGGCGAACCTACTCTGTTGTTTGTGGCAAACCTACTCTATTTGTGGTGGCGAACCTACTCTGATTGTGGCGAACCTACTCTGTTTGTGGCAAACCTACTCTGTTTGTGGCGAGCCTACTCTGTTTGTGGCGAGCCTACTCTGTTTGTGGCGAGCCTACTCTGTTTGTGGCAAGCCTACTCTGTTTGTGGCGAACCTACTCTGTTGTTTGTGGCGAACCTACTCTGTTGTTTGTGGGGAACCTACTGTGTTTTTTGTGGCGAACCTACTGTGTTTTTGTGGCGAACCTACTCTGTTTGTGGTGAACCTACTCTGTTTGGGGCAAACCTACTCTGTGGCGAGCCTACTCTGTTTGTGGCGAGCCTACTCTGTTTGTGGCGAACCTACTCTGTTTGTGGCGAGCCTATTCTGTTTGTGGCGAACCTTCTGTTTGTGGCGAACCTTCTCTGTTGTTTTTGGCGAACTTACTGTGTTTTTTGTGGCGAACCTACTCTGTTATTTGTGGTGAACCTACTCTGTTGTTTGTGGCAAACCTACTGTGTTGTTTGTGGCGAGCCTATTCTGTTGTTTGTGGTGAACCTACTCTGTTGTTTGTGGCGAACCTACTGTGTTGTTTGTGGCGAACCTACTGTGTTGTTTGTGGCGAACCTAATCTGTTGTTTATGGCGAACCTACAGTGTTGTTAATGGCGAACCTTCTGTGTTGTTTGTGGCAAACCTACTCTGTTTGTGGTGGCGAACCTACACTCTTTCTTTGTTTGTGGTGAACCTACTCTGTTTGCGGCGAACCTACTCTGTTTGTGGTGGCGAACCTACTCTGTTTGTTTGTGGTGAACCTACTCTATTTGTTTGTGGCGAACCTACTGTTTGTTTGTGGCGAACCTACTCTGTTTGTTTGTGGAAAACCTAATCTGTTTGTGGCGAACCTAATCTGTTTGTGGCGAACCTACTCTGTTTGTTTGTGGCGAACCTGCTCTGTTTGTTTGTGGCGAACCTACTCTGTTTGTGGCGAACCTACTCTATTTGTTTGTGGCGAACCTACTCTGTTGTTTGTGGCGAACCTGCTCTGTTTGTTTGTGGCGAACCTACTCTGTTTGTGGCGAACCTACTCTATTTGTTTGTGGCGAACCTACTCTGTTGTTTGTGGCAAACCTACTCTGTTGTTTGTGGCAAACCTACTCTGTTATTTGTGGCGAACCTACTGTTTGTTTGTGGCGAACCTACTCTGTTTGTTTGTGGAAAACCTAATCTGTTTGTGGCGAACCTACTCTGTTTGTTTGTGGCGAACCTACTCTGTTTGTTTGTGGCGAACCTACTGTGCTGTTTGTGGTGAACCTACTCTGTTGTTTGTGGTGAACCTACTGTGTTGTTTGTGGAGAACCTACTGTGTTGTTTGTGGCGAACCTACTGTTTTGTTTGTGGCAAAGCTACTGTGTTGGTTGTGGCGAACCTACTGTTTTGTTTGTGGTGAACCTACTCTGTTTGTTTGTGGCGAACCTATTCTGTTTGTTTGTGGCGAACCTACACTGTTTGTTTATGGCAAACCTACTCTGTTTGTGGCGAACCTACTCTGTTTGTTTGTGGTGAACCTACTCTGTTATTTGCGGCGAACCTACTCTGTTTGTTTGTGGCGAACCTACACTGTTTGTTTGTGGCGAACCTACTGTTTTTTGTGGCGAACCTACTCTGTTGTTTGTGGCGAAACCTACTCTGTTGTTTGTGGTGAACCTACTCTGTTGTTTGTGGCAAACCTACTCTGTTGTTTGTGGCGAACCTACTGTTTTTTGTGGCGAACCTACTCTGTTTGTGGCGAACCTACTCTGTTGTTTGTGGCGAACCTACTGTGTTGTTTGTGGCGAACCTACTGTGTTTGTTTGTGGCAAACCTACTCTGTTTGTTTGTTGAGTGAACCTACTCTGTTTGTTTGTGGCGAACCTACACTGTTTGTTTGTGGCGAACCTACTCTGTTTGTTTGTGGCGAACCTACTCTATTTGTTTGTGGTGAACCTACTCTGTTTGTTTGTGGCGAACCTACTCTGTTTGTTTGTGGCGAACCTACACTGTTTGTTTGTTTGTGGCAAACCTACTCTGTTTGCGGCGATCCTACTAAGTTTGTTTGTGGCGAACCTACTCTGTTGTTTGTGGCGAACCTACACTGTTTGTTTGTGGCGAACCTACTCTGTTTGTGGTGAACCTACTCTGTTGTTTGTGGCGAACCTACTCTGTTATTTGTGGCGAACCTACTCTGTTGTTTGTGGCAAACCTACTCTGTTTGTGGTGGCGAACCTACTCTGTTTATGGTGGCGAACCTACTCTGTTTGTGGTGGCGAACCTACACTGTTTGTGGTGGCGAACCTACTGTTTTTTGTGGCAAACCTTCTGTTTTTGTGGCGAACCTACTCTGTTTGTTTGTGGCGAACCTACTCTGTTTGTTTGTGGCGAAACTACTCTGTTTGTTTGTGGCAAACCTGCTCTGTTTGTTTGTGGCGAACCTACTCTGTTTGTTTGTGGCGAACCTACTCTGTTTGTTTGTGGTGAACCTACTCTATTTGTTTGTGGCGAACCTACTGTTTGTTTGTGGCGAACCTACTCTGTTTGTTTGTGGAAAACCTAATCTGTTTGTGGCGAACCTAATCTGTTTGTGGCGAACCTACTCTGTTTGTTTGTGGCGAACCTACTCTGTTTATTTGTGGCGAACCTACTGTGCTGTTTGTGGTGAACCTACTCTGTTTTTTGTGGTGAACCTACTGTGTTGTTTGTGGAGAACCTACTGTGTTGTTTGTGGCGAACCTACTGTGTTGTTTGTGGCAAACCTACTGTGTTGGTTGTGGCGAACCTACTGTTTTGTTTGTGGCGAACCTACTCTGTTTGTTTGTGGCGAACCTACACTGTTTGTTTATGGCAATCCTACTCTGTTTGTGGCGAACCTACTCTGTTTGTTTGTGGTGAACCTACTCTGTTATTTGCGGCGAACCTACTCTGTTTCTTTGTGGCGAACCTACACTGTTTGTTTGTGGCGAACCTACTCTGTTGTTTGTGGCGAACCTACTCTGTTTGTGGTGGCGAACCTACTCTGTGGTGTCGAACCTAGTCTGTTTGTGGTGGCGAACCTACTGTTTGTGGTGGCGAACCTACACTGTTTTTTGAGGCGAATCTACTGTTTTTTGTGGCGAACCTACTCTGTTGTTTGTGGCGAAACCTACTCTGTTGTTTGTGGTGAACCTACTGTGTTGTTTGTGGCGAATCTACTCTGCTGTTTGTGGCGAACATACTCTGCTGTTTGTGGCGAACCTACTGTGTTGTTTGTTTGTGGCGAACCTACTCTGTTGTTTATGGCGAACCTACTCTGTTGTTTGTGGCAAACCTGCTGTGTTGTTTGTGGCGAACCTGCTGTGTTGTTTGTGGCGAACCTGCTGTGTTGTTTGTGGCGAACCTGCTGTGTTGTTTGTGGCGAACCTGCTGTGTTGTTTGTGGCGAACCTACTGTGTTTTTTGTGGCGAACCTACTATGTTTTTTGTGGCGAACCTACTGTTTTTTGTGGCGAACCTACTGTGTTTTTGTAGTGAACCTTCCGTTTTTTATGGCGAACCTGTTTTTTTGTGGCGAACCTACTGTTGTTTGTGGCGAACCTACTCTGTTGTTTGTGGCAAACCTACTCTGTTGTTTGTGGTGAACCTACTGTGTTTTTTGTGGTGAACCAACTGTGTTTTTTGTGGCGAACCTACTGTGTTTTTTGTGGCGAACCTACTCTGTTTGTGGCAAACCTACTCTGTTTGTGGCGAACCTACTCTGTTGTTTGTGGCGAATCTACTCTGTTGTTTGTGGCAAACCTACTGTGTTGTTTGTGGTGAACCTACTCTGTTTGTTTCTGGCGAACCTACACTGTTTTTTTGTGGCGAACCTACTCTGTTTGTTTGTGGCGAACCTACTGTTTGTTTGTGGTGAACCTACTCTGTTTGTTTGTGGCAAACCTACACTGTTTATTTGTTTGTGGTGAACCTACTGTTTGTGGCGAACCTACTCTGTTGTTTGTGGCAAACCTACTCTATTTGTGGTGGCGAACCTACTCTGATTGTGGCGAACCTACTCTGTTTGTGGCAAACCTACTCTGTTTGTGGCGAGCCTACTCTGTTTGTGGCGAGCCTACTCTGTTTGTGGCGAGCCTACTCTGTTTGTGGCAAGCCTACTCTGTTTGTGGCGAACCTACTCTGTTGTTTGTGGCGAACCTACTCTGTTGTTTGTGGGGAACCTACTGTGTTTTTTGTGGCGAACCTACTGTGTTTTTTGTGGCGAACTTACTGTGTTTTTGTGGCGAACCTACTCTGTTTGTGGTGAACCTACTCTGTTTGGGGCAAACCTACTCTGTGGCGAGCCTACTCTGTTTGTGGCGAGCCTACTCTGTTTGTGGCGAACCTACTCTGTTTGTGGCGAGCCTATTCTGTTTGTGGCGAACCTTCTGTTTGTGGCGAACCTTCTCTGTTGTTTTTGGCGAACTTACTGTGTTTTTTGTGGCGAACCTACTCTGTTATTTGTGGTGAACCTACTCTGTTGTTTGTGGCAAACCTACTGTGTTGTTTGTGGCGAGCCTATTCTGTTGTTTGTGGTGAACCTACTCTGTTGTTTGTGGCGAACCTACTGTGTTGTTTGTGGCGAACCTACTGTGTTGTTTGTGGCGAACCTAATCTGTTGTTTATGGCGAACCTACAGTGTTGTTAATGGCGAACCTTCTGTGTTGTTTGTGGCAAACCTACTCTGTTTGTGGTGGCGAACCTACACTCTTTCTTTGTTTGTGGTGAACCTACTCTGTTTGCGGCGAACCTACTCTGTTTGTGGTGGCGAACCTACTCTGTTTGTTTGTGGTGAACCTACTCTATTTGTTTGTGGCGAACCTACTGTTTGTTTGTGGCGAACCTACTCTGTTTGTTTGTGGAAAACCTAATCTGTTTGTGGCGAACCTAATCTGTTTGTGGCGAACCTACTCTGTTTGTTTGTGGCGAACCTACTCTGTTTATTTGTGGCGAACCTACTGTGCTGTTTGTGGTGAACCTACTCTGTTTTTTGTGGTGAACCTACTGTGTTGTTTGTGGAGAACCTACTGTGTTGTTTGTGGCGAACCTACTGTGTTGTTTGTGGCAAACCTACTGTGTTGGTTGTGGCGAACCTACTGTTTTGTTTGTGGCGAACCTACTCTGTTTGTTTGTGGCGAACCTACACTGTTTGTTTATGGCAAACCTACTCTGTTTGTGGCGAACCTACTCTGTTTGTTTGTGGTGAACCTACTCTGTTATTTGCGGCGAACCTACTCTGTTTCTTTGTGGCGAACCTACACTGTTTGTTTGTGGCGAACCTACTCTGTTGTTTGTGGCGAACCTACTCTGTTTGTGGTGGCGAACCTACTCTGTGGTGGCGAACCTAGTCTGTTTGTGGTGGCGAACCTACTGTTTGTGGTGGCGAACCTACACTGTTTTTTGAGGCGAATCTACTGTTTTTTGTGGCGAACCTACTCTGTTGTTTGTGGCGAAACCTACTCTGTTGTTTGTGGTGAACCTACTGTGTTGTTTGTGGCGAATCTACTCTGCTGTTTGTGGCGAACATACTCTGCTGTTTGTGGCGAACCTACTGTGTTGTTTGTTTGTGGCGAACCTACTCTGTTGTTTGTGGCGAACCTACTCTGTTGTTTGTGGCAAACCTGCTGTGTTGTTTGTGGCGAACCTGCTGTGTTGTTTGTGGCGAACCTGCTGTGTTGTTTGTGGCGAACCTGCTGTGTTGTTTGTGGCGAACCTGCTGTGTTGTTTGTGGCGAACCTGCTGTGTTGTTTGTGGCGAACCTGCTGTGTTGTTTGTGGCGAACCTGCTGTGTTGTTTGTGGCGAACCTGCTGTGTTGTTTGTGGCGAACCTGCTGTGTTGTTTGTGGCGAACCTGCTGTGTTGTTTGTGGCGAACCTGCTGTGTTGTTTGTGGCGAACCTGCTGTGTTGTTTGTGGCGAACCTACTGTGTTTTTGTGGTGAACCTTCCGTTTTTTATGGCGAACCTGTTTTTTTGTGGCGAACCTACTGTTGTTTGTGGCGAACCTACTCTGTTGTTTGTGGCGAACCTACTCTGTTGTTTGTGGTGAACCTACTGTGTTTTTTGTGGCGAACCTACTGTGTTTTTTGTGGCGAACCAACTCTGTTTGTGGCAAACCTACTCTGTTTGTGGCGAACCTACTCTGTTTGTTTGTGGTGAACCTACTCTGTTTGTTTCTGGCGAACCTACACTGTTTTTTTGTGGCGAACCTACTCTGTTTGTTTGTGGCGAACCTACTGTTTGTTTGTGGCAAACCTACACTGTTTATTTGTTTGTGGTGAACCTACTGTTTGTGGCGAACCTACTCTGTTGTTTGTGGCAAACCTACTCTATTTGTGGTGGCGAACCTACTCTGATTGTGGCGAACCTACTCTGTTTGTGGCAAACCTACTCTGTTTGTGGCGAGCCTACTCTGTTTGTGGCGAGCCTACTCTGTTTGTGGCGAGCCTACTCTGTTTGTGGCAAACCTACTGTTTGTGGCAAGCCTACTCTGTTTGTGGCGAACCTACTCTGTTGTTTGTGGCGAACCTACTCTGTTGTTTGTGGGGAACCTACTGTGTTTTTTGTGGCGAACTTACTGTGTTTTTGTGGCGAACCTACTCTGTTTGTGGTGAACCTACTCTGTTTGGGGCAAACCTACTCTGTGGCGAGCCTACTCTGTTTGTGGCGAGCCTACTCTGTTTGTGGCGAACCTACTCTGTTTGTGGCGAGCCTATTCTGTTTGTGGCGAACCTTCTGTTTGTGGCGAACCTTCTCTGTTGTTTTTGGCGAACTTACTGTGTTTTTTGTGGCGAACCTACTCTGTTATTTGTGGTGAACCTACTCTGTTGTTTGTGGCAAACCTACTGTGTTGTTTGTGGCGAGCCTATTCTGTTGTTTGTGGTGAACCTACTCTGTTGTTTGTGGCGAACCTACTGTGTTGTTTGTGGCGAACCTACTGTGTTGTTTGTGGCGAACCTAATCTGTTGTTTATGGCGAACCTACAGTGTTGTTAATGGCGAACCTTCTGTGTTGTTTGTGGCAAACCTACTCTGTTTGTGGTGGCGAACCTACACTCTTTCTTTGTTTGTGGTGAACCTACTCTGTTTGCGGCGAACCTACTCTGTTTGTGGTGGCGAACCTACTCTGTTTGTGGTGGGGAACCTACTCTGTTTGTGGTGGCGAACCTATTCTGTTTGTGGTGGCGAACCTACTCTGTTTGTTTGTTGCGAACCTACTCTGTTTGTTTGTGGCAAACCTACTCTGTTTGTTTGTGTCTAACCTACTCTGTTTGTTTGTGTCGAACCTACTCTGTTTGTTTGTGGCGAACCTACTCTGTTTGTTTGTGGTGAACCTACTCTGTTTGTTTCTCGCGAACCTACGGTGTTTGTTTGTGGCGAACCTACTCTGTTTGTTTGTGGCGAACCTACTGTTTGTTTGTGGTGAACCTACTCTGTTTGTTTGTGGCGAACCTACACTGTTTGTTTGTTTGTGGCGAACCTACTCTGTTTGTGGTGAACCTACTCTGTTTGTTTGTGGCGAACCTACTCTGTTGTTTGTGGCGAACCTACTCTATTTGTGGTGGCGAACCTACTCTGATTGTGGCGAACCTACTCTGTTTGTGGCAAACCTACTCTGTTTGTGGCGAGCCTACTCTGTTTGTGGCGAGCCTACTCTGTTTCTGGCGAGCCTATTCTGTTTGTGGCGAACCTACTGTTTGTGGCGAGCCTACTCTGTTTGTGGCGAACCTACTCTGTTGTTTGTGGCGAACCTACTCTATTGTTTGTGGCGAACCTACTGTGTTTTTTGTGGCGAACCTACTCTGTTTGTGGCGAACCTACTTTGTTTGTGGCAAACCTACTCTGTTTGTGGTGAGCCTACTCTGTTTGTGGCGAGCCTACTCTGTTTGTGGCGAGCAAACTCTGTTTGGGGCGAGCCTATTCTGTTTGTGGCGAACCTACTCTGTTGTTTGTGGCGAACCTACTCTGTTGTTTGTGGCGAATCTACTCTGTTGTTTGTGGCGAACATACTCTGCTGTTTGTGGCGAACCTACTGTGTTGTTTGTGGCGAACCTACTCTGTTGTTTGTGGCGAACCTACTGTTTGTTTCTGACGAACCTACACTGTTTTTTTGTGGCGAACCTACTCTGTTTGTTTGTGGCGAACCTACTGTTTGTTTGTGGTGAACCTACTCTGTTTGTTTGTGGCAAACCTACACTGTTTATTTGTTTGTGGTGAACCTACTGTTTGTGGCGAACCTACTCTGTTGTTTGTGGCAAACCTACTCTATTTGTGGTGGCGAACCTACTCTGATTGTGGCGAACCTACTCTGTTTGTGGCAAACCTACTCTGTTTGTGGCGAGCCTACTCTGTTTGTGGCGAGCCTACTCTGTTTGTGGCGAGCCTACTCTGTTTGTGGCGAACCTACTGTTTGTGGCAAGCCTACTCTGTTTGTGGCGAACCTACTCTGTTGTTTGTGGCGAACCTACTCTGTTGTTTGTGGGGAACCTACTGTGTTTTTTGTGGCGAACCTACTGTGTTTTTTGTGGCGAACTTACTGTGTTTTTGTGGCGAACCTACTCTGTTTGTGGTGAACCTACTCTGTTTGGGGCAAACCTACTCTGTGGCGAGCCTACTCTGTTTGTGGCGAGCCTACTCTGTTTGTGGCGAACCTACTCTGTTTGTGGCGAGCCTATTCTGTTTGTGGCGAACCTTCTGTTTGTGGCGAACCTTCTCTGTTGTTTTTGGCGAACTTACTGTGTTTTTTGTGGCGAACCTACTCTGTTATTTGTGGTGAACCTACTCTGTTGTTTGTGGCAAACCTACTGTGTTGTTTGTGGCGAGCCTATTCTGTTGTTTGTGGTGAACCTACTCTGTTGTTTGTGGCGAACCTACTGTGTTGTTTGTGGCGAACCTACTGTGTTGTTTGTGGCGAACCTAATCTGTTGTTTATGGCGAACCTACAGTGTTGTTAATGGCGAACCTTCTGTGTTGTTTGTGGCAAACCTACTCTGTTTGTGGTGGCGAACCTACACTCTTTCTTTGTTTGTGGTGAACCTACTCTGTTTGCGGCGAACCTACTCTGTTTGTGGTGGCGAACCTACTCTGTTTGTTTGTGGTGAACCTACTCTATTTGTTTGTGGCGAACCTACTGTTTGTTTGTGGCGAACCTACTCTGTTTGTTTGTGGAAAACCTAATCTGTTTGTGGCGAACCTAATCTGTTTGTGGCGAACCTACTCTGTTTGTTTGTGGCGAACCTACTCTGTTTATTTGTGGCGAACCTACTGTGCTGTTTGTGGTGAACCTACTCTGTTTTTTGTGGTGAACCTACTGTGTTGTTTGTGGAGAACCTACTGTGTTGTTTGTGGCGAACCTACTGTGTTGTTTGTGGCAAACCTACTGTGTTGGTTGTGGCGAACCTACTGTTTTGTTTGTGGCGAACCTACTCTGTTTGTTTGTGGCGAACCTACACTGTTTGTTTATGGCAAACCTACTCTGTTTGTGGCGAACCTACTCTGTTTGTTTGTGGTGAACCTACTCTGTTATTTGCGGCGAACCTACTCTGTTTCTTTGTGGCGAACCTACACTGTTTGTTTGTGGCGATTCACTCTGTTGTTTGTGGCGAACCTACTCTGTTTGTGGTGGCGAACCTACTCTGTGGTGGCGAACCTAGTCTGTTTGTGGTGGCGAACCTACTGTTTGTGGTGGCGAACCTACACTGTTTTTTGAGGCGAATCTACTGTTTTTTGTGGCGAACCTACTCTGTTGTTTGTGGCGAAACCTACTCTGTTGTTTGTGGTGAACCTACTGTGTTGTTTGTGGCGAATCTACTCTGCTGTTTGTGGCGAACATACTCTGCTGTTTGTGGCGAACCTACTGTGTTGTTTGTTTGTGGCGAACCTACTCTGTTGTTTGTGGCGAACCTACTCTGTTGTTTGTGGCGAACCTGCTGTGTTGTTTGTGGCGAACCTGCTGTGTTGTTTGTGGCGAACCTGCTGTGTTGTTTGTGGCAAACCTGCTGTGTTGTTTGTGGCGAACCTGCTGTGTTGTTTGTGGCGAACCTGCTGTGTTGTTTGTGGCGAACCTGCTGTGTTGTTTGTGGCGAACCTGCTGTGTTGTTTGTGGCGAACCTGCTGTGTTGTTTGTGGCGAACCTGCTGTGTTGTTTGTGGCGAACCTGCTGTGTTGTTTGTGGCGAACCTGCTGTGTTGTTTGTGGCGAACCTACTGTGTTTTTGTGGTGAACCTTCCGTTTTTTATGGCGAACCTGTTTTTTTGTGGCGAACCTACTGTTGTTTGTGGCGAACCTACTCTGTTGTTTGTGGCGAACCTACTCTGTTGTTTGTGGTGAACCTACTGTGTTTTTTGTGGCGAACCTACTGTGTTTTTTGTGGCGAACCTACTCTGTTTGTGGCAAACCTACTCTGTTTGTGGCGAACCTACTCTGTTTGTTTGTGGTGAACCTACTCTGTTTGTTTCTGGCGAACCTACACTGTTTTTTTGTGGCGAACCTACTCTGTTTGTTTGTGGCGAACCTACTGTTTGTTTGTGGCAAACCTACACTGTTTATTTGTTTGTGGTGAACCTACTGTTTGTGGCGAACCTACTCTGTTGTTTGTGGCAAACCTACTCTATTTGTGGTGGCGAACCTACTCTGATTGTGGCGAACCTACTCTGTTTGTGGCAAACCTACTCTGTTTGTGGCGAGCCTACTCTGTTTGTGGCGAGCCTACTCTGTTTGTGGCGAGCCTACTCTGTTTGTGGCAAACCTACTGTTTGTGGCAAGCCTACTCTGTTTGTGGCGAACCTACTCTGTTGTTTGTGGCGAACCTACTCTGTTGTTTGTGGGGAACCTACTGTGTTTTTTGTGGCGAACCTACTGTGTTTTTTGTGGCGAACTTACTGTGTTTTTGTGGCGAACCTACTCTGTTTGTGGTGAACCTACTCTGTTTGGGGCAAACCTACTCTGTGGCGAGCCTACTCTGTTTGTGGCGAGCCTACTCTGTTTGTGGCGAACCTACTCTGTTTGTGGCGAGCCTATTCTGTTTGTGGCGAACCTTCTGTTTGTGGCGAACCTTCTCTGTTGTTTTTGGCGAACTTACTGTGTTTTTTGTGGCGAACCTACTCTGTTATTTGTGGTGAACCTACTCTGTTGTTTGTGGCAAACCTACTGTGTTGTTTGTGGCGAGCCTATTCTGTTGTTTGTGGTGAACCTACTCTGTTGTTTGTGGCGAACCTACTGTGTTGTTTGTGGCGAACCTACTGTGTTGTTTGTGGCGAACCTAATCTGTTGTTTATGGCGAACCTACAGTGTTGTTAATGGCGAACCTTCTGTGTTGTTTGTGGCAAACCTACTCTGTTTGTGGTGGCGAACCTACACTCTTTCTTTGTTTGTGGTGAACCTACTCTGTTTGCGGCGAACCTACTCTGTTTGTGGTGGCGAACCTACTCTGTTTGTGGTGGGGAACCTACTCTGTTTGTGGTGGCGAACCTATTCTGTTTGTGGTGGCGAACCTACTCTGTTTGTTTGTTGCGAACCTACTCTGTTTGTTTGTGGCAAACCTACTCTGTTTGTTTGTGTCTAACCTACTCTGTTTGTTTGTGTCGAACCTACTCTGTTTGTTTGTGGCGAACCTACTCTGTTTGTTTGTGGTGAACCTACTCTGTTTGTTTCTCGCGAACCTACAGTGTTTGTTTGTGGCGAACCTACTCTGTTTGTTTGTGGCGAACCTACTGTTTGTTTGTGGTGAACCTACTCTGTTTGTTTGTGGCGAACCTACACTGTTTGTTTGTTTGTGGCGAACCTACTCTGTTTGTGGTGAACCTACTCTGTTTGTTTGTGGCGAACCTACTCTGTTGTTTGTGGCGAACCTACTCTATTTGTGGTGGCGAACCTACTCTGATTGTGGCGAACCTACTCTGTTTGTGGCAAACCTACTCTGTTTGTGGCGAGCCTACTCTGTTTGTGGCGAGCCTACTCTGTTTCTGGCGAGCCTATTCTGTTTGTGGCGAACCTACTGTTTGTGGCGAGCCTACTCTGTTTGTGGCGAACCTACTCTGTTGTTTGTGGCGAACCTACTCTATTGTTTGTGGCGAACCTACTGTGTTTTTTGTGGCGAACCTACTCTGTTTGTGGCGAACCTACTTTGTTTGTGGCAAACCTACTCTGTTTGTGGTGAGCCTACTCTGTTTGTGGCGAGCCTACTCTGTTTGTGGCGAGCAAACTCTGTTTGGGGCGAGCCTATTCTGTTTGTGGCGAACCTACTCTGTTGTTTGTGGCGAACCTACTCTGTTGTTTGTGGCGAATCTACTCTGTTGTTTGTGGCGAACATACTCTGCTGTTTGTGGCGAACCTACTGTGTTGTTTGTTTGTGGCGAACCTACTCTGTTGTTTGTGGCGAACCTACTCTGTTGTTAGTGGCGAACCTGCTGTGTTGTTTGTGGCGAACCTGCTGTGTTGTTTGTGGCGAACCTGCTGTGTTGTTTGTGGCGAACCTGCTGTGTTGTTTGTGGCGAACCTACTGTGTTTTTTGTGGCGAATCTATTATGTTTTTTGTGGCGAACCTACTGTTTTTTGTGGCGAACTTACTGTGTTTTTGTGGTGAACCTTCTGTTTTTTATGGCGAACCTGTTTTTTTGTGGCGAACCTACTGTTGTTTGTGGCGAACCTACTCTGTTGTTTGTGGCGAACTTACTCTGTTGTTTGTGGCGAACCTACTCTGTTTGTGGCGAACCTACTCTGTTTGTTTGTGGTGAACCTACTCTGTTTGTTTCTGGCAAACCTACACTGTTTGTTTGTGGCGAACCTACTCTGTTTGTTTGTGGCGAACCTACTGTTTGTTTGTGGTAAACCTACTCTGTTTGTTTGTGGCGAACCTACACTGTTTGTTTGTGGTGAACCTACTGTTTGTGGCGAACCTACTCTGTTTGTTTGTGGCGAACCTACTCTGTTGTTTGTGGCGAACCTACTCTATTTGTGGTGGCGAAAATACTCTGATTGTGGCGAACCTACTCTGTTTGTGGCAAACCTACTCTGTTTGTGGCGAGCCTACTCTGTTTGTGGCGAGCCTACTCTGTTTGTGGCGAGCATACTCTATTTGTGGCGAGCCTATTCTGTTTGTGGCGAACCTACTCTGTTGTTTGTGGCGACCTACTCTGTTGTTTGTGGGGAACCTACTGTGTTTTTTGTGGCGAACCTATTGTGTTTTTTGTGGCGAACCTACTGTGTTTTTGTGGCGAACCTACTCTGTTTGTGGCGAACCTACTCTGTTTGTTTCAAACCTACTCTGTTTGTGGCGAGCCTACTCTGTTTGTGGCGAGCCTATTCTGTTTGTGGCGAGCCTACTCTGTTTGTGGCGAGCCTATTCTGTTTGTGGCGAACCTTCTGTTTGTGGCGAACCTTCTCTGTTGTTTGTGGCGAACTTACTGTGTTTTTTGTGGCGAACCTACTGTTATTTGTGGCGAACCTACTCTGTTGTTTGTGGCAAACCTACTGTGTTGTTTGTGGCGAACCTACTCTGTTGTTTGTGGCGAACCTACTCTGTTGTTTGTGGCGAACCTACTCTGTTGTTTTTGGCGAACCTACTGTGTTGTTTGTGGCGAACCTGCTGTGTTGTTTGTGGCGAACCTGCTGTGTTGTTTGTGGCGAACCTGCTGTGTTGTTTGTGGCGAACCTGCTGTGTTGTTTGTGGCGAACCTGCTGTGTTGTTTGTGGCGAACCTGCTGTGTTGTTTGTGGCGAACCTGCTGTGTTGTTTGTGGCGAACCTGCTGTGTTGTTTGTGGCGAACCTGCTGTGTTGTTTGTGGCGAACCTGCTGTGTTGTTTGTGGCGAACCTGCTGTGTTGTTTGTGGCGAACCTGCTGTGTTGTTTGTGGCGAACCTGCTGTGTTGTTTGTGGCGAACCTGCTGTGTTGTTTGTGGCGAACCTACTGTGTTTTTGTGGTGAACCTTCCGTTTTTTATGGCGAACCTGTTTTTTTGTGGCGAACCTACTGTTGTTTGTGGCGAACCTACTCTGTTGTTTGTGGCGAACCTACTCTGTTGTTTGTGGTGAACCTACTGTGTTTTTTGTGGCGAACCTACTGTGTTTTTTGTGGCGAACCAACTCTGTTTGTGGCAAACCTACTCTGTTTGTGGCGAACCTACTCTGTTTGTTTGTGGTGAACCTACTCTGTTTGTTTCTGGCGAACCTACACTGTTTTTTTGTGGCGAACCTACTCTGTTTGTTTGTGGCGAACCTACTGTTTGTTTGTGGCAAACCTACACTGTTTATTTGTTTGTGGTGAACCTACTGTTTGTGGCGAACCTACTCTGTTGTTTGTGGCAAACCTACTCTATTTGTGGTGGCGAACCTACTCTGATTGTGGCGAACCTACTCTGTTTGTGGCAAACCTACTCTGTTTGTGGCGAGCCTACTCTGTTTGTGGCGAGCCTACTCTGTTTGTGGCGAGCCTACTCTGTTTGTGGCAAACCTACTGTTTGTGGCAAGCCTACTCTGTTTGTGGCGAACCTACTCTGTTGTTTGTGGCGAACCTACTCTGTTGTTTGTGGGGAACCTACTGTGTTTTTTGTGGCGAACTTACTGTGTTTTTGTGGCGAACCTACTCTGTTTGTGGTGAACCTACTCTGTTTGGGGCAAACCTACTCTGTGGCGAGCCTACTCTGTTTGTGGCGAGCCTACTCTGTTTGTGGCGAACCTACTCTGTTTGTGGCGAGCCTATTCTGTTTGTGGCGAACCTTCTGTTTGTGGCGAACCTTCTCTGTTGTTTTTGGCGAACTTACTGTGTTTTTTGTGGCGAACCTACTCTGTTATTTGTGGTGAACCTACTCTGTTGTTTGTGGCAAACCTACTGTGTTGTTTGTGGCGAGCCTATTCTGTTGTTTGTGGTGAACCTACTCTGTTGTTTGTGGCGAACCTACTGTGTTGTTTGTGGCGAACCTACTGTGTTGTTTGTGGCGAACCTAATCTGTTGTTTATGGCGAACCTACAGTGTTGTTAATGGCGAACCTTCTGTGTTGTTTGTGGCAAACCTACTCTGTTTGTGGTGGCGAACCTACACTCTTTCTTTGTTTGTGGTGAACCTACTCTGTTTGCGGCGAACCTACTCTGTTTGTGGTGGCGAACCTACTCTGTTTGTGGTGGGGAACCTACTCTGTTTGTGGTGGCGAACCTATTCTGTTTGTGGTGGCGAACCTACTCTGTTTGTTTGTTGCGAACCTACTCTGTTTGTTTGTGGCAAACCTACTCTGTTTGTTTGTGTCTAACCTACTCTGTTTGTTTGTGTCGAACCTACTCTGTTTGTTTGTGGCGAACCTACTCTGTTTGTTTGTGGTGAACCTACTCTGTTTGTTTCTCGCGAACCTACGGTGTTTGTTTGTGGCGAACCTACTCTGTTTGTTTGTGGCGAACCTACTGTTTGTTTGTGGTGAACCTACTCTGTTTGTTTGTGGCGAACCTACACTGTTTGTTTGTTTGTGGCGAACCTACTCTGTTTGTGGTGAACCTACTCTGTTTGTTTGTGGCGAACCTACTCTGTTGTTTGTGGCGAACCTACTCTATTTGTGGTGGCGAACCTACTCTGATTGTGGCGAACCTACTCTGTTTGTGGCAAACCTACTCTGTTTGTGGCGAGCCTACTCTGTTTGTGGCGAGCCTACTCTGTTTCTGGCGAGCCTATTCTGTTTGTGGCGAACCTACTGTTTGTGGCGAGCCTACTCTGTTTGTGGCGAACCTACTCTGTTGTTTGTGGCGAACCTACTCTATTGTTTGTGGCGAACCTACTGTGTTTTTTGTGGCGAACCTACTCTGTTTGTGGCGAACCTACTTTGTTTGTGGCAAACCTACTCTGTTTGTGGTGAGCCTACTCTGTTTGTGGCGAGCCTACTCTGTTTGTGGCGAGCAAACTCTGTTTGGGGCGAGCCTATTCTGTTTGTGGCGAACCTACTCTGTTGTTTGTGGCGAACCTACTCTGTTGTTTGTGGCGAATCTACTCTGTTGTTTGTGGCGAACATACTCTGCTGTTTGTGGCGAACCTACTGTGTTGTTTGTGGCGAACCTACTCTGTTGTTTGTGGCGAACCTACTGTTTGTTTCTGACGAACCTACACTGTTTTTTTGTGGCGAACCTACTCTGTTTGTTTGTGGCGAACCTACTGTTTGTTTGTGGTGAACCTACTCTGTTTGTTTGTGGCAAACCTACACTGTTTATTTGTTTGTGGTGAACCTACTGTTTGTGGCGAACCTACTCTGTTGTTTGTGGCAAACCTACTCTATTTGTGGTGGCGAACCTACTCTGATTGTGGCGAACCTACTCTGTTTGTGGCAAACCTACTCTGTTTGTGGCGAGCCTACTCTGTTTGTGGCGAGCCTACTCTGTTTGTGGCGAGCCTACTCTGTTTGTGGCGAACCTACTGTTTGTGGCAAGCCTACTCTGTTTGTGGCGAACCTACTCTGTTGTTTGTGGCGAACCTACTCTGTTGTTTGTGGGGAACCTACTGTGTTTTTTGTGGCGAACCTACTGTGTTTTTTGTGGCGAACTTACTGTGTTTTTGTGGCGAACCTACTCTGTTTGTGGTGAACCTACTCTGTTTGGGGCAAACCTACTCTGTGGCGAGCCTACTCTGTTTGTGGCGAGCCTACTCTGTTTGTGGCGAACCTACTCTGTTTGTGGCGAGCCTATTCTGTTTGTGGCGAACCTTCTGTTTGTGGCGAACCTTCTCTGTTGTTTTTGGCGAACTTACTGTGTTTTTTGTGGCGAACCTACTCTGTTATTTGTGGTGAACCTACTCTGTTGTTTGTGGCAAACCTACTGTGTTGTTTGTGGCGAGCCTATTCTGTTGTTTGTGGTGAACCTACTCTGTTGTTTGTGGCGAACCTACTGTGTTGTTTGTGGCGAACCTACTGTGTTGTTTGTGGCGAACCTAATCTGTTGTTTATGGCGAACCTACAGTGTTGTTAATGGCGAACCTTCTGTGTTGTTTGTGGCAAACCTACTCTGTTTGTGGTGGCGAACCTACACTCTTTCTTTGTTTGTGGTGAACCTACTCTGTTTGCGGCGAACCTACTCTGTTTGTGGTGGCGAACCTACTCTGTTTGTTTGTGGTGAACCTACTCTATTTGTTTGTGGCGAACCTACTGTTTGTTTGTGGCGAACCTACTCTGTTTGTTTGTGGAAAACCTAATCTGTTTGTGGCGAACCTAATCTGTTTGTGGCGAACCTACTCTGTTTGTTTGTGGCGAACCTACTCTGTTTATTTGTGGCGAACCTACTGTGCTGTTTGTGGTGAACCTACTCTGTTTTTTGTGGTGAACCTACTGTGTTGTTTGTGGAGAACCTACTGTGTTGTTTGTGGCGAACCTACTGTGTTGTTTGTGGCAAACCTACTGTGTTGGTTGTGGCGAACCTACTGTTTTGTTTGTGGCGAACCTACTCTGTTTGTTTGTGGCGAACCTACACTGTTTGTTTATGGCAAACCTACTCTGTTTGTGGCGAACCTACTCTGTTTGTTTGTGGTGAACCTACTCTGTTATTTGCGGCGAACCTACTCTGTTTCTTTGTGGCGAACCTACACTGTTTGTTTGTGGCGATTCACTCTGTTGTTTGTGGCGAACCTACTCTGTTTGTGGTGGCGAACCTACTCTGTGGTGGCGAACCTAGTCTGTTTGTGGTGGCGAACCTACTGTTTGTGGTGGCGAACCTACACTGTTTTTTGAGGCGAATCTACTGTTTTTTGTGGCGAACCTACTCTGTTGTTTGTGGCGAAACCTACTCTGTTGTTTGTGGTGAACCTACTGTGTTGTTTGTGGCGAATCTACTCTGCTGTTTGTGGCGAACATACTCTGCTGTTTGTGGCGAACCTACTGTGTTGTTTGTTTGTGGCGAACCTACTCTGTTGTTTGTGGCGAACCTACTCTGTTGTTTGTGGCGAACCTGCTGTGTTGTTTGTGGCGAACCTGCTGTGTTGTTTGTGGCGAACCTGCTGTGTTGTTTGTGGCGAACCTGCTGTGTTGTTTGTGGCGAACCTGCTGTGTTGTTTGTGGCGAACCTGCTGTGTTGTTTGTGGCGAACCTGCTGTGTTGTTTGTGGCGAACCTGCTGTGTTGTTTGTGGCGAACCTGCTGTGTTGTTTGTGGCGAACCTGCTGTGTTGTTTGTGGCGAACCTGCTGTGTTGTTTGTGGCGAACCTGCTGTGTTGTTTGTGGCGAACCTACTGTGTTTTTGTGGTGAACCTTCCGTTTTTTATGGCGAACCTGTTTTTTTGTGGCGAACCTACTGTTGTTTGTGGCGAACCTACTCTGTTGTTTGTGGCGAACCTACTCTGTTGTTTGTGGTGAACCTACTGTGTTTTTTGTGGCGAACCTACTGTGTTTTTTGTGGCGAACCTACTCTGTTTGTGGCAAACCTACTCTGTTTGTGGCGAACCTACTCTGTTTGTTTGTGGTGAACCTACTCTGTTTGTTTCTGGCGAACCTACACTGTTTTTTTGTGGCGAACCTACTCTGTTTGTTTGTGGCGAACCTACTGTTTGTTTGTGGCAAACCTACACTGTTTATTTGTTTGTGGTGAACCTACTGTTTGTGGCGAACCTACTCTGTTGTTTGTGGCAAACCTACTCTATTTGTGGTGGCGAACCTACTCTGATTGTGGCGAACCTACTCTGTTTGTGGCAAACCTACTCTGTTTGTGGCGAGCCTACTCTGTTTGTGGCGAGCCTACTCTGTTTGTGGCGAGCCTACTCTGTTTGTGGCAAACCTACTGTTTGTGGCAAGCCTACTCTGTTTGTGGCGAACCTACTCTGTTGTTTGTGGCGAACCTACTCTGTTGTTTGTGGGGAACCTACTGTGTTTTTTGTGGCGAACCTACTGTGTTTTTTGTGGCGAACTTACTGTGTTTTTGTGGCGAACCTACTCTGTTTGTGGTGAACCTACTCTGTTTGGGGCAAACCTACTCTGTGGCGAGCCTACTCTGTTTGTGGCGAGCCTACTCTGTTTGTGGCGAACCTACTCTGTTTGTGGCGAGCCTATTCTGTTTGTGGCGAACCTTCTGTTTGTGGCGAACCTTCTCTGTTGTTTTTGGCGAACTTACTGTGTTTTTTGTGGCGAACCTACTCTGTTATTTGTGGTGAACCTACTCTGTTGTTTGTGGCAAACCTACTGTGTTGTTTGTGGCGAGCCTATTCTGTTGTTTGTGGTGAACCTACTCTGTTGTTTGTGGCGAACCTACTGTGTTGTTTGTGGCGAACCTACTGTGTTGTTTGTGGCGAACCTAATCTGTTGTTTATGGCGAACCTACAGTGTTGTTAATGGCGAACCTTCTGTGTTGTTTGTGGCAAACCTACTCTGTTTGTGGTGGCGAACCTACACTCTTTCTTTGTTTGTGGTGAACCTACTCTGTTTGCGGCGAACCTACTCTGTTTGTGGTGGCGAACCTACTCTGTTTGTGGTGGGGAACCTACTCTGTTTGTGGTGGCGAACCTATTCTGTTTGTGGTGGCGAACCTACTCTGTTTGTTTGTTGCGAACCTACTCTGTTTGTTTGTGGCAAACCTACTCTGTTTGTTTGTGTCTAACCTACTCTGTTTGTTTGTGTCGAACCTACTCTGTTTGTTTGTGGCGAACCTACTCTGTTTGTTTGTGGTGAACCTACTCTGTTTGTTTCTCGCGAACCTACAGTGTTTGTTTGTGGCGAACCTACTCTGTTTGTTTGTGGCGAACCTACTGTTTGTTTGTGGTGAACCTACTCTGTTTGTTTGTGGCGAACCTACACTGTTTGTTTGTTTGTGGCGAACCTACTCTGTTTGTGGTGAACCTACTCTGTTTGTTTGTGGCGAACCTACTCTGTTGTTTGTGGCGAACCTACTCTATTTGTGGTGGCGAACCTACTCTGATTGTGGCGAACCTACTCTGTTTGTGGCAAACCTACTCTGTTTGTGGCGAGCCTACTCTGTTTGTGGCGAGCCTACTCTGTTTCTGGCGAGCCTATTCTGTTTGTGGCGAACCTACTGTTTGTGGCGAGCCTACTCTGTTTGTGGCGAACCTACTCTGTTGTTTGTGGCGAACCTACTCTATTGTTTGTGGCGAACCTACTGTGTTTTTTGTGGCGAACCTACTCTGTTTGTGGCGAACCTACTTTGTTTGTGGCAAACCTACTCTGTTTGTGGTGAGCCTACTCTGTTTGTGGCGAGCCTACTCTGTTTGTGGCGAGCAAACTCTGTTTGGGGCGAGCCTATTCTGTTTGTGGCGAACCTACTCTGTTGTTTGTGGCGACCCTACTCTGTTGTTTGTGGCGAATCTACTCTGTTGTTTGTGGCGAACATACTCTGCTGTTTGTGGCGAACCTACTGTGTTGTTTGTTTGTGGCGAACCTACTCTGTTGTTTGTGGCGAACCTACTCTGTTGTTAGTGGCGAACCTGCTGTGTTGTTTGTGGCGAACCTGCTGTGTTGTTTGTGGCGAACCTGCTGTGTTGTTTGTGGCGAACCTGCTGTGTTGTTTGTGGCGAACCTACTGTGTTTTTTGTGGCGAATCTATTATGTTTTTTGTGGCGAACCTACTGTTTTTTGTGGCGAACTTACTGTGTTTTTGTGGTGAACCTTCTGTTTTTTATGGCGAACCTGTTTTTTTGTGGCGAACCTACTGTTGTTTGTGGCGAACCTACTCTGTTGTTTGTGGCGAACTTACTCTGTTGTTTGTGGCGAACCTACTCTGTTTGTGGCGAACCTACTCTGTTTGTTTGTGGTGAACCTACTCTGTTTGTTTCTGGCAAACCTACACTGTTTGTTTGTGGCGAACCTACTCTGTTTGTTTGTGGCGAACCTACTGTTTGTTTGTGGTAAACCTACTCTGTTTGTTTGTGGCGAACCTACACTGTTTGTTTGTGGTGAACCTACTGTTTGTGGCGAACCTACTCTGTTTGTTTGTGGCGAACCTACTCTGTTGTTTGTGGCGAACCTACTCTATTTGTGGTGGCGAAAATACTCTGATTGTGGCGAACCTACTCTGTTTGTGGCAAACCTACTCTGTTTGTGGCGAGCCTACTCTGTTTGTGGCGAGCCTACTCTGTTTGTGGCGAGCATACTCTATTTGTGGCGAGCCTATTCTGTTTGTGGCGAACCTACTCTGTTGTTTGTGGCGACCTACTCTGTTGTTTGTGGGGAACCTACTGTGTTTTTTGTGGCGAACCTATTGTGTTTTTTGTGGCGAACCTACTGTGTTTTTGTGGCGAACCTACTCTGTTTGTGGCGAACCTACTCTGTTTGTTTCAAACCTACTCTGTTTGTGGCGAGCCTACTCTGTTTGTGGCGAGCCTATTCTGTTTGTGGCGAGCCTACTCTGTTTGTGGCGAGCCTATTCTGTTTGTGGCGAACCTTCTGTTTGTGGCGAACCTTCTCTGTTGTTTGTGGCGAACTTACTGTGTTTTTTGTGGCGAACCTACTGTTATTTGTGGCGAACCTACTCTGTTGTTTGTGGCAAACCTACTGTGTTGTTTGTGGCGAACCTACTCTGTTGTTTGTGGCGAACCTACTCTGTTGTTTGTGGCGAACCTACTCTGTTGTTTTTGGCGAACCTACTGTGTTGTTTGTGGCGAACCTACTTTGTTGTTTGTGGCGAACCTACTGTGTTGTTTGTGGCGAACCTACTGTGTTGTTTGTGGCGAACCTACTGTGTTGTTTGTGGCGAACCTACTGTGTTGTTTGTGGCGAACCTACTGTGTTGTTTGTGGCGAACCTACTCTGTTGTTTGTGGTGAACCTACTGTATTGTTTTTGGCGAACCTACTGTGTTGTTTGTGGTGAACCTACTGTGTTGTTTGTGGCGAACCTACTGTGTTGTTTGTGGTGAACCTACTCTGTTTGTTTGTGGTGAACCTACTCTTTTTGTTTCTCGCGAACCTACACTGTTTGTTTGTGGCGATCCTACTCTGTTTGTTTGTGGCGAACCTACTGTTTGTTTGTGGTGAACCTACTCTGTTTGTTTGTGGCGAACCTACACTGTTTGTTTGTTTGTGGCGAACCTACTCTGTTTGTTGTGAACCTACTCTGTTTGTTTGTGGCGAACCTACTCTGTTGTTTGTGGCGAACCTACTCTATTTGTGGTGGCAAACCTACTCTGATTGTGGCGAACCTACTCTGTTTGTGGCAAACCTACTCTGTTTGTGGCGAGCCTACTCTGTTTGTGGCGAGCCTACTCTGTTTCTGGCGAGCCTACTCTGTTTGTGGCGAGCCTATTCTGTTTGTGGCGAACCTACTGTTTGTGGCGAGCCTACTCTGTTTGTGGCGAACCTACTCTGTTGTTTGTGGCGAACCTACTCTGTTGTTTGTGGCGAACCTACTCTATTGTTTGTGGCGAACCTACTCTATTGTTTGTGGCGAACCTACTGTGTTTTTTGTGGCGAACCTACTTTGTTTGTGGCAAACCTACTCTGTTTGTGGTGAGCCTACTCTGTTTGTGGCGAGCCTACTCTGTTTGTGGCGAGCAAACTCTGTTTGGGGCGAGCCTATTCTGTTTGTGGCGAACCTACTCTGTTGTTTGTGGCAAACCTGCTGTGTTGTTTGTGGCGAACCTGCTGTGTTGTTTGTGGCGAACCTACTGTGTTTTTGTGGTGAACCTTCCGTTTTTTATGGCGAACCTGTTTTTTTGTGGCGAACCTACTGTTGTTTGTGGCGAACCTACTCTGTTGTTTGTGGCGAACCTACTCTGTTGTTTGTGGTGAACCTACTGTGTTTTTTGTGGTGAACCTACTGTGTTTTTTGTGGCGAACCTACTGTGTTTTTTGTGGCGAACCTACTCTGTTTGTGGCAAACCTACTCTGTTTGTGGCGAACCTACTCTGTTTGTTTGTGGTGAACCTACTCTGTTTGTTTCTGGCGAACCTACACTGTTTTTTGTGGCGAACCTACTCTGTTTGTTTGTGGCGAACCTACTGTTTGTTTGTGGTGAACCTACTCTGTTTGTTTGTGGCAAACCTACACTGTTGTTTGTGGCAAACCTACTCTATTTGTGGTGGCGAACCTACTCTGATTGTGGCGAACCTACTCTGTTTGTGGCAAACCTACTCTGTTTGTGGCGAGCCTACTCTGTTTGTGGCGAGCCTACTCTATTTGTGGCGAGCCTATTCTGTTTGTGGCGAACCTACTGTTTGTGGCGAGCCTACTCTGTTTGTGGCGAACCTACTCTGTTGTTTGTGGCGAACCTACTCTGTTGTTTGTGGGGAACCTACTGTGTTTTTTGTGGCGAACCTACTGTGTTTTTTGTGGCGAACTTACTGTGTTTTTGTGGCGAACCTACTCTGTTTGTGGTGAACCTACTCTGTTTGGGGCAAACCTACTCTGTGGCGAGCCTACTCTGTTTGTGGCGAGCCTACTCTGTTTGTGGCGAACCTACTCTGTTTGTGGCGAGCCTATTCTGTTTGTGGTGAACCTTCTGTTTGTGGCGAACCTTCTCTGTTGTTTTTGGCGAACTTACTGTGTTTTTTGTGGCGAACCTACTCTGTTATTTGTGGTGAACCTACTCTGTTGTTTGTGGCAAACCTACTGTGTTGTTTGTGGCGAGCCTATTCTGTTGTTTGTGGTGAACCTACTCTGTTGTTTGTGGCGAACCTACTGTGTTGTTTGTGGCGAACCTACTGTGTTGTTTGTGCCGAACCTAATCTGTTGTTTATGGCGAACCTACAGTGTTGTTAATGGCGAACCTTCTGTGTTGTTTGTGGCAAACCTACTCTGTTTGTGGTGGCGAACCTACACTCTTTCTTTGTTTGTGGTGAACCTACTCTGTTTGCGGCGAACCTACTCTGTTTGTGGTGGCGAACCTACTCTGTTTGTGGTGGGGAACCTATTCTGTTTGTGGTGGCGAACCTATTCTGTTTGTGGTGGCGAACCTACTCTGTTTGTTTGTTGCGAACCTACTCTGTTTGTTTGTGGCAAACCTACTCTGTTTGTTTGTGTCTAACCTACTCTGTTTGTTTGTGTCGAACCTACTCTGTTTCTTTGTGGCGAACCTACTCTGTTTGTTTGTGGTGAACCTACTCTGTTTAGTTCTCGCGAACCTACAGTGTTTGTTTGTGGCGAACCTACTCTGTTTGTTTGTGGCGAACCTACTGTTTGTTTGTGGTTAACCTACATTGTTTGTTTGTGGCGAACCTACACTGTTTGTTTGTTTGTGGCGAACCTACTCTGTTTGTGGTGAACCTACTCTGTTTGTTTGTGGCGAACCTACTCTGTTGTTTGTGGCGAACCTACTCTATTTGTGGTGGCGAACCTACTCTGATTGTGGCGAACCTACTCTGTTTGTGGCAAACCTACTCTGTTTGTGGCGAGCCTACTCTGTTTGTGGCGAGCCTACTCTGTTTCTGGCGAGCCTATTCTGTTTGTGGCGAACCTACTGTTTGTGGCGAGCCTACTCTGTTTGTGGCGAACCTACTCTGTTGTTTGTGGCGAACCTACTCTATTGTTTGTGGCGAACCTACTGTGTTTTTTGTGGCGAACCTACTCTGTTTGTGGCGAACCTACTTTGTTTGTGGCAAACCTACTCTGTTTGTGGTGAGCCTACTCTGTTTGTGGCGAGCCTACTCTGTTTGTGGCGAGCAAACTCTGTTTGGGGCGAGCCTATTCTGTTTGTGGCGAACCTACTCTGTTGTTTGTGGCGAACCTACTCTGTTGTTTGTGGCGAATCTACTCTGTTGTTTGTGGCGAACATACTCTGCTGTTTGTGGCGAACCTACTGTGTTGTTTGTTTGTGGCGAACCTACTCTGTTGTTTGTGGCGAACCTACTCTGTTGTTAGTGGCGAACCTGCTGTGTTGTTTGTGGCGAACCTGCTGTGTTGTTTGTGGCGAACCTGCTGTGTTGTTTGTGGCGAACCTGCTGTGTTGTTTGTGGCGAACCTGCTGTGTTGTTTGTGGCGAACCTACTGTGTTTTTTGTGGCGAATCTATTATGTTTTTTGTGGCGAACCTACTGTTTTTTGTGGCGAACCTACTGTGTTTTTGTGGTGAACCTTCTGTTTTTTATGGCGAACCTGTTTTTTTGTGGCGAACCTACTGTTGTTTGTGGCGAACCTACTCTGTTGTTTGTGGCGAACTTACTCTGTTGTTTGTGGCGAACCTACTCTGTTTGTGGCGAACCTACTCTGTTTGTTTGTGGTGAACCTACTCTGTTTGTTTCTGGCAAACCTACACTGTTTGTTTGTGGCGAACCTACTCTGTTTGTTTGTGGCGAGCCTACTGTTTGTTTGTGGTGAACCTACTCTGTTTGTTTGTGGCGAACCTACACTGTTTGTTTGTGGTGAACCTACTGTTTGTGGCGAACCTACTCTGTTTGTTTGTGGCGAACCTACTCTTTTGTTTGTGGCGAACCTACTCTATTTGTGGTGGCGAAAATACTCTGATTGTGGCGAACCTACTCTGTTTGTGGCAAACCTACTCTGTTTGTGGCAAACCTACTCTGTTTGTGGCGAGCCTACTCTGTTTGTGGCGAGCCTACTCTGTTTGTGGCGAGCATACTCTATTTGTGGCGAGCCTATTCTGTTTGTGGCGAACCTACTGTTTGTGGCGAGCCTACTCTGTTTGTGGCGAACCTACTCTGTTGTTTGTGGCGACCTACTCTGTTGTTTGTGGGGAACCTACTGTGTTTTTTGTGGCGAACCTATTGTGTTTTTTGTGGCGAACCTACTGTGTTTTTGTGGCGAACCTACTCTGTTTGTGGCAAACCTACTCTGTTTGTGGCGAGCCTACTCTGTTTGTGGCGAGCCTACTCTGTTTGTGGCGAGCCTACTCTGTTTGTCGCGAGCCTACTCTGTTTGTGGCGAGCCTATTCTGTTTGTGGCGAACCTTCTGTTTGTGGCGAACCTTCTCTGTTGTTTGTGGCGAACTTACTGTGTTTTTTGTGGCGAACCTACTGTTATTTGTGGCGAACCTACTCTGTTGTTTGTGGCAAACCTACTGTGTTGTTTGTGGCGAACCTACTCTGTTGTTTGTGGCGAACCTACTCTGTTGTTTGTGGCGAACCTACTCTGTTGTTTTTGGCGAACCTACTGTGTTGTTTGTGGCGAACCTACTTTGTTGTTTGTGGCGAACCTACTGTGTTGTTTGTGGCGAACCTACTGTGTTGTTTGTGGCGAACCTACTCTGTTGTTTGTGGTGAACCTACTGTATTGTTTTTGGCGAACCTACTGTGTTGTTTGTGGCGAACCTACTGTGTTGTTTGTGGCGAACCTACTGTGTTGTTTGTGGTGAACCTACTCTGTTTGTTTGTGGTGAACCTACTCTTTTTGTTTCTCGCGAACCTACACTGTTTGTTTGTGGCGATCCTACTCTGTTTGTTTGTGGCGAACCTACTGTTTGTTTGTTGTGAACCTACTCTGTTTGTTTGTGGCGAACCTACTCTGTTGTTTGTGGCGAACCTACTCTATTTGTGGTGGCAAACCTACTCTGATTGTGGCGAACCTACTCTGTTTGTGGCAAACCTACTCTGTTTGTGGCGAGCCTACTCTGTTTGTGGCGAGCCTACTCTGTTTCTGGCGAGCCTACTCTGTTTGTGGCGAGCCTATTCTGTTTGTGGCGAACCTACTGTTTGTGGCGAGCCTACTCTGTTTGTGGCAAACCTACTCTGTTGTTTGTGGCGAACCTACTCTGTTGTTTGTGGCGAACCTACTCTATTGTTTGTGGCGAACCTACTCTATTGTTTGTGGCGAACCTACTGTGTTTTTTGTGGCGAACCTACTTTGTTTGTAGCAAACCTACTCTGTTTGTGGTGAGCCTACTCTGTTTGTGGCGAGCCTACTCTGTTTGTGGCGAGCAAACTGTTTGGGGCGAGCCTATTCTGTTTGTGGCGAACCTACTCTGTTGTTTGTGGCGAACCTACTCTGTTGTTTGTGGCGAACCAACTGTGTTGTTTGTGGTGAATCTACTCTGTTGTTTGTGGCGAACATACTCTGCTGTTTGTGGCGAACCTACTGTGTTGTTTGTTTGTGGCGAACCTACTCTGTTGTTTGTGGCGAACCTACTCTGTTGTTTGTGGCGAACCTGCTGTGTTGTTTGTGGCGAACCTGCTGTGTTGTTTGTGGCGAACCTGCTGTGTTGTTTGTGGCGAACCTGCTGTGTTGTTTGTGGCGAACCTGCTGTGTTGTTTGAGGCGAACCTACTGTGTTTTTTGTGGCGAACCTACTCTGTTTGTGGCAAACCTACTTTGTTTGTGGCAAACCTACTCTGTTTGTGGCGAGCCTACTGTTTGTGGCGAGCAAACTCTGTTTGGGGCGAGCCTATTCTGTTTGTGGCGAACCTACTCTGTTGTTTGTGGCGAACCTACTCTGTTGTTTTTTGCGAACCTACTGTGTTGTTTGTGGTGAATCTACTCTGTTGTTTGTGGCGAACATACTCTGCTGTTTGTGGCGAACCTACTGTGTTGTTTGTTTGTGGCGAACCTACTCTGTTGTTTGTGGCGAACCTACTCTGTTGTATGTGGTGAACCTGCTGTGTTGTTTGTGGCGAACCTGCTGTGTTGTTTGTGGCGAACCTGCTGTGTTATTTGTGGCGAACCTGCTGTGTTGTTTGTGGCGAACCTACTGTGTTTTTTGTGGCGAACCTACTATGTTTTTTGTGGCGAACCTACTGTTTTTTGTGGCGAACCTACTGTGTTTTTGTGGTGAACCTTCTGTTTTTTATGGCGAACCTGTTTTTTTGTGGCGAACCTACTGTTGTTTGTGGCTAACCTACTCTGTTGTTTGTGGCGAACCTACTCTGTTGTTTGTGGCGAACCTACTTTGTTGTTTGTGGTGAACCTACTGTGCTTTTTGTGGTGAACCTACTGTGTTTTTTGTGGCGAACCTACTGTGTTTTTTGTGGCGAACCTACTCTGTTTGTGGCAAACCTACTCTGTTTGTGGCGAACCTACTCTGTTTGTTTGTGGTGAACCTACTCTGTTTCTGGTGGCGAACCTACTCTGTTTGTTTGTGGCGAACCTACTGTTTGTTTGTGGTGAACCTACTCTGTTTGTTTGTGGCGAACCTACACTGTTTGTTTGTTTGTGGTGAACCTACTGTTTGTGGCGAACCTACTCTGTTTGTTTGTGGCGAACCTACTCTGTTGTTTGTGGCGAACCTACTCTATTTGTGGTGGCGAAAATACTCTGATTGTGGCGAACCTACTCTGTTTGTGGCAAACCTACTCTGTTTGTGGCGAGCCTACTCTGTTTGTGGCGAGCCTACTCTGTTTGTGGCGAGCCTACTCTATTTGTGGCGAGCCTATTCTGTTTGTGGCGAACCTACTGTTTGTTGCGAGCCTACTCTGTTTGTGGCGAACCTACTCTGTTGTTTGTGGCGACCTACTCTGTTGTTTGTGGGGAACCTACTGTGTTTTTTGTGGCGAACCTACTGTGTTTTTTGTGGCGAACCTACTGTGTTTTTGTGGCAAACCTACTCTGTTTGTGGCGAACCTACTCTGTTTGTGGCAAACCTACTCTGTTTGTGGCGAGCCTACTCTGTTTGTGGCGAGCCTACTCTGTTTGTGGCGAGCCTACTCTGTTTGTGGCGAGCCTATTCTGTTTGTGGCGAACCTTCTGTTAGTGGCGAACCTTCTCTGTTGTTTGTGGCGAACGCACTGTGTTTTTTGTGGCGAACCTACTCTGTTATTTGTGGCGAACCTACTCTGTTGTTTGTGGCAAACCTACTGTGTTGTTTGTGGCGAACCTATTCTGTTGTTTGTGGTGAACCTACTCTGTTGTTTGTGGCGAACCTACTCTGTTGTTTGTGGCGAACCTACTCTGTTGTTTGTGGCGAACCTACTCTGTTGTTTGTGGCGAACCTACTGTGTTGTTTGTGGCGAACCTACTTTGTTGTTTGTGGCGAACCTACTGTGTTGTTTGTGGCGAACCAACTGTGTTGTTTGTGGCGAACCTACTGTGTTGTTTGTGGCGAACCTACTGTGTTGTTTGTGACGAACCTACTCTGTTGTTTGTGGTGAACGTACTGTGTTGTTTGTGGCGAACCTACTGTGTTGTTTGTGGCGAACCTACTGTGTTGTTTGTGGCGAACCTTCTGTGTTGTTTGTGGTGAACCTACTGTGTTGTTTGTGGTGAACCTACTGTGTTGTTTGTGGCGAACCTACTCTGTTGTTTGTGGCGAACCTACTCTGTTGTTTGTGGCAAACCTACTCTGTTGTTTGTGGCGAACCTACTGTGTTGTTTGTGGCGAACCTACTCTGTTTGTTTGTGGCGAACCTACTCTGTTGTTTTTGGCGAACTTACTCTATTTGTGGTGGCGAACCTACTCTGATTGTGGCGAACCTACTGTGTTTGTGGCAAACCTACTCTGTTTGTGGCGAGCCTACTCTGTTTGTGGCGAGCCTACTCTGTTTGTGGCGAGCCTATTCTGTTTGTAGCGAACCTACTCTGTTGTTTGTGGCGAACCTACTCTGTTGTTCGTGGGGAACCTACTGTGTTTTTTGTGGCGAACCTACTGTCTTTTTTGTGGCGAACCTACTCTGTTTGTGGCGAACCTACTCTGTTTGTGGCAAACCTACTCTGTTTGTGGCGAGCCTACTCTGTTTGTGGCGAGCCTACTCTGTTTGTGGCGAGCCTACTCTGTTTGTGGCGAGCCTATTCTGTTTGTGGCGAACCTTCTGTTTGTGGCGAACTTACTGTGTTGTTTGTGGCGAACCTACTCTGTTGTTTGTGGCGAACATACTCTGTTTGTTTGTGGCGAACCTACTCTGTTTGTGGTGGCGAACCTACACTCTTTCTTTGCTTGTGGTGAACCTACTCTGTTTGTGGCGAACCTACTCTGTTTGTTTGTGGCGAACATACTCTGTTTGTGGCGAACCTACTCCGTTTGTGGTGGCGAACCTACTCTGTTTGTGGTGGCGAACCTACTCTGTTTGTGGTGGCGAACCTACTCTGTTTGTGGCGAAACTACTGTTTGTTTGTGGCGAACCTACTCTGTTGTGTGTGGCGAACCTACTCTGTTTGTGGTGGAGAACCTACTCTGTTTGTGGTGGCGAACCTACTCTGTTTGTGGTGGCGAACCTACTCTTTTTGTTTGTGGCGAACCTACTCTGTTTGTTTGTGGCGAACCTACACCGTTTGTGGTGGCGAACCTACTGTTTTTTGTGGCGAACCTACTGTTTTTTGTGGCGAAGCTACTCTATTTTTTGTAGCGAACCTACTCTGTTGTTTGTGGCGAACCTACTGTGTTGTTTGTGGCGAACCTACTCTGTTGTTTGTGGCGAACCTACTCTGTTGTTTGTGGCGAATCTACTCTTTTGTTTGTGGAGAACCTACTCTGTTGTTTGTGGTGAACCTACGTTGTTGTTTGTGGCGAACCTACTGTGTTGTTTGTGGCGAACCTACTCTGTTGTTTGTGGCGAACCTACTCTGTGGTGGCGAACCTACTCTGTTTGTGGTGGAAACATACTGTTTGTGGTGGCGATACTACTCTGTTTGTGGTGGCGAACCTACTCTGTTTGTGGTGGCGAACCTACTCTATTTGTTTGTGGCGAACCTACTATGTTTGTTTGTGTCGAACCTACTCTGTTTGTTTATGGCGAGCCTACTCTATTGTTTGTGGCGAACCTACTCTGTTTCTGGTGGCGAACCTACTCTGTGGTGGCGAACCTACTCTGTTTGTGGTGGAAACATACTGTTTGTGGTGGTGAACCTACACTGTTGTTTGTGGCGAACCTACTCTGTTGTTTGTGGCGAACCTACTCTGTTGTTTGTGGCGAATCTACTCTGTTGTTTGTGGCGAACCTACTCTGTTGTTTGTGGCGAACCTACTCTGTTGTTTGTGGCGAACCTACTCTGTTGTTTGTGGCGAACCTACTGTGTTGTTTGTGGCGAACCTACTGTGTTATTTGTGGCGAACCTACTGTTTGTTTGTGGCGAACCTACTGTGCTGTTTGTGGCGAACCTACTGTGCTGTTTGTGGCGAACCTACTGTGTTGTTTGTGGCGAACCTACTGTGTTGTTTATGGCGAACGTACTGTGTTGTTTATGGCGAACCTTCTGTGTTGTTTGTGGCAAACCTACTCTGTTTGTGGTGGCGAACCTACACTCTTTCTTTGTTTGTGGTGAACCTACTCTGTTTGTGGCGAACCTACTCTGTTTGTTTGTGGCTAACCTACTCTGTTGTTTGTGGCGAACCTACTCTGTTTGTGGTGGCGAACCTACTCTGTTTGTGGTGGCGAACCTACTCTGTTTGTGGTGGCGAACCTACTCTGTTTGTGGTGGCGAACCTACTCTGTTTGGGGTGGCGAACCTACTCTTTTTGTTTGTGGCGAACCTACTCTGTTTGTTTGTGGTGAACCTACACTGTTTGTTTGTTTGTGGCGAACCTAATCTGTTTGTGTGTGGCGAACCTACTCTGTTGTTTGTGGCGAACCTTCTCTGTTTGTGGTGGCGAACCTACTCTGATTGTGGTGGCGAACCTACTCTGTTTGTGGTGGCGAACCTACTCTGTTTGTGGTGGTGAACCTACTCTGTTTGTGGTGGCGAACCTACTCTGTTTGTTTGTGGCGAACATACTCTATTTGTTTGTGGCGAACCTACACTGTTTGTGGTGGCGAACCTACTGTTTTTTGTGGCGAACCTACTGTTTTTTGTGGCGAACCTACTCTGTTGTTTGTGGCGAACCTACCGTGTTGTTTGTGGCGAACCTACTGTGTTGTTTGTGGCGAACCTACTGTGTTGTTTGTGGCGAACCTACTCTTTTGTTTGTTAAGAACCTACTCTGTTGTTTGTGGTGAACCTACCGTGTTGTTTGTGGCGAACCTACTGTGTTGTTTGTGGCGAACCTACTGTGTTGTTTGTGGCGAACCTACTCTGTTGTTTGTGGCGAACCTACTCTGTTTGTGGTGGCGAACCTACTGTTTCTGGTGGCGAACCTACTCTGTGGTGGCGAACCTACTCTGTTTGTGGTGGCGAACACACTGTTTGTGGTGGCGAACCTATACTGTTGTTTGTGGCGAACCTACTCTGTTGTTTGTGGCGAACCTACTCTGTTGTTTGTGGCGAATCTACTCTATTGTTTGTGGCGAGCCTACTCTGTTGTTTGTGGCGAACCTACTCTGTTGTTTGTGGCGAACCTACTCTGTTGTTTGTGGCGAACCTACTGTGTTGTTTGTGGCGAACCTACTGTGTTATTTGTGGCGAACCTACTCTGTTTGTTTGTGGCGAACCTACTGTGTTGTTTGTGGCGAACCTACTGTGTTGTTTATGGCGAACGTACTGTGTTGTTTATAGCGAACCTTCTGTGTTGTTTGTGGCAAACCTACTCTGTTTGTGGTGGCGAACCTACACTCTTTCTTTGTTTGTGGTGAACCTACTCTGTTTGTGGCGAACCTACTCTGTTTGTTTGTGGCGAACCTACTCTGTTGTTTGTGGCGAACCTACTCTGTTTGTGGTGGCGAACCTACTCTGTTTGTGGTGGCGAACCTACTCTGTTTGTGGTGGCGAACCTACTCTGTTTGTGGTGGCGAACCTACTCTGTTTGTGGTGGCGAACCTACTCTGTTTGTTTGTTGCGAACCTACTCTGTTTGTTTGTGGCGAACCTACTCTGTTTGTTTGTGTCTAACCTACTCTGTTTGTTTGTGTCGAACCTACTCTGTTTGTTTGTGGCGAACATACTCTGTTTGTTTGTGGTGAACCTACTCTGTTTGTTTCTGGCGAACCTACACTGTTTGTTTGTGGCGAACCTACTCTGTTTGTTTTTGGAGAACCTACTGTTTGTTTGTGGTGAACCTACTCTGTTTGTTTGTGGCGAACCTACTCTGTTTGTTTGTTTGTGGCGAACCTACTCTGTTTGTTTGTGGCGAACCTACTCTGTTGTTTGTGGTGAACCTTCTGTTTTTTATGGCGAACCTGTTTTTTTGTGGCGAACCTACTGTTGTTTGTGGCGAACCTACTCTGTTGTTTGTGGCGAACCTACTCTGTTGTTTGTGGCGAACCTACTCTGTTGTTTGTGGCGAACCTACTGTGTTGTTTGTGGCGAACCTACTCTGTTTGTGGCGAACCAACTCTGTTTGTGGCAAACCTACTCTGTTTGTGGCGAGCCTACTCTGTTTGTGGCGAGCCTACTCTGTTTGTGGCGAGCCTACTCTGTTTGTGGCGAGCCTATTCTGTTTGTGGCGAACCTTCTGTTAGTGGCGAACCTTCTCTGTTGTTTGTGGCGAACGTACTGTGTTTTTTGTGGCGAACCTACTCTGTTATTTGTGGCGAACCTACTCTGTTGTTTGTGGCAAACCTACTGTGTTGTTTGTGGCGAACCTATTCTGTTGTTTGTGGTGAACCTACTCTGTTGTTTGTGGCGAACCTACTCTGTTGTTTGTGGCGAACCTACTCTGTTGTTTGTGGCGAACCTACTCTGTTGTTTGTGGCGAACCTACTGTGTTGTTTGTGGCGAACCTACTTTGTTGTTTGTGGCGAACCTACTGTGTTGTTTGTGGCGAACCAACTGTGTTGTTTGTGGCGAACCTACTGTGTTGTTTGTGGCGAACCTACTGTGTTGTTTGTGACGAACCTACTCTGTTGTTTGTGGTGAACCTACTGTGTTGTTTGTGGCGAACCTACTGTGTTGTTTGTGGCGAACCTTCTGTGTTGTTTGTCGTGAACCTACTGTGTTGTTTGTGGTGAACCTACTGTGTTGTTTGTGGCGAACCTACTCTGTTGTTTGTGGCGAACCTACTCTGTTGTTTGTGGCAAACCTACTCTGTTGTTTGTGGCGAACCTACTGTGTTGTTTGTGGCGAACCTACTCTGTTTGTTTGTGGCGAACCTACTCTGTTGTTTTTGGCGAACTTACTCTATTTGTGGTGGCGAACCTACTCTGATTGTGGCGAACCTACTGTGTTTGTGGTAAACCTACTCTGTTTGTGGCGAGCCTACTCTGTTTGTGGCGAGCCTACTCTGTTTGTGGCGAGCCTATTCTGTTTGTGGCGAACCTACTCTGTTGTTTGTGGCGAACCTACTCTGTTGTTCGTGGGGAACCTACTGTGTTTTTTGTGGCGAACCACTGTCTTTTTTGTTGCGAACCTATTATGTTTGTGGCGAACCTACTCTGTTTGTGGCAAACCTACTCTGTTTGTGGCGAGCCTACTCTGTTTGTGGCGAGCCTACTCTGTTTGTGGCGAGCCTACTCTGTTTGTGGCGAGCCTATTCTGTTTGTGGCGAACCTTCTGTTTGTGGCGAACCTACTCTATTGTTTGTGGCGAACTTACTGTGTTGTTTGTGGCGAACCTACTCTGTTGTTTGTGGCGAACATACTCTATTTGTTTGTGGCGAACCTACTCTGTTTGTGGTGGCGAACCTACACTCTTTCTTTGTGGTGAACCTACTCTGTTTGTGGCGAACCTACTCTGTTTGTTTGTGGCGAACATACTCTGTTGTTTGTGGCGAACCTACTCCGTTTGTGGTGGCGAACCTACTCTGTTTGTGGTGGCGAACCTACTCTGTTTGTGGTGGCGAACCTACTCTGTTTGTGGCGAAACTACTGTTTGTTTGTGGCGAACCTACTCTGTTGTGTGTGGCGAACCTACTCTGTTTGTGGTGGAGAACCTACTCTGTTTGTTTGTGGCGAACCTACTCTGTTTGTTTGTGGCGAACCTACACCGTTTGTGGTGGCGAACCTACTGTTTTTTGTGGCGAACCTACTGTTTTTTGTGGCGAACCTACTCTATTTTTTGTAGCGAACCTACTCTGTTGTTTGTGGCGAACCTACTGTGTTGTTTGTGGCGAACCTACTCTGTTGTTTGTGGCGAACCTACTCTGTTGTTTGTGGCTAATCTACTCTTTTGTTTGTGGAGAACCTACTCTGTTGTTTGTGGTGAACCTAATGTGTTGTTTGTGGCGAACCTACTGTGTTGTTTGTGGCGAACCTACTCTGTTGTTTGTGGCGAACCTACTCTGTTGTTTGTGGCGAACCTACTCTGTTGTTTGTGGCGAACCTACTCTGTGGTGGCGAACCTACTCTGTTTGTGGTGGAAACATACTGTTTGTGGTGGCGAACCTACTCTGTTTGTGGTGGCGAACCTACTCTGTTTGTGGCGAACCTACTCTGTTGTTTGTGGCGAACCTACTCTGTTGTTCGTGGGGAACCTACTGTGTTTTTTGTGGCGAACCTACTGTCTTTTTTGTTGCGAACTTACTCTGTTTGTGGCGAACCTACTCTGTTTGTGGCAAACCTACTCTGTTTGTGGCGAGCCTACTGTTTGTGGCGAGCCTACTCTGTTTGTGGCGAGCCTACTCTGTTTGTGGCGAGCCTATTCTGTTTGTGGCGAACCTTCTGTTTGTGGCGAACCTACTCTGTTGTTTGTGGCGAACTTACTGTGTTGTTTGTGGCGAACCTACTCTGTTGTTTGTGGCGAACATACTCTATTTGTTTGTGGCGAACCTACTCTGTTTGTGGTGGCAAACCTACACTCTTTCTTTGTTTGTGGTGAACCTACTCTGTTTGTGGCGAACCTACTCTGTTTGTTTGTGGCGAACATACTCTGTTGTTTGTGGCGAACCTACTCCGTTTGTGGTGGCGAACCTACTCTGTTTGTGGTGGCGAACCTACTCTGTTTGTGGTGGCGAACCTACTCTGTTTGTGGCGAAACTACTGTTTGTTTGTGGCAAACCTACTCTGTTGTGTGTGGCGAACCTACTCTGTTTGTGGTGGAGAACCTACTCTGTTTGTGGTGGCGAACCTACTCTGTTTGTGGTGGCGAACCTACTCTGTTTGGGGTGGCGAACCTACTCTTTTTGTTTGTGGCGAACCTACTCTGTTTGTTTGTGGCGAACCTACACCGTTTGTGGTGGCGAACCTACTGTTTTTTGTGGCGAACCTACTGTTTTTTGTGGCGAACCTACTCTATTTTTTGTAGCGAACCTACTCTGTTGTTTGTGGCGAACCTACTGTGTTGTTTGTGGCGAACCTACTCTGTTGTTTGTGGCGAACCTACTCTGTTGTTTGTGGCGAATCTACTCTTTTGTTTGTGGAGAACCTACTCTGTTGTTTGTGGTGAACCTACTGTGTTGTTTGTGGCGAACCTACTGTGTTGTTTGTGGCGAACCTACTCTGTTGTTTGTGGCGAACCTACTCTGTTGTTTGTGGCGAACCTACTCTGTTGTTTGTGGCGAACCTACTCTGTGGTGGCGAACCTACTCTGTTTGTGGTGGAAACATACTGTTTGTGGTGGCGAACCTACTCTGTTTGTGGTGGCGAACCTACTCTGTTTGTGGTGGCGAACCTACTCTATTTGTTTGTGGCGAACCTACTATGTTTGTTTGTGTCGAACCTACTCTGTTTGTTTGTGGCGAGCCTACTCTGTTGTTTGTGGCGAACCTACTCTGTTTCTGGTGGCGAACCTACTCTGTGGTGGCGAACCTACTCTGTTTGTGGTGGAAACATACTGTTTGTGGTGGCGAACCTACACTGTTGTTTGTGGCGAACCTACTCTGTTGTTTGTGGCGAACCTACTCTGTTGTTTGTGGCGAATCTACTCTGTTGTTTGTGGCGAACCTACTCTGTTGTTTGTGGCGAACCTACTCTGTTGTTTGTGGCGAACCTACTCTGTTGTTTGTGGCGAACCTACTGTGTTGTTTGTGGCGAACCTACTGTGTTATTTGTGGCGAACCTACTGTTTGTTTGTGGCGAACCTACTGTGCTGTTTGTGGCGAACCTACTGTGTTGTTTGTGGCGAACCTACTGTGTTGTTTATGGCGAACGTACTGTGTTGTTTATGGCGAACCTTCTGTGTTGTTTGTGGCAAACCTACTCTGTTTGTGGTGGCGAACCTACACTCTTTCTTTGTTTGTGGTGAACCTACTCTGTTTGTGGTGAACCTACTCTGTTTGTTTGTGGCTAACCTACTCTGTTGTTTGTGGCGAACCTACTCTGTTTGTGGTGGCGAACCTACTCTGTTTGTGGTGGCGAACCTACTCTGTTTGTGGTGGCGAACCTACTCTGTTTGTGGTGGCGAACCTACTCTTTTTGTTTGTGGCGAACCTACTCTGTTTGTTTGTGGCGAACCTACTCTGTTTGTTTGTGGCGAACCTACACTGTTTGTTTGTTTATGGCGAACCTAATCTGTTTGTGTGTGGCGAACCTACTCTGTTGTTTGTGGCGAACCTACTCTGTTTGTGGTGGCGAACCTACTCTGATTGTGGTGGCGAACCTACTCTGTTTGTGGTGGCGAACCTACTCTGTTTGTGGTGGTGAACCTACTCTGTTTGTGGTGGCGAACCTACTCTGTTTGTTTGTGGCGAACATACTCTGTTTGTTTGTGGCGAACCTACACTGTTTGTGGTGGCGAAAATACTGTTTTTTGTGGCGAACCTACTGTTTTTTGTGGCGAACCTACTCTGTTGTTTGTGGCGAACCTACTCTGTTGTTTGTGGCGAACCTACTCTGTTGTTTCTGGCGAACCTACTCTGTTGTTTGTGGCGAATCTACTCTTTTGTTTGTGGAGAACCTACTCTGTTGTTTGTGGTGAACCTACTGTGTTGTTTGTGGCGAACCTACTGTGTTGTTTGTGGCGAACCTACTGTGTTGTTTGTGGCGAACCTACTCTGTTGTTTATGGCGAACCTACTCTGTTTGTGGTGGCTAACCTACTGTTTCTGGTGGCGAACCTACTCTGTGGTGGCGAACCTACTCTGTTTGTGGTGGCGAACACACTGTTTGTGGTGGCGAACCTATACTGTTGTTTGTGGCGAACCTACTCTGTTGTTTGTGGCGAACCTACTCTGTTGTTTGTGGCGAATCTACTCTATTGTTTGTGGCGAACCTACTCTGTTGTTTGTGGCGAACCTACTCTGTTGTTTGTGGCAAACCTACTGTGTTGTTTGTGGCGAACCTATTCTGTTGTTTGTGGTGAACCTACTCTGTTGTTTGTGGCGAACCTACTCTGTTGTTTGTGGCGAACCTACTCTGTTGTTTGTGGCGAACCTACTCTGTTGTTTGTGGCGAACCTACTGTGTTGTTTGTGGCGAACCTACTTTGTTGTTTGTGGCGAACCTACTGTGTTGTTTGTGGCGAACCAACTGTGTTGTTTGTGGCGAACCTACTGTGTTGTTTGTGGCGAACCTACTGTGTTGTTTGTGACGAACCTACTCTGTTGTTTGTGGTGAACCTACTGTGTTGTTTGTGGCGAACCTACTGTGTTGTTTGTGGCGAACCTTCTGTGTTGTTTGTCGTGAACCTACTGTGTTGTTTGTGGTGAACCTACTGTGTTGTTTGTGGCGAACCTACTCTGTTGTTTGTGGCGAACCTACTCTGTTGTTTGTGGCGAACCTACTCTGTTGTTTGTGGCGAACCTACTGTGTTGTTTGTGGCGAACCTACTCTGTTTGTTTGTGGCGAACCTACTCTGTTGTTTTTGGCGAACTTACTCTATTTGTGGTGGCGAACCTACTCTGATTGTGGCGAACCTACTGTGTTTGTGGCAAACCTACTCTGTTTGTGGCGAGCCTACTCTGTTTGTGGCGAGCCTACTCTGTTTGTGGCGAGCCTATTCTGTTTGTGGCGAACCTACTCTGTTGTTTGTGGCGAACCTACTCTGTTGTTCGTGGGGAACCTACTGTGTTTTTTGTGGCGAACCTACTGTCTTTTTTGTTGCGAACCTACTATGTTTGTGGCGAACCTACTCTGTTTGTGGCAAACCTACTCTGTTTGTGGCGAGCCTACTCTGTTTGTGGCGAGCCTACTCTGTTTGTGGCGAGCCTACTCTGTTTGTGGCGAGCCTATTCTGTTTGTGGCGAACCTTCTGTTTGTGGCGAACCTACTCTATTGTTTGTGGCGAACTTACTGTGTTGTTTGTGGCGAACCTACTCTGTTGTTTGTGGCGAACATACTCTATTTGTTTGTGGCGAACCTACTCTGTTTGTGGTGGCGAACCTACACTCTTTCTTTGTGGTGAACCTACTCTGTTTGTGGCGAACCTACTCTGTTTGTTTGTGGCGAACATACTCTGTTGTTTGTGGCGAACCTACTCCGTTTGTGGTGGCGAACCTACTCTGTTTGTGGTGGCGAACCTACTCTGTTTGTGGTGGCGAACCTACTCTGTTTGTGGCGAAACTACTGTTTGTTTGTGGCGAACCTACTCTGTTGTGTGTGGCGAACCTACTCTGTTTGTGGTGGAGAACCTACTCTGTTTGTGGTGGCGAACCTACTCTGTTTGTGGTGGCGAACCTACTCTGTTTGGGGTGGCGAACCTACTCTTTTTGTTTGTGGCGAACCTACTCTGTTTGTTTGTGGCGAACCTACACCGTTTGTGGTGGCGAACCTACTGTTTTTTGTGGCGAACCTACTGTTTTTTGTGGCGAACCTACTCTATTTTTTGTAGCGAACCTACTCTGTTGTTTGTGGCGAACCTACTGTGTTGTTTGTGGCGAACCTACTCTGTTGTTTGTGGCGAACCTACTCTGTTGTTTGTGGCGAATCTACTCTTTTGTTTGTGGAGAACCTACTCTGTTGTTTGTGGTGAACCTAATGTGTTGTTTGTGGCGAACCTACTGTGTTGTTTGTGGCGAACCTACTCTGTTGTTTGTGGCGAACCTACTCTGTTGTTTGTGGCGAACCTACTCTGTTGTTTGTGGCGAACCTACTCTGTGGTGGCGAACCTACTCTGTTTGTGGTGGAAACATACTGTTTGTGGTGGCGAACCTACTCTGTTTGTGGTGGCGAACCTACTCTGTTTGTGGCGAACCTACTCTGTTGTTTGTGGCGAACCTACTCTGTTGTTCGTGGGGAACCTACTGTGTTTTTTGTGGCGAACCTACTGTCTTTTTTGTTGCGAACTTACTCTGTTTGTGGCGAACCTACTCTGTTTGTGGCAAACCTACTCTGTTTGTGGCGAGCCTACTGTTTGTGGCGAGCCTACTCTGTTTGTGGCGAGCCTACTCTGTTTGTGGCGAGCCTATTCTGTTTGTGGCGAACCTTCTGTTTGTGGCGAACCTACTCTGTTGTTTGTGGCGAACTTACTGTGTTGTTTGTGGCGAACCTACTCTGTTGTTTGTGGCGAACATACTCTATTTGTTTGTGGCGAACCTACTCTGTTTGTGGTGGCAAACCTACACTCTTTCTTTGTTTGTGGTGAACCTACTCTGTTTGTGGCGAACCTACTCTGTTTGTTTGTGGCGAACATACTCTGTTGTTTGTGGCGAACCTACTCCGTTTGTGGTGGCGAACCTACTCTGTTTGTGGTGGCGAACCTACTCTGTTTGTGGTGGCGAACCTACTCTGTTTGTGGCGAAACTACTGTTTGTTTGTGGCAAACCTACTCTGTTGTGTGTGGCGAACCTACTGTTTGTGGTGGAGAACCTACTCTGTTTGTGGTGGCGAACCTACTCTGTTTGTGGTGGCGAACCTACTCTGTTTGGGGTGGCGAACCTACTCTTTTTGTTTGTGGCGAACCTACTCTGTTTGTTTGTGGCGAACCTACACCGTTTGTGGTGGCGAACCTACTGTTTTTTGTGGCGAACCTACTGTTTTTTGTGGCGAACCTACTCTATTTTTTGTAGCGAACCTACTCTGTTGTTTGTGGCGAACCTACTGTGTTGTTTGTGGCGAACCTACTCTGTTGTTTGTGGCGAACCTACTCTGTTGTTTGTGGCGAATCTACTCTTTTGTTTGTGGAGAACCTACTCTGTTGTTTGTGGTGAACCTACTGTGTTGTTTGTGGCGAACCTACTGTGTTGTTTGTGGCGAACCTACTCTGTTGTTTGTGGCGAACCTACTCTGTTGTTTGTGGCGAACCTACTCTGTTGTTTGTGGCGAACCTACTCTGTGGTGGCGAACCTACTCTGTTTGTGGTGGAAACATACTGTTTGTGGTGGCGAACCTACTCTGTTTGTGGTGGCGAACCTACTCTGTTTGTGGTGGCGAACCTACTCTATTTGTTTGTGGCGAACCTACTATGTTTGTTTGTGTCGAACCTACTCTGTTTGTTTGTGGCGAGCCTACTCTGTTGTTTGTGGCGAACCTACTCTGTTTCTGGTGGCGAACCTACTCTGTGGTGGCGAACCTACTGTTTGTGGTGGAAACATACTGTTTGTGGTGGCGAACCTACACTGTTGTTTGTGGCGAACCTACTCTGTTGTTTGTGGCGAACCTACTCTGTTGTTTGTGGCGAATCTACTCTGTTGTTTGTGGCGAACCTACTCTGTTGTTTGTGGCGAACCTACTCTGTTGTTTGTGGCGAACCTACTCTGTTGTTTGTGGCGAACCTACTGTGTTGTTTGTGGCGAACCTACTGTGTTATTTGTGGCGAACCTACTGTTTGTTTGTGGCGAACCTACTGTGCTGTTTGTGGCGAACCTACTGTGTTGTTTGTGGCGAACCTACTGTGTTGTTTATGGCGAACGTACTGTGTTGTTTATGGCGAACCTTCTGTGTTGTTTGTGGCAAACCTACTCTGTTTGTGGTGGCGAACCTACACTCTTTCTTTGTTTGTGGTGAACCTACTCTGTTTGTGGTGAACCTACTCTGTTTGTTTGTGGCTAACCTACTCTGTTGTTTGTGGCGAACCTACTCTGTTTGTGGTGGCGAACCTACTCTGTTTGTGGTGGCGAACCTACTCTGTTTGTGGTGGCGAACCTACTCTGTTTGTGGTGGCGAACCTACTCTTTTTGTTTGTGGCGAACCTACTCTGTTTGTTTGTGGCGAACCTACTCTGTTTGTTTGTGGCGAACCTACACTGTTTGTTTGTTTATGGCGAACCTAATCTGTTTGTGTGTGGCGAACCTACTCTGTTGTTTGTGGCGAACCTACTCTGTTTGTGGTGGCGAACCTACTCTGATTGTGGTGGCGAACCTACTCTGTTTGTGGTGGCGAACCTACTCTGTTTGTGGTGGTGAACCTACTCTGTTTGTGGTGGCGAACCTACTCTGTTTGTTTGTGGCGAACATACTCTGTTTGTTTGTGGCGAACCTACACTGTTTGTGGTGGCGAAAATACTGTTTTTTGTGGCGAACCTACTGTTTTTTGTGGCGAACCTACTCTGTTGTTTGTGGCGAACCTACTCTGTTGTTTGTGGCGAACCTACTCTGTTGTTTCTGGCGAACCTACTCTGTTGTTTGTGGCGAATCTACTCTTTTGTTTGTGGAGAACCTACTCTGTTGTTTGTGGTGAACCTACTGTGTTGTTTGTGGCGAACCTACTGTGTTGTTTGTGGCGAACCTACTGTGTTGTTTGTGGCGAACCTACTCTGTTGTTTGTGGCGAACCTACTCTGTTTGTGGTGGCTAACCTACTGTTTCTGGTGGCGAACCTACTCTGTGGTGGCGAACCTACTCTGTTTGTGGTGGCGAACACACTGTTTGTGGTGGCGAACCTATACTGTTGTTTGTGGCGAACCTACTCTGTTGTTTGTGGCGAACCTACTCTGTTGTTTGTGGCGAATCTACTCTATTGTTTGTGGCGAACCTACTCTGTTGTTTGTGGCGAACCTACTCTGTTGTTTGTGGCAAACCTACTGTGTTGTTTGTGGCGAACCTATTCTGTTGTTTGTGGTGAACCTACTCTGTTGTTTGTGGCGAACCTACTCTGTTGTTTGTGGCGAACCTACTCTGTTGTTTGTGGCGAACCTACTCTGTTGTTTGTGGCGAACCTACTGTGTTGTTTGTGGCGAACCTACTTTGTTGTTTGTGGCGAACCTACTGTGTTGTTTGTGGCGAACCAACTGTGTTGTTTGTGGCGAACCTACTGTGTTGTTTGTGGCGAACCTACTGTGTTGTTTGTGACGAACCTACTCTGTTGTTTGTGGTGAACCTACTGTGTTGTTTGTGGCGAACCTACTGTGTTGTTTGTGGCGAACCTTCTGTGTTGTTTGTCGTGAACCTACTGTGTTGTTTGTGGTGAACCTACTGTGTTGTTTGTGGCGAACCTACTCTGTTGTTTGTGGCGAACCTACTCTGTTGTTTGTGGCGAACCTACTCTGTTGTTTGTGGCGAACCTACTGTGTTGTTTGTGGCGAACCTACTCTGTTTGTTTGTGGCGAACCTACTCTGTTGTTTTTGGCGAACTTACTCTATTTGTGGTGGCGAACCTACTCTGATTGTGGCGAACCTACTGTGTTTGTGGCAAACCTACTCTGTTTGTGGCGAGCCTACTCTGTTTGTGGCGAGCCTACTCTGTTTGTGGCGAGCCTATTCTGTTTGTGGCGAACCTACTCTGTTGTTTGTGGCGAACCTACTCTGTTGTTCGTGGGGAACCTACTGTGTTTTTTGTGGCGAACCTACTGTCTTTTTTGTTGCGAACCTACTATGTTTGTGGCGAACCTACTCTGTTTGTGGCAAACCTACTCTGTTTGTGGCGAGCCTACTCTGTTTGTGGCGAGCCTACTCTGTTTGTGGCGAGCCTACTCTGTTTGTGGCGAGCCTATTCTGTTTGTGGCGAACCTTCTGTTTGTGGCGAACCTACTCTATTGTTTGTGGCGAACTTACTGTGTTGTTTGTGGCGAACCTACTCTGTTGTTTGTGGCGAACATACTCTATTTGTTTGTGGCGAACCTACTCTGTTTGTGGTGGCGAACCTACACTCTTTCTTTGTGGTGAACCTACTCTGTTTGTGGCGAACCTACTCTGTTTGTTTGTGGCGAACATACTCTGTTGTTTGTGGCGAACCTACTCCGTTTGTGGTGGCGAACCTACTCTGTTTGTGGTGGCGAACCTACTCTGTTTGTGGTGGCGAACCTACTCTGTTTGTGGCGAAACTACTGTTTGTTTGTGGCGAACCTACTCTGTTGTGTGTGGCGAACCTACTCTGTTTGTGGTGGAGAACCTACTCTGTTTGTGGTGGCGAACCTACTCTGTTTGTGGTGGCGAACCTACTCTGTTTGGGGTGGCGAACCTACTCTTTTTGTTTGTGGCGAACCTACTCTGTTTGTTTGTGGCGAACCTACACCGTTTGTGGTGGCGAACCTACTGTTTTTTGTGGCGAACCTACTGTTTTTTGTGGCGAACCTACTCTATTTTTTGTAGCGAACCTACTCTGTTGTTTGTGGCGAACCTACTGTGTTGTTTGTGGCGAACCTACTCTGTTGTTTGTGGCGAACCTACTCTGTTGTTTGTGGCGAATCTACTCTTTTGTTTGTGGAGAACCTACTCTGTTGTTTGTGGTGAACCTAATGTGTTGTTTGTGGCGAACCTACTGTGTTGTTTGTGGCGAACCTACTCTGTTGTTTGTGGCGAACCTACTCTGTTGTTTGTGGCGAACCTACTCTGTTGTTTGTGGCGAACCTACTCTGTGGTGGCGAACCTACTCTGTTTGTGGTGGAAACATACTGTTTGTGGTGGCGAACCTACTCTGTTTGTGGTGGCGAACCTACTCTGTTTGTGGCGAACCTACTCTGTTGTTTGTGGCGAACCTACTCTGTTGTTCGTGGGGAACCTACTGTGTTTTTTGTGGCGAACCTACTGTCTTTTTTGTTGCGAACTTACTCTGTTTGTGGCGAACCTACTCTGTTTGTGGCAAACCTACTCTGTTTGTGGCGAGCCTACTGTTTGTGGCGAGCCTACTCTGTTTGTGGCGAGCCTACTCTGTTTGTGGCGAGCCTATTCTGTTTGTGGCGAACCTTCTGTTTGTGGCGAACCTACTCTGTTGTTTGTGGCGAACTTACTGTGTTGTTTGTGGCGAACCTACTCTGTTGTTTGTGGCGAACATACTCTATTTGTTTGTGGCGAACCTACTCTGTTTGTGGTGGCAAACCTACACTCTTTCTTTGTTTGTGGTGAACCTACTCTGTTTGTGGCGAACCTACTCTGTTTGTTTGTGGCGAACATACTCTGTTGTTTGTGGCGAACCTACTCCGTTTGTGGTGGCGAACCTACTCTGTTTGTGGTGGCGAACCTACTCTGTTTGTGGTGGCGAACCTACTCTGTTTGTGGCGAAACTACTGTTTGTTTGTGGCGAACCTACTCTGTTGTGTGTGGCGAACCTACTCTGTTTGTGGTGGAGAACCTACTCTGTTTGTGGTGGCGAACCTACTCTGTTTGTGGTGGCGAACCTACTCTGTTTGGGGTGGCGAACCTACTCTTTTTGTTTGTGGCGAACCTACTCTGTTTGTTTGTGGCGAACCTACACCGTTTGTGGTGGCGAACCTACTGTTTGTTTGTGGCGAACCTACTCTGTTGTGTGTGGCGAACCTACTCTGTTTGTGGTGGAGAACCTACTCTGTTTGTGGTGGCGAACCTACTCTGTTTGTGGTGGCGAACCTACTCTGTTTGGGGTGGCGAACCTACTCTTTTTGTTTGTGGCGAACCTACTCTGTTTGTTTGTGGCGAACCTACTCTGTTGTTTTTGGCGAACTTACTCTATTTGTGGTGGCGAACCTACTCTGATTGTGGCGAACCTACTGTGTTTGTGGCAAACCTACTCTGTTTGTGGCGAGCCTACTCTGTTTGTGGCGAGCCTACTCTGTTTGTGGCGAGCCTATTCTGTTTGTGGCGAACCTACTCTGTTGTTTGTGGCGAACCTACTCTGTTGTTCGTGGGGAACCTACTGTGTTTTTTGTGGCGAACCTACTGTCTTTTTTGTTGCGAACCTACTATGTTTGTGGCGAACCTACTCTGTTTGTGGCAAACCTACTCTGTTTGTGGCGAGCCTACTCTGTTTGTGGCGAGCCTACTCTGTTTGTGGCGAGCCTACTCTGTTTGTGGCGAGCCTATTCTGTTTGTGGCGAACCTTCTGTTTGTGGCGAACCTACTCTATTGTTTGTGGCGAACTTACTGTGTTGTTTGTGGCGAACCTACTCTGTTGTTTGTGGCGAACATACTCTATTTGTTTGTGGCGAACCTACTCTGTTTGTGGTGGCGAACCTACACTCTTTCTTTGTGGTGAACCTACTCTGTTTGTGGCGAACCTACTCTGTTTGTTTGTGGCGAACATACTCTGTTGTTTGTGGCGAACCTACTCCGTTTGTGGTGGCGAACCTACTCTGTTTGTGGTGGCGAACCTACTCTGTTTGTGGTGGCGAACCTACTCTGTTTGTGGCGAAACTACTGTTTGTTTGTGGCGAACCTACTCTGTTGTGTGTGGCGAACCTACTCTGTTTGTGGTGGAGAACCTACTCTGTTTGTGGTGGCGAACCTACTCTGTTTGTGGTGGCGAACCTACTCTGTTTGGGGTGGCGAACCTACTCTTTTTGTTTGTGGCGAACCTACTCTGTTTGTTTGTGGCGAACCTACACCGTTTGTGGTGGCGAACCTACTGTTTTTTGTGGCGAACCTACTGTTTTTTGTGGCGAACCTACTCTATTTTTTGTAGCGAACCTACTCTGTTGTTTGTGGCGAACCTACTGTGTTGTTTGTGGCGAACCTACTCTGTTGTTTGTGGCGAACCTACTCTGTTGTTTGTGGCGAATCTACTCTTTTGTTTGTGGAGAACCTACTCTGTTGTTTGTGGTGAACCTAATGTGTTGTTTGTGGCGAACCTACTGTGTTGTTTGTGGCGAACCTACTCTGTTGTTTGTGGCGAACCTACTCTGTTGTTTGTGGCGAACCTACTCTGTTGTTTGTGGCGAACCTACTCTGTGGTGGCGAACCTACTCTGTTTGTGGTGGAAACATACTGTTTGTGGTGGCGAACCTACTCTGTTTGTGGTGGCGAACCTACTCTGTTTGTGGCGAACCTACTCTGTTGTTTGTGGCGAACCTACTCTGTTGTTCGTGGGGAACCTACTGTGTTTTTTGTGGCGAACCTACTGTCTTTTTTGTTGCGAACTTACTCTGTTTGTGGCGAACCTACTCTGTTTGTGGCAAACCTACTCTGTTTGTGGCGAGCCTACTGTTTGTGGCGAGCCTACTCTGTTTGTGGCGAGCCTACTCTGTTTGTGGCGAGCCTATTCTGTTTGTGGCGAACCTTCTGTTTGTGGCGAACCTACTCTGTTGTTTGTGGCGAACTTACTGTGTTGTTTGTGGCGAACCTACTCTGTTGTTTGTGGCGAACATACTCTATTTGTTTGTGGCGAACCTACTCTGTTTGTGGTGGCAAACCTACACTCTTTCTTTGTTTGTGGTGAACCTACTCTGTTTGTGGCGAACCTACTCTGTTTGTTTGTGGCGAACATACTCTGTTGTTTGTGGCGAACCTACTCCGTTTGTGGTGGCGAACCTACTCTGTTTGTGGTGGCGAACCTACTCTGTTTGTGGTGGCGAACCTACTCTGTTTGTGGCGAAACTACTGTTTGTTTGTGGCGAACCTACTCTGTTGTGTGTGGCGAACCTACTCTGTTTGTGGTGGAGAACCTACTCTGTTTGTGGTGGCGAACCTACTCTGTTTGTGGTGGCGAACCTACTCTGTTTGGGGTGGCGAACCTACTCTTTTTGTTTGTGGCGAACCTACTCTGTTTGTTTGTGGCGAACCTACACCGTTTGTGGTGGCGAACCTACTGTTTTTTGTGGCGAACCTACTGTTTTTTGTGGCGAACCTACTCTATTTTTTGTAGCGAACCTACTCTGTTGTTTGTGGCGAACCTACTGTGTTGTTTGTGGCGAACCTACTCTGTTGTTTGTGGCGAACCTACTCTGTTGTTTGTGGCGAATCTACTCTTTTGTTTGTGGAGAACCTACTCTGTTGTTTGTGGTGAACCTACTGTGTTGTTTGTGGCGAACCTACTGTGTTGTTTGTGGCGAACCTACTCTGTTGTTTGTGGCGAACCTACTCTGTTGTTTGTGGCGAACCTACTCTGTTGTTTGTGGCGAACCTACTCTGTGGTGGCGAACCTACTCTGTTTGTGGTGGAAACATACTGTTTGTGGTGGCGAACCTACTCTGTTTGTGGTGGCGAACCTACTCTATTTGTTTGTGGCGAACCTACTATGTTTGTTTGTGTCGAACCTACTCTGTTTGTTTGTGGCGAGCCTACTCTGTTGTTTGTGGCGAACCTACTCTGTTTCTGGTGGCGAACCTACTCTGTGGTGGCGAACCTACTCTGTTTGTGGTGGAAACATACTGTTTGTGGTGGCGAACCTACACTGTTGTTTGTGGCGAACCTACTCTGTTGTTTGTGGCGAACCTACTCTGTTGTTTGTGGCGAATCTACTCTGTTGTTTGTGGCGAACCTACTCTGTTGTTTGTGGCGAACCTACTCTGTTGTTTGTGGCGAACCTACTCTGTTGTTTGTGGCGAACCTACTGTGTTGTTTGTGGCGAACCTACTGTGTTATTTGTGGCGAACCTACTGTTTGTTTGTGGCGAACCTACTGTGCTGTTTGTGGCGAACCTACTGTGTTGTTTGTGGCGAACCTACTGTGTTGTTTATGGCGAACGTACTGTGTTGTTTATGGCGAACCTTCTGTGTTGTTTGTGGCAAACCTACTCTGTTTGTGGTGGCGAACCTACACTCTTTCTTTGTTTGTGGTGAACCTACTCTGTTTGTGGCGAACCTACTCTGTTGTTTGTGGCGAACCTACTCTGTTTGTGGTGGCGAACCTACTCTGTTTGTGGTGGCGAACCTACTCTGTTTGTGGTGGCGAACCTACTCTGTTTGTGGTGGCGAACCTACTCTTTTTGTTTGTGGCGAACCTACTCTGTTTGTTTGTGGCGAACCTACACTGTTTGTTTGTTTATGGCGAACCTAATCTGTTTGTGTGTGGCGAACCTACTCTGTTGTTTGTGGCGAACCTACTCTGTTTGTGGTGGCGAACCTACTCTGATTGTGGTGGTGAACCTACTCTGTTTGTGGTGGCGAACCTACTCTGTTTGTGGTGGTGAACCTACTCTGTTTGTGGTGGCGAACCTACTCTGTTTGTTTGTGGCGAACATACTCTGTTTGTTTGTGGCGAACCTACACTGTTTGTGGTGGCGAAAATACTGTTTTTTGTGGCGAACCTACTGTTTTTTGTGGCGAACCTACTCTGTTGTTTGTGGCGAACCTACTCTGTTGTTTGTGGCGAACCTACTCTGTTGTTTGTGGCGAACCTACTCTGTTGTTTGTGGCGAATCTACTCTTTTGTTTGTGGTGAACCTAATGTGTTGTTTGTGGCGAACCTACTGTGTTGTTTGTGGCGAACCTACTGTGTTGTTTGTGGCGAACCTACTGTGTTGTTTGTGGCGAACCTACTCTGTTGTTTGTGGCGAACCTACTCTGTTTGTGGTGGCGAACCTACTGTTTCTGGTGGCGAACCTACTCTGTGGTGGCGAACCTACTCTGTTTGTGGTGGCGAACACACTGTTTGTGGTGGCGAACCTATACTGTTGTTTGTGGCGAACCTACTCTGTTGTTTGTGGCGAACCTACTCTGTTGTTTGTGGCGAATCTACTCTATTGTTTGTGGCGAACCTACTCTGTTGTTTGTGGCGAACCTACTCTGTTGTTTGTGGCGAACCTACTCTGTTGTTTGTGGCGAACCTACTGTGTTGTTTGTAGCGAACCTACTGTGTTATTTGTGGCGAACCTACTCTGTTTGTTTGTGGCGAACCTACTGTGTTGTTTGTGGCAAACCTACTGTGTTGTTTATGGCGAACGTACTGTGTTGTTTATAGCGAACCTTCTGTGTTGTTTGTGGCAAACCTACTCTGTTTGTGGTGGCGAACCTACACTCTTTCTTTGTTTGTGGTGAACCTACTCTGTTTGTGGCGAACCTACTCTGTTTGTTTGTGGCGAACCTACTCTGTTGTTTGTGGCGAACCTACTGTTTGTGGTGGCGAACCTACTCTGTTTGTGGTGGCGAACCTACTCTGTTTGTGGTGGCGAACCTACTCTGTTTGTGGTGGCGCACCTACTCTGTTTGTTTGTTGCGAACCTACTCTGTTTGTTTGTGGCGAACCTACTCTGTTTGTTTGTGTCTAACCTACTCTGTTTGTTTGTGTCGAACCTACTCTGTTTGTTTGTGGCGAACCTACTCTGTTTGTTTGTGGTGAACCTACTCTGTTTGTTTCTGGCGAACCTACACTGTTTGTTTGTGGCGAACCTACTCTGTTTGTTTTTGGAGAACCTACTGTTTGTTTGTGGTGAACCTACTCTGTTTGTTTGTGGCGAACCTACTCTGTTTGTTTGTTTGTGGCGAACCTACTCTGTTTGTTTGTGGCGAACCTACTCTGTTGTTTGTGGTGAACCTTCTGTTTTTTATGGCGAACCTGTTTTTTGTGGCGAACCTACTGTTGTTTGTTGCGAACCTACTCTGTTGTTTGTGGCGAACCTAATCTGTTGTTTGTGGCGAACCTACTCTGTTGTTTGTGGCGAACCTACTGTGTTGTTTGTGGCGAACCTACTCTGTTGTTTGTGGCGAACCTACTCTGTTGTTTGTGGCGAATCTACTCTTTTGTTTGTGGAGAACCTACTCTGTTGTTTGTGGTGAACCTACTGTGTTGTTTGTGGCGAACCTACTGTGTTGTTTGTGGCGAACCTACTGTGTTGTTTGTGGCGAACCTACTCTGTTGTTTGTGGCGAACCTACTCTGTTGTTTGTGGCGAACCTACTCTGTGGTGGCGAACCTACTCTGTTTGTGGTGGAAACATACTGTTTGTGGTGGCGAACCTACTCTGTTTGTGGTGGCGAACCTACTCTGTTTGTGGTGGCGAACCTACTCTATTTGTTTGTGGCGAACCTACTATGTTTGTTTGTGTCGAACCTACTCTGTTTGTTTGTGGCGAGCCTACTCTGTTGTTTGTGGCGAACCTACTCTGTTTCTGGTGGCGAACCTACTCTGTGGTGGCGAACCTACTCTGTTTGTGGTGGAAACATACTGTTTGTGGTGGCGAACCTACACTGTTGTTTGTGGCGAACCTACTCTGTTGTTTGTGGCGAACCTACTCTGTTGTTTGTGGCGAATCTACTCTGTTGTTTGTGGCGAACCTACTCTGTTGTTTGTGGCGAACCTACTCTGTTGTTTGTGGCGAACCTACTCTGTTGTTTGTGGCGAACCTACTCTGTTGTTTGTGGCGAACCTACTGTGTTATTTGTGGCGAACCTACTGTTTGTTTGTGGCGAACCTACTGTGCTGTTTGTGGCGAACCTACTGTGTTGTTTGTGGCGAACCTACTGTGTTGTTTATGGCGAACGTACTGTGTTGTTTATGGCGAACCTTCTGTGTTGTTTGTGGCAAACCTACTCTGTTTGTGGTGGCGAACCTACACTCTTTCTTTGTTTGTGGTGAACCTACTCTGTTTGTGGCGAACCTACTCTGTTTGTTTGTGGCTAACCTACTCTGTTGTTTGTGGCGAACCTACTCTGTTTGTGGTGGCGAACCTACTCTGTTTGTGGTGGCGAACCTACTCTGTTTGTGGTGGCGAACCTACTCTGTTTGTGGTGGCAAACCTACTCTGTTTGGGGTGGCAAACCTACTCTTTTTGTTTGTGGCGAACCTACTCTGTTTGTTTGTGGCGAACCTACTCTGTTTGTTTGTTGCGAACCTACACTGTTTGTTTGTTTGTGGCGAACCTAATCTGTTTGTGTGTGGCGAACCTACTCTGTTGTTTGTGGCGAACCTACTCTATTTGTGGTGGCGAACCTACTCTCATTGTGGTGGCGAACCTACTCTGTTTGTGGTGGCGAACCTACTCTGTTTGTGGTGGTGAACCTACTCTGTTTGTGGTGGCGAACCTACTCTGTTTGTTTGTGGCGAACATACTCTGTTTGTGGCGAACCTACACTGTTTGTGGTGGCGAACCTACTGTTTTTTGTGGCGAACCTACTGTTTTTTGTGGCGAACCTACTCTGTTGTTTGTGGCGAACCTACTCTGTTGTTTGTGGCGAACCTACTGTGTTGTTTGTGGCGAACCTACTCTGTTTGTTTGTGGCGAACCTACTCTGTTGTTTTTGGCGAACTTACTCTATTTGTGGTGGCGAACCTACTCTGATTGTGGCGAACCTACTGTGTTTGTGGCAAACCTACTCTGTTTGTGGCGAGCCTACTCTGTTTGTGGCGAGCCTACTCTGTTTGTGGCGAGCCTATTCTGTTTGTGGCGAACCTACTCTGTTGTTTGTGGCGAACCTACTCTGTTGTTCGTGGGGAACCTACTGTGTTTTTTGTGGTGAACCTACTGTCTTTTTTGTGGCGAACCTACTCTGTTTGTGGCGAACCTACTCTGTTTGTGGCAAACCTACTCTGTTTGTGGCGAGCCTACTCTGTTTGTGGCGAGCCTACTCTGTTTGTGGCGAGCCTACTCTGTTGTTTGTGGCGAACTTACTGTGTTGTTTGTGGCGAACCTACTCTGTTGTTTGTGGCGAACATACTCTATTTGTTTGTGGCGAACCTACTCTGTTTGTGGTGGCGAACCTACACTCTTTCTTTGTTTGTGGTGAACCTACTCTGTTTGTGGCGAACCTACTCTGTTTGTTTGTGGCGAACATACTCTGTTGTTTGTGGCGAACCTACTCCGTTTGTGGTGGCGAACCTACTGTTTGTGGTGGCGAACCTACTCTGTTTGTGGTGGCGAACCTACTCTGTTTGTGGCGAAACTACTGTTTGTTTGTGGCGAACCTACTCTGTTGTGTGTGGCGAACCTACTCTGTTTGTGGTGGAGAACCTACTCTGTTTGTGGTGGCGAACCTACTCTATTTGTGGTGGCGAACCTACTCTGTTTGGGGTGGCGAACCTACTCTTTTTGTTTGTGGCGAACCTACTCTGTTTGTTTGTGGCGAACCTACACCGTTTGTGGTGGCGAACCTACTGTTTTTTGTGGCGAACCTACTGTTTTTTGTGGCGAACCTACTCTATTTTTTGTAGCGAACCTACTCTGTTGTTTGTGGCGAACCTACTGTGTTGTTTGTGGCGAACCTACTCTGTTGTTTGTGGCGAACCTACTCTGTTGTTTGTGGCGAATCTACTATTTTGTTTGTGGAGAACCTACTCTGTTGTTTGTGGTGAACCTACTGTGTTGTTTGTGGCGAACCTACTGTGTTGTTTGTGGCGAACCTACTCTGTTGTTTGTGGCGAACCTACTCTGTTGTTTGTGGCGAACCTACTCTGATGTTTGTGGCGAACCTACTCTGTGGTGGCGAACCTACTCTGTTTGTGGTGGAAACATACTGTTTGTGGTGGCGAACCTACTCTGTTTGTGGTGGCGAACCTACTCTGTTTGTGGTGGCGAACCTACTCTATTTGTTTGTGGCGAACCTACTATGTTTGTTTGTGTCGAACCTACTCTGTTTGTTTGTGGCGAGCCTACTCTGTTGTTTGTGGCGAACCTACTCTGTTTCTGGTGGCGAACCTACTCTGTGGTGGCGAACCTACTCTGTTTGTGGTGGAAACATACTGTTTGTGGTGGCGAACCTACACTGTTGTTTGTGGCGAATCTACTCTGTTGTTTGTGGCGAACCTACTCTGTTGTTTGTGGCGAATCTACTCTGTTTGTTTGTGGCGAACCTACTCTGTTGTTTGTGGCGAACCTACTCTGTTGTTTGTGGCGAACCTACTCTGTTGTTTGTGGCGAACCTACTCTGTTGTTTGTGGCGAACCTACTGTGTTATTTGTGGCGAACCTACTGTTTGTTTGTGGCGAACCTACTGTGCTGTTTGTGGCGAACCTACTGTGTTGTTTGTGGCGAACCTACTGTGTTGTTTATGGCGAACGTACTGTGTTGTTTATGGCGAACCTTCTGTGTTGTTTGTGGCAAACCTACTCTGTTTGTGGTGGCGAACCTACACTCTTTCTTTGTTTGTGGTGAACCTACTCTGTTTGTGGCGAACCTACTCTGTTTGTTTGTGGCTAACCTACTCTGTTGTTTGTGGCGAACCTACTCTGTTTGTGGTGGCGAACCTACTCTGTTTGTGGTGGCGAACCTACTCTGTTTGTGGTGGCGAACCTACTGTTTGTGGTGGCGAACCTACTCTGTTTGGGGTGGCAAACCTACTCTTTTTGTTTGTGGCGAACCTACTCTGTTTGTTTGTGGCGAACCTACACTGTTTGTTTGTTTGTGGCGAACCTAATCTGTTTGTGTGTGGCGAACCTACTCTGTTGTTTGTGGCGAACCTACTCTATTTGTGGTGGCGAACCTACTCTCATTGTGGTGGCGAACCTACTCTGTTTGTGGTGGCGAACCTACTCTGTTTGTGGTGGTGAACCTACTCTGTTTGTGGTGGCGAACCTACTCTGTTTGTTTGTGGCGAACATACTCTGTTTGTTTGTGGCGAACCTACACTGTTTGTGGTGGCGAACCTACTGTTTTTTGTGGCGAACCTACTGTTTTTTGTGGCGAACCTACTCTGTTGTTTGTGGCGAACCTACTCTGTTGTTTGTGGCGAACCTACTGTGTTGTTTGTGGCGAACCTACTCTGTTTGTTTGTGGCGAACCTACTCTGTTGTTTTTGGCGAACTTACTCTATTTGTGGTGGCGAACCTACTCTGATTGTGGCGAACCTACTGTGTTTGTGGCAAACCTACTCTGTTTGTGGCGAGCCTACTCTGTTTGTGGCGAGCCTACTCTGTTTGTGGCGAGCCTATTCTGTTTGTGACGAACCTACTCTGTTGTTTGTGGCGAACCTACTCTGTTGTTCGTGGGGAACCTACTGTGTTTTTTGTGGTGAACCTACTGTCTTTTTTGTGGCGAACCTACTCTGTTTGTGGCAAACCTACTCTGTTTGTTTGTGGCGAACCTACTCTGTTGTTTGTGGTGAACCTTCTGTTTTTTATGGCGAACCTGTTTTTTGTGGCGAACCTACTGTTTGTGGCGAACCTACTCTGTTGTTTGTGGCGAACTTACTGTGTTGTTTGTGGCGAACCTACTCTGTTGTTTGTGGCGAACATACTCTATTTGTTTGTGGCGAACCTACTCTGTTTGTGGTGGCGAACCTACACTCTTTCTTTGTTTGTGGTGAACCTACTCTGTTTGTGGCGAACCTACTCTGTTTGTTTGTGGCGAACCTACTCTGTTGTTTGTGGCGAACCTACTCTGTTGTTTGTGGCGAACCTACTCTATTTGTGGTGGCGAACCTACTCTCATTGTGGTGGCGAACCTACTCTGTTTGTGGTGGCGAACCTACTCTGTTTGTGGTGGTGAACCTACTCTGTTTGTGGTGGCGAACCTACTCTGTTTGTTTGTGGCGAACATACTCTGTTTGTTTGTGGCGAACCTACACTGTTTGTGGTGGCGAACCTACTGTTTTTTGTGGCGAACCTACTGTTTTTTGTGGCGAACCTACTCTGTTGTTTGTGGCGAACCTACTCTGTTGTTTGTGGCGAACCTACTGTGTTGTTTGTGGCGAACCTACTCTGTTTGTTTGTGGCGAACCTACCCTGTTGTTTTTGGCGAACTTACTCTATTTGTGGTGGCGAACCTACTCTGATTGTGGCGAACCTACTGTGTTTGTGGCAAACCTACTCTGTTTGTGGCGAGCCTACTCTGTTTGTGGCGAGCCTACTCTGTTTGTGGCGAGCCTATTCTGTTTGTGACGAACCTACTCTGTTGTTTGTGGCGAACCTACTCTGTTGTTCGTGGGGAACCTACTGTGTTTTTTGTGGTGAACCTACTGTCTTTTTTGTGGCGAACCTACTCTGTTTGTGGCGAACCTACTCTGTTTGTGGCAAACCTACTCTGTTTGTTTGTGGCGAACCTACTCTGTTGTTTGTGGTGAACCTTCTGTTTTTTATGGCGAACCTGTTTTTTGTGGCGAACCTACTGTTTGTGGCGAACCTACTCTGTTGTTTGTGGCGAACTTACTGTGTTGTTTGTGGCGAACCTACTCTGTTGTTTGTGGCGAACATACTCTATTTGTTTGTGGCGAACCTACTCTGTTTGTGGTGGCGAACCTACACTCTTTCTTTGTTTGTGGTGAACCTACTCTGTTTGTGGCGAACCTACTCTGTTTGTTTGTGGCGAACATACTCTGTTGTTTGTGGCGAACCTACTCCGTTTGTGGTGGCGAACCTACTGTTTGTGGTGGCGAACCTACTCTGTTTGTGGTGGCGAACCTACTCTGTTTGTGGCGAAACTACTGTTTGTTTGTGGCGAACCTACTCTGTTGTGTGTGGCGAACCTACTCTGTTTGTGGTGGAGAACCTACTCTGTTTGTGGTGGCGAACCTACTCTGTTTGTGGTGGCGAACCTACTCTGTTTGGGGTGGCGAACCTACTCTTTTTGTTTGTGGCGAACCTACTCTGTTTGTTTGTGGCGAACCTACACCGTTTGTGGTGGCGAACCTACTGTTTTTTGTGGCGAACCTACTGTTTTTTGTGGCGAACCTACTCTATTTTTTGTAGCGAACCTACTCTGTTGTTTGTGGCGAACCTACTGTGTTGTTTGTGGCGAACCTACTCTGTTGTTTGTGGCGAACCTACTCTGTTGTTTGTGGCGAATCTACTATTTTGTTTGTGGAGAACCTACTCTGTTGTTTGTGGTGAACCTACTGTGTTGTTTGTGGCGAACCTACTGTGTTGTTTGTGGCGAACCTACTCTGTTGTTTGTGGCGAACCTACTCTGTTGTTTGTGGCGAACCTACTCTGATGTTTGTGGCGAACCTACTCTGTGGTGGCGAACCTACTCTGTTTGTGGTGGAAACATACTGTTTGTGGTGGCGAACCTACTCTGTTTGTGGTGGCGAACCTACTCTGTTTGTGGTGGCGAACCTACTCTATTTGTTTGTGGCGAACCTACTATGTTTGTTTGTGTCGAACCTACTCTGTTTGTTTGTGGCGAGCCTACTCTGTTGTTTGTGGCGAACCTACTCTGTTTCTGGTGGCGAACCTACTCTGTGGTGGCGAACCTACTCTGTTTGTGGTGGAAACATACTGTTTGTGGTGGCGAACCTACACTGTTGTTTGTGGCGAACCTACTCTGTTGTTTGTGGCGAACCTACTCTGTTGTTTGTGGCGAATCTACTCTGTTTGTTTGTGGCGAACCTACTCTGTTGTTTGTGGCGAACCTACTCTGTTGTTTGTGGCGAACCTACTCTGTTGTTTGTGGCGAACCTACTCTGTTGTTTGTGGCGAACCTACTGTGTTTTTTGTGGCGAACCTACTGTTTGTTTGTGGCGAACCTACTGTGCTGTTTGTGGCGAACCTACTGTGTTGTTTGTGGCGAACCTACTGTGTTGTTTATGGCGAACGTACTGTGTTGTTTATGGCGAACCTTCTGTGTTGTTTGTGGCAAACCTACTCTGTTTGTGGTGGCGAACCTACACTCTTTCTTTGTTTGTGGTGAACCTACTCTGTTTGTGGCGAACCTACTCTGTTTGTTTGTGGCTAACCTACTCTGTTGTTTGTGGCGAACCTACTCTGTTTGTGGTGGCGAACCTACTCTGTTTGTGGTGGCGAACCTACTCTGTTTGTGGTGGCGAACCTACTCTGTTTGTGGTGGCGAACCTACTCTGTTTGGGGTGGCAAACCTACTCTTTTTGTTTGTGACGAACCTACTCTGTTTGTTTGTGGCGAACCTACACTGTTTGTTTGTTTGTGGCGAACCTAATCTGTTTGTGTGTGGCGAACCTACTCTGTTGTTTGTGGCGAACCTACTCTATTTGTGGTGGCGAACCTACTCTCATTGTGGTGGCGAACCTACTCTGTTTGTGGTGGCGAACCTACTCTGTTTGTGGTGGTGAACCTACTCTGTTTGTGGTGGCGAACCTACTCTGTTTGTTTGTGGCGAACATACTCTGTTTGTTTGTGGCGAACCTACACTGTTTGTGGTGGCGAACCTACTGTTTTTTGTGGCGAACCTACTGTTTTTTGTGGCGAACCTACTCTGTTGTTTGTGGCGAACCTACTCTGTTGTTTGTGGCGAACCTACTGTGTTGTTTGTGGCGAACCTACTCTGTTTGTTTGTGGCGAACCTACTCTGTTGTTTTTGGCGAACTTACTCTATTTGTGGTGGCGAACCTACTCTGATTGTGGCGAACCTACTGTGTTTGTGGCAAACCTACTCTGTTTGTGGCGAGCCTACTCTGTTTGTGGCGAGCCTACTCTGTTTGTGGCGAGCCTATTCTGTTTGTGGCGAACCTACTCTGTTGTTTGTGGCGAACCTACTCTGTTGTTCGTGGGGAACCTACTGTGTTTTTTGTGGTGAACCTACTGTCTTTTTTGTGGCGAACCTACTCTGTTTGTGGCGAACCTACTCTGTTTGTGGCAAACCTACTCTGTTTGTGGCGAGCCTACTCTGTTTGTGGCGAGCCTACTCTGTTTGTGGCGAGCCTACTCTGTTTGTGGCGAGCCTATTCTGTTTGTGGCGAACCTTCTGTTTGTGGCGAACCTACTCTGTTGTTTGTGGCGAACTTACTGTGTTGTTTGTGGCGAACCTACTCTGTTGTTTGTGGCGAACATACTCTATTTGTTTGTGGCGAACCTACTCTGTTTGTGGTGGCGAACCTACACTCTTTCTTTGTTTGTGGTGAACCTACTCTGTTTGTGGCGAACCTACTCTGTTTGTTTGTGGCGAACATACTCTGTTGTTTGTGGCGAACCTACTCCGTTTGTGGTGGCGAACCTACTGTTTGTGGTGGCGAACCTACTCTGTTTGTGGTGGCGAACCTACTCTGTTTGTGGCGAAACTACTGTTTGTTTGTGGCGAACCTACTCTGTTGTGTGTGGCGAACCTACTCTGTTTGTGGTGGAGAACCTACTCTGTTTGTGGTGGAGAACCTACTCTGTTTGTGGTGGCGAACCTACTCTGTTTGGGGTGGCGAACCTACTCTTTTTGTTTGTGGCGAACCTACTCTGTTTGTTTGTGGCGAACCTACTGTGTTGTTTGTGGCGAACCTACTCTGTTGTTTGTGGCGAACCTACTCTGTTGTTTGTGGCGAATCTACTATTTTGTTTGTGGAGAACCTACTCTGTTGTTTGTGGTGAACCTACTGTGTTGTTTGTGGCGAACCTACTGTGTTGTTTGTGGCGAACCTACTCTGTTGTTTGTGGCGAACCTACTCTGTTGTTTGTGGCGAACCTACTCTGATGTTTGTAGCGAACCTACTCTGTGGTGGCGAACCTACTCTGTTTGTGGTGGAAACATACTGTTTGTGGTGGCGAACCTACTCTGTTTGTGGTGGCGAACCTACTCTGTTTGTGGTGGCGAACCTACTCTATTTGTTTGTGGCGAACCTACTATGTTTGTTTGTGTCGAACCTACTCTGTTTGTTTGTGGTGAGCCTACTCTGTTGTTTGTGGCGAACCTACTCTGTTTCTGGTGGCGAACCTACTCTGTGGTGGCGAACCTACTCTGTTTGTGGTGGAAACATACTGTTTGTGGTGGTGAACCTACACTGTTGTTTGTGGCGAACCTACTCTGTTGTTTGTGGCGAACCTACTCTGTTGTTTGTGGCGATTCTACTCTGTTGTTTGTGGCGAACCTACTCTGTTGTTTGCGGCGAACCTACTCTGTTGTTTGTGGCGAACCTACTCTGTTGTTTGTGGCGAACCTGTGTTGTTTGTGGCGAACCTACTGTGTTATTTGTGGCGAACCTACTGTTTGTTTGTGGCGAACCTACTGTGCTGTTTGTGGCGAACCTACTGTGTTGTTTGTGGCGAACCTACTGTGTTGTTTATGGCGAACGTACTGTGTTGTTTGTGGCAAACCTACTCTGTTTGTGGTGGCGAACCTACACTCTTTCTTTGTTTGTGGTGAACCTACTCTGTTTGTGGCGAACCTACTCTGTTTGTTTGTGGCTAACCTACTCTGTTGTTTGTGGCGAACCTACTCTGTTTGTGGTGGCGAACCTACTCTGTTTGTGGTGGCGAACCTACTCTGTTTGTGGTGGCGAACCTACTCTGTTTGTGGTGGCGAACCTACTCTGTTTGGGGTGGCGAACCTACTCTTTTTGTTTGTGGCGAACCTACTCTGTTTGTTTGTGGCGAACCTACACTGTTTGTTTGTTTGTGGCGAACCTACTCTGTTTGTGGTGGCGAACCTACTCTGATTGTGGTGGCGAACCTACTCTGTTTGTGGTGGCGAACCTACTCTGTTTGTGGTGGTGAACCTACTCTGTTTGTGGTGGCGAACCTACTCTGTTTGTTTGTGGCGAACATACTCTGTTGTTTGTGGCGAACCTACTCTGTTGTTTGTGGCGAACCTACTCTGTTGTTTGTGGCGAACCTACTCTGTTGTTTGTGGCTAATCTACTCTTTTGTTTGTGGAGAACCTACTCTGTTGTTTGTGGTGAACCTACTGTGTTGTTTGTGGCGAACCTACTGTGTTGTTTGTGGCGAACCTACTGTGTTGTTTGTGGCGAACCTACTCTGTTGTTTGTGGCGAACCTACTCTGTTTGTGGTGGCGAACCTACTGTTTCTGGTGGCGAACCTACTCTGTGGTGGCGAACCTACTCTGTTTGTGGTGGCGAACACACTGTTTGTGGTGGCGAACCTATACTGTTGTTTGTGGCGAACCTACTCTGTTGTTTGTGGCGAACCTACTCTGTTGTTTGTGGCGAATCTACTCTATTGTTTGTGGCGAACCTACTCTGTTGTTTGTGGCGAACCTACTCTGTTGTTTGTGGCGAACCTACTCTGTTGTTTGTGGCGAACCTACTCTGTTGTTTGTGGCGAACCTACTGTGTTATTTGTGGCGAACCTACTGTTTGTTTGTGGCGAACCTACTGTGCTGTTTGTGGCGAACCTACTGTGTTGTTTGTGGCGAACCTACTGTGTTGTTTATGGCGAACGTACTGTGTTGTTTATGGCGAACCTTCTGTGTTGTTTGTGGCAAACCTACTCTGTTTGTGGTGGCGAACCTACACTCTTTCTTTGTTTGTGGTGAACCTACTCTGTTTGTGGCGAACCTACTCTGTTTGTTTGTGGCTAACCTACTCTGTTGTTTGTGGCGAACCTACTCTGTTTGTGGTGGCGAACCTACTCTGTTTGTGGTGGCGAACCTACTCTGTTTGTGGTGGCGAACCTACTCTGTTTGTGGTGGCGAACCTACTCTGTTTGGGGTGGCAAACCTACTCTTTTTGTTTGTGGCGAACCTACTCTGTTTGTTTGTGGCGAACCTACACTGTTTGTTTGTTTGTGGCGAACCTAATCTGTTTGTGTGTGGCGAACCTACTCTGTTGTTTGTGGCGAACCTACTCTATTTGTGGTGGCGAACCTACTCTCATTGTGGTGGCGAACCTACTCTGTTTGTGGTGGCGAACCTACTCTGTTTGTGGTGGTGAACCTACTCTGTTTGTGGTGGCGAACCTACTCTGTTTGTTTGTGGCGAACATACTCTGTTTGTTTGTGGCGAACCTACACTGTTTGTGGTGGCGAACCTACTGTTTTTTGTGGCGAACCTACTGTTTTTTGTGGCGAACCTACTCTGTTGTTTGTGGCGAACCTACTCTGTTGTTTGTGGCGAACCTACTGTGTTGTTTGTGGCGAACCTACTCTGTTTGTTTGTGGCGAACCTACTCTGTTGTTTTTGGCGAACTTACTCTATTTGTGGTGGCGAACCTACTCTGATTGTGGCGAACCTACTGTGTTTGTGGCAAACCTACTCTGTTTGTGGCGAGCCTACTCTGTTTGTGGCGAGCCTACTCTGTTTGTGGCGAGCCTATTCTGTTTGTGGCGAACCTACTCTGTTGTTTGTGGCGAACCTACTCTGTTGTTCGTGGGGAACCTACTGTGTTTTTTGTGGTGAACCTACTGTCTTTTTTGTGGCGAACCTACTCTGTTTGTGGCGAACCTACTCTGTTTGTGGCAAACCTACTCTGTTTGTGGCGAGCCTACTCTGTTTGTGGCGAGCCTACTCTGTTTGTGGCGAGCCTACTCTGTTTGTGGCGAGCCTATTCTGTTTGTGGCGAACCTTCTGTTTGTGGCGAACCTACTCTGTTGTTTGTGGCGAACTTACTGTGTTGTTTGTGGCGAACCTACTCTGTTGTTTGTGGCGAACATACTCTATTTGTTTGTGGCGAACCTACTCTGTTTGTGGTGGCGAACCTACACTCTTTCTTTGTTTGTGGTGAACCTACTCTGTTTGTGGCGAACCTACTCTGTTTGTTTGTGGCGAACATACTCTGTTGTTTGTGGCGAACCTACTCCGTTTGTGGTGGCGAACCTACTGTTTGTGGTGGCGAACCTACTCTGTTTGTGGTGGCGAACCTACTCTGTTTGTGGCGAAACTACTGTTTGTTTGTGGCGAACCTACTCTGTTGTGTGTGGCGAACCTACTCTGTTTGTGGTGGAGAACCTACTCTGTTTGTGGTGGCGAACCTACTCTGTTTGTGGTGGCGAACCTACTCTGTTTGGGGTGGCGAACCTACTCTTTTTGTTTGTGGCGAACCTACTCTGTTTGTTTGTGGCGAACCTACACCGTTTGTGGTGGCGAACCTACTGTTTTTTGTGGCGAACCTACTGTTTTTTGTGGCGAACCTACTCTATTTTTTGTAGCGAACCTACTCTGTTGTTTGTGGCGAACCTACTGTGTTGTTTGTGGCGAACCTACTCTGTTGTTTGTGGCGAACCTACTCTGTTGTTTGTGGCGAATCTACCATTTTGTTTGTGGAGAACCTACTCTGTTGTTTGTGGTGAACCTACTGTGTTGTTTGTGGCGAACCTACTGTGTTGTTTGTGGCGAACCTACTCTGTTGTTTGTGGCGAACCTACTCTGTTGTTTGTGGCGAACCTACTCTGATGTTTGTGGCGAACCTACTCTGTGGTGGCGAACCTACTCTGTTTGTGGTGGAAACATACTGTTTGTGGTGGCGAACCTACTCTGTTTGTGGTGGCGAACCTACTCTGTTTGTGGTGGCGAACCTACTCTATTTGTTTGTGGCGAACCTACTATGTTTGTTTGTGTCGAACCTACTCTGTTTGTTTGTGGTGAGCCTACTCTGTTGTTTGTGGCGAACCTACTCTGTTTCTGGTGGCGAACCTACTCTGTGGTGGCGAACCTACTCTGTTTGTGGTGGAAACATACTGTTTGTGGTGGTGAACCTACACTGTTGTTTGTGGCGAACCTACTCTGTTGTTTGTGGCGAACCTACTCTGTTGTTTGTGGCGATTCTACTCTGTTGTTTGTGGCGAACCTACTCTGTTGTTTGCGGCGAACCTACTCTGTTGTTTGTGGCGAACCTACTCTGTTGTTTGTGGCGAACCTGTGTTGTTTGTGGCGAACCTACTGTGTTATTTGTGGCGAACCTACTGTTTGTTTGTGGCGAACCTACTGTGCTGTTTGTGGCGAACCTACTGTGTTGTTTGTGGCGAACCTACTGTGTTGTTTATGGCGAACGTACTGTGTTGTTTGTGGCAAACCTACTCTGTTTGTGGTGGCGAACCTACACTCTTTCTTTGTTTGTGGTGAACCTACTCTGTTTGTGGCGAACCTACTGTTTGTTTGTGGCTAACCTACTCTGTTGTTTGTGGCGAACCTACTCTGTTTGTGGTGGCGAACCTACTCTGTTTGTGGTGGCGAACCTACTCTGTTTGTGGTGGCGAACCTACTCTGTTTGTGGTGGCGAACCTACTCTGTTTGGGGTGGCGAACCTACTCTTTTTGTTTGTGGCGAACCTACTCTGTTTGTTTGTGGCGAACCTACACTGTTTGTTTGTTTGTGGCGAACCTACTCTGTTTGTGGTGGCGAACCTACTCTGATTGTGGTGGCGAACCTACTCTGTTTGTGGTGGCGAACCTACTCTGTTTGTGGTGGTGAACCTACTCTGTTTGTGGTGGCGAACCTACTCTGTTTGTTTGTGGCGAACATACTCTGTTGTTTGTGGCGAACCTACTCTGTTGTTTGTGGCGAACCTACTCTGTTGTTTGTGGCGAACCTACTCTGTTGTTTGTGGCTAATCTACTCTTTTGTTTGTGGAGAACCTACTCTGTTGTTTGTGGTGAACCTACTGTGTTGTTTGTGGCGAACCTACTGTGTTGTTTGTGGCGAACCTACTGTGTTGTTTGTGGCGAACCTACTCTGTTGTTTGTGGCGAACCTACTCTGTTTGTGGTGGCGAACCTACTGTTTCTGGTGGCGAACCTACTCTGTGGTGGCGAACCTACTCTGTTTGTGGTGGCGAACACACTGTTTGTGGTGGCGAACCTATACTGTTGTTTGTGGCGAACCTACTCTGTTGTTTGTGGCGAACCTACTCTGTTGTTTGTGGCGAATCTACTCTATTGTTTGTGGCGAACCTACTCTGTTGTTTGTGGCGAACCTACTCTGTTGTTTGTGGCGAACCTACTCTGTTGTTTGTGGCGAACCTACTGTGTTGTTTGTGGCGAACCTACTGTGTTATTTGTGGCGAACCTACTCTGTTTGTTTGTGGCGAACCTACTGTGTTGTTTATGGCGAACGTACTGTGTTGTTTATAGCAAACCTTCTGTGTTGTTTGTGGCACACCTACTCTGTTTGTGGTGGCGAACCTACACTCTTTCTTTGTGGTGAACCTACTCTGTTTGTGGCGAACCTACTCTGTTTGTTTGTGGCGAACCTACTCTGTTGTTTGTGGCGAACCTACTCTGTTTGTGGTGGCGAACCTACTCTGTTTGTGGTGGCGAACCTACTCTATTTGTGGTGGCGAACCTACTCTGTTTGTGGTGGCGCACCTACTCTGTTTGTTTGTTGCGAACCTACTCTGTTTGTTTGTGGCGAACCTACTCTGTTTGTTTGTGTCTAACCTACTCTGTTTGTTTGTGTCGAACCTACTCTGTTTGTTTGTGGCGAACCTACTCTGTTTGTTTGTGGTGAACCTACTCTGTTTGTTTCTGGCGAACCTACACTGTTTGTTTGTGGCGAACCTACTCTGTTTGTTTTTGGAGAACCTACTGTTTGTTTGTGGTGAACCTACTCTGTTTGTTTGTGGCGAACCTACTCTGTTTGTTTGTTTGTGGCGAACCTACTCTGTTTGTTTGTGGCGAACCTACTCTGTTGTTTGTGGTGAAACTTCTGTTTTTTTGTGGCGAACCTACTGTTGTTTGTTGCGAACCTACTCTGTTAATTGTGGCGAACCTACTCTGTTGTTTGTGGCGAACCTACTCTGTTGTTTGTGGCGAACCTACTGTGTTGTTTGTGGCGAACCTACTCTGTTGTTTGTGGCGAACCTACTCTGTTGTTTGTGGCGAATCTACTCTTCTGTTTGTGGAGAACCTACTGTTGTTTGTGGTGAACCTACTGTGTTGTTTGTGGCGAACCTACTGTGTTGTTTGTGGCGAACCTACTGTGTTGTTTGTGGCGAACCTACTCTGTTGTTTGTGGCGAACCTACTCTGTTGTTTGTGGCGAACCTACTCTGTGGTGGCGAACCTACTCTGTTTGTGGTGGAAACATACTGTTTGTGGTGGCGAACCTACTCTGTTTGTGGTGGCGAACCTACTCTGTTTGTGGTGGCGAACCTACTCTATTTGTTTGTGGCGAACCTACTATGTTTGTTTGTGTCGAACCTACTCTGTTTGTTTGTGGCGAGCCTACTCTGTTGTTTGTGGCGAACCTACTCTGTTTCTGGTGGCGAACCTACTCTGTGGTGGCGAACCTACTCTGTTTGTGGTGGAAACATACTGTTTGTGGTGGCGAACCTACACTGTTGTTTGTGGCGAACCTACTCTGTTGTTTGTGGCGAACCTACTCTGTTGTTTGTGGCGAATCTACTCTGTTGTTTGTGGCGAACCTACTGTTGTTTGTGGCGAACCTACTCTGTTGTTTGTGGCGAACCTACTCTGTTGTTTGTGGCGAACCTACTCTGTTGTTTGTGGCGAACCTACTGTGTTATTTGTGGCGAACCTACTGTTTGTTTGTGGCGAACCTACTGTGCTGTTTGTGGCGAACCTACTGTGTTGTTTGTGGCGAACCTACTGTGTTGTTTATGGCGAACGTACTGTGTTGTTTATGGCGAACCTTCTGTGTTGTTTGTGGCAAACCTACTCTGTTTGTGGTGGCGAACCTACACTCTTTCTTTGTTTGTGGTGAACCTACTCTGTTTGTGGCGAACCTACTCTGTTTGTTTGTGGCTAACCTACTCTGTTGTTTGTGGCGAACCTACTCTGTTTGTGGTGGCGAACCTACTCTGTTTGTGGTGGCGAACCTACTCTGTTTGTGGTGGCGAACCTACTCTGTTTGTGGTGGCGAACCTACTCTGTTTGGGGTGGCGAACCTACTCTTTTTGTTTGTGGCGAACCTACTCTGTTTGTTTGTGGCGAACCTACACTGTTTGTTTGTTTGTGGCGAACCTAATCTGTTTGTGGTGGCGAACCTACTCTGATTGTGGTGGCGAACCTACTCTTTTTGTGGTGGCGAACCTACTCTGTTTGTGGTGGTGAACCTACTCTGTTTGTGGTGGCGAACCTACTCTGTTTGTTTGTGGCGAACATACTCTGTTTGTTTGTGGCGAACCTACACTGTTTTTGGTGGCGAACCTACTGTTTTTTGTGGCGAACCTACTGTTTTTTGTGGCGAACCTACTCTGTTGTTTGTGGCGAACCTACTCTGTTGTTTGTGGCGAACCTACTCTGTTGTTTGTGGCGAACCTACTCTGTTGTTTGTGGCGAATCTACTCTTTTGTTTGTGTCGAACCTACTCTGTTGTTTGTGGTGAACCTTCTGTGTTGTTTGTGGCGAACCTACTGTGTTGTTTGTGGCGAACGTACTCTGTTGTTTGTGGCGAACCTACTCTGTTGTTTGTGGCGAATCTACTCTGTTGTTTGTGGCGAACCTACTCTGTTGTTTGTGGCGAACCTACTCTGTTGTTTGTGGCGAACCTACTCTGTTGTTTGTGGCGAACCTACTCTGTTATTTGTGGCGAACCTACTGTTTGTTTGTGGCGAACCTACTGTGCTGTTTGTGGCGAACCTACTGTGTTGTTTGTGGCGAACCTACTGTGTTGTTTGTGGCGAACCTACTCTGTTGTTTGTGGCGAATCTACTCTTCTGTTTGTGGAGAACCTACTCTGTTGTTTGTGGTGAACCTACTGTGTTGTTTGTGGCGAACCTACTGTGTTATTTGTGGCGAACCTACTGTTTGTTTGTGGCGAACCTACTGTGCTGTTTGTGGCGAACCTACTCTGTTGTTTGTGGTGAACCTTCTGTTTTTTTGTGGCGAACCTACTGTTGTTTGTGGCGAACCTACTCTGTTAATGGTGGCGAACCTACTCTGTTGTTTGTGGCGAACCTACTCTGTTGTTTGTGGCGAACCTACTGTGTTGTTTGTGGCGAACCTACTCTGTTGTTTGTGGCGAATCTACTCTTCTGTTTGTGGAGAACCTACTCTGTTGTTTGTGGTGAACCTACTGTGTTGTTTGTGGCGAACCTACTGTGTTGTTTGTGGCGAACCTACTCTGTTGTTTGTGGCGAACCTACTCTGTTGTTTGTGGCGAACCTACTCTGTTGTTTGTGGCGAACCTACTCTGTGGTGGCGAACCTACTCTGTTTGTGGTGGAAACATACTGTTTGTGGTGGCGAACCTACTCTGTTTGTGGTGGCGAACCTACTCTGTTTGTGGTGGCGAACCTACTCTATTTGTTTGTGGCGAACCTACTATGTTTGTTTGTGTCGAACCTACTCTGTTTGTTTGTGGCGAGCCTACTCTGTTGTTTGTGGCGAACCTACTCTGTTTCTGGTGGCGAACCTACTCTGTGGTGGCGAACCTACTCTGTTTGTGGTGGAAACATACTGTTTGTGGTGGCGAACCTACACTGTTGTTTGTGGCGAACCTACTCTGTTGTTTGTGGCGAACCTACTCTGTTTTTTGTGGCGAATCTACTCTGTTGTTTGTGGCGAACCTACTCTGTTGTTTGTGGCGAACCTACTCTGTTGTTTGTGGCGAACCTACTCTGTTGTTTGTGGCGAACCTACTCTGTTGTTTGTGGCGAACCTACTGTGTTATTTGTGGCGAACCTACTGTTTGTTTGTGGCGAACCTACTGTGCTGTTTGTGGCGAACCTACTGTGTTGTTTGTGGTGAACCTACTGTGTTGTTTATGGCGAACGTACTGTGTTGTTTATGGCGAACCTTCTGTGTTGTTTGTGGCAAACCTACTCTGTTTGTGGTGGCGAACCTACACTCTTTCTTTGTTTGTGGTGAACCTACTCTGTTTGTGGCGAACCTACTCTGTTTGTTTGTGGCTAACCTACTCTGTTGTTTGTGGCGAACCTACTCTGTTTGTGGTGGCGAACCTACTCTGTTTGTGGTGGCGAACCTACTCTGTTTGTGGTGGCGAACCTACTCTGTTTGGGGTGGCGAACCTACTCTTTTTGTTTGTGGCGAACCTACTCTGTTTGTTTGTGGCGAACCTACACTGTTTGTTTGTTTGTGGCGAACCTAATCTGTTTGTGGTGGCGAACCTACTCTGATTGTGGTGGCGAACCTACTCTTTTTGTGGTGGCGAACCTACTCTGTTTGTGGTGGTGAACCTACTCTGTTTGTGGTGGCGAACCTACTCTGTTTGTTTGTGGCGAACATACTCTGTTTGTTTGTGGCGAACCTACACTGTTTTTGGTGGCGAACCTACTGTTTTTTGTGGCGAACCTACCCTGTTGTTTGTGGCGAACCTACTCTGTTGTTTGTGGCGAACCTACTCTGTTGTTTGTGGCGAACCTACTCTGTTGTTTGTGGCGAATCTACTCTTTTGTTTGTGTCGAACCTACTCTGTTGTTTGTGGTGAACCTACTGTGTTGTTTGTGGCGAACCTACTGTGTTGTTTGTGGCGAACCTACTCTGTTGTTTGTGGCGAACCTACTCTGTTGTTTGTGGCGAATCTACTCTGTTGTTTGTGGCGAACCTACTCTGTTGTTTGTGGCGAACCTACTCTGTTGTTTGTGGCGAACCTACTCTGTTGTTTGTGGCGAACCTACTCTGTTGTTTGTGGCGAGCCTACTGTGGTATTTGTGGCGAACCTACTGTTTGTTTGTGGCGAACCTACTGTGCTGTTTGTGGCGAACCTACTGTGTTGTTTGTGGCGAACCTACTGTGTTGTTTATGGCGAACGTACTGTGTTGTTTATGGCGAACCTTCTGTGTTGTTTGTGGCAAACCTACTCTGTTTGTGGTGGCGAACCTACACTCTTTCTTTGTTTGTGGTGAACCTACTCTGTTTGTGGCGAACCTACTGTGTTATTTGTGGCGAACCTACTGTTTGTTTGTGGCGAACCTACTGTGCTGTTTGTGGCGAACCTACTGTGTTGTTTGTGGCGAACCTACTGTGTTGTTTATGGCGAACGTACTGTGTTGTTTGTGGCAAACCTACTCTGTTTGTGGTGGCGAACCTACACTCTTTCTTTGTTTGTGGTGAACCTACTCTGTTTGTGGCGAACCTACTCTGTTTGTTTGTGGCTAACCTACTCTGTTGTTTGTGGCGAACCTACTCTGTTGTTTGTGGCGAACCTACTCTGTTGTTTGTGGCGAACCTACTCTGTTATTTGTGGCGAACCTACTGTTTGTTTGTGGCGAACCTACTGTGCTGTTTGTGGCGAACCTACTGTGTTGTTTGTGGCGAACCTACTGTGTTGTTTGTGGCGAACCTACTCTGTTGTTTGTGGCGAATCTACTCTTCTGTTTGTGGAGAACCTACTCTGTTGTTTGTGGTGAACCTACTGTGTTGTTTGTGGCGAACCTACTGTGTTATTTGTGGCGAACCTACTGTTTGTTTGTGGCGAACCTACTGTGCTGTTTGTGGCGAACCTACTCTGTTGTTTGTGGTGAACCTTCTGTTTTTTTGTGGCGAACCTACTGTTGTTTGTGGCGAACCTACTCTGTTAATTGTGGCGAACCTACTCTGTTGTTTGTGGCGAACCTACTCTGTTGTTTGTGGCGAACCTACTGTGTTGTTTGTGGCGAACCTACTCTGTTGTTTGTGGCGAACCTACTCTGTTGTTTGTGGCGAATCTACTCTTCTGTTTGTGGAGAACCTACTCTGTTGTTTGTGGTGAACCTACTGTGTTGTTTGTGGCGAACCTACTGTGTTGTTTGTGGCGAACCTACTCTGTTGTTTGTGGCGAACCTACTCTGTTGTTTGTGGCGAACCTACTCTGTTGTTTGTGGCGAACCTACTCTGTGGTGGCGAACCTACTCTGTTTGTGGTGGAAACATACTGTTTGTGGTGGCGAACCTACTCTGTTTGTGGTGGCGAACCTACTCTGTTTGTGGTGGCGAACCTACTCTATTTGTTTGTGGCGAACCTACTATGTTTGTTTGTGTCGAACCTACTCTGTTTGTTTGTGGCGAGCCTACGCTGTTGTTTGTGGCGAACCTACTCTGTTTCTGGTGGCGAACCTACTCTGTGGTGGCGAACCTACTCTGTTTGTGGTGGAAACATACTGTTTGTGGTGGCGAACCTACACTGTTGTTTGTGGCGAACCTACTCTGTTGTTTGTGGCGAACCTACTCTGTTTTTTGTGGCGAATCTACTCTGTTGTTTGTGGCGAACCTACTCTGTTGTTTGTGGCGAACCTACTCTGTTGTTTGTGGCGAACCTACTCTGTTGTTTGTGGCGAACCTACTCTGTTGTTTGTGGCGAACCTACTGTGTTATTTGTGGCGAACCTACTGTTTGTTTGTGGCGAACCTACTGTGCTGTTTGTGGCGAACCTACTGTGTTGTTTGTGGTGAACCTACTGTGTTGTTTATGGCGAACGTACTGTGTTGTTTATGGCGAACCTTCTGTGTTGTTTGTGGCAAACCTACTCTGTTTGTGGTGGCGAACCTACACTCTTTCTTTGTTTGTGGTGAACCTACTCTGTTTGTGGCGAACCTACTCTGTTTGTTTGTGGCTAACCTACTCTGTTGTTTGTGGCGAACCTACTCTGTTTGTGGTGGCGAACCTACTCTGTTTGTGGTGGCGAACCTACTCTGTTTGTGGTGGCGAACCTACTCTGTTTGTGGTGGCGAACCTACTCTGTTTGGGGTGGCGAACCTACTCTTTTTGTTTGTGGCGAACCTACTCTGTTTGTTTGTGGCGAACCTACACTGTTTGTTTGTTTGTGGCGAACCTAATCTGTTTGTGGTGGCGAACCTACTCTGATTGTGGTGGCGAACCTACTCTTTTTGTGGTGGCGAACCTACTCTGTTTGTGGTGGTGAACCTACTCTGTTTGTGGTGGCGAACCTACTCTGTTTGTTTGTGGCGAACATACTCTGTTTGTTTGTGGCGAACCTACACTGTTTTTGGTGGCGAACCTACTGTTTTTTGTGGCGAACCTACTGTTTTTTGTGGCGAACCTACTCTGTTGTTTGTGGCGAACCTACTCTGTTGTTTGTGGCGAACCTACTCTGTTGTTTGTGGCGAACCTACTGTTGTTTGTGGCGAATCTACTCTTTTGTTTGTGTCGAACCTACTCTGTTGTTTGTGGTGAACCTACTGTGTTGTTTGTGGCGAACCTACTCTGTTGTTTGTGGCGAACCTACTCTGTTGTTTGTGGCGAATCTACTCTGTTGTTTGTGGCGAACCTACTGTGTTGTTTGTGGCGAACCTACTGTGTTGTTTATGGCGAACGTACTGTGTTGTTTATGGCGAACCTTCTGTGTTGTTTGTGGCAAACCTACTCTGTTTGTGGTGGCGAACCTACACTCTTTCTTTGTTTGTGGTGAACCTACTCTGTTTGTGGCGAACCTACTGTGTTATTTGTGGCGAACCTACTGTTTGTTTGTGGCGAACCTACTGTGCTGTTTGTGGCGAACCTACTGTGTTGTTTGTGGCGAACCTACTGTGTTGTTTATGGCGAACGTACTGTGTTGTTTGTGGCAAACCTACTCTGTTTGTGGTGGCGAACCTACACTCTTTCTTTGTTTGTGGTGAACCTACTCTGTTTGTGGCGAACCTACTCTGTTTGTTTGTGGCTAACCTACTCTGTTGTTTGTGGCGAACCTACTCTGTTTGTGGTGGCGAACCTACTCTGTTTGTGGTGGCGAACCTACTCTGTTTGTGGTGGCGCACCTACTCTGTTTGTGGTGGCGCACCTACTCTGTTTGTTTGTTGCGAACCTACTCTGTTTGTTTGTGGCGAACCTACTCTGTTTGTTTGTGTCTAACCTACTCTGTTTGTTTGTGTCGAACCTACTCTGTTTGTTTGTGGCGAACCTACTCTATTTGTTTGTGGCGAACCTACTATGTTTGTTTGTGTCGAACCTACTCTGTTTGTTTGTGGCGAGCCTACTCTGTTGTTTGTGGCGAACCTACTCTGTTTCTGGTGGCGAACCTACTCTGTGGTGGCGATCCTACTCTGTTTGTGGTGGCGAACATACTGTTTGTGGTGGCGAACCTACACTGTTGTTTGTGGCGAACCTACTCTGTTGTTTTTGGCGAACCTACTCTGTTGTTTGTGGCGAACCTACTGTGTTGTTTGTGGCGAACCTACTGTGTTATTTGTGGCGAACCTACTCTGTTTGTTTGTGGCGAACCTACACTGTTGTTTGTGGCGAACCTACTCTGTTGTTTGTGGCGAACCTACTCTGTTTTTTGTGGCGAATCTACTCTGTTGTTTGTGGCGAACCTACTCTGTTGTTTGTGGCGAACCTACTCTGTTGTTTGTGGCGAACCTACTCTGTTGTTTGTGGCGAACCTACTCTGTTGTTTGTGGCGAACCTACTGTGTTATTTGTGGCGAACCTACTGTTTGTTTGTGGCGAACCTACTGTGCTGTTTGTGGCGAACCTACTGTGTTGTTTGTGGTGAACCTACTGTGTTGTTTATGGCGAACGTACTGTGTTGTTTATGGCGAACCTTCTGTGTTGTTTGTGGCAAACCTACTCTGTTTGTGGTGGCGAACCTACACTCTTTCTTTGTTTGTGGTGAACCTACTCTGTTTGTGGCGAACCTACTCTGTTTGTTTGTGGCTAACCTACTCTGTTGTTTGTGGCGAACCTACTCTGTTTGTGGTGGCGAACCTACTCTGTTTGTGGTGGCGAACCTACTCTGTTTGTGGTGGCGAACCTACTCTGTTTGTGGTGGCGAACCTACTCTGTTTGGGGTGGCGAACCTACTCTTTTTGTTTGTGGCGAACCTACTCTGTTTGTTTGTGGCGAACCTACACTGTTTGTTTGTTTGTGGCGAACCTAATCTGTTTGTGGTGGCGAACCTACTCTGATTGTGGTGGCGAACCTACTCTTTTTGTGGTGGCGAACCTACTCTGTTTGTGGTGGTGAACCTACTCTGTTTGTGGTGGCGAACCTACTCTGTTTGTTTGTGGCGAACATACTCTGTTTGTTTGTGGCGAACCTACACTGTTTTTGGTGGCGAACCTACTGTTTTTTGTGGCGAACCTACTGTTTTTTGTGGCGAACCTACTCTGTTGTTTGTGGCGAACCTACTCTGTTGTTTGTGGCGAACCTACTCTGTTGTTTGTGGCGAACCTACTGTTGTTTGTGGCGAATCTACTCTTTTGTTTGTGTCGAACCTACTCTTTTGTTTGTGGTGAACCTACTGTGTTGTTTGTGGCGAACCTACTCTGTTGTTTGTGGCGAACCTACTCTGTTGTTTGTGGCGAATCTACTCTGTTGTTTGTGGCGAACCTACTCTGTTGTTTGTGGCGAACCTACTCTGTTGTTTGTGGCGAACCTACTCTGTTGTTTGTGGCGAACCTACTCTGTTGTTTGTGGCGAGCCTACTGTGTTATTTGTGGCGAACCTACTGTTTGTTTGTGGCGAACCTACTGTGCTGTTTGTGGCGAACCTACTGTGTTGTTTGTGGCGAACCTACTGTGTTGTTTATGGCGAACGTACTGTGTTGTTTATGGCGAACCTTCTGTGTTGTTTGTGGCAAACCTACTCTGTTTGTGGTGGCGAACCTACACTCTTTCTTTGTTTGTGGTGAACCTACTCTGTTTGTGGCGAACCTACTGTGTTATTTGTGGCGAACCTACTGTTTGTTTGTGGCGAACCTACTGTGCTGTTTGTGGCGAACCTACTGTGTTGTTTGTGGCGAACCTACTGTGTTGTTTATGGCGAACGTACTGTGTTGTTTGTGGCAAACCTACTCTGTTTGTGGTGGCGAACCTACACTCTTTCTTTGTTTGTGGTGAACCTACTCTGTTTGTGGCGAACCTACTCTGTTTGTTTGTGGCTAACCTACTCTGTTGTTTGTGGCGAACCTACTCTGTTTGTGGTGGCGAACCTACTCTGTTTGTGGTGGCGAACCTACTCTGTTTGTGGTGGCGCACCTACTCTGTTTGTGGTGGCGCACCTACTCTGTTTGTTTGTTGCGAACCTACTCTGTTTGTTTGTGGCGAACCTACTCTGTTTGTTTGTGTCTAACCTACTCTGTTTGTTTGTGTCGAACCTACTCTGTTTGTTTGTGGCGAACCTACTCTATTTGTTTGTGGCGAACCTACTATGTTTGTTTGTGTCGAACCTACTCTGTTTGTTTGTGGCGAGCCTACTCTGTTGTTTGTGGCGAACCTACTCTGTTTCTGGTGGCGAACCTACTCTGTGGTGGCGATCCTACTCTGTTTGTGGTGGCGAACATACTGTTTGTGGTGGCGAACCTACACTGTTGTTTGTGGCGAACCTACTCTGTTGTTTTTGGCGAACCTACTCTGTTGTTTGTGGCGAACCTACTGTGTTGTTTGTGGCGAACCTACTGTGTTATTTGTGGCGAACCTACTCTGTTTGTTTGTGGCGAACCTACTGTGTTGTTTGTGGCGAACCTACTGTGTTGTTTGTGGCGAACCTACTGTGTTGTTTATGGCGAACGTACTGTGTTGTTTATGGCGAACCTTCTGTGTTGTTTGTGGCAAACCTACTCTGTTTGTGGTGGCGAACCTATACTCTTTCTTTGTTTGTGGTGAACCTACTCTGTTTGTGGCGAACCTACTCTGTTTGTTTGTGGCTAACCTACTCTGTTGTTTGTGGCGAACCTACTCTGTTTGTGGTGGCGAACCTACTCTGTAGTGGCGAACCTACTCTGCTTGTGGTGGCAAACCTACTCTGTTTGTGGTGGCGAACCTACTCTGTTTGTGGTGGCGAACCTACTCTGTTTGGGGTGGCGAACCTACTCTTTTTGTTTGTGGCGAGCCTACTCTGTTTGTTTGTGGCAAACCTACACTGTTTGTGGTGGCGAACCTACTGTTTTTTGTGGCGAACCTACTCTGTTTTTTGTGGCGAATATACTCTATTTTTTGTAGCGAACCTACTCTGTTGTTTGTGGCGAACCTACTGTGTTGTTTGTGGCGAACCTACTCTGTTGTTTGTGGCGAACCTACTCTGTTGTTTGTGGCGAACCTACTTTGTTGTTTGTGGCGAATCTACTCTTTTGTTTGTGGAGAACCTACTCTGTTGTTTGTGGTGAACCTACTGTGTTGTTTGTGGCGAACCTACTGTGTTGTTTGTGGCGAACCTACTGTGTTGTTTGTGGCGAACCTACTCTGTTGTTTGTGGCGAACCTACTCTGTTTGTGGTGGCGAACCTACTCTGTTTGTGGTGGCGAACCTACTCTGTTTGTGGTGGCGAACCTACTCTGTTTGTGGTGGCGAACCTACTCTATTTGTTTGTGGCGAACCTACTATGTTTGTTTGTGTCGAACCTACTCTGTTTGTTTGTGGCGAGCCTACTCTGTTGTTTGTGGCGAACCTACTCTGTTGTTTGTGGCGAAGCTACTGTGTTGTTTGTGGCGAACCTACTGTGTTATTTGTGGCGAACCTACTCTGTTTGTTTGTGGCGAACCTACTGTGTTGTTTGTGGCGAACCTACTGTGTTGTTTGTGGCGAACCTACTGTGTTGTTTATGGCGAACGTACTGTGTTGTTTATGGCGAACCTTCTGTGTTGTTTGTGGCAAACCTACTCTGTTTGTGGTGGCGAACCTACACTCTTTCTTTGTTTGTGGTGAACCTACTCTGTTTGTGGCGAACCTACTCTGTTTGTTTGTGGCTAACCTACTCTGTTGTTTGTGGCGAACCTACTCTGTTTGTGGTGGCGAACCTACTCTGTTTGTGGTGGCGAACCTACTCTGTTTGTGGTGGCGAACCTACTCTGTTTGTGGTGGCGAACCTACTCTATTTGTTTGTGGCAAACCTACTATGTTTGTTTGTGTCGAACCTACTCTGTTTGTTTGTGGCGAGCCTACTCTGTTGTTTGTGGCGAACCTACTCTGTTTCTGGTGGCGAACCTACTCTGTGGTGGCGAACCTACTCTGTTTGTGGTGGCGAACATACTGTTTGTGGTGGCGAACCTACACTGTTGTTTGTGGCGAACCTACTCTGTTGTTTGTGGCGAATCTACTCTGTTGTTTGTGGCGAACCTACTCTGTTGTTTGTGGCGAACCTACTCTGTTGTTTGTGGCGAACCTACTGTGTTGTTTATGGCGAACGTACTGTGTTGTTTATGGCGAACCTTCTGTGTTGTTTGTGGCAAACCTACTCTGTTTGTGGTGGCGAACCTATACTCTTTCTTTGTTTGTGGTGAACCTACTCTGTTTGTGGCGAACCTACTCTGTTTGTTTGTGTCTAACCTACTCTGTTTGTTTGTGTCGAACCTACTCTGTTTGTTTGTGGCGAACCTACTCTATTTGTTTGTGGCGAACCTACTATGTTTGTTTGTGTCGAACCTACTCTGTTTGTTTGTGGCGAGCCTACTCTGTTGTTTGTGGCGAACCTACTCTGTTTCTGGTGGCGAACCTACTCTGTGGTGGCGATCCTACTCTGTTTGTGGTGGCGAACATACTGTTTGTGGTGGCGAACCTACACTGTTGTTTGTGGCGAACCTACTCTGTTGTTTTTGGCGAACCTACTCTGTTGTTTGTGGCGAACCTACTGTGTTGTTTGTGGCGAACCTACTGTGTTATTTGTGGCGAACCTACTCTGTTTGTTTGTGGCGAACCTACACTGTTGTTTGTGGCGAACCTACTCTGTTGTTTGTGGCGAACCTACTCTGTTTTTTGTGGCGAATCTACTCTGTTGTTTGTGGCGAACCTACTCTGTTGTTTGTGGCGAACCTACTCTGTTGTTTGTGGCGAACCTACTCTGTTGTTTGTGGCGAACCTACTCTGTTGTTTGTGGCGAACCTACTGTGTTATTTGTGGCGAACCTACTGTTTGTTTGTGGCGAACCTACTGTGCTGTTTGTGGCGAACCTACTGTGTTGTTTGTGGTGAACCTACTGTGTTGTTTATGGCGAACGTACTGTGTTGTTTATGGCGAACCTTCTGTGTTGTTTGTGGCAAACCTACTCTGTTTGTGGTGGCGAACCTACACTCTTTCTTTGTTTGTGGTGAACCTACTCTGTTTGTGGCGAACCTACTCTGTTTGTTTGTGGCTAACCTACTCTGTTGTTTGTGGCGAACCTACTCTGTTTGTGGTGGCGAACCTACTCTGTTTGTGGTGGCGAACCTACTCTGTTTGTGGTGGCGAACCTACTCTGTTTGTGGTGGCGAACCTACTCTGTTTGGGGTGGCGAACCTACTCTTTTTGTTTGTGGCGAACCTACTCTGTTTGTTTGTGGCGAACCTACACTGTTTGTTTGTTTGTGGCGAACCTAATCTGTTTGTGGTGGCGAACCTACTCTGATTGTGGTGGCGAACCTACTCTTTTTGTGGTGGCGAACCTACTCTGTTTGTGGTGGTGAACCTACTCTGTTTGTGGTGGCGAACCTACTCTGTTTGTTTGTGGCGAACATACTCTGTTTGTTTGTGGCGAACCTACACTGTTTTTGGTGGCGAACCTACTGTTTTTTGTGGCGAACCTACTGTTTTTTGTGGCGAACCTACTCTGTTGTTTGTGGCGAACCTACTCTGTTGTTTGTGGCGAACCTACTCTGTTGTTTGTGGCGAACCTACTGTTGTTTGTGGCGAATCTACTCTTTTGTTTGTGTCGAACCTACTCTTTTGTTTGTGGTGAACCTACTGTGTTGTTTGTGGCGAACCTACTCTGTTGTTTGTGGCGAACCTACTCTGTTGTTTGTGGCGAATCTACTCTGTTGTTTGTGGCGAACCTACTCTGTTGTTTGTGGCGAACCTACTCTGTTGTTTGTGGCGAACCTACTCTGTTGTTTGTGGCGAACCTACTCTGTTGTTTGTGGCGAGCCTACTGTGTTATTTGTGGCGAACCTACTGTTTGTTTGTGGCGAACCTACTGTGCTGTTTGTGGCGAACCTACTGTGTTGTTTGTGGCGAACCTACTGTGTTGTTTATGGCGAACGTACTGTGTTGTTTATGGCGAACCTTCTGTGTTGTTTGTGGCAAACCTACTCTGTTTGTGGTGGCGAACCTACACTCTTTCTTTGTTTGTGGTGAACCTACTCTGTTTGTGGCGAACCTACTGTGTTATTTGTGGCGAACCTACTGTTTGTTTGTGGCGAACCTACTGTGCTGTTTGTGGCGAACCTACTGTGTTGTTTGTGGCGAACCTACTGTGTTGTTTATGGCGAACGTACTGTGTTGTTTGTGGCAAACCTACTCTGTTTGTGGTGGCGAACCTACACTCTTTCTTTGTTTGTGGTGAACCTACTCTGTTTGTGGCGAACCTACTCTGTTTGTTTGTGGCTAACCTACTCTGTTGTTTGTGGCGAACCTACTCTGTTTGTGGTGGCGAACCTACTCTGTTTGTGGTGGCGAACCTACTCTGTTTGTGGTGGCGCACCTACTCTGTTTGTGGTGGCGCACCTACTCTGTTTGTTTGTTGCGAACCTACTCTGTTTGTTTGTGGCGAACCTACTCTGTTTGTTTGTGTCTAACCTACTCTGTTTGTTTGTGTCGAACCTACTCTGTTTGTTTGTGGCGAACCTACTCTATTTGTTTGTGGCGAACCTACTATGTTTGTTTGTGTCGAACCTACTCTGTTTGTTTGTGGCGAGCCTACTCTGTTGTTTGTGGCGAACCTACTCTGTTTCTGGTGGCGAACCTACTCTGTGGTGGCGATCCTACTCTGTTTGTGGTGGCGAACATACTGTTTGTGGTGGCGAACCTACACTGTTGTTTGTGGCGAACCTACTCTGTTGTTTTTGGCGAACCTACTCTGTTGTTTGTGGCGAACCTACTGTGTTGTTTGTGGCGAACCTACTGTGTTATTTGTGGCGAACCTACTCTGTTTGTTTGTGGCGAACCTACTGTGTTGTTTGTGGCGAACCTACTGTGTTGTTTGTGGCGAACCTACTGTGTTGTTTATGGCGAACGTACTGTGTTGTTTATGGCGAACCTTCTGTGTTGTTTGTGGCAAACCTACTCTGTTTGTGGTGGCGAACCTATACTCTTTCTTTGTTTGTGGTGAACCTACTCTGTTTGTGGCGAACCTACTCTGTTTGTTTGTGGCTAACCTACTCTGTTGTTTGTGGCGAACCTACTCTGTTTGTGGTGGCGAACCTACTCTGTAGTGGCGAACCTACTCTGCTTGTGGTGGCAAACCTACTCTGTTTGTGGTGGCGAACCTACTCTGTTTGTGGTGGCGAACCTACTCTGTTTGGGGTGGCGAACCTACTCTTTTTGTTTGTGGCGAGCCTACTCTGTTTGTTTGTGGCAAACCTACACTGTTTGTGGTGGCGAACCTACTGTTTTTTGTGGCGAACCTACTCTGTTTTTTGTGGCGAATATACTCTATTTTTTGTAGCGAACCTACTCTGTTGTTTGTGGCGAACCTACTGTGTTGTTTGTGGCGAACCTACTCTGTTGTTTGTGGCGAACCTACTCTGTTGTTTGTGGCGAACCTACTTTGTTGTTTGTGGCGAATCTACTCTTTTGTTTGTGGAGAACCTACTCTGTTGTTTGTGGTGAACCTACTGTGTTGTTTGTGGCGAACCTACTGTGTTGTTTGTGGCGAACCTACTGTGTTGTTTGTGGCGAACCTACTCTGTTGTTTGTGGCGAACCTACTCTGTTTGTGGTGGCGAACCTACTCTGTTTGTGGTGGCGAACCTACTCTGTTTGTGGTGGCGAACCTACTCTGTTTGTGGTGGCGAACCTACTCTATTTGTTTGTGGCGAACCTACTATGTTTGTTTGTGTCGAACCTACTCTGTTTGTTTGTGGCGAGCCTACTCTGTTGTTTGTGGCGAACCTACTCTGTTGTTTGTGGCGAAGCTACTGTGTTGTTTGTGGCGAACCTACTGTGTTATTTGTGGCGAACCTACTCTGTTTGTTTGTGGCGAACCTACTGTGTTGTTTGTGGCGAACCTACTGTGTTGTTTGTGGCGAACCTACTGTGTTGTTTATGGCGAACGTACTGTGTTGTTTATGGCGAACCTTCTGTGTTGTTTGTGGCAAACCTACTCTGTTTGTGGTGGCGAACCTACACTCTTTCTTTGTTTGTGGTGAACCTACTCTGTTTGTGGCGAACCTACTCTGTTTGTTTGTGGCTAACCTACTCTGTTGTTTGTGGCGAACCTACTCTGTTTGTGGTGGCGAACCTACTCTGTTTGTGGTGGCGAACCTACTCTGTTTGTGGTGGCGAACCTACTCTGTTTGTGGTGGCGAACCTACTCTATTTGTTTGTGGCAAACCTACTATGTTTGTTTGTGTCGAACCTACTCTGTTTGTTTGTGGCGAGCCTACTCTGTTGTTTGTGGCGAACCTACTCTGTTTCTGGTGGCGAACCTACTCTGTGGTGGCGAACCTACTCTGTTTGTGGTGGCGAACATACTGTTTGTGGTGGCGAACCTACACTGTTGTTTGTGGCGAACCTACTCTGTTGTTTGTGGCGAATCTACTCTGTTGTTTGTGGCGAACCTACTCTGTTGTTTGTGGCGAACCTACTCTGTTGTTTGTGGCGAACCTACTGTGTTGTTTATGGCGAACGTACTGTGTTGTTTATGGCGAACCTTCTGTGTTGTTTGTGGCAAACCTACTCTGTTTGTGGTGGCGAACCTATACTCTTTCTTTGTTTGTGGTGAACCTACTCTGTTTGTGGCGAACCTACTCTGTTTGTTTGTGGCTAACCTACTCTGTTGTTTGTGGCGAACCTACTCTGTTTGTGGTGGCGAACCTACTCTGTAGTGGCGAACCTACTCTGCTTGTGGTGGCAAACCTACTCTGTTTGTGGTGGCGAACCTACTCTGTTTGTGGTGGCGAACCTACTCTGTTTGGGGTGGCGAACCTACTCTTTTTGTTTGTGGCGAGCCTACTCTGTTTGTTTGTGGCAAACCTACACTGTTTGTGGTGGCGAACCTACTGTTTTTTGTGGCGAACCTACTCTGTTTTTTGTGGCGAATATACTCTATTTTTTGTAGCGAACCTACTCTGTTGTTTGTGGCGAACCTACTGTGTTGTTTGTGGCGAACCTACTCTGTTGTTTGTGGCGAACCTACTCTGTTGTTTGTGGCGAACCTACTTTGTTGTTTGTGGCGAATCTTCTCTTTTGTTTGTGGAGAACCTACTCTGTTGTTTGTGGTGAACCTACTGTGTTGTTTGTGGCGAACCTACTGTGTTGTTTGTGGCGAACCTACTGTGTTGTTTGTGGCGAACCTACTCTGTTGTTTGTGGCGAACCTACTCTGTTTGTGGTGGCGAACCTACTCTGTTTGTGGTGGCGAACCTACTCTGTTTGTGGTGGCAAACCTACTCTGTTTGTGGTGGCGAACCTACTCTATTTGTTTGTGGCGAACCTACTATGTTTGTTTGTGTCGAACCTACTCTGTTTGTTTGTGGCGAGCCTACTCTGTTGTTTGTGGCGAACCTACTCTGTTGTTTGTGGCGAAGCTACTGTGTTGTTTGTGGCGAACCTACTGTGTTATTTGTGGCGAACCTACTCTGTTTGTTTGTGGCGAACCTACTGTGTTGTTTGTGGCGAACCTACTGTGTTGTTTGTGGCGAACCTACTGTGTTGTTTATGGCGAACGTACTGTGTTGTTTATGGCGAACCTTCTGTGTTGTTTGTGGCAAACCTACTCTGTTTGTGGTGGCGAACCTACACTCTTTCTTTGTTTGTGGTGAACCTACTCTGTTTGTGGCGAACCTACTCTGTTTGTTTGTGGCTAACCTACTCTGTTGTTTGTGGCGAACCTACTCTGTTTGTGGTGGCGAACCTACTCTGTTTGTGGTGGCGAACCTACTCTGTTTGTGGTGGCGAACCTACTCTGTTTGTGGTGGCGAACCTACTCTATTTGTTTGTGGCAAACCTACTATGTTTGTTTGTGTCGAACCTACTCTGTTTGTTTGTGGCGAGCCTACTCTGTTGTTTATGGCGAACCTACTCTGTTTCTGGTGGCGAACCTACTCTGTGGTGGCGAACCTACTCTGTTTGTGGTGGCGAACATACTGTTTGTGGTGGCGAACCTACACTGTTGTTTGTGGCGAACCTACTCTGTTGTTTTTGGCGAACCTACTCTGTTGTTTGTGGCGAATCTACTCTGTTGTTTGTGGCGAACCTACTCTGTTGTTTGTGGCGAACCTACTCTGTTGTTTGTGGCGAACCTACTGTGTTGTTTGTGGCGAACCTACTCTGTTTGTGGTGGCGAACCTACACTCTTTCTTTGTTTGTGGTGAACCTACTCTGTTTGTGGCGAACCTACTGTGTTATTTGTGGCGAACCTACTGTTTGTTTGTGGCGAACCTACTGTGCTGTTTGTGGCGAACCTACTGTGTTGTTTGTGGCGAACCTACTGTGTTGTTTATGGCGAACGTACTGTGTTGTTTGTGGCAAACCTACTCTGTTTGTGGTGGCGAACCTACACTCTTTCTTTGTTTGTGGTGAACCTACTCTGTTTGTGGCGAACCTACTCTGTTTGTTTGTGGCTAACCTACTCTGTTGTTTGTGGCGAACCTACTCTGTTTGTGGTGGCGAACCTACTCTGTTTGTGGTGGCGAACCTACTCTGTTTGTGGTGGCGCACCTACTCTGTTTGTGGTGGCGCACCTACTCTGTTTGTTTGTTGCGAACCTACTCTGTTTGTTTGTGGCGAACCTACTCTGTTTGTTTGTGTCTAACCTACTCTGTTTGTTTGTGTCGAACCTACTCTGTTTGTTTGTGGCGAACCTACTCTATTTGTTTGTGGCGAACCTACTATGTTTGTTTGTGTCGAACCTACTCTGTTTGTTTGTGGCGAGCCTACTCTGTTGTTTGTGGCGAACCTACTCTGTTTCTGGTGGCGAACCTACTCTGTGGTGGCGATCCTACTCTGTTTGTGGTGGCGAACATACTGTTTGTGGTGGCGAACCTACACTGTTGTTTGTGGCGAACCTACTCTGTTGTTTTTGGCGAACCTACTCTGTTGTTTGTGGCGAACCTACTGTGTTGTTTGTGGCGAACCTACTGTGTTATTTGTGGCGAACCTACTCTGTTTGTTTGTGGCGAACCTACTGTGTTGTTTGTGGCGAACCTACTGTGTTGTTTGTGGCGAACCTACTGTGTTGTTTATGGCGAACGTACTGTGTTGTTTATGGCGAACCTTCTGTGTTGTTTGTGGCAAACCTACTCTGTTTGTGGTGGCGAACCTATACTCTTTCTTTGTTTGTGGTGAACCTACTCTGTTTGTGGCGAACCTACTCTGTTTGTTTGTGGCTAACCTACTCTGTTGTTTGTGGCGAACCTACTCTGTTTGTGGTGGCGAACCTACTCTGTAGTGGCGAACCTACTCTGCTTGTGGTGGCAAACCTACTCTGTTTGTGGTGGCGAACCTACTCTGTTTGTGGTGGCGAACCTACTCTGTTTGGGGTGGCGAACCTACTCTTTTTGTTTGTGGCGAGCCTACTCTGTTTGTTTGTGGCAAACCTACACTGTTTGTGGTGGCGAACCTACTGTTTTTTGTGGCGAACCTACTCTGTTTTTTGTGGCGAATATACTCTATTTTTTGTAGCGAACCTACTCTGTTGTTTGTGGCGAACCTACTGTGTTGTTTGTGGCGAACCTACTCTGTTGTTTGTGGCGAACCTACTCTGTTGTTTGTGGCGAACCTACTTTGTTGTTTGTGGCGAATCTACTCTTTTGTTTGTGGAGAACCTACTCTGTTGTTTGTGGTGAACCTACTGTGTTGTTTGTGGCGAACCTACTGTGTTGTTTGTGGCGAACCTACTGTGTTGTTTGTGGCGAACCTACTCTGTTGTTTGTGGCGAACCTACTCTGTTTGTGGTGGCGAACCTACTCTGTTTGTGGTGGCGAACCTACTCTGTTTGTGGTGGCGAACCTACTCTGTTTGTGGTGGCGAACCTACTCTATTTGTTTGTGGCGAACCTACTATGTTTGTTTGTGTCGAACCTACTCTGTTTGTTTGTGGCGAGCCTACTCTGTTGTTTGTGGCGAACCTACTCTGTTGTTTGTGGCGAAGCTACTGTGTTGTTTGTGGCGAACCTACTGTGTTATTTGTGGCGAACCTACTCTGTTTGTTTGTGGCGAACCTACTGTGTTGTTTGTGGCGAACCTACTGTGTTGTTTGTGGCGAACCTACTGTGTTGTTTATGGCGAACGTACTGTGTTGTTTATGGCGAACCTTCTGTGTTGTTTGTGGCAAACCTACTCTGTTTGTGGTGGCGAACCTACACTCTTTCTTTGTTTGTGGTGAACCTACTCTGTTTGTGGCGAACCTACTCTGTTTGTTTGTGGCTAACCTACTCTGTTGTTTGTGGCGAACCTACTCTGTTTGTGGTGGCGAACCTACTCTGTTTGTGGTGGCGAACCTACTCTGTTTGTGGTGGCGAACCTACTCTGTTTGTGGTGGCGAACCTACTCTATTTGTTTGTGGCAAACCTACTATGTTTGTTTGTGTCGAACCTACTCTGTTTGTTTGTGGCGAGCCTACTCTGTTGTTTGTGGCGAACCTACTCTGTTTCTGGTGGCGAACCTACTCTGTGGTGGCGAACCTACTCTGTTTGTGGTGGCGAACATACTGTTTGTGGTGGCGAACCTACACTGTTGTTTGTGGCGAACCTACTCTGTTGTTTGTGGCGAATCTACTCTGTTGTTTGTGGCGAACCTACTCTGTTGTTTGTGGCGAACCTACTCTGTTGTTTGTGGCGAACCTACTGTGTTGTTTATGGCGAACGTACTGTGTTGTTTATGGCGAACCTTCTGTGTTGTTTGTGGCAAACCTACTCTGTTTGTGGTGGCGAACCTATACTCTTTCTTTGTTTGTGGTGAACCTACTCTGTTTGTGGCGAACCTACTCTGTTTGTTTGTGGCTAACCTACTCTGTTGTTTGTGGCGAACCTACTCTGTTTGTGGTGGCGAACCTACTCTGTAGTGGCGAACCTACTCTGCTTGTGGTGGCAAACCTACTCTGTTTGTGGTGGCGAACCTACTCTGTTTGTGGTGGCGAACCTACTCTGTTTGGGGTGGCGAACCTACTCTTTTTGTTTGTGGCGAGCCTACTCTGTTTGTTTGTGGCAAACCTACACTGTTTGTGGTGGCGAACCTACTGTTTTTTGTGGCGAACCTACTCTGTTTTTTGTGGCGAATATACTCTATTTTTTGTAGCGAACCTACTCTGTTGTTTGTGGCGAACCTACTGTGTTGTTTGTGGCGAACCTACTCTGTTGTTTGTGGCGAACCTACTCTGTTGTTTGTGGCGAACCTACTTTGTTGTTTGTGGCGAATCTTCTCTTTTGTTTGTGGAGAACCTACTCTGTTGTTTGTGGTGAACCTACTGTGTTGTTTGTGGCGAACCTACTGTGTTGTTTGTGGCGAACCTACTGTGTTGTTTGTGGCGAACCTACTCTGTTGTTTGTGGCGAACCTACTCTGTTTGTGGTGGCGAACCTACTCTGTTTGTGGTGGCGAACCTACTCTGTTTGTGGTGGCAAACCTACTCTGTTTGTGGTGGCGAACCTACTCTATTTGTTTGTGGCGAACCTACTATGTTTGTTTGTGTCGAACCTACTCTGTTTGTTTGTGGCGAGCCTACTCTGTTGTTTGTGGCGAACCTACTCTGTTGTTTGTGGCGAAGCTACTGTGTTGTTTGTGGCGAACCTACTGTGTTATTTGTGGCGAACCTACTCTGTTTGTTTGTGGCGAACCTACTGTGTTGTTTGTGGCGAACCTACTGTGTTGTTTGTGGCGAACCTACTGTGTTGTTTATGGCGAACGTACTGTGTTGTTTATGGCGAACCTTCTGTGTTGTTTGTGGCAAACCTACTCTGTTTGTGGTGGCGAACCTACACTCTTTCTTTGTTTGTGGTGAACCTACTCTGTTTGTGGCGAACCTACTCTGTTTGTTTGTGGCTAACCTACTCTGTTGTTTGTGGCGAACCTACTCTGTTTGTGGTGGCGAACCTACTCTGTTTGTGGTGGCGAACCTACTCTGTTTGTGGTGGCGAACCTACTCTGTTTGTGGTGGCGAACCTACTCTATTTGTTTGTGGCAAACCTACTATGTTTGTTTGTGTCGAACCTACTCTGTTTGTTTGTGGCGAGCCTACTCTGTTGTTTGTGGCGAACCTACTCTGTTTCTGGTGGCGAACCTACTCTGTGGTGGCGAACCTACTCTGTTTGTGGTGGCGAACATACTGTTTGTGGTGGCGAACCTACACTGTTGTTTGTGGCGAACCTACTCTGTTGTTTTTGGCGAACCTACTCTGTTGTTTGTGGCGAATCTACTCTGTTGTTTGTGGCGAACCTACTCTGTTGTTTGTGGCGAACCTACTCTGTTGTTTGTGGCGAACCTACTGTGTTGTTTGTGGCGAACCTACTGTGTTATTTGTGGCAAACCTACTCTGTTTGTTTGTGGCGAACCTACTGTGTTGTTTGTGGCGAACCTACTGTGTTGTATGTGGCGAACCTACTGTGTTGTTTGTGGCGAACGTACTGTGTTGTTTATGGCGAACCTTCTGTGTTGTTTGTGGCAAACCTACTCTGTTGTTTGTGGCGAACCTACTCTGTTTGTGGTGGCGAACCTACTCTGTTTGTGGTGGCGAACCTACTCTGTTTGGGGTGGCGAACCTACTCTTTTTGTTTGTGGCGAACCTACTCTGTTTGTTTGTGGCAAACCTACACTGTTTGTTTGTTTGTGGCAAACCTACTCTGTTTGTGGCGAACCTAATCTGTTTGTGTGTGGCGAACCTACTCTGTTGTTTGTGGCGAACCTACTCTATTTGTGGTGGCGAACCTACTCTGATTGTGGTGGCGAACCTACTCTGTTTGTGGTGGCGAACCTACTGTTTGTGGTGGTGAACCTACTCTGTTTGTGGTGGCGAACCTACTCTGTTTGTTTGTGGCGAACATACTCTGTTTGTTTGTGGCGAACCTACACTGTTTGTGGTGGCGAACCTACTGTTTTTTGTGGCGAACCTACTCTGTTTTTTGTGGCGAACCTACTCTGTTGTTTGTGGCAAACCTACTGTGTTGTTTGTGGCGAACCTACTCTGTTGTTTGTGGCGAACCTACTCTGTTGTTTGTGGCGAACCTACTCTGTTGTTTGTGGCGAATCTACTCTTTTGTTTGTGGAGAACCTACTCTGTTGTTTGTGGTGAACCTACTGTGTTGTTTGTGGCGAACCTACTGTGTTGTTTGAGGCGAACCTACTGTGTTGTTTGTGGCGAACCTACTCTGTTGTTTGTGGCGAACCTACTGTTTGTGGTGGCGAACCTACTCTGTTTGTGGTGGCGAACCTACTCTGTTTGTGGTGGCGAACCTACTCTGTTTGTGGTGGCGAACCTACTCTATTTGTTTGTGGCGAACCTACTATGTTTGTTTGTGTCGAACCTACTCTGTTTGTTTGTGGCGAACCTACTCTGTTGTTTGTGGCGAACCTACTCTGTTTCTGGTGGCGAATCTACTCTGTGGTGGCGAACCTACTCTGTTTGTGGTGGCGAACATACTCTTTGTGGTGGCGAACCTACACTGTTTTTTGTGGCAAACCTACTCTGTTGTTTGTGGCGAACCTACTCTGTTGTTTGTGGCGAATCTACTCTGTTGTTTGTGGCGAACCTACTCTGTTGTTTCTGGCGAACCTACTCTGTTGTTTGTGGCGAACCTACTGTGTTGTTTGTGGCGAACCTACTGTGTTATTTGTGGCGAACCTACTCTGTTTGTTTGTGGCGAACGTACTGTGTTGTTTATGGCGAACAAAGCAAAGATGCACGAAGATCCCATAAACGCACTAACAACACCAAAACCCATCACTACTGTACGAAAACCTACTTGGAGGCAGGATATATTTCCAGAGGTGGTAGAAAATATACCAGGCATTGCAAACAAAAACTGCCAGACCGAAAAAGAAAGGAGAGATACTACCCTAAGCTTCATAACGAAAAGCTACCCAAGCATGGACTGGACCCATGCATACACCGACGGCTCTGTAACAAACACTACACAGAACGGAGGGGCAGGAGCATTCCTGAACCTACCAAATGGCAGAAAAATAACACTGTCATTCGCTACTGGTAAGTACACGAGCAATTTCAGAGCAGAGGCAGAGGCACTGAGGGCGGCAGTGGAAGAAATGGTAACACACAGTGAAAATGAGAGCCATATAGTCCTGCTGACAGATGCTCTCGAAGTAGTCACAGCGCTAAAAAGCCAGAAAAACACTGAGCTTAATGACTTAAGAGCAGCACTCTGCAAACTGTGCCAACAGTCCGCACCAAAAAGGGTAGTGGTACAGTGGGTTCCGTCACACTGCAACATCCAAGGCAACGAGGAGGCAGACAGACTGGCAAAAGAAGGTGCAAGGCTACCACAAATAGATACCAGTATGACGTACGAAGAGTCAAAACGGCTTATCAAAGCCAGGTACATGTCCAAATGGGAAACCGAACATACTGGTTACACCAAAAACGATGCCTATTACCAGTTGAACCGAAGAGAGCAGGTCGTTGTCTTCAGACTTCGCACTGGCCACAACAGACTGAGGTACCACCTCTTCAACAAATTGAAGATAGGGTGTACCGACGAATGCCCGTGCGGTACTGGTAAAATGACCACTGAACATCTGCTGCAGAACTGCCCGACATACGAGGATCAGAGAGAGCAGATGTGGCCATTGCCAGTGGAACTGCAAGACAAGCTCTATGGTAGTGGCGAGAGTCTCAGGATGACCGCCGCTTTTTTCGAGAAAATAATGGTTACTGTCTGACTGTGTACGCAGAAGAAGAAGAAGAAGAAGTTTATGGCGAACCTTCTGTGTTGTTTGTGGCAAACCTACTCTGTTTGTGGTGGCGAACCTACACTCTTTTTTTGTTTGTGGTGAACCTACTCTGTTTGTGGCGAACCTACTCTGTTTGTTTGTGGCGAACCTACTCTGTTGTTTGTGGCGAACCTACTCTGTTTGTGGTGGCGAACCTACTCTGTTTGTGGTGGCGAACCTACTCTGTTTGTGGTGGCGAACCTACTCTGTTTGTTTGTTGCGAACCTACTCTGTTTGTTTGTGTCTAACCTACTCTGTTTGTTTGTGTCGAACCTACTCTGTTTGTTTGTGGCGAACCTACTCTGTTTGTTTGTGGTGAACCTACTCTGTTTGTTTCTGGCGAACCTACACTGTTTGTTTGTGGCGAACCTACTCTGTTTGTTTTTGGCGAACCTACTGTTTGTTTGTGGTGAACCTACTCTGTTTGTTTGTTTGTGGCGAACATACTCTGTTTGTGGTGAACCTACTCTGTTTGTTTGTGGCGAACCTACTCTGTTGTTTGTGGCGAACCTACTCTATTTGTGGTGGCGAACCTACTCTGATTGTGGCGAACCTACTCTGTTTGTGGCAAACCTACTCTGTTTGTGGCGAGCCTACTCTGTTTGTGGCGAGCCTACTCTGTTTCTGGCGAGCCTACTCTGTTTGTGGCGAGCCTATTCTGTTTGTGGCGAACCTACTGTTTGTGGCGAGCCTACTCTGTTTGTGGCGAACCTACTCTGTTGTTTGTGGCGAACCTACTGTGTTTTTTGTGGCGAACCTAATCTGTTTGTGGCGAACCTACTTTGTTTGTGGCAAACCTACTCTGTTTGTGGTGAGCCTACTCTGTTTGTGGCGAGCCTACTCTGTTTGTGGCGAGCCTACTCTGTTTGGGGCGAGCCTATTCTGTTTGTGGCGAACCTACTCTGTTGTTTGTGGCGAACCTACTCTGTTGTTTGTGGCGAACCTACTGTGTTGTTTGTGGCGAATCTACTCTGTTGTTTGTGGCGAACATACTCTGCTGTTCGTGGCGAACCTACTGTGTTGTTTGTTTGTGGCGAACCTACTCTGTTGTCTGTGGCAAACCTACTCTGTTGTTTGTGGCGAACCTGCTGTGTTATTTGTGGCGAACCTGCTGTGTTGTTTGTGGCGAACCTACTGTGTTGTTTGTGGCGAACCTGCTGTGTTGTTTGTGGCGAACCTACTGTGTTTTTGTGGTGAACCTTCTGTTTTTTATGGCGAACCTGTTTTTTTGTGGCGAACCTACTCTGTTGTTTGTGGCGAACCTACTCTGTTGTTTGTGGCGAACCTACTCTGTTGTTTGTGGTGATCCTACTGTGTTTTTTGTGGTGAACCTACTGTGTTTTTTGTGGCGAACCTACTGTTTTTTGTGGCGAACCTACTGTGTTTTGTGTGGCGAACCTGCTCTGTTCGTGGCGAACCTACTCTGTTTGTGGCGAACCTGCTCTGTTCGTGGCGAACCTACTCTGTTTGTGACGAACCTACTCTGTTTGTGGCGAGCCTACTCTGTTTGTAGCGAGCCTACTCTGTTTGTGGCGAGCCTACTCTGTTTGTGGCGAACCTACTCTGTTTGTGGCGAACCTACTCTGTTTGTGGTGAGCCTACTCTGTTTGTGGCGAGCCTACTCTGTTTGTGGCGAGCCTACTCTGTTTGTGGCGAGCCTACTCTGTTTGTGGCGAGCCTACTCTGTTTGTGGCGAACCTACTCTGTTTGTGGCGAACCTACTCTGTTTGTGGCGAACCTACTCTATTTGTGGCGAACCTACTCTGTTGTTTGTGGCAAACTTACTGTGTTGTTTGTGGCGAACCTACTCTGTTGTTTGTGGCGAACGTACTGTGTTTTTTGTGGCGAACCTACTGTGTTTTTTGTGGCGAACCTACTCTGTTTGTGGCGAACCTACTGTTTGTGGCAAACCTACTCTGTTTGTGGCAAGCCTACTCTGTTTGTGGCGAGCCTACTCTGTTTGTGGCGAGCCTACTCTGTTTGTGGCGAGCCTATTCTGTTTGTGGCGAACCTACTGTTTGTGGCGAGCCTACTCTGTTTGTGGCGAACCTACTCTGTTGTTTGTGGCGAACCTACTGTGTTTTTTGTGGCGAACCTACTCTGTTGTTTGTGGCGAACCTACTCTGTTGTTTGTGGCGAACCTACTCTGTTGTTTGTGGCAAACCTACTCTGTTTGTGGCGAACCTACTCTGTTTGTGGCGAACCTATTCTGTTTGTGGCGAACCTACTCTGTTTGGCGTTTCAAATATCTTAGATCGCTGATCAGTGAAGAGGGATCGAAGTCAGAGTTCATTGCAAGAATAGCACAAACAACAGTGGCGCTGACTTGGGTGAAACCTATATGGCAAGACAATGCAGTTCGCCCTCGGCATAAAAGTTAGACTAATGCACTCTTTGGTGATCTCAATATTTCTGTATGCCTGTGAGACCTGGACCATTACATTAGATAACCAGAGCAGAATACATGTTATGGAAATGAGGTGCTATAGAATACTCCTAAATGTTACATATAAAGATCGTGTCACGAACGTAGATATACGACACATCATTAAGTTGTTTTACCAACTTCTAGTTTCCTGTTATCTTTTTCAGAGTTCAGAAACTCCGTTTTCTCTCTCGAACTTCTCCTTCTAGCCTGCAACCTTTCCCCTTTGAAATTTGGCATTATCATGTTGATATTTTTGTTGTGTATGGTAGATGATCTCCGAGAGCGGGTTCCATATTGTGTATGGTAGATGATCTCCGAGAGCGGGTTCCATGTTGTGTATGGTAGATGATCTCCGAGAGCGGCTTCCATGTTGTGTATGGTAGATGATCTCAGAGAGTGGGTTCCATGTTGTGTATGGTAGATGATCTCCGAGAGCGGTTTTCATGTTGTGTATGGTAGATGATCTCCGAGAGCGGGTTCCATTTTCTAACAGGCATCTCCAGTTTTGCTTGGAGATCTGCGCATTCACAAATTAGACACCATTACAGATAATTAATCAAGCAGAAAACACATATTATGTTTGAGATTAAACAATTAAACTATAAAGTTAGATGTCCCCAAACAAGGAACACAATTCGGAGGGGGGGGGGGGGGGGGGGGGGGGGGGTCATTTCTCCTTAAGTAAGGTTTAAGTTACAACAGGTCTGAACCATGAGGATCTGGAAGGCATAGAGTTGTTAAGAAACAAGTATTTGGAGAATGGTTTCACATTTGACATCGCATACACTGAAGCAGTGTAGCAGACCCTCTGCTTGCCCTGGTCGTGATCTACCTTAGAACATTCTCACACTCATCCACATCATCATGACCATACTCAGTAAATGACATATCAAACAGCAGGTGGCATATTTATTATATCATACTCATATCATACAATGAGTAGAGAAATTACAAACACAATATAATACATATCTTAACTAAACATTCAACTAAAACGGGAATTGTAAGCATTAGCTATTGATGGAATTCCCAACTATCTAAAAACCCAGTTCTATTGCCTTGCAATTACATCACACACACATCGCCTTAACTGCGTCTTCAACACACCTTATCAAATACTCTTCCTCACTGAAATCCCCTCAGGCAGGCGATCTCGACATAACTCGTTCACAATGTGTCCTTGCTTACAAACACACTTTCACATTATCTATTAATGCAAAACTCACACACCTATTTGAGCGATCCTGTTCTATCACTAAACATTCGTCCAACCGTCAATCAATCGCTCCTCTATCTAAGTCGGTGAGTTAAACATACTATCCACATTCAGTCTCTCTCTCTCAATCTCCTCCATACAGCCTCTCTCTCTCCCTCACTCTCCATCTCTCATCCAGCCTCTCGAGCTAAACTTTGTCTCGAGTTATATATCCTCAAGCAAGGCCAGAGCTTGACCAATCGATCTCAGGTATGGTCATCTTCAATTCCAATTGGAACGAAACACTTTGCACACCTGTCACTCATTCTCTCACAGCAAGCCCCGTTGCCAATTTCGTCTGTCAATCAATCTCCCCCTACCAAAATCGGAAGGCCAGTGGTCAGTTTCTACCTGTCCACATTCCTTAACCCAACTCTGTTCTCCTTTGCTGAGACAGTGAGTGACCTTGACATGCATTCATGTAGCTTTAAGCTTTAACATGTTCAGGCATCCTAAACTCCCCTTGCTCCGGCGGGAACTGTTACATGAGAATGGTTTCACATTTGACATCGCATACACTGAAGCAGCTTCAATACATGATTTGCACATTTTTTTTTAAACCAAATCTTCTTCTTTTGTGTTCAGGCATTTTGGTCATGCTAGAATTGTAGTGTAGTCCTGTCGCTAGGACGAAATCCACAGTCCTCTCCAGATCCGAGTGGCAGCCCCACAGCGTCTGCATCACCTCGGCTCCCTCTGGCCAGGTTTGCTATCGTAGGTCTCTGTCTATATATGGGGGAGTCCAGGCCTGTAGAATGTACTCAGGGGTCTGGCCTCCGATTCTACATTAGCAGTCATTTGTGTGTGACATCTTGAGCCGATGTAGGTGACCCAATAGTCTGCAGTGGTCTGTTCACAGGAGAAAAAGATGGTGGTTTGTTGGCTATTGAAGTATCCACACACAATCAGTCTTTCCTTTGTTGCAATCGTATTCAGTGCCAGTGCACGATCACTCGGACAGTAATAATTTAGCAAGTGGAATTCTATACTTTGTCTTCAGATGCATCATCTGGTACTCTGCCCCCTCCATATATACTTCCTGCTGATAAACATTGATGCTATTTCTCACAAGTGTCAGTATTCCACCCTTCTGCCTGTCTTGTCGGTCAGACTTATAGCACTGGTATCCTCAAATTTTGAAGGCTATATCTTTGTTGAGATGTGTTTCTTGCAAGCAACACACATTTACTTGCTCTTCATACAGGATATTCTTAAGCTCTAATTTGTTACAGTAACCATCTCTTTTGCTGTTGATGCCGTCAGCATTCCAGTGCATTATTTTAAGTGGTCTTTCCTTTGTTTTTGTTTGGCCAGTAGCTCTATTCTCCTTGCCTCCTGACTCCATGAGGCATCCGAGAAGGACCTCCAGTAAAAAAATTTGGGCCCTTTCCAGACAGGGGACCCGGCACTGTACCTGCCTGGTTGTCCACCACAGGCCAAGCGCCATAACACTTTGCAAATATAGGCATACTTTCATGTTGCACATTTATGTGGCATCCTGATTGTATGGTGCGCCTTTTGGCTGGTTGCCTCCGTCTTCAGCACCATGTCTTGCTAGGGCAAACTGTGGTCTTGCTCAGGGTGCCTTGTTCAACCAGGGATGCTCCCTGAGCGAGGTCTCAATGGGGATCAGGACATGTCTACCCACCAGTGGGCCCCTTTACCAAACTTTTGAACCTATAGTCAGAAGATGTTGCCACCAAAAAACAATACTTTACCAAACCTGAGTGCCAAGAACACAGGCCTTCAACTGAGCATCCTCGCTACACTTGAGCTCTGATGACACCGTCTATAGCTCCCAGCATTGTCTGTTTGGCTGTGGTGGATTTACTCCCAATCATGTCTCATGTCCAAGTGGAAGGACTGGGAAAGCTTTCTATGCTGGAGACTCGTTTACTCAGCCATGCTGAAATTGAATAGAAAGTGTGCAAAGTCTAAGGGCTAGGAACATCAATCTCAAATTAGACACTAGTGTAGACAATTTATTCATAAAATATAAAACAATTATCTAACAGATATCTAACAAAATGTGACAGCCGAAAAGTAACGATGATATAAATACACTACATGGAAGAAATCAAAGTCCCATCTTTCAGTTCCAAACATTCTAAACCAAACAGCAAGAGAAAGCTGGAAAAACAAAACAGAAAGTCTCAACTTAGACAAAGAAGGGAACAAACTCTGGAAGTTAGTCAGAGCCATGAATGACGAAACCCCGTCAAACAAACAAATTACCATCAAGCAGGGTGAAAACTTGCTCACTGGAATAAAAGCCGCAAACGCTTTTTGTCGAACACTATGCCAAAGCGAACCACATAGATGTCCCTGCAGATAGGCATACGGACATTAATGAAGAGCAAAAGGGGCACGACAACATCAATGTGGCACCAGAAGAGCATATGATGGCAAAACTAACAATGAGCGAAATGGAAGAGGCCATGAGAACATTAAAGAAAAGGAAATCTCCTAGAAAAGACGAACGAAATGCTGATGGGGCTGGGCCAAACAGCAAAGAGGAAACTGCTATCAGTCCTGAACCAAAGCTGGAAAAGGGGTATTGTACCCCAGGCATGGAAAGACGCAGTACTTGTACCAGTACCAAAGAAAGGAAAAGACAAAACCGATCCAAATGGATACAGGCCTATCAGCCTACTGAGCTGTGTCGGCAAACTGATGGAACGTATGATAAACACCAGACTGATGTGGCATCTGGAAGAAAAACGGATACTAATTCCACAGCAAGCAGGCTTTAGACAGCACAGATCCACTGAGGACCAGGTCATCCTCATAGCCCAGGAAATAGAAGATGCCTACCAGGAGCAAAAGCATACAGTAGCGGTTTGGGTGGACCTGGAAAAGGCATTTGACAAAGTCTGGAAAGATGGACTTAGAGTCAAGCTAAGAAGAAGTGAAGTTTGTGGGATAATGTACAAGTGGATCAACCACTACCTCAAAAACAGAACGGCCAGAGTCCAAGTACAAGGGCAGATGAGCAAAAAGGTGACACTTGAGCAGGGAGTACCCCAAGGGGGACTACTGTCACCCACACTCTTCCTGGTGTATATAAATGACATTACAGAGAATACACCAAAAAGAGTTCATAGCTCAATGTTTGCAGACGATCTGGCTATGTGGACCTCTGAAAAGAATCTCACCATAGCAAGAAATCGGATGCAGCAGACCCTAACATCGCTGGAAGAGTGGGCGAACTCATGGCTGGTCAAAATAAACGAGGACAATACCACATGTACAATATTCTCGCTATCAATCAAACCCCAAAACACCAAATTAAGTCTAAAAGGCAAATACCTCCAGCCAAACGACAACCCAAACTATCTGGGAGTCACATTTGATCGGCGCATGACATGGAAAAGTCAGATCGAGAGAAACCGAATGAGAGCCAGAGAAAGAATGGCAATCATGAGGAAACTTGCTGGCACAAGCTGGGGAGCAGACGAAAGCATACTAAAGAAACTGTACACTGGAAGAGTGAGACCAGTTCTCGAGTATGGCATTGCAGCATGGACAACAGCAGCAAAGGCGAACTTCGATAAAGTTAGCAAACTCCACAAACCAAGCCATGAGAGTTATAACAAAAGGCATGAAGTCAACGTCAATTGTAGAACTTGAAAAGATTACAAAACTGCAATCCATGGCTGACAGAAGAGACTGCAGAGCCCAGCTGCAATCAGAGAAACTCAGAAGACTGACTGACCACCCAATGCACCAGAGACTAAACAATTTCGGAAATGGGAAGCTAAAGCGAAGAAACTTTGCAGAAATGGCCAAAGCAAAGATGCACGAAGACCCTATGAACGCACTAACCACACCAAAGCCCAACCCTACTGTACGAAAACCTACCTGGAGGCAGCATATATGTCCAGAGGTGGTAGAAAATATACCAGGTATTAGAAACAAAAACTGCCAGTCTGAAAAAGAAAGAAAAGATACTACCCTGAGTTTCATTACGGAAAACTACCCAAGCATGGACTGGACCCATGCATACACCGACGGTTCCGTAACAAATACAACACAGAACGGAGGGGCAGGAGCATTCCTGAGCCTACCAAATGGCAGAAAAATAACACAGTCATTCGCTACTGGAAAATACACAAGCAATTTCAGAGCGGAGGCAGAGGCACTGAGGGCGGCAGTGGAAGAAATGGTGACAGGTAAAAGGAATGAAAGCCACATAGTCCTGCTTACAGATGCACTGGCCGTAGTCACAGCACTGAAAAGCCAGAAAAATACTGAACTTAATGAATTAAGAGCAGTACTCTGTCAACTATGCCAGCAGGCCGCACCAAAAAGAGTAGTGGTGCAGTGGGTTCCATCTCACTGCAACATCCAAGGCAACGAGGAGGCAGACAGACTGGTAAAAGAAGGTGCAAAACTACCACAACCTGATACTAGTATGACATACGAAGAGTCAAAACGGCTTATTAGAGCTAGATACATGACCAAATGGGAAACCGAACATACTGGCTACACCAAAAACGATGCCTATTACCAGCTGAACAGAAAGGAGCAGGTCGTGGTCTTCAGACTTCGCACTGGCCACAATAGACTCAGGTACCACCTATTCAACAAATTGAAGATAGGTGGCACCGACGAATGCCCGTGTGGTACCGGCAAAATGACCGCTGAGCAGTTGCTGCAAAACTGCCCGACATACGAGGATCAGAGAGAGCAGATGTGGCCATCACCAGTGGCAACACTAGACAAGCTCTATGGCAGTGTCGACAGCATCAGGATGACGGCTGCTTTTTTCGAAAAAATAATGGTTACTATCTGACTAGGTACGAAGAAGAAGAAGAAGTTCCAAACATAACAAACCAGAGTTAATATCCACTTGAATTAATCCCCAGCACCTGCCATTGTGCTAACATTGCTCTCCCCCTGATAAAACAGTTCGACATCTACTCATTGAGTGCAAGGCGCTTGCAGACACGAAGAAAAGATTCTTACAAGCACTGCCAACAATTGCCAACACTGTACGGAACAGAGAAACAATTGAAGAAGACCTGTATCTATATAAGAATGGCATTTGGCTGCCAAGAGCAGGCTTGCTCAGCAGCTATGGGATAACAACTACAGTATGATTAGGTCTTTATAGTCTATTTGACATGTGCGCATAACATGAGTTTCTCTATGATTCAACCAAAACCTATATCTAGCTTATAACTGATGGCGACTATGACCAGGTTCAGTACTCACCTCATCTGATATCATTGTCTGTTTCATCCAAAGTTACCTGTATCATCCGTAGCGGTCTGTATCATCCGTGTCCGCCTGTTTCATCCGTAGCCGCATGTCATTGATGCTGTGTGAGATCAATGCATTTTCTAACAGGCATCTCCAGCTTTGCTTGGAGATCTGTGCATTCACAAATTAGACACCATTACAGATAATTAATCAAGCAGAAAACACATATTATGTTTGAGATTAAGCAATTAAACTATAAAGTTAGATGTCCCCAAACAAGGAACACAATTCGGGTGGGTGGAGGGGTCATTTCTCCTTAAGTAAGGTTTAAGTTACAACAGGACTGAACCATTAGGATGTGGAAGGCATAGAGTTGTTAAGAGACAAGTATTTGGAGAATGGTTTCACATTTGACATCGCATACACTGAAGCAGCTTCAATAGATGATTTGCAAATTTTTTTTTAAACCAAGTCTTCTTCTTTTGTGTTCAGGCATTTTGGTCATGCTAGATTTATAGTGTAGTCCTGTCGCTAGAACAAAATCCACAGTCCTCTCCAGATCCGAGTGGCAGCCCCACAGCGTCTGCATCACCTCGGCTCCCTCTGGCCAGGTTTGCTATCGTAGGTCTCTGTCTGTATATGGGACAGTCCAGGCCTGTAGAATGTACTCAGGGGTCTGGCCTCCGATTCCACATTAGCAGTCATTTGTGTGTGACATCTTGAGCCGATGTAGGTGACCCAACAGTCTGCAGTGGTCTGTTCACAGGAGAAAAAGATGGTGGTTTGTTGGTGTCTGTAGAGTTCGTAAATTCCTTCTTTCATTTAGTTGTTTAGTAAAACATACTTATCATACTAACAAAAGGGATCAAGATGCTGAGCAGCGCATGAGCTGCAGTGGTCAGCGACCCATCGCTGACTGCTAGTGTCAGGGCCGGCGAACTAGAGCTGCCAAGACCCTTCTACACCACCACGCGGTGATCCTAGATAACAGGCTGCAGCAGAGCAGACTGGCTAAGGAGAAGGGATCGAAAAGGGAATTCTAACCCGGTACTCAAAAAATGCTTGCTGAAGTCGGATGTGTTGGACCGAAAGGTGCAAATATCGCAGTCAAGCTGTAAACTACGAAACAACGCATTCCGTTCTCTGGACTACATTCTGCTACTTAAGCCCTTTCAGAGTTTGGTAGCAGGAGATTGAGAGCGAACGAAGAAGAAGAAGAAGATTGGTAAATTGGATAGAGCGGCCCAAAGTTTTGGTATGGAAATAAATGCAGATAAAACAAAGCTCATGGCTAATAACATAGAGGGGTTTAAATCTGTAATAGAGGCAAATGGGCAGGAATGAGGTGGTAAAACGTTTCAAATATCTGAGATCATTGATCAGTGAAGAGAGATCGAAGTCAAAGGTAATTGCAAGAATAGCACAAACAACAGCGGCGCTGATTCGGGTGAAACCTATATGGCAAGACAAGCAGCTCGCCCTCGGCATAAAAGTTAGACTAATGCGCTCTTTGGTGATCTCAATATTTCTGTATGCCTGTGAGACCTGGACCATTACAGCAGATAACCAGAGCAGAATACATGTAATGGAAATGAGGTGCTATAGAAAACTCCTAAATGTTACATATAAAGATCATGTCACGAACGTAGATATACGACAGAGTTAAAAACGACGACGAAAGATGGCCTGGTGCGGGCACGTCACGAGGTCCAACAGAATTACCAACTCAATACTCTTTGGTTCCGTACCGGGACAGAGAGGGCGAGGACGTCCAAGGAAGAGGTGGGTGGACAACATCACTGAGTGGTCAAGCCTTCGTCCCGGTGAGATACGACAAGGCGGCAGCAGACAGAGAAAAATGGATTGGGATTGTGGGAGTGTCTTCAAGTGTGCCCCAACGACCTGATGGGTTACGGGATGAACTGAAGTCGAAGTGACAGCCATTACGGTAAACATCAATAGTAGCATTAGTACATTTTTCTGCATTTATTTTTTCTAACCAATGGACGCTGCTACCAGGTGAGTCTACATGTTTGTGCTATTTTTCACCACTATCACCTTCATCTTCTTGTATCTCAAAAACTAATATACATACAACAACACCAACAAGTTCTTTGTTAATATATGTCTCTAGACACACACACACACACACACACACACAAATGTTTAAAAAAAGTTAGAGGTTCTCAAAATCAACAACCATGTCGGGGTTTGATGTGCTGAAAATTGATGCAGAGACAGGAAATTGACATAATTTTGTAAACTGGAAAGCATAAAGTTAATGGTCCTGCCCCCTGCAACACCTGGCTGGGTCAAATTGGAATGACATCATCTTCACTGCACACAGCATGGGACTCGGCCATTCACCATGGTCACGAACGGTTGGCACGACAGGCCTTTGTCGCCTAGGCAGACTACCTACCTACCGTTACAAAAACAAACTTGTAGAAATTTATTCCAATTGCTGGGGTAGTTGAAGGGTTATAAAGGCTGTGGACTAAAGGCCACTTCACCACTGCAGTCACAACATCATATGCTGGCTATGTTTATTTATTTCACTCCCTACATACAAGCCTGAGTGGTCCGCCAGGGTCTTTCTGTATGACAAGGACAAGAATAGCACCACTGCCTCACAAAGAGCATGTCGTAAGATGCGACTGTGTGACATGGCATAGCACCAACCATGGTTAGGTGGATTGTTTAGAGCAGCATAGATGGTGCCTAACAGGCTGCGGGTATACTTTGCTCTAGTGTTTGAGTCTATTAAGAGGGACTCGCACATCGGTTAACCACATTCCATTAGCACTTGTCCCAATGCAGCAGAGTATTAAGCTGCTTAAGCCTAGCTCACTAAGCAGGAAGCCATTCTCCCAGCTACATCCAGCTCATACTATAGCTGGGACCTGCACAAGGACATCTGCCCATGTAGAAGTGCCGGTCAAATAAGCACCTACCTACCGTACCTGGCTTTATTTCAAACCGACTGTCCCACATTTGGAAAGGCATAAACATCCTGATCAAACCAAAAGGTCTAAGCATGTGAGTAAAGAGAGTACACTTTGCCAAATTGATGCAAAAATACCTAAATGAACTAATAAGCAAAAGTTTAGCCAACTTCTTTAATCCACAAACTGAACAACTGTTAGTCAATTTACCACTTCTTTAACCCTTTGAACCCTGGTCACCTGAGCTCCTGAAGAAAAAAAGCCAAAAATGGCCACCTGAACAAAACTAATTACAATGACAAAACTAAGTGATCTGTTTCAATTATTTTATCTCAAATAGACTGACCTGATCATCTCCAATATTCCTGCTTATTATGCCAGTCCTCCCAGCATGTAGACCCATCCTTTAGGCACATATAAGTTTCAAAATGTTTACACCAAAATTTTGTCTTTACTTGTTTGAATGGTCTGTCTTTATATGCCATGTTTGGGAAGTCCTTGACATGCTTGTTAAATTTAAATGAGCATACTACACAAACATTTCCTGTAGCTTTTGGAGACATTTGTGGATGATGGGAACCAACATTTTGCAGTCTCTGTTGTGCCTCGACACGGTTATGAAGTTTTGCAGTAGCTGTTCTATAATCCCCAATGAGGGATAAACAAACTTCATTCATGAACATCCCAAATGTCCTGTAGCGTCTTCCTGTTGTATTGTGGGGACTATAATGATCCACAAGTATGTAGGCATTATTTCATGCCCACATAAAGAATTTCACAATTAGCCTCCTAGGCCAGCGATAATGCCGTCGTGTCTTGTTGAGACGACAAATTTGGTCGTTGACATCTGTGCCCCCCCCATGAAAGCATTATAGTCAATACAAAGTTGAGGAGTTGGAACATCTACAGCTGTTCCATCCTTTCTTCTCCTTCTAACAGTTCCAATTTCTGTTGGGTTGTGGTAGTTGGATATAAAATTTACAGGTCTTTGGTCCATCCAGACAAGGCATACAATGTTGTTATGGCAAATAAATTCTGAATGACCCCTGTCCATTTTCTTCTTTCCTGCCAGTACTTTAGGATAAAATTTCCTATTTGTCATTGCTGTACCTACAGCAAATGTACCATAATCAGTGTACAGCTTGTCAAAGAGAGTTACACTGTTGTAGAATCTGTCCATAACAACAATCTGGTTTTTGTTGACCAAATTCCCAGAAGTTAAAATTCTAATAACGACGCTACCAACAACGCCAAGATCTGGAATAATATTGTCTGCTTTTCCAGATTCAGAATATATCCAGAGCTTGCTTCACAAGCCATGTAAGCTTTTATTCCCCACTTTATGGGCTTTGACTTGATATACTGTTTGAAGGCAAGCCTGCTCTTCGAGATGATCATACCTTCGTCTAAGCTCACGTGCTGTGAAGGCGAATAATAGTGCCGAAATTTTGGAAGCAACACATCCAACATAGGCCTTACTTTGTAAAGTTTATCTGCTTTATCCAAAGCTGGGTCCTCCTCATCAACAAGATGAAGAAAAGTCCAGAGAGCAAGGAAGCGATCACGGTCCATCACAGTGCGGAAACCAGGAGTATGAGACACGAAGTTAGCAGACGAGCTAGACCAGTACTCCTCGTAACGTGGTTTAATCACACTGTGTTCCATTTGAAGACGCAGTCTAAAAAATGCTTTCATCTCTGGCAATACTACACTTTAAAATTTTTTGGCATAGTAGCTAGTTGGTTTCTTGCTTCTCACCTGCTCAGCGCGTCGAGTTGTCTGCTCACACAAATTGTGCCAGAAATCATTATCCAGGAAAAGTTCCAAAAATTCACTGGCTTTACTTTCTGGATTAATAGTTTCTGGAATGTTCTTAGGGCCTATCTGCTCCATACATGTTGTGTCCTCTGCAGACACAGGTCTGAATATATTTATTAAAGACCAACCTGCATCAAATTTACTAGAAACACTACCTGGGAGACGCCCCCTTCTACGCTCCTGTAAAACAGCCTGATCGCCAGAAAAATCAGGAACAGGGTAAGATGTAGCTACATCGGAGTCTAATGAACACATGTTATCACTCAAATGATCATCTGATTCAACTTCTATATCAGTTTCAGAATAGTTGCTATCTAAATCTAATTCATCGTCCTCCGAATCATTGAGAACAATCTCGACAGCTTGTTCCATTGTAAGCCTTTTAGAACGCTCATTTACTGGTTTTTCATCGTGAAAATATTGTAAAAATGTGTCGCAATGTGATCAATTCATTGGCGCCACCATTTTGAAGTAACATTCCGGAAGTAGTATGCAAATTCTCTCGTGTCTATCCATACTACGATCGTTGTTATAAGATACGTGTGCTCTACCGGCAAACCGGTGACTCGGGTTATGTCCACACACACCGGTTCATCGGGATCACGGGTTCAAAGGGTTAATCATCACGTTAAACAATTGCTACAGTCAAATTGTGACTTCATTAACCCTTTGAACGTGTGACATCGATGCATCGTTGTGTGTGTAAATACCCAACTCCCTTTAGCCACCTATGAATCGGTACGACGGGTGGACCATTATTCAAAGGCATAATTCGGACTGTACTACGTAGTATTTGGCCAAAATAATGTGACGTCTAGACAGTACTCACATTTCTGGGGATAACAAATATGGTGGTATCCATGAAATTGGAAATTGTGTAGAAAAATGTGATTTGTGTGATGAAAAGCAGTTTTGAAAATTCAGGAAATGACTTCAAACAGGTTAGCACCAGAACAGGGCGTTGAAAGTATTCTCAAAGATTTAGAAGCCAATAAATTGGATTTAGATGGTGATTATTCTGAAAAAGGACAAGTGATTTATTTGAATGATGACACATGTGATTTATTTGAATGATGACACATGTGATCACACTTAATCTGTTCCTGTCCCTCAGATGATCCCACTATGGATCACAGGGATGTAATCAACGTAATGTATCACGGGGATGTAATCAACGTAATGTATCACAGGGGTGTAATCAACGTAATGTATCACGGGGATGTAATCAACGTAATGTATCACGGGGATGTAATCAACGTAATGTATCACAGGGATGTAATCAACGTAATGTATCACGGGGATGTTATCAACGTAATGTATCACGGGGATGTTATCAACGTAATGTATCACGGGGATGTAATCAACGTAATGTATCACGGGGATGTAATCAACGTAATGTATCACGGGGATGTAATCAACGTAATGTATCACGGGGATGTAATCAACGTAATGTATCACGGGGATGTAATCAACGTAATGTATCACGGGGATGTAATCAACGTAATGTATCACGGGGATGTAATCAACGTAATGTATCACGGGGATGTAATCAACGTAATGTATCACAGGGATGTAATCAACGTAATGTATCACGGGGATCTAATCAACGTAATGAATCATGTACTTTTCATACAGGATGGTCTTAACTTGACGTTTTTATACCGGTTTAGAAGACTCCGCAGTAAATATATTCCCCAATTTACTGGCATAACAAGTAGGAACATTAGAGATAGTCAGGTCAGTGTATTTGAGATAGAATAATGAAAATAGAGCACATAGTTTTGTCCTGATAAATAGTTTTCCTCAAATGTCTACCTTCTGCGTATTTTCTCAGGAGCACAGGGGAATGTGATTTTACAGACCTGGAGGCCAGGGTTCAAAAGGATAATCCTCAAATTGAACATTTGTTACAGACAATTTGATTTCATTAATCCTCAAGTTGAACAATTGTTACAGACAATTTGTGATTTCATTAATCCTCAAGTTGAACATTTGTTATAGACAATTTGTGATTTCATTAATCCTCAAGTTGAACAATTGTTACAGACAATTTGTGATTTCATTAATCCTCAAGTTGAACATTTGTTACATACAATTTGATTTCATTAATCCTCAAGTTGAACATTTGTTACAGACAATCTGTGATTTCATTAATCCTCAAGTTGAACATTTGTTACAGACAATTTGTGATTTCATTAATCCTCAAGTTGAACAATTGTTACAGACAATTTATGATTTCATTAATCCTCAAGTTGAACATTTGTTACAGACAATTTGTGATTTCATTAATCCTCAAGTTGAACATTTGTTACAGACAATTTGATTTCATTAATCCTCAAGTTGAACAATTGTTACAGACAATTTGTGATTTCATTAATCCTCAAGTTGAACAATTGTTACAGACAATTTGTGATTTCATTAATCCTCAAGTTGAACATTTGTTACAGACAATTTGATTTCATGAATCCTCAAGTTGAACATTTGTTACAGACAATTTGATTTCATTAATCCTCAAGTTGAACATTTGTTACAGACAATTTGTGATTTCATTAATCCTCAAGTGGAAAAATTGTTACGTGGAGGAAGACGACTGTCTGGTCAGGCAAAATATACTGATCTGGCATGTTAGTCAGGGTCAGACAAAATATACTGGATCTGGCATGTTAGTCAGGGTCAGACAAAATATACTGGATCTGGCATGTTAGTCAGGGTCAGACAAAATATACTGATCTGGCATGTTAGTCAGGGTCAGACAAAATATACTGGATCTGGCATGTTAGTCAGGGTCAGACAAAATATACTGGCAAAGACCCTCATCTCATCTTCATAGTAGCCCTCCCTAGAAACGGGTTGTTTCCATGGCAGCCTGGCTAGCGACTTAAGGGATCGATGTGATCCCAGCAGTAGTGTGTGACACACAGATGAAGCGCTACCGCCTAGAGGACCCTGGTCCCCCCTCATCAGCCTGCTCGGGATGTGAGGAAAGCGTCTGCAACCCACCAGTTAACATTCTTTTCAGGGCCCACAAAAGAGTAACATACTCATTGTGGGCATTTGCAAACAACAACAACATGTGTTTCAGTCAATTTATGACTTCTTTAATCCTCAAGTTGAACAATTGTTAGTCAATTTATTTAATGTCTTATATTTAGAACTAAAACAGGTTTCTCCTCACAGCGGACAATCGTACACATGGAAGTTCCGATCATCCGAGGCTGAAACAATTTTGGATCCAGATGGATTGTACTTGACATCCCAAACCTGAAAAAATCAATGTGACAGGAAATCACAATATTTCAGATTTATATCAAGGCACATTTTTTAAGTAAGTCCCATTATAACATTATCGCTAGCAGAAGTTGGAAGGCGAGAAAATGCGACGGAATATATTTGTATCTGTTTCCACCATCGTGGTGCATCGACAGCTCCAGGGTCATTGCTGTATCATTTAGAAACTAGGGGGTTAATGCCATAGAAACGGCTGAACATACTGCACATTTGATTGTAGAGAGTTCCAATTTCAATCCTGTACAATTAAGAGAAACAATGGCGATTTTAACATTTGTGTTAGACTTTTAGAATGAATTTCTTCTGCGTTTCGCTGAGATTTGAATATTCAGCCATTGTTAAGAATGGGGAAGTCCAGTTTTTGCAACTGATTGTTTATGTAGATACAATAATGACATTTATAGTGAATACTGACAGACACGGCCATTAAGTAAACATTGATAATGCACTTTCAGCTGACATTTTTTAATTTTTTAGCAAGGGATGCAGAAAGCAAGCGAGTCCATATGTCTGTGCTGTTTTTCAACACTATCACGTTCATCTTCTTGTATCTCAGAAACTAACACACACAACAAAAACACAAAATTCTAAATCCGTGTATCTCTGACCATTATGCAAGCAACCTCTGTGGTTGGCAAGGCGGCAGGATGGTATCGAACAACGCTGGAGACGAGGGGGCAAATTGCACCGCATTCTTGTGTCTGAAACCCACCGGAAAGGGACAGTAGCTCAGGATGTGATATCCCTTTGCCTTGAACTTTTGGTTATACACCTAGAGCGTCAGTGCAGATCGGCATAACTAGCAGGCAACTTGTGGCGGGGAGCGAGAACAGTGAACCCTATCTTGGCTTCAGTAGCTCGGCATAACTAGCAGGCAACTGGTGGTGGGTAGTGAGAACAGTGAACCCTATCTTGGCTTCAGTAGCTCGGCATAACTAGCAGGCAACTGGTGGTGGGTAGTGAGAACAGTGAACCCTATCTTGGCTTCAGTAGCTCGGCATAACTAGCAGGCAACTGGTGGTGGGTAGTGAGAACAGTGAACCCTATCTTGGCTTCAGTAGTTCGGCATAACTAGCAGGCAACTGGTGGTGGGTAGTGAGAACAGTGAACCCTATCTTGGCTTCAGTAGCTCGGCATAACTAGCAGGCAACTGGTGGTGGGTAGTGAGAACAGTGAACCCTATCTTGGCTTCAGTAGCTCGGCATAACTAGCAGGCAACTGGTGGTGGGTAGTGAGAACAGTGAACCCTATCTTGGCTTCAGTAGCTCGGCATAACTAGCAGGCAACTGGTGGCGGGGAGTGAGAACAGTGAACCCTATCTTGGCTTCAGTAGCTCGGCATAACATCTCGGAGCAGAACATCATCGCTATGTCCCCCGCTGATGTGACAGTCCCTTTCTGGCTTCAACAGAGCAATCAAAACGATGCCAACACAACAAAACAGGGATCACGTCGATCTCCCACCTCGCTATCCAGGCTGCCATAAAGACAGCTCGTGGAAGTAAGGTGAGGGGAGGGGCGGCCATGCCAGTATATTTTGCCAGAACCTGACCAACATGTCCGATCAGTATGTTTTAACCGACCAGACAGGACGACGAGGCTAACGTCTGGTGAGGCAAAACACACTGATCAGACAATGAGCCGAGGTCAGTAGAAATATACTGGCCAAGACCCTCACCTGGCCTCCTCGTCGGTCGTCCTGGAAACTGGCTGTTCTAGAGGACAACAGTCTGGCACACAAGGTGAGGTTCGACGTGATCCCCGGAAGTAGTGAGCGACACGCAAATGAATCCAAGCATATCCCAACCACCTAGAGGACCCCGGTACACCTTCCTCAGCACGCTCTGGATGTGAAGAAAGCTACTGCAACCCGCCCCTTAACGTCCTTTTCAGGGCGCACAAAAGAGTAACCTACTCATTGTGGGCATTCACAAACAACAACAACAAACAAACCAATTAAAAGTTGGAAAAGAGAATCGAAGCCTTTGAAAGAAGTGTATGTATAAAAGATTGAGTCGCATTTCGTGGAAAAAGAAGAAAACAAATTTGGATGTATATAAAACGTTGGGGGTGAAAAGAGAAAATGACTGAGATCAAGGTAAAATGGTTAAGATATTTTTGGCCACGTAACACATACCTCCTTGTTGAAGACCGTACTAGAGGGTAGGGTGAAAGGCAGTCGTCCAAGAGGCAGACAACGTTATAAGTTTGTGGATTCTTCTGTTTCGATCAACTGATGCTATGCTTCTAGCCCGTTGAGGTTCGTGAAGGAGGCTGTGCGTTTCAGGTCTTCGCCGGTCCCCCACAGCTTTTCAAGCATAGTTGTGACCCCGGGCCAGACTGCCTCTCTTTGGTCTGTATAAGTGGGGCAATATTGTAGCATATGTTCTGGTGTTTGTTTGGGTGCTCCACAGTATCTCTGAGATCCATTCTGTGGAGGTGACCCTTGAGTCTGCATTGTCCCGTTCTGAGTCTGGGAGCTCTGAAATGTTTGTCTATGTTGCCATTTTCGGGCTTGTATTCTCTGTGTTGGTCTCTCCATTCTGACCTCATGAATCATTTGATTAAAATTTTTTTTTTATTTGACGTGTTTGCCTCACTAGTTTCTACTGTCGGAGGCGCGCCTATTCCACCCCAGACCGTGGTCAATTGGGCGATATTAAAACGCATAACCCAGTGCTTGGATGTATGTGGGCATCTGTATGTACCTATGTTAGGTGTATGCGCTCTCAGAAGCCAGCTCAACCAAAGTGCAACGGAAGGGTCTCACCATGAGGGCGCGTGTGAAAGAGTGTGATTGTTGGACAGAGTCAAATGAAACAGAGTGAGGTAGGAAGAGAGATCGTTTGATAAGTGTCTGCTTCTTCATAGCTCTGTGGATGGCGGGACTGCGTGTGGCCACTTCCAGGTTTTGCGAGCTCGCAAGGACCCCACAGTGGGCCGGTATTCACTGTAGGACTAGATCTGTTTTTGTGGGGAAACTGTAATTCGATGTCATATTTTATTTCGTGTGAGAGTCTATCTTGTCAATCTTGATGGCGTTTGGAGTTCGCTCCTGGAGTCTGTTAGAATGACAGTATATCTTGTTGTTGTGTTTTGGCTGATAAGAATCTGAGTGGGTGGATAACATAACATGACTGAAAAAAAGCCTCTTAGATTACACCATTATACACACTTTCGGTCCCAAACAAAAAAGCAGGTTTGACCCAAGCAAAAATGGCTACCACTGCGTGTGTTTATAGTTAGCCTTTATAAATTAATGCTTGTGATGCTCATGTATATAAAAACATGTGTTGTTTCATATGAAAATAAAGGTATGTGGTTGTAGATTACAGGTATGCATAATGTAAACATGATTTCATAAAAAAATATATAGTTATGCCAAGTAAAATGTAGGCAGAAAGAAGGATGTGATAAAATTTTGCTATTTAAAATTACACTTTTTTTGTTCTGAAACTGCTTGCAATGTCAATATTCTTGTAAAAACTGCAAAAATGTCCCAAACAACTATATTCTCATAACATATAATTAATTTGTTGCTATAAAATCAATGGAAAATAATAAATTTCTCAGAATACAAAAGTAGGTCATTAGGCAAAAAAAAACTATGACATTTCATAACATATCAAGACAGTAGAATGAACATATATTTGTGATGTTTGTGTGCAAAATCCATATCTTGTTAGATATGAAAATGATGACAAATGGGTGTAGATAGCTGTTGTTTATAATGTATATATGTTTTCAATTAAAAAAATGTTAGTTATGCTACATAACTTGATTATGTATAAATGATTTCAGTGAAAAAATAATTGTTTGGCATATAAAATTGACAGTGTAAACATGTTTTCATGTATAGTTAGTAATGTATTATAAAATTGTTACTCAAAGAAGATGATGATGAGACAGTAGTACAAAGTGTCTTACCTTGTTGTTGAACTGCTATATCCATATCCAGAACAAATATCACAAAGCTGCATACAATGATGATCCAAGTAAAAGATGCACACAATAATAATCTAAAGTCCACAACTCAACTAGCTATCAATACTACATGATATTTCATTTAAACTAATCAGATCAAGCTAGCTGTTTTGCTTATGGAAAGCCAGAAAGCAATTTTTAGGGCGAAGGTGAGGTCTGCCTGTGCAGCCTGAACACACATAGCTAGATCTTCGACGCCCTTTACCGCGGCCTTGGCTGCAGTGAACACAATCTCTGTCCTTCCCAACAAATTCCACAAGATGTCTAGCGCCAGCTGTCCTGTCCACTTCTGTTCCTTTCATGGAATGTTTGAAGTTTTTTTATGGACAATTTATCAGTCCATCAGGTGTCAGCTTCGCAGCTTCAATGACCAGATTATTAATTAGCCGCTGTTTGAATTCTTAAAGTGAGAGCTTCTTTTTTCCATTACCTTCCTGGCACAAACTGTAAATAATGTGGGCATTGATCTGGATTATCTCAATAACCCAATGGTAAATTTTTTCCCACCACTTTCGGTTGTGCATGCCATAATAGCCAACCATTTGATCCATCCGATCACAGCCATTCATGCTCATATTGTAGTCATCAACCACTTTCGGCTTTGTTGTTTTATTCCAGGTACCCTTCTCAACAGTTGATACTGTGGCTTTTGTTGAAACAAGTATGCAGGGCTTCTTTGCCTTTTTATTCTTCCAGGCAACGTATAATGTTTTGTCCACTGAGTCCTAAAACCACTTCATCTCTTGGTGTCCAAGTTTCAATGTCTTTATTTCCGGGGGAAAGCCGACGCGGTTGACATTTAGTGTTCCTGTATAATTGTAATTGTACGAAAGCAGATAATCAACAACAGCCTTGGAAGAATAAAATCTGTCTGCAAAAATATGATGTCCAGGTCTCAACGGCTTCAAAAGAGTGCTGAAAACTTTCACAGCATGTGCGGAGCTGGGATCAACATCTGGATTATAGACAGTATTCTTACCAAAATAAATTTTGTAATTGAATACATAGCCCGTGGCGGAATCACAAAGTCCAAATGTCTTGATGTGGTACTTGTGTGGCTTACTGGCATTGTACTGCTTATACTTGAATCTCCCTTTCCATCCAATAACCATTTCATCAATGCACACATTCTCAAAAGGGTAGAAAGCACTTTGAAATCTTGTCAGTAACAGATCCACAAATGGCTCAATCTTGGCTTGATCTTGTGACTCTGGTTCACAAACATGTAGCATGCTGTGAAAAATACACAGGAAGCGGTTTCTTGAAAACATTTGATGGAACCATGGTGCATAATAATTTCCAACAGTTCGCCAGTAGTCTTTCATTTTGGGCCTTGGATCAATGCCCATGGCGATCATCACAGCTGTGAACTTGAGCCATTCATAATGTGTTAGTGGTGTCCATGAAGCAAATGTAGAGTACTTCCTTGGTGGGTTATTGGCTTCAATAACCTTTGCAGCATAAGCATTTATACTTGCTATTAAAATGCCAACAACAGCATTATCTAGAAAAAATTTGAAAAAATCCAAGGGTGTTTCCATTTGATAGAAAACTGGGTTTATATTATTTCTAGTCTGGCGAAAAGTAAAATTTGAGTTGGTCTCACCAGTTTCTACTGATCGCCAAGCTGAAATGGTATTATTACCCTCATGTCCATGGGTAACATTGAAATCATTGTTACTAACAACGTTACGATCCTTCCTCATTTTCTTCCTTCTTGGTTCAGACACTTGGTTCAATCTGACTTGGTTGTCCTGTGCTCATAGTCGAACTATCACTTTCTGTATCGTCGTTCGGTTCATTTTCAGACTCCTCGTAATGATAATCTGACAATTCTTCATCGTCAGAGCTACTGTCGTCCATATCGGAATTAGATTGTTGACTTCTCATCTCTTCAAACATCTTTATAGCTTGATCTGCTGTAAAACGACGAGGCCTATTACTAACTTAACTTAACTTAACATCTTTATACTGGTTTAGAAGACCCTGCAGAGTCTGTATACAACCAGTTACATTTACATCACCTTGCTCTAAAATCTATGCGCATCCAGTTTATTCTTAAATGCATTAACTGTCCCTGCCTCCACTACCTCCCCTGGCAATGCATTCCAAGCAGACACCACTCTCTGACTAAAAAAATATTTCCTAATATCTAACCTGGACCTCTCTTTAATCAGCTTGTAGCTATGCCCTCGTGTTATTGTAGGTGGCTGTATTTTAAAAAACTTGTTATAGTCTGATTTATCGATTCCTCTGATCATCCTATAAACCTGTATTAAGTCACCACGAATTCTTCTCTCTTCGAGACACTGTAGGCCGGTTTTTCTGAGTCGTTCCTCATAACTGTAATTCTGGAATCCCACTATCATCTTTGTCGCTCTTTTTTGTATTCTTTCTAGCATGTTTATGTCCCCTCTATGATAACGACTCCACACCTGTACACAGTACTCCAATCTAGGTCTATCTAAAGCTTTATACAGTTTGACGATCACTTCCTTGCTCCTATGTTTAATATTTCTTTTTATCATACCTAACATTGCATTTGCCTTTTTCACTGCTACCTTAACTTGTTCACTCACCTTTCCTGTATGATCTATTATAACCCCTAGGTCCCTTTCCTTATCTATCTTTCTAGTATTACCTGAGGTGGGCGTTGCCATTTTAAATACTGTCGAATACACACTGAATATTTGTATAAATAACAGTAAAATTTACCAAACTTTCAACAGCGATATGAATGTCTTACCTCGCTAGTTTTAAATTTAGTAAATTTAGTGTCTGGTGTGTATAAAAGTGACAATATAAGATTTTAAGGGTTTTATTTTCCGCTTCAATGGCGCATTTTGCATTTACATGTCATTTTCTTGCAATGAGGTTTTGTACCATTTTAAATATCTTGGGTCGATTGTCAGTGATGAAGGATCAAAATGTGAAGTGTTGGCCAGAATAGCACAGACAATAGTGGCGCTTGCAATGGTGTGAGAGTCGTTGCTTGGTTGATTCTGGTATGTAGATATGCATGTATGCATGTCTGCGCGCGCGCGTGTGTGTTAGTGTCCTTCTCCCATAGTATGTACCGGCCAAATCTTGCACTTGAAAATTCAGACACCTACCGATAAGGTGCGCAGCTGAAAGTTTGACGCTAGGTACAAAACCGAAGACAACAAGCTTTACTTTTATTTTGGGGGCAATATTGTGAAATTTATTTTGAGAATTTGTTAAAATTAAAGACTTTGATAAACTTCCCCAGCAGCGCTTCAATATTGCAATACAATTATGATATAATGAGATTCGACCAGCCAATGAAATTATTAAATAATAAAAATAATGTTCGCTTCGACATCGGTCAAGTGTTTCTGAGATTGAATGGAGGCCTGTTTTTAGTAGAAAGCTGCCCGTGTCGCTCAGTACTACGGGGATCACGCGTCCCTCCCCCAAAATTTCAATCTTATTTTGTTTAAAAAAAATAGTTCTTGAATCATTTCTCTGCACATAATTCCTAACACTGTGCGTAAGTTGTAACTAACAAACTAGACAATGAATGCTAAAATGCGAAATTTCCATTAAATGAAGGAACATCCCTCTAAAATACTTTCAGTGAACACTAGTTAACACAATCCCGTGAGCGATTTCAAACAGTGTTTATTGTTTGGATAACTGAATTCTGGCGAGTTCAATAATAAAACCACATCAAAAGCAACATTTGCTTTCAAGTACAACGGCAAACAAGCAGAAAACAGACAGAAGTTGGAACAGAAGGTTTCGGGGTAAAATATTTATATGTCAATAGTTGTCAAGTGCATATGACTTTTTAAAAAGTGTTTATTTGTTATGGAATTGAATAACTTCAAATTAGCTGCTAGAAATTGTGCTGAACCGATGCTCTCAGAGCAATACAACTATTAGAAAGTCCTAGAAAAATGCTGTGATTGTATTTTGAAAAACTTGTTACGGTCTCATTTATCTGTTCCTCTGATCATCTTATAAACCTGTATTGTCACTTTGAATTCTTCTCTTTTCTAGACAATATAGGCCGGTTTTTCCTCAAAACAGGAATCCCACTATCAGCTTTTCTTCTCTTTTTTTTTGTATTCTTTCCAGCATGTTTATATTGTGTGTAGTAACAAGCTCAATCTGAGCTTTTTACACAGATCTGATGATTTGCTCCTCAGGTTTTGGAGATGCTTTACAATCTTCTGAGAAGTTGCTGGTCATCAATTTGAACTTGTTGGGCCTTTTATCAAAATCAGGAACACTTTAACCAGCTGGACTATGCTACAGTTATGTGACAGCAACTGGGCTATGATACAATTATGTGACAGCACCTGGGCTATGCTACAGTACTTGGGCTAAGCTACAGTTATGACCTGCACTTCTACATGGGCAGATGTCCCTGTGCATGTCCCACTTAGCTGACCTGCACTTCTACATGGGAAGATGTCTCTGTGCATGTCCCACTTAGCTAACCTGTACTTCTACATGGGCAGATGTCCTTGTGCAGGTCCCAGCTCTAGAATGAGCTGGATGTAGCTGGGAGAATGGCTTCCTGCTTAGTGGGCTAGGCTTAAGCAGCTTAATACTCTGC